>VDFB02047230.1:222118499-222285146 GCA_007258455.2 Sequoia sempervirens | reverse complement strand
AACCTTTGTCTCTTGTCACATAAGAAACCTGAATACAATGAGGGTGTGACAAAGAATTGTAATCTAGCCCTTGAGTGTGCTGATTTAGATGCTACAGTTGCACAACTTGCCTTAGCTTCTATAGATGACGATGAGGCAATTGATGTATTTGACGCACCTAGTGAGAGTGGCAATCCAATTGATAGTGGTTCAAATGAAATTGAAGCAATTAAGGATCACGACGTTGATGCTTTTGATGAAGACGAATTTGAAAACTAGTAAATTAAATATTGATTGTAATTTGAATTTTCAATGTGTAATGACATTTTAGGACTTGAGACTATTTACATTTTTTCAAATTATGAATATGATTATATGAGGTATTTCAATATATTTATTGGCAATTGTGTTTAATAGTTTATCATTTATGTCTAATGAATATAATTGTTCTTATAATTAAATTTATAATTTTGAACATGCTTATGACATGTTTATAATTTATAAATTATATATATATATATATACCCAAGAATTTTGTTTTTGTCATACCGTCGTACCCGTACCCATATCAGAACCCATACTAGAACCAACAACTTAGGTTTATAGAAACAATAACCTTTTCCTTTTGAATGCATTCCTGAAATTGAAGGATTGAATTTTCCTTCTTTGGAGCTAAAGTGCATGTACCTATATCCTTAATCTTCTCTTCATTATCCTTTTTTCTTTCTCATTTGCCTTCTTCCTCTGCTTCTCCTTCTTCTCTGTCCCCACCTTTTCCTTCTATTATTTCTTTGGTGCCCATCTATCGAAGAAAACTTGTTCCATTTCATCCAAAGAAGAAATGCTCTTATGCAATGGCACAAACCATTTGTTAGCTTCACCTTTTAAGTGCATATAAAAATATAATTCCCATTCTCTAAAATGATCACCAACACTTTTAAATTCAAGCCACCATTCTAATGCATCTCCACTTCCATTATAAGTAGGGGGTCCACATTAAAACCAGGGTTTCTAAATTTTTACCACATAACCAGCCTAGATCAAATTGTTTTGTAATATTTATGGCCTCAAAAATAAAAATAGAAATATTAGATTCCTAATAAATATTGGCAAGCTTTCTAGAAAGGTAAAAAAAAAAGATTCCTTGATTTATGGCCTAGGAATCCTATTTATAAAAAAAATAAAAATCATAAAATTGCTATAAATAATTTGATATTGATGATCTAAACCTGTTTTTTGGACTGTATCTTTTTAAAATGATTCTCCAACTTCAGTTAAAAACCTTGCAAAAAAAATCATAACTGATTGAAAATATAGGTGAATTTAAAAAAATTAGGGCTTTGTTCTCATCTTTGTCCAAATCATAGCTTTGAGACCACTTGACAAGATTCACACATATAATAATGGAAATAATACAATGTAGAAGATAGATCTCACACAACACGAGATGTTTGTGGGCCAAGATGTCCTAGTATCCAATATATGAATACACCCTTGAGGTGGTGTAACACCATACGATATTCCTTATGGAAGGAGCTACTCCAGGCTATATCTCCAATACAATCCCAAACACAATATTCACCTCCTATATATAGAACTTCTTTTGATACTATAATGGAGGGGTATCATAATCCCAATGAAGGCCTACTCATCACCTTATATAATTAATTACACAAGGTGTCCACATGACCCAATATAACTAACTTTAAGGGATGTGTGCCACATTGCAACATTTCCATTCACCTAAGTACATTATAATATCATATCGTAAGTACATAACAGTTCTCTTCTCACTGCTGCCTTCTCTCTCTCTTCTTCGCAAATTGGAAAATGTCAAAATGAGTTTGTTTTTTGTTTTTAGTTGTTTTTGGGACTGGTTTAGGTTTAGGTTTGCATTGAAGGGGTGTCGGGGCCCTTGTGGGGCCACCCATCCACCCTCTTTTTAAAAAAAATTATCAAAAGATTGTTTTTTTTTGTTTGTTTTGAAATTGCTGACAAAGTGCTTGGACTGAAATGTACCCAAGTGTCCCCAAAAAAAAGTTTGGCACATTGAGGACGTTTCTTTTTTTCTGGAAAAATAGAGAATGGAGTGGGGAAATTTCCTACCAGTACCCATGTCCCTGAAATGTTCCCTATGGGGGACGGGGTCATTTTTGGCAAGGGATGGATCCCTGGGAAGCATAGCTCTATATCAACCTATCAAAATCTCTTTTAAAGTTATTGTGAAATTTATGAGAATAACACTCGTATAATGAATAATATAAGTCCCTTCCTAAGCATCGTTTTTTTGCATTCATAAGTTAATCAAAATCATATTCTGGTTTTTGATCTTTGTCACTATTAGTCTGCCAGAAGTCTCTAGGCACATCGTCGCCATCCCAAGTTTCCACAAATTAAATGCACTGCTATAAGCTGTTTGAAGAAAGTTTATGATTCTGCTGTGGCCAGAGGTCATTTCAATTCTGAATTTCTTAGAATTTGAACTTTCCTACCTGGAGCTCTAATACCACACTACTAAATGCAGAATGTCCCGGAGTGAAAATAAGAACCCTCTTCGATTACAAATTATGAGAGCAACAGGCCAGATTAATCACAGTGCAAACAGAGTTAGGAAAAACAGAACACGGGGAAGAAATAAAATACAGTACACTCTTCTTTCTAATGTATAAATATATCTACAAAATATATCATCAACAGGTAAATGGAATGTGAACTGAATGATATCCCAAGCAACTCAAAAATCGTACACATGGAATTTGCAAAAATCAAATAGACTATTAGTTTAAAAAAAGAGTTTTGACTTAATTTGTAATGACTAGTTTAGGCCTTGTACACTTACGTGGTTTCAGGGTCCTCATATACTGTGAGCTTTTACAGGATTTGGCAGGATGTACCAGTCCTTGTCATGATCAGCATGCTGGCATACTTCTGTTTTCTTGAACAACTTCTGGTAAGAGCAAACTTTGGGTTTTGTACCGGTTCAGTAAAATGTAATCAGATGATATGTGCCAATAAAGACAACTCCTGCTTTCCGTTTTATTCTATTTGATCAAAGTCAATTCATTAATTGAGATTAAAGTTTTGGTCAGGTTGGTAAAATGGGTTCCAGTGCTCTTGCTGTGGCCTTACCATTTGCATGCATATTGGGCCTTCTTGCATCAATCACAGCGTCAACTATGGGTATGGCAATTATGAATTCCTTATCGCATTTTGTATCTTGCATCTAATCTCAACACATGAGGGATTGTTAGATTGTTACTATATTGTATATTTACGTTTTAGATGCTTAAACAGGTGGTGTTTCCTCTTACTGCAGTGACCAAAAGATACATTTGGGCATATGCTGCCTTTCAGTTTGCACTTGTGATACTTTTTGCACATCTCTTCTTTACAGTGGTAAGTAGCAAGAACCATGTGTTACATAATTGGATTTCTAAAGAAAGTGAAACATTCAAAAAAAGGCCTAGTGAGAAACATATTCACATATCCATCCCTTCATGCTAATAACATATCAGTCCTGATTACTTTATTTCATTTGAATTGCAGCTTCATGTGGAGGCTGTTTTGGCAGTTCTACTTTCATCCTTTGCTGGCTTTGGTATTGCAATGAGTGGGAATTCATTGTTTCTAGAATACTTGAGATGGCAAGTAAGCCCGAGGAGAAGACCAAGAAATTCACAAAATACTCGTGCAACACAACCACCAGATCACCCTAGAGAAAATAGAAACAACAGGGATTCTGAACCTGTTCCACATGAACTAGTTAACGAACAACAAGAACATGATATTGAAAGCTTGACTCCTGCAAATAACAATACACCTGGTTCCCAAGTTGCATGAATTGTAAGTTGTAAAGTAATTGCTTCCTGCCCTTCTGTTTCCTGATGTGGGTTAGAATAGCAGGTTTATAAGCTATTCCAAGGTCAGGGGAAACAGAATAATGATATTAGATAATTTTGATGAGAAAATGGATGTTTATAGCTGTGTACTAAGTTTTATGTAAGCTCTAATATGCTACTTGATCTATTGCTTCCTGTTGAATGCAAGCAAGCGTACCTTGCATGTATAAAACTAGTGTATCTGTATTCTCTTCTTTTCAGATTCCATGCCCTGCTTGAATCAACCTTGGGGGAGACTGAAAGATGGATGTAAATTAGTTGGTTCAAAGAAAATACTTGTCTTTGGTTGAAATTGAGATAAGCCAATAAAAGGTTTTCTTTCATTTATATTGGCCAGTGCCACTAGCAGCTCAAGTCAGTGATTTCCTACCTTGGAATGGTAGAGGTTATACGGGAATTTTTGAAAGTGTAATGAACCGCTGTAACATTTCTCACAGAAGAGAGACACTTATTATATAAATATGTACATAAGCATGTTTTCCTAAATAAAAGTGTTTAAAGCCTCTATATTTTTACCTTTTTTAGTACACTGCTGTGATGGTTGTACTTAAATTTATAGTTCATGAAAACTCTAAATAGTTTATGATAGCTCAAGTTTACTTCCAATTGTATGCATCAATAGAAAAATGGAGAGAAAGCATGTTGGTGTGCCCACAAGTGGCCATAAGATTGATGTTATAGTAAGTAGGGAAACACATGCAACTCTACCCAAAAACAGAAAAAAAATTAGAGGAGGAATACAATAAAAATAGAAGTTCATTAAGGCAAAGGCTATCCAGCCCCCAAAACCGCATGGGGGCATGTATGCATATGGCTCTGCATAATCTGACGGCCAACTGTGTGCTGCAGGCGTCAGTTGTTTTTTGTTTTATGTCTGAGATTTACTTTTTTAATAATTTTATATTTTTCTTTTTAGCTGTTTATTTTGAAGTTAAATGTGTGTAAGATTTGTTTTTTTTTTCTTCTTTAAATATAATATGATGTTTAAATATATTATAGATATGTAATATTATATATTAAAAATATAATCTAATAAATATATATAATATTTTTTATATAAATATAATTATATTAATATATATTGTAAAATTATATATTTATAAATATATAATATTATATTTCTCTTTTTAGTTGTTTATTTAAAAATTTGGTTTTTTTCTTTAAGTATAATATATTGTTTAAATATATTATAGATTATGTAATATTATATATGAAAAACATAATGTAATAAATATATATAATATTTTTTGTATAAATATAATTATAATAATGTATATTGTAAAATTATATATTTAAAATATATTTATAAATTTAGATTTTTCTATATAATATAATATTTATATTTGTATTATATTATTTATATTTTTAATATATAATATATTTTATATTTTTAAATTATATTATATAAATATATATTACATATTAAAAATATAATGTAATAAAAATAAAAATATTATATTATATAGATTAACACTTAAAATATAAATTATATTACATTATTTTATATTTGTATTTATAAATTTAGGTTTTTTTTCTATATAATATAATATATAATAGAAAAAACATCTAAATTTATAAATATAAATATATATTATATATTAAAAATATAAAGTAATAAAAATAAAAATATTATATTATATAGAAAAACACCTAAAATAAAAATTATATTACATTATTTTATATTATATAGAAAAAAACCTAAATTTATAAATATATTTTACATATATAATTTTATAATATTAATTAATATAATTATATTTATATAAAATATCAATTAATATTATGTACTTCATTGTTGGATTAGTTTCATTATTTGAGTTTTAGGTAGTTGGTAGTTGATAGTGTTGATTCATTCTTTACACCTTGATTTTGGCTTTAGGAAAATTCACCACCAACAATTCACCACCATGACAAATTCACCTTATGTAAAATTCACCACCAACAATTCATGGCAATGAATTTTCCCTCGGTGAATTGTTGATGGTGAATTTTGCAACGGTGAATTTGCCTAAAGCCCTTGATTTTACCCTATTCTATATAAACAATAGAAAAAAATAAAGGAGAAAATAATTTTTTTTTTTTTTTATAATTGTTAAAGAGTGGATTGAGTGGAATTCTCAAAATTCCATTTAATTTATGGAAGAAATATAAAAGCAAGATTAAAAACACACCTTTAATAGATTTAGATACGAAATAGATTTTGTCATGAACATTTTAACATAATAATAATATACACAACTTTGTAGTGAATATAATATATGAAAAGTCAGTAAATTTATTCCTAATACCAGTTAAAACAACAATCACTAATACTAATAAATTAGACAATACTAATAAATTAGACTTGAATATAATTTTATATACTTTACCGGTTAAAAGAGTTTTCTTTGGTTAATGCTTTAATCATACTACCCTAAACACAAAGCAAGACACCTTTCCACCGCTTTAGGAAATTAAATATAATTGATATTTTGTAAATTTATTCAACTAAAATTAATATTATAAAATTATATATTTAAAAATATAATGTTTATTTAAAATATATTTTAAATATATAATTTTACAATATATATTAATATAATTATATTTATATAAAAATATTATATATATTATATATATTATATTTTTAATATATAATATTAAATAATCTATAATATATTTAAACATTATATTATACTTAAATAAAAAATAAAAAAACCAAATCTTACACACATTTAATTTTAAAAATATACAGCTAAAAAGAAAAATATAAAATTATTAAAAAAGTAAATGTCAGACACGTAAAACAAAAAACAACTGATGCTTGCAGCACACGGTTGGCCGTCAGGTTATGCAGAGTCATATGCATCCATGCCCCCATGCTCTTTTGGGGGCTGGATAGCCTTTGCCGTTCATTAAAGGGGTACAAAACAATTCTGTAGGAACTCACCTTATTTTTTTTTCTATATAATGATGAATATGCAATATTTTCAACATTTTCTGAACACCTAGATCCCGAAGTGGGCAAGTTGAGAGCATATAGTGCTTCCAATCACACACTTATTCTAAGTGAATGCAATTACAAAATGATATGGTGGCAATCTGATCAAAACATGCAGGCGACAGAGCCAGCCTAATCAACACATCTTTGACGGACTGCATAAAATGACACGTAGACAACAGAGCCAACTTATGAATACCTCTTCGATGGACTGTGTACATGCAATGCAAGCCACTGACAGAATGTCTAAGCTTGACTCAGATTAAAATGGTCAATAATGTTAGCTTGTTGAATGCCAAAATGGGTTGTAGGATATGCTATAATGATTGGTGGTAAACCGTCCAATCTTACAATATGAAATGCATATAAAATATGATCCCTTGGTGGTATTACCATTTGAAGTCTACAAAATATACATGAGATGCATTGCAATATAACAAAATAACAAGTACACTATTGAAATAAGTTGATATAATATTATTTTGATTATAAAATCAGATCGCTATAACAACACAGCTTGAAAGATGTATAGAAAACATAGATTATCACTCCCACAATAGTCAAACACATAACCAACTAAAATATACCTTTTATACATGATGTAAGGTGATGATGCAAGTTCAATAACACTTTGATACTGTTGTTACATAGATCAAATCAATTTCATATACTTTGAAAACACATCTCAAACAACTATAGGCAACATTTAGATGCACACAACTCCAAATATGATTGAAACACTACTAAAAAACACTTATTACTCCTTATAATCAATGTAGATCATACTTGTGAGGCAATGTACTTTTGCAGGTTTGATACAGGGCATAATGGTTGCAGGTACAATAGATACAAACTCAAAAAAGCTCATGTAAATCATCATACTCCAAACAACAAATAACACAATATTAAACACACCAAAAACATATCAAAACACATCAAAAATATCCTTTGAAATAGCATCTAGAAATCAAACTCAACTTTGTAGCACATTTGTGAATTCATAATGAAATTACCAAATTCAGCTAGGAGGTTTTTCGACCCTAAAATTGGTATTCCAAGAGGGGTTTCGTCCTCAAGAAATATGAAAAACTCTATTCTTTCTTAGAGCACAAAGAAAAAATGAAATAAACAGTAATCATTCTTCTAAAAAACCAACCTTCTTTTATAGTTTCTTTTGTTGTTTTTTTGAAAAAAATGTTTTTTGCTTTTTTCATTGTTTGAATATTTTTTTTGTTTTTTTTCAAAAAAACATTTTTACCTTGATAAAATAATCTAAAGTGTTTTTATAACCAATTTTCATCACCTTCAGCTTAGCGACACTTTGTCTACACACTTAAAACACCTTTTTAAATAATTAAGTATAAGTTGTCAATTAAAATGTTAAAAAGATAACTTTTTGACGACTTAATTATTTAAATTAGTTTATCCTTTTAATTCAAATTAGTTTATGAGAAACTTTGGAAAATAAACTAATTGCTAAATAATTGCATGTGCGAAAAGGAGATATTATGGTCCTCCCTCTTCAAAATTGCTTGTCCCCAAGCAATTACAAGTCAAGATGCTCTAAAATCTACACTCCTCATGTAGCATTATCAACTAGAAGATTTATCCATTTCAACAAATACTCTTTGATACTTCTCTTCCTCAACTTGTGTTCTTTGAACTCAATCACTGCCTTAAGAATCAATATGAGCTTCCCTTCTTTATCTAGGGAGAGCAACTCAAAAAAAGCAACCACATTGTAACTCAATGCCTTCTTAAGATGGAAAACATGAAATACATTATGCACCTTGCTACAATCTGGTAGCTCCAACTCATAAGCCACTTCTCCAACTCTTCTTATAACCTTGAATGGACTATAAAATTGTGGCTTAAGTTTTTCAACTCCACTCTTTTTAAGAGTAGACTATGTAAAGAAACTTGCAGCCATCTAATGACAATTTCCACATAACCTAATATAGAAATTTATGCAAATAAGTACTCATAATCCATATGCAAGAGAATAGACAACATACCCATCAAAGATGACACAAGATACACGCTGGAAAAACCCTCAAGAGGGAAAAACCCAGCCTCCAAAAGGATCCATACTCCATCATATTAATCAACAATAAAGCCATACAAGAGTTACAATGAACACTTATGAAACATCAAGCCTCTTAATGCATCCTCATGTGTCCAACCAAGCATGAATCCACACATCCCATGCCATGCTTCACATGTGTACTCAGAAAAACTCAATAATGACAGCCAAACCACTTAGCCAACCTTAACCATTAAACATGTGTTTGCTTTTATAGATACAAGTTTACACAAATACAATTAGTGGTAAGATAAAACCACTAACCCCTTATTTAATATTGGGTACTAAGACTTCGCTTTATTTAATATTTATCCAATAGTAAATTATTATCACATGCTCCCACACATTAAATAATAATACAATGTTACAATACAACATCAAGTGGTCCCCCAAATAATTACCTAGTGTAATTAGTCACATCGCCTAGGTGCATCACAACTAAATAATTATTTAATTACAACATTATAATAAATCATTTTATGCAATGGTGTACAACACCGTATCCCAACATTCTCCCACTTGTTGTATACATTGCATAAGGGATCAATACATGAAATACGCCAACATAGCCATACATAAAATCACATGAATCTCCAACATGCTCTCGTGCTCCATCAAGATACCCGCAATAAGAACAAAGTGACCACCATCTCAAGCAAGAACTCCTCTCATCCTCCAACATGCCACCTATGAAAAAAAGAAAAGAGGAACATGCTAAGGTGAAGATGCACCAATCCAAGAACACAAGTATCAAATCCAAGTGATAACAGAGACTCTAACCAAGCTGTTGTCAACTGAAAAAACCCACATGATCGAAAATAACATCCACAACACATGCTAATACATCCAACCATCCATACCTCCAAGGTATCAATACATCAGTAAACTCATGCCAAGAATATATGCAACCCATAAACCACAATCAATCTTTCTGTATCAAACCTGTCAATGAAGAACATACATATCTAGGAACTCCCACTGCATAGGTAATGTCAAAGGATATCAAGTCTACCAATCAACACTATATCAAGGTGTGATAAAGTAAATCAAAGTATGAAGCACCAACAATAATAATACTGATCCATACACCAGAGAAGAGTGATAATCTCTCACATATGCCATCCCACATCACATGAAATATGAAATATCCAGAAAAGGAAAGAGAGAAACCCATAACGGCATACAGCACTAACACTCCTAAAGTAATGTCAGTCAAGCAGATTCCTAACAATCAAAATGAAAAGCTCATTAAAATCTATATAATACTAACTTATATTCATACAACATATTATGAATCAATAACAACGCCAACATGGTAAGCTTTCAATCAAGAAGATCAAACTCAAAGAAACCATCGCCAAATCGGAAAACTGTACGGCAAACCGCCCCAGCCAACTCACTTCAAAGAAATACATCATAAACCCAAATGCGTGTGGAGATAACCATGCCATAACATCCCTCAAAATGAATCCTCTAGAACTAGCTATCCATAGATCAAGATCCACATCTATGAAAGATAAAGCATATAAACTCATGCTAAACCATCCTCAAATGAGTCTCCATAATCAATCACCATGAATCAACTTAATCCCATGAGAAATCAAAGCATGAACCATAACACATCTGAAAGATATAATGGGAAAATACCTCTCAAATGATAAACTGCCGAGTAGACCAAGAGTGGAGAATGAGAATGCTCCTCCAAGATAACCAACCCATCATGGCTCACTCCAAGAAAAATCTCCTCTATTAATCTATAATTAACTCACACTCATATCTAGGTGAAAGCTCCCCAGTCTTCCTACTGAAACCTCTAAAGAGTAACCATTTCAAGCAAATGTCTCAATCACAAGAGAACTCCAACCATCACCTAAGTCTCCAAGTATCCATGAGCACCTATAATCGATCAATACATGCCAAACTCCAAATGAAACATAACACCCTCATGAAGTAATCAATCAAATGATCAATGTACCCAAAACAAAGAGAACCACATGCGATCAATGTTAAAGCTCCAATCATGAATCAAGAACATAAACATGACAACATGATCTAACCATCTCCTAGGAGATCACATGCCTCATAACATACATCCTGGTCTCAAGAGAACACATATCATGCAAAAAATCTAAAACAGTATTAAGAGTAAACCATGACATAATATCAAACATACTCTAAACCAAGAAACCACATCTCCAATCACATGAAGATAACCATAACCAATGATGCATCCGCATCACTGCGAACAATTCCCATTGAACCATATATTGAGCTACACATGGCATCATGACTACCATCCTCTCCATGAAGATCATCCAAGTCTACACACACTCAGCTGCAATATTAGTAACATACAATTGAAACCAAGATCTCCAAGCCAAGAAGATACATACAATTGCTAAACCATCATAAACATATCCAACACCACCTATCCATCATTGTCAAAAGTTCCCACTGAAAAGTATAATCAAGCTATCCATGACATCATGATACCAATATCCTCATGAAGATCAACCGAAGGGCCCTTATACAATTAAAGAACTCAAATGCAACATAAGCTCCCCAAAAAGAAGGCAAAGTAAAACCATAATCCTCATACCAAGAAGATACATTGCCAAAACCCAATTCAGTAACCGAGCCAACACCATCAACAATGCACTTGCATAAACCATCATGACATGCCAAATCTCTAAAGCATAAGAAACATCAATGACACCATGATCACCATCAAATGACCAACAACCCAATCCAATCGTGTTCCACATGTCTGCATAACATCGTCAACTACATAGGTCTCACATCATGACTATACTTGGTACAATACCATCTCACCTCTTCAACATGACAACATAATCAGTAAACCAAGTGACTAAACCAAGACACTAAACTGAAAATGTATGAATACTGAAATATCTATGGGCATAGACAACCCATGTCCAAGTCATAGGTGCAACGAGTATAGACCGCCTACAATATTACACAACTTGTAGCTATACTAATGAAAGATACAAATCCAACCATATACTAATAACCATGTCAAATGAGAGTAATTAGAGATGTACAACTGAGTATACAATGAATCCAACATCAAATCTCCAAGATTCGACAATCCATAAACTCATAGTATCACCAGTCAAAATAACCCATAAACAAATCAAATTAGGATAACAACAAATAAATCATGTCTAAGCAACTCCAAATTTGATCCAATAAGTAGTGCTCTGAACAAGCTCTCTGTCGACTATTCAAAGTCCAAAATCTGACTCCTACACACAAGATATGACCTCTCAAAGCTCAATAGGAACACTTGACTTTCAACAAGCCAAACACTGTCAAAATGACTAAATCTGAGAAAATCACTAGCACCACAATATAGAGCACTAAGTCACCTTTTCAACAAGTCCAAAAAGTTGAAAAAAGGACATTCTGGGTGAAAGTGATGCCCCCTAAAAGAAAAAGGACAATTTCAGTATATAAAGGCAAAAAATACCCCCTGGTGGTGGGGTGGTGGCCTACCGGTCATGGTGGAGCCACATGTAGAAACCCCTGTTCTCACTCCTTTTCTGAAACTGTCTGTTTTGCTTATTTTTGAACGTTTTTGGTTTTTTTGTGTTCTTTTGCATAAACCATTGAAGTGCGATTTTGAAAGAAATTACATATAAAATTTAAATAAAATACCACACGTCTACAAATGATGGAAACTGATTGATCTATTGATGCCAATAGGTTTATTGATCTACTATGCTGATTACAAGCAAGATCTGATGACATGCAACTTAAAAAGCAACAATATTATTGATGTAAAAACCTGGTAATTGCAGCAAATTGTAAAACCCTTGAAAGATGTGTCCAGATCTCAAGAAACAGGCGCATTAACTGAAGAATCTCTGCTGGATGAATCCCACACTGAAAACCCTGAATATATTTTTAACTGTGAAGCTCTGTGATAACTTCTGGATGAAGATATCTCTCTGAAAGCAATAGATCAGCTGGTATTTCACAGCCTCTGAACTGCAACACTGAAGATGGCTCGTTCTCCAATGCCTGTAGACAACTGAAACCGTTGGCTCATTCTCCGGAAGAAGACTTGATCAAAAATCGATTTCATAACATAATGAACTTTCCTCACAATGAAAAATACTTATATTCTCAAGAGAGTCGACTTTTTCCTCAAAAGGCATCATTTAAATAAAATTGAATTTTAATATTTCTAAAGTCTCAAACGCACTTTTAATTATAAATTATAATTAAAAAGTGGCCCCTCTTCAATGTTGGTCGACCCTGAATAAATCACTTTGTTATATATTAAATACATAACTTTATATTATAAAAGCCAAATAATTAATATTTAATTTGACAATTAAAATATTAATATTCCCTCAAATACGCTCGATTCACGAACTGGCCTGTCGTGAATAAGATTGAATTTTGCACAATGACTGAAATCATAATCGCTAAAAAGTGGTAGGTGCTCATTTAATGACCTATTTTACTAAAAATAGCAAGTCAGGCAAATGATGTCCGAATGACCCCGAACGAAAGCCAACTAGTAAATTCTGACAATCTGAAGCCAAGCCAAGCTCCAAAAGAGACCCTCTAACCATACATATTAGCCTACGAGGGCTAAGAATAGGCTAAATCCACCGAACTCTGATGCTTGCAAAATTGGGGACATTACAGTCCGCCCTCCCTGAAATTGCTTGTCCTCAAGCAATCTCGACCGCAAAGACCCAACTCCTCAGAAGGCCCAAAAGAAGAACTGTAAAGTGTCCCACACATTTCTAATTGTCTCCTGTAGCATCAACAAAAACACAACTGCGCAAGCTATCCCTGGATCCCAAACCTAGAGTGAAAGTTTGTCGTGTTTGTCATCCTCAGGTTGCCACTGCGCTCTACTGCCTCCAACTTCACCATGCTGAGAATAGTGAAGTAACCCAATGGGACCCATCCAATACTCGGTGCCAAAGCTGTCGCCATCGGGATTCCAATACAATATGAATTCACATCCACTTGTCATGCGAAGATAAGAACTTCTAGAAGCATCTGCTACACCGAATCTCTCCCTTTCCTCTGCTAAACCCTCATGGATGTGATAACTGACCAAGCCATCATGCCAACTGACACCATAGTCATCCTGTAACCATGTACCCAGAAGAAAACTTTGTGACCAAGAAGTAGCAAACCCTGTTGGATATATATCAGCATGATGTAAAACTGACAGCTGTCCCTGCAAGTAATCCCCCACAAACCGCTGAGTCTGGCGCTTGCAGCTGCTAATCCCATCTTCTAAAGATGGTGAATACCCATCCCACAATGGATGGTATAACTCAGGAGCCAAACCACACTGATGCATCATCAAATCCTCCATGTGTGGACTAAAGGAGAAGTGATGAACACTCCTCACTATGCAATCAAGATACAATGCTCCCACCTCTGTCAATGGTTGACCATCATAGTCTTGGGGAAACAAATCATCATAAGTACAAATCTCCATACTGGATGATGCCCTACATATCTCCTATGACGATGATGGAGTAGTGACGTGATCTGTCACACAACTCTCAGAAAAATCAACTATCTCATCACAAGAGCTCTCAACCAAAACACCCATCCCATCTGAATTAACTACACCAATGTCTGTGATAGATGTAACCACATCCTCACTACAACCCGTGGATATAAGATCCTCATCAACTACCTCTGTATATAACTGTACTATATCTGCAGCTGGTGGAGACTGTGCCAAACTCAACTCCACGGTAAGCTCCTCCAACCGTGACTGTGACTCTTGAAGGGCCAATTGACTGCTCTTCAATGAGTCCATAGTCACCTCAAGCTCATGAGTGAGCTCATCGACCTGCTCCTCCTTTCCCTTCAATGCATCATAACAAATGCAATCCCACTCGAGAAGAAAATCCCTGTCTGCAAGTAGTTTTAGGTAATTTTGTTTCATCATTCCAATTGCTTCTCGAAGTGCATGTATCTCTGCAAGGGAAAAACCACTATCACCGTGCTCATCTATCAAAAGAGTACTCCAACCACAGGGAGCTAACATCTGACGAGCCACATCAAAATGCTCAATGGTTGTGGCAATCATATTGTCATTCACCTTTAGTTGCCCAACCAAATGATGAGGACTCTGTAGCTTATGACCCCCATACAAGTTGTCCAGTTCACAATCTGCACTATGATATGAGGCTAATTCGTCATCACTCACTACATGATAAGCAGCATCATGTGTGCTTTTATCCATGCACACCTCAACATCTAAGGTACTGCTGCTATGTACCTCAAAGGATGGCTCAACTGATAAGGTAGAAGTTGCTGGTATGACAGTATCTTCACACACTTCCACTTCCAATGCAACTATATCATCATCCATCTCACGATCCTGGGATTCTATGCCAACACCTAAGCCTTCTATCTTGTTTTCTAAGGTCTGATTTGAGAAATCAGACTCATCATGACATGAACCCACAACATACAACATTTCATTAGTACCCAATTCCTGAGTACTTTCATGTGACAACTCAATAGTAGCGTCTTGCACCTGTGAAGTCACTGCTGTCTCAAGCTGATGCAAACCTTTTCTACTGCTGTTATGTAAATCAGAATTGTTAACAATGTTGGTTACAACTTCTTGAATGTTGTGAGCATCATTCTGTGGCTCCACCATACTATTTTCTTGATGTAAGATTTCCTTATCAACCACCGTTTCATTTTCAACCCCATGTCCACCTGCAGATCGAAGATCATTCTCTACCGACTTATCTCTTTTTAACCCAAACACATCATAGAGACTTTTAGACACTTCACCAAGTCTCTCATTTTTGCTTCGTGATGAGGTTCGTCTTGAAAGGGAATCCTCATACTGCTGCAAACTATGAGTTAATCTTCGTTGTGTAAGCTTAAGTTTCCACTGGATATCATTCAAGATGCTCTCAACACTTGACTGCTCGCATTTCTTTGGTTTTCTTCTTTGCTTGTTATAATCCATCCGCTGCTCCACATATTGCTCGAAGTCTAAGTGATCTTTGATCTTAATTGGAAGTGTTCTATACTCCTCATAAGCAACCATCACCTCATCAGCAAATTTAGAGGCCATAATTTCTAAATTTCTCTTTCTAGTTTGATAGTTCTAGTTGTCAAAACTATTTTGCCCGTGAATAAAACTGGAAAGATTTATCTTCTGATATTCTTTGATTTTTTTCCAATGCAGTCAAGTAGCTAATAATCATTTACAGCTAACAGACATTTAATCAAACATTTGTCATGCATCCAACCATGCAAATGTACACCTATAGCAAGGAGGTATTTTTACAAACACTTTGCAGTCAATATCCAAACTCATTATTGCTCATTCAATCTTCAATCTGGTTATAATCTCATTTCCCAATTCAAACTGATTGCCACTTATGAAGTTGACAATTATACAAATGCTGATGCAAGTCTATTGAAGTTACAATGATTTTGATTACAATATTTGAAATACCAAAGAGTCAATGGAACCTGGTTGCTGCACAGAATGATACGATTTGCCTTCCAATCGTTCTTGCTGAGTCTAAAAAACATGAAGCACCTTGTCTTCTTAATGGCCAGCGTTCCTTCTTCAAGCAATTATGTATTTTTTATTTGCCTTCTACTGAAAAATTGAATACTTTATATGCCCTGTCAGTTGTGCCCAGATAAAATATTGTTCTAATCACTTGTCTTTATCCAAAAAAAAAACAACCTCCACAACAATGTCGAATCTTTTCCAATTGACATCTCTTTTTATCTTTAACTTCTTTTATTCTTAAACTCCACGTGTTTTGAGAGATTCACGATTCCAGAAAACTTCATAATAGACTTAGCAAAGCTGCGATAGTTACTTGTCCCTATTTGTCTTGTGCGTCTCCAGCAACAATTGAACAAGCTTAAATCGATTTCATTAAAGTCTTCCTCTAAATTAATAAAATCAATTTTCCTTTTTTATGCGATTACTCCAATTTCCTTGTCTCTTGCAACTTTGTCTTATTCAGCAGGCAAGTAACCTCCTCCCGACAGGTCAGGGAAAATCGATTCTCTTTTTGCCTAAATTTTGTCTTATTCGATGTCTCTTATTTGGTGCGACTTCTCTCTTTGAATATTCAACATAGAATAACTCCTGAGAAATGCGATTTCTTCAATATCGCTATTCTTGTCTTTATCGGAGATTGCAGCAAGCTATCAAGGAGCTGTCGATAAGTTGTTTGTCTTGAGACGGCACTGCCAATGACAGATTCAATATTCTTTTCTTTTCTTTTTTTTTTTATAGCTATCTTTGTCTTATCTTCAGAAAAGACCATTCTTCCACAATTATGCGATCTTCCTCAATTAAGACGTCCTCCCTAAAAAAACTATATCGGCCCCCTCCAAATATAATATGCGATTTGATTTTTTTAAAATAGCTCTCAATAAACTAGAAATACAACTCTGCCGCTTATTTCCTTGGCGTCTCCCTGCTTGGTCCTCCAGCGGATATTTAACTCTTTACCAATCCGTCTTATTTTGACATACGATGATGAAGAATAAATCGATCACAATATATCAATTATTAATTATTTGTCTTCTGTGTTTTTCTTGGTGCCTCTGTTTGTCTTTGTCTGTTTCCAGTTTGTTACTGCCACAATTTGTCTTATTTACAAACCTGTAAAAATTGTCTTTCTAGCAATAGTCTTGAAATCTAGATATTAAAAAAAATCGGCCCAGCAGGAAAAATAAAAATTTTGCAATAAAATATCACCTCAAACATTCAATCAATCAAGCAATCACTCTGCCAGATCACAATATTAAATATTTCATCTGAAGTATTCTCACAAACCCCTGAATTTGATTTGTTAGAATTCTGCAATTGATAATCTCTTCAAACCCTAATCTATCCAAAGATTTCTTTTTGAGAACCAACACAGGATGGCAGGATTCAGGCTCTGATACCACTGTAGAAACCCCTGTTCTCACTCCTTTTCTGAAACTGTCTGTTTTGCTTATTTTTGAACGTTTTTGGTTTTTTTGTGTTCTTTTGCATAAACCATTGAAGTGCGATTTTGAAAGAAATTGCATATAAAATTTAAATAAAATACCACACGTCTACAAATGATGGAAACTGATTGATCTATTGATGCCAATAGGTTTATTGATCTACTATGCTGATTACAAGCAAGATCTGATGACATGCAACTTAAAAAGCAACAATATTATTGATGTAAAAACCTGGTATTTGCAGCAAATTGTAAAACCCTTGAAAGATGTGTCCAGATCTCAGGAAATAGGCGCATTAACTAAAGAATCTCTGCTGGATGAATCCCACACTGAAAACCTTGAATATATTTTTAACTGTGAAGCTCTGTGATAACTTCTGGATGAAGATATCTCTCTGAAAGCAATAGATCAGCTGGTATTTCACAGCCTCTGAACTGCAACACTGAAGATGGCTCGTTCTCCAATGCTTGTAGACAACTGAAACCCTTGGCTTCGTTCTCCGAAAGAAGACTTGATCAAAAATCGATTTCATAACATAATGAACTTTCCTCACAATGAAAAATACTTATATTCTCAAGAGGGTCGACTTTTTCCTCAAAAGGCATCATTTAAATAAAATTGAATTTTAACTTTTAATATTTCCAAAGTCTCGAACGCACTTTTAATTATAAATTATAATTAAAAAGTGGCCCCTCTTCAATGTTGGTCGACCCCTTGAATAAATCACTTAAGTTATAATATTAAATAATATTATAACTTTATAATATAAGCTTCAAATAATTAATATTTAATTTGACAATTAAAATATTAATATCTCCTTCAAAATACGTCCGATTCACGAACCGTCTGAAGCTGGTGAATAAGTGATTGAATTTGCACACGACCAAATCATACTGCTAAAAATAGCAGGGGTGCTCCGCTGAATGACCTTACTTACTAAAAATAGCAAGTCAGGCAAATGATGTCCGAATGACCCCGAACGAAAGCCAACTAGTAAATTCTGACAATCCGAAGCCAAGCCAAGCTCCAAAAGAGACCCTCTAACCATACATATTAGCCTACGAGGGCTAAAAATAGGCTAAATCCACCGAACTTTGATGCTTGCAAAATTGGGGACATTACACCACATGGGCGGCGCCACCCATCACGCACCTTGGACCCAAAATCATTATCAAATTGGATTTAATTCACATTAAAAATTTCATAGGCGGCATTAAAAATATATCAGTGGCATTTTAATTTTTTGGGCGGTATTAAATTTTAATATAAAAATTTCATTTTTTTTGTTGGGCGCCCTTTTAGGCTTTACCCTGCCAAGCCGATAACTGACATTGGACCAGGGCAAAGCCCCGACGGTGTACCAACCACCATTCGTCAAGGAGCCGACAACCCCTTGCATACTACAGGGGTGTTAGTCCCTGCAACATCGTAAGGGATTGTGGTACAGGGGTTCGACCCCCTTTATTATTATTATTTTTAAAAAAATTCAATATGAAAAACTTTTCGGCCCTTTTCAATATTTTAATTTTTGATTTTTAATTTTAATTTTATTTATATTGCAAGTTAAAAAGAGTGATGGGAATTTATTTATTTTTAAAAAATTTTAAATTCTGAAGACCAAATTTGATGACCATACAATCAGAAAAAAGGGGCTCAAGCTATTTTTTTGGCATTTTTTCACATTAACAAAAATATGTCGAATTTTATATCAATCTTCGTCTCTTGGCCAACCTAAATCCAACCATGAGGTCCATTTTTTCCCAGGAGGTCATTTACAAAAACCACCCCACAAAACCCTTATTTGAATGCACAACCAAAAAACCCTTTGACCCAATTTTTCTCACACCCCAAATCTGCAAACAACCCATCATAACAACAGACCCAAAACTCTTAGATCTGCAATAAATAACTTGCCAAACCCTCATAACTTACCATGTCTTTCATTCTCTCATGCAATGCATAGATTCAAATTCAAACAAAAATTTTTCAATCAAGGGTTATACAACCACAACCATAGTTCTGATACCATTTGTAAGGAAACTCGCAGCCATCTAATGACAATTTGTACATAACCCAATATAAAAATTTATGCAAATAAGTACTCAAAATCCATATGCAAGAGAATAGATAACATACCCATCAAAGATGACACAAGATATACCCTAGGAAAACCCTCAAGATGGAAAAACCTAGCCTCCAAAAGTATTCATACTCCATCATATTAATCAACAATAAAGCCATACAAGAGTTACAATGAACATTTTTGAAGCATCAAGCATCTCAATGCATCCTCATGTGTCCAAGCATGAATCCACACATCCCATGCCATGTTTCACATATGCACTCCTTAAAAAGACTCAATAATGACAGCCAAACCCCTTAGCCAACCTTAACCACTAAGCATGTGTTTGATTTTATAGATACAAGCTCACACAAATACAATTAGTGGCAAGATAAAACCATGTACCACAAAACTATGTGAATACAAAACCACTTACCCCTTATTTAATATTGGGTACTAAGACTTCACTTTATTTAATATTTCTCCAATATTAAATTATTATCACATGTCTCCCACACATTAAATAATAATACAATATTACAATACAACATCAAGTGATCCCCCAAATAATTACCTAGCGTGATTAACCACACCACCTAGGTGCATTACAACTAAATAATTATTTAGTTACAATATTACAATAAATCATTTTATGTAATGGAGTACAACACAATATCCCAACAGACTGCCTATAGGGGTGCAACTTCAAATATACTATAATTTAATTACCTAGCGTTGATTAACCACAACCACTCTATTGGCATTTTGTGCAACTAAATAATTATTTAGTTACAATTATTAAATAAATTTCATTTCTATGGCAATGCTCCAATAGTACAACACAATATCCTCCTGCCTTCTATTATCACAAAATCAATGCAACATTCAAAGAATAGGAGTTTCATATACATCACAATGCCATACACTGGTATCAATTTGATCAACATACACACACAACTGATTTTATAACATGCTCTGTTATGAAACCATTTTATCCCTTTTCAATATTTCAAAACATTTTGTGCTTTGCTGAAACCAATAAATTAGGCACCCCTATATTTCTATTATCACAAATGATCATCAATTTGATCCCATGAAAATAGTTGATAAATAATTCATATCCATACAATGCCATGAATGGTGACAATTTGATAGACACACAATATGAAGTATTATAACAATACTCTCCAATATGAAACCATTTTATCCAAGCCTTTTGTTACTATGAAACAATTTCTTAGATACACTTTCACCCATTTATTGACAATTTCAATTTGCCCATTTGTTTGTGGTTGATAAATAATACTGGAGTGAGTTCGGTTCAAGTCAATCTAAACAATTTTTTCCAAAATAAACTCTGGAACCTATTGCCCCTATCATTCACAATGTTCTTTGGCAAGCCATGCTATTTGAACATTTCTTTGAAGAATAAATTAGCAAACTGTGAAGCTCAAAAATATGAAGAAATAACAAAGAAATGTGCAAACTTAGTCTATATATATATATAGTAAATTGGGCTTCAAGTTTCCAATCTAAATCATTTAGTAGTTATTTTAAATAGGAATACTTAATTGATATCTGATGCTCTTTTATGCCAAAATTTGTTGCAAAGTCCATGTGACTTGTAACTCCATTTTTGGTTATTACTGCACTTACCTTGCACTAGAGTATTTCATGCATGGAGTTGTAGATGAGAAGATGGATGTGTTTGCATTTGCGGTGTTGATCATCTAATCTCATCAAAACTTAACCACAAAATGAATAATTAACTTTTCATCTCCAACAATATATGGAAAAAGGTCAATTCTATCAAAGCCCCATTTGAGTTAGAGGAGTGATATGTATATCAGAACTGGAATTTATTCTCTTCCCATCAATTTCCTTTCATCTGATATTTTCAGACTGACCAATGAATCTCATAGAATTAAGTGAATTTTATGCGGGAAAAGCCTTTGATTGATAGTGGGAAAATCCAAGGGCTTGTCATGAAAGCTAGTCTATGTATTCAACATGTCTTTATCCAATCTTGATACTTTACCTTCCATCGTGGGTCAAATGGTGCAAACTTTGTATGTGTACAGGAGGAAAAAGGGGGTGATCCCAATAGTACAGAGGAGATAAACAAGAATGGAGATTGTTATAAAACTAGAGTCTTGTTTTTGAAGACATCTCCTTGCCCAAGTTCTTGCTAGCCATTAATTCTTTCCACATGAGTGGGAAGGGTCGAGAGACCTATCTACCAACAGGGGAAGGACTTGAAATATGGTGCAATGAAGGTGGAGTTATGTTTGTAGAAGCCCAGGATAATTTGAGCCTTGTAGAGCTTTGTAGATTGGATTCATCCAAAGATTCCAATTTCATCTTCAAACAGTTCTTTTATAGTTTTCCTCTTGCAATAGTAGTAGATACTCCCCTCCTTATTGTTTAGGTAAAAATATGCGTTCTTGGCTTGCACTGACATTACGTTAGATATTCAAATTCTTATTTTATCAAGACTGTACGAGTTAGCTTCACCTATTATAATGGCTTCCCTGAGATCTATATTTGAGCTGCAAAATTTTAGGATAGTGCAATTATTTCTAGTTTTTGTTTTTTAAAATATCTTTACAACACTTTTGTTAAAATAACTTAGTAAATTGCAGACCACTTTCATTTTATTTCTCAACAAAAATTCATTGTTTTTTTTGAGTTTGAAATACATCAATTATTTTTAGATCAAAGGATTATTTAGAAAAAGAAATCATTCTATTTATCTTATTTTAAGACAATTTTATAAATCTATTCGCTGCTTTCATTTTTAACAGTTAGATACTTTTCACAACTTTCTTCTTTTTCTTCTGCTTAGTCTTTTGTTATCCTATTATTATGAAAGGTGTCTGCTGGGCAATGACTACTCCATTCTTCAATTGCATTACTTTATCTACCGATGAAAAACGTACTCCATAAACTACCCTGATGATTGTCCTCTAATCCTTCTAAGAAACTACTCTTTATTAAATATTTTTCCATTTCTCTTATGGTTTCTTTTTATTCTGTCTGATAATTGTAAGTCATGACCGTTTTCCCAAATTAAATAATCTTATGTCTATTTTTGAAAACAATGTTTATCAAATTATAAGACTTGGCTACATTAAACAAAATTGTGCTTTTTTTCTTAAGCTATCAAGTGATAATGCTTAATTTATGTTGTGTTCGTGGGATTCAAGTTTTGAAGCTTCTAACAAGAGAAGGGGACAACCTAGAAAACATTGACTGTGGAAGGATGTCAATATTAGTCCTTATTTCTATTGGGAACCTTTAATACAGAAGATTATACCTTAGTAATCTGAATTGTCCTAGGGAGATTGCTTTGGGGCTATAGAAATTTCTCCTCTTACTACATAAAAAATGTGAAGACTGGAATACAAGAATATGCAATTGTTTTGACATGAGGTATTGAGTTTTGGTAAGATTGTAACATAAGCTTGTAAAGTATTTCTCAAACATGTTGCTTTTATAGGCATACGTTCTCAATGACTATTTCTTTATCAGTAGAAATATTGCATTGATTGCTTTGAGAGACTGTAAAACTAGATAATAGGAAACACACTCAATCATGATTTATTCATTGATAAAATTAGATCTATATATATAGATAAACAAATGCAACAATCTTTATAAAATTGGTTAATAGTTTGACAGTTAACTATAGCTATTTGATAGCAAATTGGGGATGAAAAATAGCAAATTGAACTTAATAGAACATAGTGGACACTTAAACTATTCGATGAAACATACATTTGTTTATGTTGGAGTTTATATTCCAACATTGAGTACATGAGTTTGAACCTTTATGAAAGTTATAATGCTTCATTTTCTAATTGATATATATATATAAACTTGTACCTTAGACAACTCAATGATGAAGTTCATAGAAATAATTTCCTATTTTTTGTTAGGAATAGTTAGGGGTTGCAACAAACTAATAGGGAAAGTATGCTCATTTTTGTTTTGTTGACATACTTTATATTTTATAATATGCTTAATGAAATCATCCTTAAACCCTTTCCATGAAAGCCTCTCTTGAATTTGCCTAAATGTTTTGAAATATCTTTGGTAACTAGCCAAGGGAGCATCATGAAAAGTTCTCAAAACCTTCTCTTTTACATTAGATTTGGGAGCCAATTTTTCTTCCCCTTATACAAGATCAACTCATTCACCACTACATACTTATCTTGCAAAGTACCATCCAAAATATTAATGACAAAAGAGTTTTTTGCATATTCAACAAGAATTTTATCCTTCCAATCAACAATTATCTCCACCATAAAATTCAAATGTGGTCTTCTTCACAAAACACCAACCACTACATTCTTCTTTTATTTCAAAGTCATAAGCTTGCATCTTACCCACCCACTTCTATTGCCTCTCATTAGGATCATTTTGATTAAAAATATTTCAGATTGTTGTGATAAGTTTTAACGAACTTACCTCCAACCAAGTACCATTGAAACTTAACCTAAGCGTGCATAATGGTTAGCATTTCTTGATCATAAATGGAGCAAATTCTCTCCAATCCTCTTAACTTACTACTTTCAAAGCAATTGGATGCTTATTCTACATCAACACAACATCAATACCTTCTCCTAGAGCATCACATTCAAGCTTAAAAGGCTTTGTGAAGTTGGTATGGTTAAGACAAGACAAGAACTCATCACGTTTTTAAGTTGATCAAAAGTTTTTTGTACTAAATTAGTCCATGGAAATTCCCCCTTTTGTTCAAATAAGTAAGAGAAACAACCAACTAAGAAAACCCCTTCACAAATATTTTGTAGAAGCTATAAATCCAAGATGGCCTGAATATTTTCTTGTCCATGAGGATCAACTTCAATTATTTAGAAGAGGTCTTCTATAAGATAAGGCTTTCTTTCAACTCTTTTAGAGTTAGTTCTTTCTTTCCTCTTTCCGCCTTATGCAAAAGAGAAGGATTGTAACTCATTTTGAGATTTTAGAGAGCAATAGTTTTATGTAGTTTCAAGTAGAAGTTTCAGATTTGTATGCAACTTTTTAAAGCACCTTGTGATTAATAAAATTTAGTGATTTTACCTTTTCAATATCTATTATATTGTGTGTATGGGTGATTGATGCATATTTTATGTGATTAATGATTAGTCCTTAAATATGTTGTCTCATTCCAATACCTTTGAGCAAAAGATATATGTCATATGTAGGTCATAAATTGTGTCATGAATGCTAAGATTCTGGTTGTGAGAACATCTTGGTTGTAATGCCCCGCCAAGCAAGCCCGAAGGATACATTACATCTAGCATTTATGGTACCAATTTTTTTTTTAAAGGTATTAATATACATCATAATAATCATACATTACATGATATGAAACTAAACATGAATCTACATATAACAAATCCCTCGGATTTTACAAGACTGCATTACTTTTCACAACAACATCATTACATCACATGGATGGTAAGTATACACCAGTAATCATAAGATAACATGAACATGGTTAACACATTAATCAAGGGTTACAATATTACAATGTCGTTTCCCAACATGAATGGGGAAGATACAATACAATGGAATGTTACATTTGAAATGAAAGAGTACAGAGCTGCAATACTGGATTCAATTCTGGATCAACTCGGGAATCTCTGCAAGGTACAATTTCGCACTTCTCGATCGACAATTGGGGACCCAATGGGGTGCATAGCACATTCCACCCAACCACGTGGACCCGAAGGCCCACCCCCCGTGCTAAGAAATGACAAGAAGGATCCTCAACTAAACCATCATACAAAACAAGGATACAAGACTTCACAACAAAATCCACAATAACATAAGGATATCTCAGCACAAAATATAACCCACACAAGATGTGTCCAAAATAAGGAATAACCAAATAAACATCAACATACAAATGCCAACAAATGCTTCCAGAGGCCCAAGAATAACATAAAGGGAAACAAAAACCAACATAGTTGTTTAGGGAAGAGTGTCATCGCAATGTTGCATGGGTTACCTTGGCAAATCTTCCTAGGCCCCAACCCCCAACTTGGGTTACCCTGGTGACCTCTTACGAAACTCGGCCCCACATGCAATCCAATGCGGCATCGATTATCTTTCATAAGGACAAGACAATGATTTCGCCATTCCAGGGCTTCTCAACTCATCTCAAGCCCATACAAGCACTTGAGCCATGAGTGAGACATTCACTTATATCTTGTTAATGTGTGATTCTATCCAAAACCCCTAAATAATTATTATTGTTTTCACTTGATTAATAAACTTCCAATGAGTTACCCTGACACCACTTCTAGGTCTCGGCCCCCATTGAAAGCCACTCCCCTTATGAACAACAAAACTCAAAAGACACTATCAGGGTAAGCCCCATGCACAACATATAAAGTCACAAGTTAAATTGCATTAAGCAAGACATACATCATCCTACTCAAAATCTTCATAATGAAACTAATTTCAAGTGCAAGGCTAAACCCATAACATTGAGTACTAGACAAAATCATTTAACCACCTGCTTTCAGGTGAATCAACATTGAACTCAAATAAATACTTCAAGCTCAGTATGGGTTACCCAAGGTGAATCCTCCCAGGTCACCGGCCCCCATACCAACCCTTGCAAGTTAAAAAAAAACCATATCCCCTCTAATCTCTGGAAGACTCACAAAATGCAAGGAATGACTACGATAGCAAGATATCAAAGAACTATTTTCACTCCACTCTTTACGAGTTGACAAATATAGAAATGAGTGATAACATCACAAGGAGGTAATCAAAATTTATACATTCATCTCGATACAAATTCAATGACGAATTCACAATTTTCTCAGTAACCATTTGACACAAAGGACTCTCCCCATTAAGCATTAACCCAAAAAGAACGCATTACCAACTCAACCACGATAATCAAAAAGAAAATCATTCACATAGCTAACACATTTAGTCAAGCATAATAACCGCAAAGAAAAATACTTCACATTCAAAATAATCTCTCAACTTAACTATTTTGTTTGATCATTAATTTGTATCCTCAATCAGCTATCCAAAGATTAACTATTTCCCAATTTCAACATAATGCTATTTACATTATAAACTTCTAAATATTGAAGCAATCGCTGAAATATTATTAACATACAACTATAGGTATCTCTATAAGAAATGTTCATCTATTTATTCTTTCGGAATTACTCATTTAGTTAAGAATAAATGGAGTTAATTAATTTTTCTCACATAAAACTATCTACATAGAGCCACTGAAAGAAAGCTAAAGAAAGGTTTATCTTAAAACACCTACCTACTGTTTTAAATACACTTCCTTACAATAATAGTCACCTAACTCTACAATAAAGATCACTCTATATACCTATTTATTTAACCTCCCACATGCAACACTATATCGTAATTCATTTTTATGCACTATTATTTATATATTGATAAAAGCATTATTCTTTATGACTTCTCGTAACGAAGCTATCATTCCACTATCAAATGACTACTTAATAATCTATACTCTAATCCACATTCATATCCAAACCCATATTTATAATTTCCCCTAAACTATTCTTTACATTCACAAGGCCTAATTCCCTTGTAAGAATATTTGACCCAAGAAATGAAACATTTCAATTTTTTCTAACAATGAACCTTCTTTTAGTCGACATAACATTACAGATTCAATGTAAAGGTATTCTCTCCGCAAAGAACCTAGAAGTAGTTGGATTGATCGCCATATAATGGTACATGTTTTTTTTTTTTTATGTAGGAGACAGATCGCATCCACCAACACAGAAGGTATATGCAAGGTTGAAGAAGTTGGTTTGGCGATGGCTTATTAATCATGGCCCTCAAATGGCCATTAGATTATTTTAAGAACCTCCGGGTACGTTCTGATAATCACGCTGCAACCATGTTCATCTCCTAGTTTGTTGTAAGAGATATTGTTTGGAAAGATGTGAACCACTTCCATCATTTAAACTGGTTCGATATTATTATGAATAATAATGGCGATGCTAAATGAAACAAACTGAGAAATAAGATTGCACTATATCATTAATTTTCAGGTGCTGCAACTGCGATAGATTGCCAGTAGAATCTAGCAGGTTATTTAAATATCTAAACTTCCTTTTATGTTCAAGTGTTGCAGCTGAGGCTGATTGAAATGAAATCAGAGAGATTATTTAAAACCTCTACATCTTTTTTTTTTTGTACTGCAATATGTGACAGGTTGTCAACGAAATCTGAAGGCTGTACTCACCTCTACAGTCTTCTACGTTCAAGTGTTGCAACTGCGACAGGTTGCCAGTGGTTTCAGGGAGGCTATTTAATTCTGTACACTGCCTCAACTCTAAATGTTGCAACTGTAACAGGTAGCCAAGTATAATAGAAGATGAATATTGGAATTTGGAAATATCGCCATCTTCATGCATTATTATCTTTTTTTGAAAGTGCTGCAACTTATGTTCAACTCTAAAACGTCTTGTGCAGTGGCAGATAGGTGTAGTGAATTTCAAATAGAAAGGAGATTGATTATAAAGAGAGGAATTTAAAGATACCTTGGTGTAATTGGTTTGAAAACCTTAAAATGTACATGTTTTTTGTGAAAGAGACGGATCACATCCACAAACACGGAATATCAATGCAGCAACAGAGTATATGGCTAGGCAAATGAAGACTGCAGGGTAATGTGAGCAGGTAGATCTGGTATTACATAGAAAGTTTTAAACAAATGCAACTAGCGGGGGTATCGCCCATGCTCAAAGGAAGCTTCCATCTGGGTTAGCAAAACATAACAGGAGGGTAAATTTTGTCAGTTGTATAGTTGGAAGTATTACGGCAGTCAAATACGCAGACAGAGGAAGAAAGGACAAGGCGCGTAGCTATATGATACAAGTAGCAAGGAAATAGAATTCTAAAGAATGCAAAATATGAAGGCAAGAAGACAGCGGTAGGAGAAAAGGCTTGGAAAATACAGGAGCAAGGTATTCCAGATTCAACTTAATGTGTTTTCTCTAATCATCACACATAGCCTTTAAATGCTAGATCACAAGAAAATCTGAAGGCAGCACTGAATACAAAACATAATCACCAATAGAAAGTCGCAGGACAAAACAGAAGATCACCATGCAAAAGAGACGAATACCAAACAGAGGCATAAATAATAAATCTAATTCTCAAGTAAATTCCTCAGATTGAAATCGCATCAGGTAGAGTGTAGAAGAAATCGCCTTGCTACTGTGGTCTCATGTAATTACAGAGCAAGAGAAAGAAAGAAGAAAGAAAGGGCTTCTTCTAAATTAACTTACCTATGTATCGTTTGCATGCAGGATTTCCCTATGACCCACTTTTCCTAAGGCCTGTTGAGCTTCTCTTCCCCCTGTCTTGCCTTGCCAAGAGTGAAGGCCCATAAAAAAAAAGATCTTGTATCCTCGAACCCTAACTCCCCGAATATGCTTTCAACCGCTTTCTCTCTTTTTAGAAATCTTCCATTTGTGCCATGCAAAATTAACTATTTTTAGCCTGCTTTCTGGTCTTTATTTTTCCTCCCCGCAAGGACTCATGCAATCTGTTAAGCACTCTCCTAAATGAATGACATCCTCACCTTCCAGCGCATACACTCTTGCAGATTTCAAGGATCATCTCCGCAAACTGCCGAAAAAAATCCCCCTTATATTTGCACAAGCGGTTGATCATTAAATGTGCTTGACTAATCTGCTTGACCACGCACTATATGAGGTGTCCCACTACATTTCTAAAGCATTTTTCTTCATTTGAAATTAAATACTAATTTTAATAAATATTTTCACCTTAATTTATTTAATCCAAATAAATTATTAATAATTTTCTATTTAATCAAAGAATCAACAACAAAACAATTTAAAATCAAACGATACCCTACCTCCCACAATCGAAAAACAATACGACAATATCACAAACGGAGGGACACTAATCAATCACATTATTCACAGCATGCTATCAAACAATTATCTCTAAGGGAGAGACCAAATCACATACGACTTCATGGTCACGACGAAGTGCAGAGGGGGTATTACATTGGTTTTCTTTCTAAATAAGCAGTTGACCTTCTTATGAAATATTGATGTGTGAGCATGTAGAACATTGAGTTGTGTGAAGACTTGCTGGGATTTTGAGAGAGTTTGTGAGTTGAGGCTACAATATAGGTTTTAATCATTGATGCATCACCTCCTAGGGTTAGTAAATCTTTTCATTTCAGTTCTCTACCCTTTTTCCTGATCAGGATATTAGTTTTAGAAGGTTCATCAAGGGAACCAACCCGCTCTGGAGGTTCATCTTCACCATAGGCAACACACAGCTTGAAGATGATCCCATGTTTCATAAGTTAGCTAAGTCTCGCACTTGGTTAAGGGTGCTATCCCCGTAAAAAATAATTCTCAAAAGATAATAATAGACATTGTACACTAATTACAAATGTGATCTTATAATTATATCAAATCTTTAAAAAATAATTAAAAAAATATATTTGTTAAAATAAATCCATTATATTTTTATCTAAATTTTTTGTAGAGTTTTAGTCAAGATTTCTTTTTATGATATTTTGATTCACTTTCATGTTAAAAGGGTTAGATAAAAAAAAATTACACAAATCTAATATTAGATCTATATTAAGTCTTAAAAAAATAATGGTCCAAAAAGTATTAAATTTGTTAAAACAAATTCATCATATTTTTATTTGCAAATTCATATATTTACTACCAAAGAACTCCTCTAATGTTTTTTTCACTATTGTGTAAAAATATCAGATTAAAAAACATTACTTATGATTTATAAATAGGTTGTTATAATCAAACATGTGGTTTAGAAATTAAAAAATATTAATGATTTTTATTAGTAATATTTTATTTTTAATTTATTTTAATTTTTAAATACTTCTAATCATAATTTTTACCTAATAAAATTTGGAGAATAAAAAAATGGCAATATCAAATAGTTTAAGATTTAATTAAAACTTTTATTTTAATTGTATATGTGCTTTAATTTAAGTTTTATTTTATTATTTTAATACTTTGAATCCAAAACTCTATAAAATAGCTAATTAATTTTTGTAGACTTTCTTTAATAAAAAATAACAATTACATACATTAACAAATCATTCTAAAAAAAATGTAAAAAAAGTCACATTTATTTATTTTAGAAATATTTAATGAAATTACTTTATAAAGAAAAAATAAAAAAATCATTTTTAAAAAAGCTAAAAAAGTTAGTTTACCTTCCTTTCCCTACAAATTTGTCATAACACCCAGACTTCTTAGTCAATTATGTTCAAAACAAAATAATTTTTACAAATTTTAAAGTTAAGTATTTAACATGTCCATTTTAAAAAAAATAAATTATATTTGAAGAACATAAATTCTACTTTTTAATTGGTTCAAAATCAACTTATTAATAACTAATTAACAAAATAAGTTGAAGAAGTGATTGCAATATTAAAAAAATAAAATATGTTATTCTATTTTTTTCTTTCCTTTTTTAGCAATTAAAATTCTTCTTTTAAATTTATTAAAAATATATCCAACCAATTTTATTTTATTATTAAATTATAAGCATAAACTTCATCTTCTACATTTTATTTCTTGAAATTATCTTTTTGTTGGTCATTTCCTTTATAAAAATGTGGCATAAGCTTGAACTTTTACCCTTCCATAAGATCAAAACCCACATACTATAGTCTAATGAATAAACCTGCTTGATTTTAAAATAAGGGCCTCCCTGGAAAGCCATATTTTGATTAGATGTTTCGTGAAAAGATAACAAATAAATATTTATTCACAACAAACATAATCTCTATGCCCCTTCCAACCCCCTCCCCCCCTAGGTTGTCAAGTTTGATGAGCCCCACACTCCAAGAAAGACAACAATATTTTAATTCACATGTTCAAATTGATAGAATACATCGTCCGCAATTAGATGATGACTAATGACCAAAATGGGTCGACCCACTCTTCTCGAAACAATCGTTAGATCTTTTGGACATTTTTCCAATTTTTGGTTTGATTTAAACTTGTTTGTTGCATGTAGTAGAAATTAGACACATCTAAATGATGAGGGCTCATTAGCTTGGACAATGTGTTTGAAAGAGAAAAGGGGTCCAAACGCTCCCCTCAATGCAACCATGCTTGTTAGAAAACACCATTGACAATTAGAAAATGTAACCAAAAAGCCACCTAAAAACTCCCAAATGTTCAACCCTATGAATTGGACAACAAAAACTTGGTTCATTAACATAAATGTAAGCAAACAAGGGTCTATTAAATCTATAACCATGACCATAAGGGTGCATGGAGAACCATCATGACCAACATCTTATTTTTTTAAGAGTTATTATATTTTACTTTATAACTATTTAAGAGTTATTTTATTTTTATACAAGTTATTTTATAATTTTAATTAAAAAAATATGTCCATTACATTTTAATATTTATATACACGATCATACATGACACTTCATGACTTTTTAAATACATTTCGGTATAACACACTTTTCACTTCTACATACATATATAATAATAAATAATTAAACAATAAAAAAAAACTTAAACATATTGCTTATTCTCCTTATGAAAATGTTTGAGCCATGGGTTTGCTTGGGTCGTGGGTTTGCTCCTCATAGGTTCCAAGTTCGATTCCGAGGCCGGGCTTACACGATGCGCATGGTTTGCGGGTGATTGCATGCATCCCTAGAGGATTAGTCTCGCCCCAACTTGACAAAAAATAAGACAAAACAAGCCTAGTTGAGTTGCTAGGCTGGATCGCGGAGATGCCTTGGACACACAAAAAAAAAAAAAAAAAAAATATTTGAGACAATTGTGATGATAAACATCCTCCTCTAAATTTTGTAAACGGCCAAAAAAACAAAGAACAGGGGAAAAAAACAAACTGCTCACAAACGGCCCATAAAATTGAAAAGTAAACGGCCAAGTGGAGATCGGCTAATTATACGAAGGTGGCTAATTTCAAATTTTGGGAACGAAAATCTGATGCAACTCTACAATCATTCGTACTCTTTCTGATTTTTTTAAAATTAAATCACCATTTTTGGGGGATTTATAACGATCTGCTTGGATTTTAACGGCAAGAAATTACCCAAGCACATTTGAATTTGTTAAACAAGGCATTTTGGACACTCTGTAAACGAGAACCTTCTTTAACGTCTCCTTTCGTTGGTATATACACATTGCGTATATAAATATCGAAAGAGAATTACCGGTATCCTGCAAGTATTGAAAATGGATTAAAACAAGCACAGAGAAGATGGCAACATTTTATCAACGACAAGACGAGTGAAAAATTCATGGAGCAGAAAGAACTTCAAGATGATGGTGACGAAGAGTGGTGAAATTGGTTCGTCCCCATCTTCATTTATTTCCACCCAATGGCCTCAGAGTTACAGGTATGGTGAATATTCGTTTTATATGTTTTTTCTTTTCTTTTAAAGCTACAGATAGAGTTTAGTGTGTGCGCGCTTTTCTAAAGAAAGAAGAACTGTGTTGATGGAGTTAACTGTGTCCAGGTTCACCCATTTGGGTCATATATGAAATTAACCTTATGTGTCCTTGAAATTCATTGTTCTATATTTGGGCTTGGTTTTATCTCATAGTGTGTCTGTGTAGGGAATCTAGCTGTCAACTGTTTATGGTTTTGGTGTTTTATTCTATTTTTCATTTTTGATGTAATGGATTTTGTTTTTATCTCACAATGCACCCATTTGGATTTCCTTGATGTTTACAATTCTTTTTTCATCAGTTAATGCACACTTTGATTATTAAGTTATTTTTTATTCATCTCAAATATCTCCATTTGCTAGATCTGTATCGTAAATATCCTTTCCTATTCCTTTGGCCATGATTTCATATTTTTTACATCTCAGAATGCACCAATTTAGCAAGTTACTATACATCAAATATATGTCCCTGGAAATACTAATTGAGAAGAGAATTAGCCTATCGTGCTGTCTTAAAGCATGGATTCATGGGAAACCAACTCCTCTCCCACATCCACAGTAACACACAATGGGGCACGACATCTGAGATTTGAACCTGGTCCATTACTGCAATAGATTCTCTATCATACTTTACAACGTTTTTGTGTATACGTTTTCTATTTCACTTCCAGATGTCATGGCACCCTCTCTGATGTGGTTTTGTATATGTTTGTCTATTGGTTGATTGGTGAATCACCAAACGCTCACATCCAATGCAGGGTGCAGTATCACGCTTAGAATATCATTCTGCCAAGAAGTCCTCTTTGAGAGTATGGTGCAGCCTCAAACCAAGAATTCAAATCATTTGGTGACTGGTCCTCCTTAGACTCTATCCTTTCCTCGCCTGCACCATCAAGCAGCTCCCCATCTGCAGGTTCTTATACCCTTTGCTGCCCTCTGTCAGCACTCCTCCCATTGTTGGGATAATCACTTCCATCTCCATGCTTCTGCCACCATAAGTTTTGATCTCTTCGTTGGTTCGCTCGCTGTCATTCCCAGCTATTTCTTTCTTGTCAGCAATTGTCCCTTCCTCATATTTGAGTTTGTTCTTGACAATCCTGTTGTCCACTTTGTCATTTTACTCTGTACTAGGGGATACAAATTTCTCTCTCCCTCATCCAAGTTCAAACACTGCTGGGGTTGTTGGTCCCTTTATTGTCTGTTGTCTTTAATTGCCTTCTCCGTTTCTTTCTTTTCTTCATTCTTGTCATCTCCATATAGATAATGCCTTATGTATACCTTTCGAAAACGGGGATAAGGCAATTGTTACAAGATTTCAAATATTAATTACAGAGCATTATCGGTTATAAATTATAATACAGAAATACTAGGGTCAGTCTAGGGTCTAGACAGTTTGGACAAGGAAATTTTCATTCCGGAGAAGTAATATGAAAAAAAAATTTAACCACAACTTCAGCCATGAAAGCATGCCATGAATGTAGTCCGATTCAATCTTGTGATGTATATTTTTTTTTCAAATTTTTTCTTCAGGAACAATTTTATCTAGTTTGACTTGTTAGCCAGATTGACAGACTCTCATATTGAGGTAATATTGCTGAGAATGAATCTGCTTTGCAAAATTTATTTTGTCCTTTTCTCTCTAAATTCACTTGTCTGGATAAGTGAGAAATGACTTTGGTAGGTTCTTTTGACCTTCTAGAGCGTAGGGTATCTCATTTACTTTTTGTTTTGGTTTTTGTAGCAGTGGACATTAACTAAGATGCCAAGGGATGTTATGTGATGTCCTCTACATGTTAAAGATGTTGTCTGCATTATGCAGACATTTTCTACAGTTCTCGCTTTCCTGAAGATGCACATCTGTTTCAAGAATGTGTAACCTGCCCCAGTCTACATGTCTTCGGGTTTTAGTAATGGTCATTGGGTTGGTTGTCTCGACTGTTGTCCCTCATGTATGTCCAAAGTATTAGCTGAAACATGAACTAATGGAAAGATATATGTTCAGTCCAACAAGTATAGCATAATTTTTCTTATTTATTAGGAAAATAGGGTTCTTTGAATATTTGAATAGTTTACATATTAGTGAAACTATGTGTTCTTTTCAAAGGTCATATGTTAGAACTTAGAATTACTTGGGGTGTAGGATTGTACACCTCTTTGATATAAGATAAAAGAAATATCAATACCCTTGAGGGATTTTGAAGGGGGAACTCATACAGTAAATTAGTCTCTTGTTTAGTGGTTACCTAAAAAGTAAAAACCTACCTTTACCTTTACCTTTCTAATCAGAATGTTCTTTTATGCGAATGTGGCCATATATAAAACACAGTCCTTTGCAACTTTCAAATACTTTTACCAATCAAAGTTTTAGCTAAGTTTGATTGGAGTGCCAGTTACTTCTAATCTGGTTGTCTGTAAACATAGCTGGGCCAAAAAATATACACGTGATGAAAGTAAAATCATACTTCACATCAAGGAAAGTATTATTGAGATGCAGTGCAAATGGGATAAAGTTCACTAATCTAAAACCCCCAAGATCCTAATTTATTTTTCATTTTCCCCCAAGTCCTGATTGATGGTTAGTAATTACAGCTGAAGATTCTTTCCAGTTGAGCTGGTTCCCTTGCTTTTCGTACCTAACATGGAATTTGAGCAATGCTACCAAAACATTGATCACCAATTCATTTGCAACTGCTCCAAAAAGATTAATAATTTAATGGGGATAAATTGCAAAAGGACAAACAATTGGGAAAAAAATAGCAAATTTTCAAAAGAAAATTGAAAATTTTCTATTGATGGGAGAAAAATAGAATATTTGAGTAACTGAGATGTTATGAAAATCATGATTAAACTTGCAGTGGATGGCTGGTTGCTGCACCTCGTTTATAATGTTCCTGCTGATGTCCACAAAATATGTATAACCTGTTGTGGGTTTCAAGTTGTGTTCATCTCACAAGAAAACTGATTTATGTTTTCTGTTCATCTACTCAATTTAGTGTTAGCCTCTCCTTTCCTTAGCTGTATATTTCTTCTCTCTTTTGTTGACATTGGCCACTATCAGATAAAATTGTTCCCTATGAATTGATTTGGCTCATAAGAGCAATCTAGTGTTAGTCTCTCCCTTCCTTAGCTGTATATTTCTTCTCTCTTTTGTTGACACTAGTCACTATCAGATAAAATTGTTCCCTATGAACTGATCTGGCTCATAAGAGCGATAGCTGCTAGCAGGGTGGAATTTAAACCTTAACTACAAAGGTTATTTGAAAATACATGCCCACAATACAATGCTTCTATATAACATGCAGAATATTTTCTCAAAGCTTCTTACTAGAGCATTAGTTTTCTACTTTGTTTGAACCACGTACTCCACATGCAAGTTGCCAAATCCCTATCATGATCTTCATTGAAAGCAGGGTATGCAGATCATTAATTCCATGCAGCCTGTTTCACCTTTTCCCTCCAAAGTAAGTAATTTTCACAGGTCTAAACTTTAAACTCTTTATGGTTTTCTTTTTTATTCACCAGTCTTTATTGCAATTTCCTTATTTGTAAAGGCAGCTGTGAGATTCTTTCAATTCCTTTGAATTTGACTGAGTTTAATGTTCAAATTTTTGATTGACTCTTTTGCTTCATGTGAGCTTGATTTATTTATACCTAACAAAAAATTCTGTATTTTTCTTAACCTTTCGGGCTATGTTTGGGATTGAAAGAGAATCACACACAACTCTTTGCCTATTTCTTTCATAATTTTTTCCTCTTTTCCATCTGTTGTTGGTTCTTCGAGCCTTTGCAAGAGATGCTCATTCCTAGACCTTATCAAATGTATAAGATACCTCCATTAATTGCTTTATCCAGGTTAATCTTTGAATTCCACCAAATGTCAGTTTCCAAAGATTTACAACTTCACTGTCTTTTGAATTTGTTTTAGTCAAAGGCCTAGATAGCTTCTATATAGTAAAACATATCTAATAATGGCAGTCTTCTTTAGAAAGTTGGTTCTTACAATAGAATTTTCTTTTTAGCAGGCGTGAATGTGCTTGCTGGTGTGGGTATTCTTTCTACACCATATACTATTGAAGAAGTGGGCTGGATAAGTTTAGTGTTATTGGTGTTGTTTGCTTTAATTTGCTGCTACACGGGCATTCTCTTACATCAATGTTTTGAGAGAAAATGGGGCATCTTTACATATCCAGATGTTGGAGAAGTTGCATTTGGGAGATTTGGTTGGTTTTTTATTTCGGTAAGTTAACCCTCTTATTGACATGCTGGACACTTCAAATTGTGCGAGGGAGATCTATCTCAATTGAGCTAACAAAATGTTAGATTATTTGTAAAGTCCTAAGGGAATTGCATGATATTTTCTCTTGATCCACTTCAGTAAAATACTAAAATTCAACCTTTGGTTTTTCTGAATTCTTTAAATGTTCTAATTATATTTGCTAAAATTACGTAGATTGTAGGTTTAGATGCTAACACTCAGCTGGTTTTAACTAACCAAACTAGGAAAATAAAAAATGATGTGAATTGTAAAAATTAAAATAGGCAAATAAACATACTCCAATTGCAAGAAAAATGGCAGAAATAAAAGCGAGCATCTCTCATCATTTATCCATCAACTTTTCTTTCAGAATTCTCTTTTATTTGATATGAACATGAAAAGACACTAATTGGTACATACAAAGACAATTTTTATTTGTAGAAGTATATCTTTAATCTTAAGAGGTTTCTTCCATGTATCTTTAATCTTTTCCAGCCTATTCCCACCAAACCTATTATCTAGTATCTTAATCAACTTCCATCTTCTTCAAGTTTCCTATTTTCTTTAGATGGCTTTATTTGATTTACATTTTCCAATAATTGACGAATTATGATATTGAAGTCTCTATTTCCCTGAATATTCTCCACATCGGATTTTCCTCCTTGAAAATTCAGGAGTACCTTTCTAGCCATAGATTTGAAAATAGGGTTCTTTGAATATTTGAATAGTTTACATATTAGTGAAACTGTGTGTTCTTTCCAAAGGTCATATGTTAGAATTATTAGGGGTGTAGGATTATACACCTCTTTGATATAAGATAAAAGAAATATCAATCCCCTTGAGGGCTTCTGAAGGGGGGTCTCATACAACAAATTAGTCTCTTGTTTAGTAGTTACCTGGAAACCATCCTTTACCTTTACCTTTCTAAAAACAATATGCTTTTATGCGAATGTGGCTATACATAAAACACAGTCCTTTGCAACTTTCAAATACTTTTACCAATCAAAGTTTTAGCTAAGTTTGATTGGAGTGCCAATTACTTCTAATCTGGTTGTCTGTAAACATAGCTGGGTCAAAAAACATACATATGTGATGAAAGTAAAATCATACTTGACATGAAGGAAAGTATTATTGAGATGCAGTGCAGATGGGATAAAGTTCACTAATCTAAAACTCCCTAGATCCTAAGTTTATCTTTCATTTTCCCCCAAGTCCTGATTGATGGTTAGTAATTACAGCTGAAGAATCTTTGCAGTTGAGCTGCTTCCCTTGCTTTTCGTACCTAAGATGGAATTTGAGCAATGCTACCAAAATATTGATCACCAATTCATTTGCAACTGCTCAAAAAAGATTAATAATTTAATGGGGCTAAATTGCAAAAGGACAGACAATTGGGAAAAAAATTAGCAAATTTTCTAAAGAAAATTGAAACTTTTCTAACGATGGGAGAAAAACAGAGTATTTGAGTAACTGAGATGTTATGAAAATCATGATTAAACTTGCAGTTAGTGGCTGGTTGCTGCATCCTTGCTTATAATGTTCGTGCTGATGTCCACAAAATATGTATAACCTGTTGTGGGTTTCAAGCTGTGTTCATCTCACAAGAAAACTGACTTATGTGTTTTGTTCATCTATTCAATTTAGTGATAGTATCTGCTTTCCTTAGCTGTATATTTCTTCTCTCTTTTGTTGACAATGGCCACTATAAGATAAAATTGTTCCCTATGAATTTATTTGGCTCATAAGAGCAATCTAGTGTTAGTCTCTCCCTTCCTTAGCTGTATATTTCTTCTCTTTTGTTTACACTAGTCACTATCAGATAAAATTGTTCCCTATGAACTGATCTGGCTCATAAGAGCGATAGCTGATAGCAGGGTGGAATTTAAACCTTAACTACAAAGGTTATTTGAAAACACATGCCCACAATACAGTGCTTCTATATAACATGCAGATTTTTCAAAAGATTCTTGCTATAGTGTAAGTTTTCTACTCTGTTTGAACCACATACTCCACATGCAAGTTGCAAAATCCCTATCATGATATTCATTGAAAGGAGGCTATGCAGATCATTAATTCCATGCAGCCTGTTTCACTTTCACCTTTTTCCTCTAAAGTAATTTTCACAAGTCTAAACTTTATACTCTTTATGGTTATCTTTTTTATTCACCAATCTTTATTGCAAGTTCCTTATTTGTAAGGCAGCTGTGAGATTCGTTCAATTCCTTTGAATTTGTCTGAGTTTAATGTTCAACTTTGTGATTGACTCTTTTGCTTCATGTGAGCTTGATCTATTTATACTTGACAAAAATTTATATATTTTTCTTAACCTTTCTGGCTATGTTTGTGATCGAAAGAGAATCACACACAACTCTTTGCCTATTTCTTTCATAATTTTTTTCTTTTTTCCATCTGTTGTTTGGTTCTTCAAGCCTTTGCAGGAGATGCTCATTCCTAGACCTTATCAAATATATAAGATACCTCCATTAATTGCTTTATCCAGGCTAATCTTTGAATTCCATCAAATGTCAGTTTCCAAAGATTTAAAAACTTCACTGTCTTTTGAATTTGTTTTAGTAATCTAGTAAAAAATATCTAATAATGGCAGTCTTCTCTAAACAGTTGGTTCTTACAATAGAATTTTATTTTTAGCAGGTGTGAATGTGCTTGCTGGTGTGGGTATTCTTTCTACACCATATACTGTTGAAGAAGTGGGCTGGATAAGCTTAGTGTTACTGGTACTGTTTGCTTTAATTTGCTGCTACATGGGCATTCTCTTATATCAATCTTTTGAGAGAAAACGGGGCATCTTTACATATCCAGATGTTGGAGAAGTTGCATTTGGGAGATTTGATCAGTTTTTTATTTCGGTAAGTTAACCCTCTTATTGACATAATGGAAACTTCAAATTGTGCAAGGGAGATCTATCTCAATTGAGCTAACAAAATGTTAGATTATTTGTAAAGTACTAAGGGAATTGCATGATATTTGCTCTTGATCCACTTTAGTAAAATACCAAAATTCAACCTTTGGTTTTTCTGAATTCTTTAAATGTTCTAATTATATTTGCTAAAATTATGTAGATTGTAGGTTTAAATGCTAATACTCAGCTGCTCAGCTGGTTTTAACTAACCAAACTAGGAAAATAAAAAATGATGTGAATTTTAAAAATTAAATAGGGAAATAAACATACTCCAATTGCAAGAAAAATAGCAGAAATAAAAGCAAGCATATCTCATCATTTATGCATCAACTCTTCTTTCAAAATTCTCTTTTCTTTCATATGAACATGAAAAGACACTAATTGGTACACACAAAGACAATTTTTATTTGTAGAAGTATATCTTTAATCTTAAAAGGTTTCTTCCATGTATTTTTAATCTTTTGCAGCCTATTCCCACCAAACCTATTATCTAGTATCTTAATGAACTTCTATCTTCTTCGAGTTTCCTATTTTCTTTCGATGGTTTTATTTGATTTAGATTTTGCAATAATTGATGAATTATGATATTGAAGTCTCTATTTCCCTCAATATTCTCCACATTGGATTTTCCTCCTTGAAAATTCAAGAGTACCTTTCTAGCCATAGATTTGAAAATAGGGTTCTTTGAATATTTGAATAGTTCACATATTATTGAAACTGTGTGTTCCTTTCAAAGGTCATATGTTATAATTATTAAGGGTGTAGGATTGTACACCTCTTTGATATAAGATAAAAGAAATATCAATCCCCTTGAGGGATTTTGAAGGTGGGTCTCATACAACAAATTAGTCTCTTGTTTAGTAGTTACCTGAAAACCTACCTTTACCTTTACCTTTACCTTTCTAAACAGAATGTGCTTTTATGCGAATGTGGCTATACATAAAACATAGTCCTTTGCAACTTTCAAATACTTTTACCAATCAAAGTTTTAGCTAAGTTTGATTGGAGTGCCAATTACTTCTAATCTGGTTGTCTGTAAACATAGCTAGGTCAAAATATAAACACGTGATGAAAGTAAAATCATACTTCACATCAAGGAAAGTATTATTGAGATGCAGTGCAAATGGGATAAAGTTCACTAATCTAAAACTGCCAAGATCCTAAGTTTATCTTTCATTTTCCCCCAAGTCCTGATTGATGGTTAGTAATCATAGCTAAAGAATCTTTGCAGTTGAGCTGGTTCCCTTGCTTTTTGTACCTAACATGGAATTTGAGCAATGCTACCAAAATATTGATCACCAATTCGTTTGCAACTGCTCCAAAAAGATTAATAATTTAATGGGGCTAAATTGCAAATGGATAGACAACTGGGAAAAAAATAGTGAATTTTCAAAAGAAAATTGAAAATTTTCTAATGATGGGAGAAAAACAGAGTATTTGAGTAACTGAGATGTTATGAAAATCATGATTAAACTTGCAGTTAATGGCTGGTTGCTGCACCTCGCTTATAATGTTCGTGCTGATGTCCACAAAATATGTATAACCTGTTGTGGGTTTCAAGCTGTGTTCATCTCACAAGAAAACTGACTTATGTGTTTTGTTCATCTGTTCAATTTAGTGATAGACTCTCCTTTTCTTAGTTGCATATTTCTTCTCTCTTTTGCTGACAATGGCCACTATCAGATAAAATTGTTCCCTATGAATTGATCTGGCTCGTAAGAGCAATCTAGTGTTAGTCTCTCCCTTCCTTAGCTGTATATTTCTTCTCTTTTGTTGACACTAGTCACTATCAGATAAAATTGTTCCCTATGAACTGATCTGGCTAATAAGAGCGATAGCTGCTAGCAGGGTGGAATTTAAACCTTAACTATAAAGGTTATTTGAAAACACATGCCCACAATACAATGCTTCTATATAACCTGCAGATTTTTTCAAATATTCTTGCTATAGTGTAAGTTTTCTACTTTATTTGAACCACATACTCCACATGCAAGTTGCAAAATCCCTATCAAGATCTTCATTGAATGCAGGGTATGCAGATCATTAATTCCATGCACCCTGTTTCACCTTTTTCCTCTAAAGTAAGTAATTTTCACAGGTCTAAACTTTAAACTCTTTATGGTTATCTTTTTTATTCCCCAATCTTTATTGCAAGTTCCTTATTTGTAAGGCACCTGTGAGATTCTTTCAGTTCCTTTGAATTTGTCTGAGTTTAATGTTCAACTTTGTGATTGACTCTTTTACTTCATGTGAGCTTGATCTATTTATACCTTACAAAACTTTCTGTATTTTTCTTAACCTTTCTGGTCATGTTCGTGATCGAAAGAGAATCACACAAAACTCTTTGCCCATTTCTTTCATGATTTTTTTCTTTTTTTCCTTTCTGTTGTTTGGTTCTTCAAGCCTTTGCAGGAGATGTTCATTCCTAGACCTTACGAAATATATGAGATACCTCCATTAATTGCTTTAATGTCAGTTTCCAAAGATTTACAACTTCACTGTCTTTTGAATTTGTTTTAGTCAAAGGCCTAGATAGCTTCTATATAGTACAAATATCTAATAATGGTAGTCTTCTCTAGAAAGTTGGTTCTTACAATAGAATTTTCTTTTTAGCAGGTGTGAATGTGCTTGCTAGTGTGGGTATTCTTTCTACACCATATACTATTGAAGAAGCGGGCTGGATAAGCTTAGTGTTATTGGTGCTGTTTGCTTTAATTTTCTTCTACATGGGCATTCTCTTGCATCAATCTTTTGAGAGAAAACCGGGCATCTTTACATATCCAGATGTTGGAGAAGTTGCATTTGGGAGATTTGGTCGGTTTTTTATTTCGGTAAGTTAACCCTCTTACTGACATGATGGACACTTCAAATTGTGCAAGTGAGATCTATCTCAATTGAGCTAACAAAATGTTAAATTATTTGTAAAGTCCTAAAAGAATTGCATGATATTTTCTCTTGATCCACTTTAGTAAAATACTAAAATTCAACCTTTGGTTTTTCTGAATTCTTTAAATGTTCTAATTATATTTGCTAAAATTACGTAGATTGTAGGTTTAGATGCTAACACTCAGCTGGTTTAAACTAACCAAACTAGGAAAATAAAAAATGATGTGAATTGTAAAAATTAAAATAGGCAAATAAACATACTCCAATTGCAAGAAAAATGGCAGAAATAAAAGCGAGCATCTCTCATCATTTATCCATCAACTTTTCTTTCAGAATTCTCTTTTATTTGATATGAACATGAAAAGACACTAATTGGTACATGCAAAGACAATTTTTATTTGTAGAAGTATATCTTTAATCTTAAGAGGTTTCTTCCATGTATCTTTAATCTTTTCCAGCCTATTCCCACCAAACCTATTATCTAGTATCTTAATCAACTTCCATCTTCTTCAAGTTTCCTATTTTCTTTAGATGGCTTTATTTGATTTACATTTTCCAATAATTGACGAATTATGATATTGAAGTCTCTATTTCCCTCAATATTCCTCATATTGGATTTTCCTCAAAAATTTAGGAGTATCTTTTTTTGTATTGATATTAATATAGGCGCTCAAGATACAATGATCAGATCCAATGTGAAGTCCTCAACAAACTCTAACCAGCCTAAACACTTCTTCTTACAAGAATATAGCTTTTAAATAGAGTAGGCTTTTGCTGATTTAAGAAAAATGACTGTTGTAACTACACAAAATTTTACAAAGAGAGTCTCCTTTGAATAGATCTGGAAAACTATACAGTGCTTCCCAAAGTCCTATTTCCTCTGCAATAAGTAACGTCTTAATTCACAGGCTCCTCAATGGCTCCAACTCTTCATTTGAGAAGCTTTCTTCAAACTCTTGGTTGTCAGTGATGTGCAGTCTTAGATCCCCTTTAGCTGAAACCTCTTTTTTTGCAGCAGCCTTGTCCTTGAGTTCCCTTTGAAATGCCTCTAAAGCATACATGAAGATGTCCAAGCTTGGTTGACCTTGTTGCCATGTGAGTCCAAACCTTCCTTCATGCTGGTTGAGCGGTATAGTCCCATCTTTTAGTATCTTCAGAAGCTTACACTCAGCTAACTCCATAGTGGCCACTACCTGCATAGCAACATTGAGTAAAGTGAGTCTTTTCATAGACTCAGTAAGTACCCTCCGACACCCACTAAATTTTTCCTCATTCCTAGTCTTTCGGATACACCACATAATTTTAGAAGAGAGAGAAAACCAGAACACATGTAGATCCTTGCTAAGTTTTTTTCCATGATTCAATAAGATTTTTTTCTAGTCAACTTTCCCATTAGAGTTCCAAATGTGCTACTGATTGCAAATTTTTTTCTAGATTTCATTAACAGAAAAAAAAAATAATAAAAAAATGATTAATTGTCTTAGAACCCTGCACATATTACAAATGTCAATATCAACATGATTCAATTTGTAAGGGAGTTTTTGCAACATTAAAAGCCATCTAAAGCAGTTTTTCTTAGCATCAATGCCAAATTGCCAAATTGAGGTAAACACTTTTTGCCAAGTCTGATAGTCCAAGTTAATCTTCCAAGCTTTATTAAGGTGTTCAAGGGGAGGGTTGGGGCTGATCAGATTTTTATAAATGGTTTTAATTTTGGCCTAAGTTACTGGATTCGTACCCACAGGCCTCGAACCCGGTTCGGGTGCGAACTCGATACGGGTTCGCCTGTGGGTACTCGCTGGGTACGCACAGGGTGCGTACCCAGCGAGTACCATGCCCGTGGGTACGCGGACCCGGGGGTACCAGCCGCGTACCCGGGCGAACCCCTGAGAACCCACGGCCCAGCACTTAAAAAGTGGGCCCAAAAGTGAAAAAAAAACAATTTTTTAATTTCTATTTTGCCTTCAAAACCCTAAAACGACCCAATATGAGGCCTTTCAACACTAAAACATTTCATTTTTACCTCTCATTTTGCTCTCTCCATATTTTGTGTCCATCTTAGCATTTTGAAGGGAGGTGATTGCATTTGAAGGAGATCGATTGTGGAGTGGCAAATAGCTTCTACAAAGGAGATTTAAGTGTTCAAGGTATGCATTTAAACCCTATTCTTCAATCTTTTGATGAATTTTTTTAAGTTTCTTAGTTTTTGATGAATTTTTTCAAGTTTGTGAAGAAGTTTTTCAAATATATATATTTTTTTTTCATTTTTTTTATAGATTGCAACAATGGCCAGTAGTCAAAGTTCAGTGGGTGGGGATGGAAGCCAAAAGTTTAAAATTGATAAAGGATCTCCTTTATGGAGACATACCACACGAATTTCACAAATTCCTGGAGGTGGGGGGTTTGTTTGGAAGTGTAATTTTTGCAATGTACAATATAATAGCTCCTACTACCGAGTAAAACTTCATTTTATGGGCCCTGGTGGTAAAGGGATTAACATGTGTGTGGGCCTAGATAAGAAGGGGTTTTCTGCTGTACAAATAGCAGCATTTATAAAAGAACAAGAAGATGCTAACAATTCGGTTGCAAGAGGAAAACAAACTAGTTATAGTTCCGGAAAGAAAAAACAAACATTACCCACTCATCAGATAGTTAGGCCCTCTAGACATCCCTTCTTGTCTATACCCTCTACGGAAGAAGAAGATGAAGAACCAGAAACCACCACCCGCAAGAGAGGTCCATTAGAGAAAGCATTTAAAATGGAGGCAAGAGATATTGCTGAAGAAAAAATTGCACGTTGCCTCTATGCCAATGGTCTTCCATTCAACTTGGTGAGATCACCATATTGGAAGGACATGGTGTCAGCAATAAATAGTGCACCTCCTGATTTCACAAGTCCTGGGTATGAAAAGGTGCGTACCACCTTATTGCAAAAAGAGAAGAAATATGTAGAGGCCCAACTAAAACCAATTAGAGATTCTTGGGTTGAAACAGGTGTATCTATTGTTTCCGATGGATGGAAAGATTGCAAAAACCGTCCATTGATTAATGTTATTGCAGTGTCCCCCAAGGGGGCAATGTTTTTGAGGGCGGTTGACTGTGAAGGGGAAGTGAAAGATGCAGTGTTCATTTCCAGGATTCTCATTGACTCCATAGAGATGGTGGGTAGTGAAAATGTTGTCCAAGTAATTACGGACAATGCAAAAGTTTGCAGGGCTGCAGGTGCTTTGGTAGAGGCTAGATATGAGCACATCTTTTGGACACCGTGCACCGTACACTCCCTCAATTTGGTGATGCAAGCAATTGGCACCCAAATAGAGTGGGTGAAAGAAATATACCAGGAGTCTGAGGAGATCCAGATGTTTGTGACAAACCACCATATGTCACAAGCAATTTTCAGAACTTTTTCAACATTGGAATTGTTGAAGGTAAATTTTAAAATTTAATTTATTTAGTTTCATTTATCATTTATGTCATGTTTTACATAATTGAATAAAATAATTTTTTGCATTATTTACATATTTTAAATGTGTTATTAACTTACTATTAACATGTTCTTAGGTTGCCGAGACCCGGTTTGCATCTCACACAATTGTTCTGAGACGACTTGTGAAGGTGAAAGATGCATTGAGTCAAATGGTTATTAGCAACCAATGGAGTATATGGAAGCAATCAAATTCAGAGAGGGCCCAAAAAGTCAAGGCATTGATCTTGAATGACGATTGGTGGGATCGTGTGAATTATGTATTGGAATTCACCGAACCTATCATGTCTATGCTTCGGTTTGCTGATACAGATGAACCATGCTTGGGGGATGTCTATGATAGCATGGACACAATGTTGGAAAAAATAAAAATAGAAATACAAAAAAAAGAGAATGATCCTAAAGACACCTTGTACAAAAGGGTGGAAGCAATTGTTCTTCATGGTTGGAACAAGATGACAACTCCATTGCACCTCCTTGCATATGCCCTATCTCCAAGGTACTATACCACTGAAGTACTTTCTATCCCAGGGAGAATACCGCCATATAGAGATGCTGAAGTTGCTAATGGGTATAAGACGACATTTAGTAGAATGTTTAGTGATCCAGAAGTGCATGCAAGTGTCATGAGAGAATTTGGAATGTTTGTCACAGGAAAATCAAAAAATCATACCGCTTCTGTTGCTAGAGACCAATACAAAATGGATGGTCTTACATGGTGGTACCTCCATGGTCAAGATTATATGTACCTCCAACCTCTTGCAATCAAGATCCTCTCACAAGTAAGTTTTTTTTTTTTTTCCACTTGTATTGTAAAATTTAACACTTAACATTCTTGAATTTATCTTGCATTTTTTTATTTTATTTTTAATTTTGTTGGTTTTCTCTCCAGGTTGCAAGCTCTTCTGCCGCTGAACGGAATTGGAGTACATACTCCTTTATCCACTCAGTGAAGCGTAACCGGTTGGCTGCAAAAAGAGCTGAAGACTTAGTGTATATTCATTCCAATTTGCGTCTTCTGTCACGTAAGGATCCTCAATACAGGCAGGGGGCAGCGAGGCTTTGGGATGTAGCACCCGAGTCTACTGACTTGGATGCAACCATTCAGGATCTTGCTAGAGCCACTATGGATGATGTGGGTGATATTGATGACATATCACATGGTGTTGGATCCGCTTTGGGTTCAAATGATGATGATTTTGAAGTTGAAACCACTCAAAATCCAAGTCATGATGATTCTGACAATCCTTTTGATGATTGATGAGCACATGAACAATGAACATTGAATCATGTTTCAATGTTTCATGAACTACATTTTGTAATTCAGTAATTTTATTTGAATATTTTTCAACTATCAATTGGCATTTAATATTTATCTTTGGCATTTGGCATTGATCAATGATCAAGTATCATACTATGAAATGATTTAGTTTTACAATTCTCTATGTTTCTCTTATTTTTTTGTATATATAATACATATATATAGATCTATAATATATTAAATTATTAATATATATATACACACGTACCCATACGTACCCAAACCCCTAAAAGAATTTTGCCCGTACCCACGTACCGGGTTCTCGTACCCGAACCCGTCCCCGAACCCGAACTGGTAACTTAGATTTTGGCTTCACAAAGAGGGGTAGAATCAAGCCACACATAGTCAGCAGGGGAAGGATTCCCATCTTTAGAAAGTGAACTCCAATTGATATCCCTACAAGCATCTTTAATGACAGAGAAGGTCTTAAAATTAGAAAGGGGAAGGTTAAAGCACTCTTTCAATTGATCCCAATCAACTAAAGCACCATCCTTTATAATGCAGTTAAAGGTTCGGACCTTAGCTTGGTGCCACTTTTTTGCAGAGCACCCTTGGAGCAACGCCAAGGTCTTCCTGTTATGATCTAGGTTCCACCAAATGGACCTGCTAGGATGGACAAAGTTATGGTTGTGATCAATAAAAAGAGGACATTTAATGCTTTGCCTAACTAATTCCCAAGCCTACTGTTGACCCTGTAGGAGTGATAGTGCTTGGTAATAAGCAAGTCACTGAAAGGAAGGTGCCTCCAAGATTTAGCCTTCTTTGGCACTGCCTCTTTAATATTGTTCCTGATCAAGACTTTCCATGGTTCCTCTCCTTTAAGATATTTTATAATCCATTTAACAACTAAAACGATACCATTATTTCTTAAGTCTTTTAGCCCAATCCCTCTATTGATTTTTTCCTGGCAGCACCATTCCCATTTGACCGAGTGTATTTTCTTTTTACCTTTTCCATCAGACCAAAGAAAGCATTTGATTTTATTTTGAATTTCAAGGATTTGATAGCTATTGAAAAACCAGATTGAAGCAAAATAAATAATATAAGAAGACATGGTCTTCTGGTAGATTTGGATTCTACTAGCAATAGAAAGGTGCTGCCTATTCCAACTATCAATCTTCTTGTCAATTTTTGATTTGATCCAGAGCCACATTTGTTTTAGATTGGAGTTCATTGAAAAGGGAATACCCAGGTATCTTACCTACTTTTGAGGACCTCCCCATTGGAAGTCGTACTTGTGCAACCATTCGGGAGGAGATTCAGAGCATCCAAACATAATGGATTTCACCCTAGAGATTTTAGCTCCTGAAGCCAAGCAGAACATGTTAATCTTTTCTAGCAAGTTGACTAAGTTCTCTTCCAGGAGATCAACAAAAATGGTAGTGCCATCAACAAATTGAATGTTAAGGAGCTCATTCTTATCTGGAAGTGTCAGACCTTTCACTCTGGGTGAATTACAATTATCCCTTAGTAAGTAGTGCAGGGCATCCGAAGCAATGACGAATAAGGCTGGGGCCAGGGGGCAGCCTTGTCTAATTGATCTTTCAAGCTTGAGAACCTCAGACAAAGATCCATTGACATCAATCTGGGTAGTCGCATCTCTTAGGAGTGTATCAACCATATCACAGAAGGTTGGCGGGAACCCAAATGCTTCAAGAATCATTCTAAGAAAGGCCCATTCTACTCTATCATAAGCTTTCTCAAAGTCAAGAAGAAGTATGGTGACCTTTTGATTAGATCTCCTCGCCCAATCCATCGCTTCCCAACTTGTAATCAAGTTTTCAAGGATATATCTTCCTTTGATAAAGCCAGTTTGGGTACTATTGATGAATTTTGGAAGTATATTAGTGAGCCTTAGGGCCAAAACCTTGAGCAACACCTTATATGATACATTAAGCAGAGTGATAGGCCTCTAATTCTTTATCATTGTTTTGTCACCTTCCTTAGGTAACAACTTGATGAGACCCCTATTTATACTTTCCCCCAAAGAGCCTTTATTGAGTGCTTCCATGTAGACTTAGTAAAGATCATCGCAAATCCAGTCACTGAAAGTTTTATAGAACTCCATTGGAAGACCATCAATGCCAGGTGACTTGTCATTGTTCATAAAAGCTATAGCCTTCTTTATTTTGTCTTTGGTTATATTACTTGATAAGGTTATGGCATCCTCTTTGGTGATCTTAGCATGTATTAACCCTCTGACTATGTTTCTTGCTCGGCTGGACCCTTCCTTCTTCCCTTCAAACTAAAATAGTTCCTTGTAGAACAAAAAGAATTGATGCAAAATGTCTCCCTGTTCTATAATGGAGGTTCCATTTAGGCATATTTTCTCAATATGCTCCTTTACCCCCTTCTCCTTGATATATCTGAAAAAAAATTTGAACCTTTATCTCCATGTTCAAGCCAGTTGAGTTTGGCCCTGACCTTGAGCCCACGGATTTTATTCTCTTGATTTCTTCTTAGTGAGTGTTTGGCTTTAATGAGCCCTTCATAACATTGGAGGTCATTGGGTTCCTTTTGGATTTTGCTTTTAGAATTGAACAATTCATCTTGAAGGGAACACTCTTCTTTTCTGTTGTCAAGTGCCCTTTTCTTGCCCACAGTTTGGAATAAGACTTTCCAACTTTTAACATTTTGGTTCCATCTCTCAATTGGGCTTAGGTCCTTGAGGAGCCATTTATTGATTTATCTCAAGGTACCAATGGCATCAATGCAATCCCTATCTTTTAATAAGCTTGTGTTGAGGATAAAGGTTTCACTTTTCTTAGGGCGCTTTCTCTTTCCACCATTTATCCCAATACAAGTTTTGATTGGGTGGTGATCAGAGAGGGTGTATGGGTAGACCACCACCTTATTTCCATCATCAAGGGGCTCAAAACTAAAAGATTCTTTGTTGGAGTAAAATTTGTCCAACCTGCAATAGACTCTCCTTCCCCCTTTCTGGGAATTACACCAAGTATACCAGACTACATTATTCTCTTTTTGCAACCCTTGTAGCGGATCCACCAAGTTTAGTTTGGCTTTCAATCTTTGCCAATAGTATTTCTCATTCCCTTTCCAATCTTAAGCAAGCCCCCCCTTCTTGTCTTCCTTCTCTTCCACCATATTGAAATTGCCCCCAACTATCCATGGGATATCTGGTAGGCAGCTTAGCCATTTCCACAAAGCAATTCTGCCAAGGTACTCATTTTGAGCATAGACTGAACATACACCAAATTTGGTTTCCCCTTTTTCAAAGGTTTCTCATACAACCTTGTTGCAAGGAGAGGTTCCTGAATTGGTGAGGGCCCGCTTCCACTTGCTAGCCATGAGTATGGTTGTACCCCCTCTTCCCTTGTCATGCTGCGAGGTAATGTGGGAGGAGTTTGACCAAATGAAATTCAAGTTGGTCTCTAGGGTAAAACCCACAACCTTGACCTCTTGTAACAAAAAAAAGTCTTTTTCCTTTTGCAAGTTTAAGAATCTCCTCACAATGTACTTTCTATCTGGGGATTCCAGTCCCCTCACATTCCATGAGATGTAATTAAGTTAAGACTTATCATTGGCTTTTCCAGTTGGGTTCTCTTTGGCATTCCTAAATAGCCCAAAGTATTTAGGTGCCCCATCATCACCCTCTAGCCTTTTGGCCGGGGGAATAGCAAGCACAATGCTTGTTTTTTTCCTTTTCTCTTTTAGAATGCCCACACCACTTTTACTGAGGGCAATGGTACTGCCCTTCTTTCTCCCCCTTTTTTTCTTTGGTGGGTCAGCATTGGTCAACTGATTTCCCCCTTCTAGGAGTACCTTTCTAGCCATAGATTTGAAAATATAGTGGCCAGACTCATTTTCCATATGATTTCAAAATACTATTGTTCATGGGGACTCATTGTTGAACATATGTTGTCATTTATGTCAAAGGAGTATTGTCCTTGATGTCAATAGTGCTCAATAATGTCAAAGGAGTAATGTCAACAAACTAGTGAGAATTAAATGTAATTGTACATGTTGAAATCATGGTGTATTTCTATCATGTTATATCAGAGTATTTGAGAAAAACAAAGAAGACTTCTTGTAGTATCATACTACACCTATTCATGTTGATAGAATTAATCTGAAAGCTTGATCTAGAATGTTTGAAGTAAGTTACCTAGGCGGGGAGATTTTTTTGGCAACATGTTTTTGATCTTTACTTCTCCTTAGATGTGAGTTATGTCTTATGGTTTGAAAGGAGAGTGTGTCTACACATTTTTTTATCTTATTCTAGAGTTTCTGGCATTTATATTCATCAAGTAGAAAGTTTGAAGTGACAAAAGGGTCACTTGGCTTGTTAATCAACCAGGTTGATGTTTTGGATTTGTGTGGTAGCGACTTGCTACGTGTGCTTTCCAAAGAGCATGGGAAGGTGAAATAGGTCTAGATTAAGGTCCTTGAGGGAAGCGCAAAACATCATGTTCTTTTGGCGGCAACAAATTTGATTTAGGACCAAACCACTAAATGTTTCATGCAAATTTGAATTTAGGTCTACCTTAGTCGACTTGGCTAATTGAAGATGATGTTAAGGGATTCCTGGCCAACATAAAATGATGTTAATGTAATGGGATGTATATAATGACTAATCACCATACTTTAGATGTAAGAAGTGTATGTGTGTGAGAGAGAGCAATTGTGCGAGCAAGTGTAATTCCATGGGAGTTGCATCTCAATCATTGTGAACCATCATCAAAAGATCATAAGTTGTGTGAGAGAGTGTTTGAAGGAAGATCAGATCAAGTGTAAGTTGGGAAATTAGCATTGAAGATCTGCAAAACTTATTTATGTAATCTGATACGGCTGGTGTCTTACTTGGTGAGCTAGTCCTCAGATCTGTGTATTGGGGATTGGTGTCTCCAATAGGTTGGTACCTACAAATACAACAAGGGATTGGTGTCTCTGGTAGGTTGATACCTACTTCATGATTGTAACTTATTCATTATTTTGTGAGGTTGGATTTGGACAGTAGATCCAAGTAGCTCTTCTCATCACGGTTTTCCCATTTTGAGTTTCCATGTATATATAGTGTTCTTTGTGTGAATGTGTGCATTTGTGCTGATTGATTAATTCTAGTTGTTTTAATTCATGTTTGGAGAAGTGACTAATGGTAATTCATGTTCAAGTAAAGAGTTTTAAATAGATTCGATATATTAATTCACCCACCCCCTCTCAGTATATTCTGTGCCTTTCACTCCTCACCCAAAAAAAATCAAGGATAGGGACGAAACCCTTGCTACTTCTTTTTTACCCCCAAATTGCCTCCTCTATGGGGGATGCACTTGAGACATTCCAACATAAGGAGGGGATATCATAGGCACATCTCCCTTACAGGAATTGAATGGACTCCCTGTTGCCTTAGTATAGTGAGGGATGCCTGGGTATTCCTCATTCATCTTGAGGACAATTGGGAGTCTTGGCACCCCATAAAGGAAGAAACACTAAATTATTCCTTTGCAATATGAAAATATTAGCCCATTTCCTATAGTCATCAGTAGTTTGTACCCAAAATCATCAAGTAAACATATTTCAGAAATAATTCACCACATTGAAGATGTCATTCAACAAAAAACATTCCAAAAAAATTTGAGTAGGTGTTGAAAGCTTTTATTTGCCTCACTTATTAGCAACCACTCAAAGTCTCTTGTTCTTGAGGATACTATTTTGAGTATTCCTATTAATCTATTTTGCATGCTTCTTACAACCCCACCAAACTAGAAAATAGTAATAGTAGTCCTCTCCAAGGGATTGCAAGCTTAGGGCCCCTTTCAATAGCTTGAGAAGGAAAGTTATTGTTTTATCAATATACAAAGGTTTTATAGGCTTGTATATAATTAGGTCCTTGATTTTGCTCAAACTATAAAATAATTTGTATTGGATGGATTAGTTTGAAAAATGACTTTGTGAATAGAACACATTGCATCTACTTAAAGCGTTTATGTTCTTTGTAAAGCTTTATTGATCTAAAATAGGGTTTAATAATAGTTTAGGTTGCTTTAGTCTCAGTCACTAAGTGAAGTCTTTTTTATTCTTCTAATTTGTCACCTTGCATGAAGTTTTTCTTTATTAACTTTAACTATGCTTAATAAATTATTCTTCTACCATATATTGGTCTTCACAATTTTCAATACATTGTTTAATGTAGGCGAAGTTGATACATTATAGACTTAAATAAATTTATATTTCATATACATTTTTTATAACTATTTTTTCAAGTGCTATATTGTATTTGCATTGCCTTCCCACTGCCATCCCTCAACCATCGCCAAATTTGGGTCCATGGTGCCCTTGTCCTTGAAACCCATCCTTGCATCCCCTTGTTGTGAAGCTACATGGAACACAACAAAATACCATTTTGAAGCTTTATTTGCCAATCCAATATCCACTCCCATATTGATTTTGGGCTAGCTCATATTACTTGCATTGTCCTAAAATATATTCCTCAATATTTCATATGATTTTATAATATTGAGACAAATAATCCTCATGTAGGTTGCTCATACATGATGAAAATCTTGAAGGGCTATGAAGTATTTTATGGATGAGAGCATCACATGTCAGTGCCTTATTTGAAATTTCTGACCATAGAAAGGAATTTTCCTTTGGAAATCCATTATTGAGCACACATTCACGGTTGGGGATTGTCTTCCTTCCTTTTCATTTGCCACTTTAACTTAAATGTCTCTTGAACTTGTAAGTTGATGTCTCTCTATAAAACTTTTTAAGAGGACATTTGAAAATGTTTTTATAATAATCTCTATCAAAATGATGGGACCATTCCAATTACATCCATTTGTATTCCTCTTTCCAAAAATGAGTTTGTGCTTAACCTTATGTCCATAGTTTGTTCTATAGAAACCTTTAGATTAGTAAACTTTCATTTTGAGCTACAGTAGCTGAATTTGTCAAGGTATCATTCCAAAGCAAATATTTGCTCCCTTTCCTTACATACCATCTCAAGTCCTTTTTAATTATGGTGCGCACATTCTAAAAAAATTCCATCCTTGAGAACCATATGGAAGAGGCCTGATCTATAAAACCACTTCTAATGGAAGTAGTTTGTAATGTCCCCTTCTCAGGCCTAATCAATTCAAAGACCATTAGCCTAGTTCCTAAGTTCTCATAGGTTAAGTGGTAAGGCAAGGAGACTCCAAGGATCATGGAGGATGCAATTTTGGAGTTACAAGGTTTCTTTTGTTGGTAATGAGTTTAGTGGGAAATATTTGTCTAAATGGCACTCTCTGTAGTGTTTTCAGACTTTTGAGGTGTTCTCCAAAATTTTTGGAGAGAACATCTATTTATAGTAAGTCACCAAACTGGCTTCTATTATTCACCTAATGCCTCAGTATTATATTGGTGTCATCAAAATTGGATTCCGATGTGTTTCAGGATTTTTCACAACTCAGGGTGAAATAATTAAATTAGTCATTTAAGTTATAATGTTTTATCATTATCTTCGATAAATTAAGTGTAATATCTTTTCAAAAAGGTATTTTAAACTCCCAATTGGATGCCCAGGAGAAATAAGGTGGTTTTGCAATGAGAAAGGTTTTATTTTATTTTAAAAGGGAACTCGATGAAAAAAGGTGATTAAATGTTTGCACATAACGAATTATTTAATTTAAAGCAAAAGTGTTTTTTTGAAAAAAGAAAAATGAAAAAAACAAAAGATATTTTTTCGAAAAAGTAAAGAATAAATGGTTTTTTTGAAAAAGTAAAGAAAAAGAAAAAATGTTTATTTTTCGGAAAAAAGCAAAAAAAAAGCTATAAAAGGAGGTGTTGGGGGCTCATTTGGTTATGCTGAAGAATGATATTGTTATGGTACTAGACTTGCTTTGGTTCTCCAAATCTTTAAGGATGAAAACCCTCATGGATTTTCTAGTTTTGAAATTGAAAGAAATTTCCTACCTAGATTAGTATGATTCCATTCAGGGATCACTATTGGTGCTAATTAAAACTTATAGTTTTGGCTTTATCGGTTTTGAATGCTTTGATGGTGTTTGAGTTTGCATTTTGAGAGGATTGTTTGCAGTTTAAAGGAGTTGGGAACATTGTTCCAAGTTTACATTGACCCTTGGGTGCATTTGGGAGTGGTCCATTGAAGATTTTCGAGTCTTTATCTTACTATCCAAACTCTTGTAACAAAGTTTCAGATCTATACCAACCATTTATTTTCCATTTCCTTGAGTTATATTGTCATTTATCATGATGGATGGTTAGTTCTTAATGTTGTAGGATATGTGGGGGTGTTCTATCATTTTTCTTTCATGGCCATATTTGTAACAACATATATGTATTGACTTAAAATGAATTGTAAGAGCTCACAATGTAACACTAGGTGGTAGTACCACTAGTGATTTTGCTCTTAATTTCTTATTGTTACCTATCCCATTGCATAAGTGTTTTATTTATTCAACCCACTACATAGGTGGTTTATTTACTCACCCCATTGCATAAATTGTTTATATACTCACCCCACTGCATAAGTGGCTTTTGTACTCACCCCACTAATCAAGTGGCTTTGGCACTTACCACTAAAAAGTGGAAGGGCATTTTTTTACATTTCATTATTGTATCAGCTTTCCCACTACAAAGTGGATGTGCCCAATTAACCCCATTGGGTAAGTGGATGTTACTTTGAGTTGCTCATTTCAAGTATTATTGTAATCCCATACATTGTATGCTCTCACCTTGCCCACATTGGGAACTTGGTGATTAGAAAGTGGAAAGGAAAGTTGTTTAGCATTTTTATGTTGTTGAGCTAACAAGTTATTTTAAATTAAAAAAAGGGTTATTATACAGTTCATTAATTTATAGTTCAAGATTAATCACCTTCAAATTACATTAAAAATTGTGACTAAAAGCATTGCAAAAATGTAAGACACATAACAATAATGAAAGATAGCTCAATATGCCTGAAAGGAACACAAAAACCACAAAACATTCACACAAGATGATGCCTTACTTGGAAACCCAATTGTGGGGAGAATTAAAATGGGAATGGGGCCTTAAGGCTTCAATTTAGTTGAAAGAAGTGAGATAAAATGAGTTGTGATTCATATGTGACTAATTTCAAGTGTAATTACTTTGAAATGCCTCCTTATACCTCAAACAATGTTGTTTGCTTTTTGCTTTGCAATTTCTCTCTTCTTTGAATTGTTGAAATATGAAGTAAAGCCTTTTGTTTATGGATTCAACATGAATTAGGTGGGAGACAACTATGACTTCATTTTTCTCATGGAAGCTTGGAAAGAAAGAGAAATTATCAAAAAAGGACACCAACAATTGTTCTTTTGCCTTATATTTTTTCATATATATATACCATAACACAATATTTCCTTGGATGTTTGAACCATTGTTTGAAAACAATTTTTATTTTTTTTCTTTTAAAAACTAGAGTGGGGTCTTGGGGTGGTATTGCTTTTTTTAGGCTTGGGGATCATTGGGACCATTATTGTGCATGCTATTTTTGTCATAATTTGATTGCTTTTAGTCAACCATCATAAACCCTTTCAATCATTCAAGAACTAATTCATATCATTGAGATCCTAATTTTTAAAAAGGAAAATGACAAAAAGATAAAAAATGAGGGGGTTTTAAGTTTTCAACAAGGTTTTTAAAATTTTCCAATAGCTGAGTTATAGGCAAAAACTCATGGACTTTGAGTGAGTTGTATGCAAAAAATTGAAAAGATATAGTAACACCATGGTGCCCACCTAAATGACATGATCAATACTATGTTGATCATGCCTTCCCCAATACTTGTCTAGTAACTTGGTAAGTTGTTATTGTACCCTTGATGGATCATCTTTATGCATCAGATTTAGATGCTTCTTTTTCGTTTACTGACATTTATATCTAGATTTTCTTCTATAACCAAGTGAAAAGAGTGATGGTGGCACATAACTGTAACCTGCTTCAAATGGAGATCAAAATATTTTGATTAATTGGAGGCCAATTTACAAAAAAAAATATGTGATTTTAGTGTACCTACTGATTGATACACCAACAATCAATTCACATTAAGAAACATAACATACATAACCAAGGGACTAGTCTCGCCCCTATGTGACACCCATTTCTCGACCCCAACTTAGCAGAATGTAAGACCAAGGTAAGGTGTGTTGGGTGTTGGGCTAGGTCATAGAGATACCCTTGAGTCAAAAAAAAGAATAAAGTGAAGTGTATACCTTTTTTATCATTTTTGAAAGGGGTTTGGATTAGAATATTTTGATTAATTAGAGATCGATTTACAAAAGAAATCGTAATGTGATTTTAGTGTACCTGTTAATAAATACACCAACAATCCATTCACATTAAGGAATATACCATACATCCCCCCCTTGACACTCCTTTCTTGACCCCAATTTGGCAGAATATAAGACCAAGGTAAAGCGTGTTGGGTGTTGGGCTAAATCGTAGGGAAACTCCTGAGTTAATAAAAAAGAAAGTGAAGTTCATGCTTTTTTATCGTCTTTAAAAAGGGTTTGGATTAGAATATTTTGATTAATGGAAGATTAATTTATAAAAAAATCATAATGTGATTTAGTGTACCTGTTGATTGATACACCAACAATGCATTCGCATTAAAGAACATAGCATACATCCTCAGGGGACTAGTCTCGCCCCAACATGACACCCCTTTCTTGTCCCCAATTTGGAAAAATGTAAGACTAAGGTAAGGCGGATTGGGTGTTGGGTTGAGTTGTAGGAATACCCCTAAGTCAATAAAAAAATAAGTGAAGTTCATACTCTTTTATCGTCTTTGAAATGGGTTTGAATTAGAATATTTTGATTAATTAGAGGCCAATTTATAAAAAAATCATAATGTGATTTTAGTGTACCTATTGATTGATACACCAACAATCCATTCACATTAAAAAACATAGCATACATCCCCAATGGACTAATCTCGCCCCAACGTGACACCCTTTTTTTGACCCCAATTTGGCAGAATGTAAGACCAAGGTAAGGTGGGTTAGGTGTTGGTATGGGTCGTAGAGATACCCTTGAGTTAATAAAAAAGAAGTGAAGTTCATACCTTTTTATCATTTTTGAAATGGGTATGGATTAAAATATTTTGCTTAATTGGAGGCCAATTTACAAAAAAATTATAATGTGATTTTAGTGTACTTGTTGATTGATACACCAACAATCCATTCGCATTAAGGAATATAACATACATCTCAGGGGACTAGTCTTGCTCCAACGTGACACCCCTTTCTCAACCTCAACTTGACAGAATGTAAGACCAAGGTGAGACGGGTTGGGTCGTAGGGATACCCTTGAGTCAATAAAAAATAAATAATTGAAGTTCATACTTTTTATTATCTTTGAAAGGGGTTTGGACTAAAATATTTTGATTAATTGGATATCAATTTACAAAAAAAATCATAATGTGATTTTAGTGTACTTATTGATAGATACATCAACAATCCATTCACATCAAGGAATATAGTATACATCCCCAAGGAGCTAGTCTCGCCCCATCTTGATACTCCTTTCTCGACCCCAATGAGCAGCAGAATGTAAGACCAAGGTAAGACGTGTTGGGTTGAATCGTTGGGAAACCCCCGAGTCAATAAATAAAAGAAAGTGAAGTTCATACTTTTTATCATCTTTGAAAGGGGTTTGGATTAGAATATGTTGATTAATTGGAGATCAATTTACAAAAAAATTATAATGTGATTTTAGTGACATGCTGATTGATACACCAACAATCCATTCACATTAAAGAATGTACCATACATCTTCAGGGGACTAGTTTAACCCTAGCATGACACCCCTTTCTCGACCCCAACTTGGCAGAACGCAAGACCAAGGTAAGGTGGGTTGGGTGTTGGGTTGAGTCGTAGGAATACCCTTGAGTCAATAAAAAAAGAAAGTCCATACCCTTTTATCATTTTTGAAAGGGTTTGTATTAGAATATTTTGATTAATTGGAGGCCAATTTATAATCCTTAGGGGACTAATATCGCTCCAGCATGACACCCTTTTTTCCAACCCCAACTTGACAGAATGTAAGACCAAAGTAAGGCAGGTTGGGTGTTGGGCTGGGTTGTAGAAATACCCTTGATTTAATTAAAAAAGAAGAAAGTGAAGTTCATACATTTTTATCATTTTTTAAAGGGTTTGAATTAGAATACTTTGATTTAGTGGAGGCCAAAGTACAAAAAAAATTATAATGTGATTTTAGTGTATTTGTTGATTGATACACTAACAATCCATTCACATTAAGGAATATAGCATACATCCCAGGGGACTAGTCTCACCCCAACGTGACACCTCTTTTCCGACCTCAACTTTGCAGAATGTAAGACCAAGGTAAGACATTTTGGGTGTTGGGTTGAGTCGTAGGGATACCCTTAAGTCAATAAAAAATAAAGAAGTGAAATTCATACTTTTCATCAACTTTGAAAGGGGTTTGGATTAGAATATTTTAATTAAATGGAAATCAATTTACAAAAAAAAAACATAATGTGATTTTAGTGTACCTGTTGATAGATACACCAACAATCCATTCACATTAAGGAATATAACATACATCCCGAAGGGACATGTCTTGCCCCATCTTGACACTCATTTTCCAACCCCAACTTGGCAGAATGTAAGACCAAAGTAAGGCATGTTGGGTGTTGGGTTGAATCGTACGGAAACCCCTAAGTCAATAAAAAAAAATGAAGTTCATATTTTTTTATTGTCTTTGAAAGGGGTTTGGATTATAATATTTTGATTAATTGGAAATCAATTTACAAAAAAAATTGTAATGTGATTTTAGTGTACATGTCAATTGATACACCATCACTCTATTTGCATTTTAAAACATAGCATACATCCTCAGGGGACTAGTCTTGCCCTAATGTGATACCCTTTTTTCGACCCCAACTTGGCAGAATGTAAGACCAAGGTAAGACAGGTTGGGTGTTGGGATAAGTCGTAGGAATACCCCTTAGTTAATAAAGAAAAAAAGAAGTGAAGTTCATACCATTTTATCATCTTTGAAAGGGGTTTGGATTAGAATATTTTGATTAAGTGGATGCCAATTTACAAAAAAAATCATAATATGATTTTAGTGTGCCTATTGATTGATACACCAACAATCCATTCACATTAAAGAACATAGCATAAATCCTGAAAGGACTAATTTCGCCTCAGCGTGACACCCCTTTTCCTTACCCCAACTTGGCAGAATGTAAGACGAAGGTAAGGCGGGTTGGGTGTTGGGATAAGTCATAGGAATACCCCTTAGTTAATAAAGAAAAAAAGAAGAAGTAAAGTTCATACCATTTTATCATCTTTGAAAGGGGTTTGGATTAGAATATTTTGATTAAGTGGAGGCCAATTTACAAAAAAAATCATAATATGATTTTAGTGTGCCTATTGATTGATACACCAACAATCCATTCACATTAAAGAACATAGCATAAATCCTCAAAGGACTAATCTCGCCTCAGCGTGACACCCCTTTTCCTTACCCCAACTTGGCAGAATGTAAGACGAAGGTAAGGCGGGTTGGGTGTTAGGCTGGGTCATAGAGATACCCTTGAGTTAATAAAAAAATAAGAAAGTGAAGTTCATACTTTTTTATCTTTTTTGAAAAGGGGTTTGGATTAGAATATTTTGATTTATTGGAGGCCAATTTACAAAAAAAATTATAATGTGATTTTAGTGTACCTGTTGATTAATACACCAAAAATCCATTCATATTAAATAATATAACATACATCCCAAAGGACGAGTCTTGCCCCAACGTGACGCCCTTTTCCCAACGCCAACTTGACAGAATGTAAGACCAAGGTAAGACAAATTGAGTGTTGGGTTGGGTCGTAGGATTGTCCTTGAGTCAATAAAAAATAAACAAGTGACGTTCATACTTTTTATCATCTTTGAAAGAGGTTTGGATTAAAATATTTTGATTAATTGGATATCAATTTACAAAATCACATTAATGAATATAGCATACATCTCCAAGGGATGAGTCTTGCCCCATCTTAATACTCCTTTCCTGACCCCAACTTGATAGAATGTAAGACCAAGATAAGACGTGTTGATTATTGGGTTGAATCATAGGAAAACGTCAGAGTCAATAAGAAAAAAAATGAAGTTTGTATCTTTTTATCGTCTTTGAAAGGGGTTTGGATTATAATAATTTGATTAATTGGAAATCAATTTACAAAAAAAATCATAATGTGATTAATTGGAAATTAATTTAGAAAAAAAATCATAATGTGATTTTAGTGCATCTGTTGATTGATACACCAACAATCCATTCACATTAAAGAACATAGCATACATCCTTAGGGGACTAGTCTCGCCCTAATGCAATACCCTTTTATCGACTCCAACTTGGCAAAATGTCAGATCAAGGTAAGACATGTTGCGTGTTGGGCTAAGTCGTAGGAATACCCCCGAGTCGATAAAAAAGAAGTGAAGTTCTTACCATTTTATCATCTTTGAAAGGGGTTTGGATTAAAATATTTTGATGAATTGGAGGTTAATTTACAAAAAAATCATAATCTGATTTTAGTGTGTCTATTGATTGATACACCAATAATCCATTCGCATTAAAAAACATAGCATAAATCCTTAGGGGACTAATCTCGCCCCAACATGACACCCCTTTTCCTTACCCCAACATGAAAGAATGTAATACTAAGGTAAGGCGGGTTAGGTGTTAGGTTGAGTTGTAGAGATATCTTTGAGTTAATAAAAAAAGAAGAAAGTGAAGTTCATATTTTTTTATCCTTTTTGAAAAGGGGTTTGGATTAGAATATTTTGATTAATTGGAGGCCAATTTATATAAAGAAATATAATGTGATTTTAGTATACTTGTTGATTGATACACCAATAATCCATTTGCATTAAAAAATATAACATACATCACAGGGGACTAGTCTCGCTCCAACGTGACACCCCTTTCCCGACCCCAACTTGGCAAAATGTAAGACCAAGGTAAGGTGGATTGGGTGTTGGGTTGGGTCGTAGGATCACCCTTGAGTCAATAAAAAATAAACAAGTGACATTCATAATTTTCATCATCTTTGAAAGAGATTTGGAATAGAATATTTTGATTAATCGGATATCAATTTAAAAAATCACATTAATGAATATAACATACATCCCCAAAGGATGAGTCTCGCCCCATCTTGACTCTCCTTTCCCAACCCCAACTTGACAAAATGTAAGACCAAGTAAGACGCGTTGGGTGTTGGGCTGAATCGTAGGAAAATCTCGGAGTCAATAAAAAAAGAAAATAAAGTTTGTATCTTTTTTATCGTTTTTGAAAGGGGTTTGGATTAGAATATTTTGATTAATTGGAAATCAATTTACAAAGCCATAATGTGATTTTAGTGCACCTATTGATTGATACACCAACAATCTATTAGCATTAAAGAACATAACATACATCCTTAGGGGACTAGTCTCACCTCAGCGTGACACCCCTTTCTCGACCCCAACTTGGAAAAATGTAAGACCAAGGTAAGGCGAGTTGGGTGTTGGGTTGAGTCATAGGAATACCCCTGAGTTAATAAAAAAGAAGGAAGTGAAAATCATACCCTTTTATTGTCTTTGAAAGGAGTTTGGATTATAATATTTTGATTAATTAAAGGCTAATTTACAAAAAAATCATAATGTGATTTTAGTGTACTTACTGATTGATACACCAACAATCCATTCACATTAAGGAACATAGCATATATCCTAAGGAGACTAATCTTGCCTCAACATGACACTCCTTTTTTTGGCTCCACTTTGGCAGAATGTAAGACCAAGGTAAGGCGGGTTGGGTTGTAGAGATACCCTTAAGTTAATAAAAAAGGAAGAAAGTAAATTTCATATTGTTTTATTATTTTTGAAAGGGGTTTGATTAATTGGAAGCCAATTTACAAAAAAAATATTTATAATGTGATTTTAATGTACCTTTTGATTGATACACCAACAATCTATTCACATTAACGAATATAGCATACATCTCAGGGGACTAGTCTTGCCCCAACATGACACCCTTTTTCTCGACCCCAACTTGGCAAAATGTAAGACCAAGGTAAGGTGGGCTGGGTGTTGGGTTGGGTTGTAAGATTACCCTTGAGTTAATAAAAAATAAACAAGTGAAGTTCATACTTTTTATCATCTTTAAAAGGGGTTTGAATTAGAATATTTTGATTAATAGGATATCAATTTGCAAAACCACATTAAGGAATATAACAAACATCCCTAAGGGACGAGTCTCGCCCCATCTTGACACTCCTTTCTCGACCCCAACTTGGCAGAATGTAAGACCAAGGTAAGGCGGGTTGGCTGTTGGGTTGGGTTGCAGGGATACCTTTGAGTCAATAAAAAATAAGAAAGTAAAGTTCATACCTTTGAGTTAATAAAAAAAGAAGAAAGTAAAGTTTATACCATTTTATCATTTTTGAAAGGGGTTTGGATTAGAATATTTTGATTAATTGGAAGCCAATTTACAAAAAAAGTATCTATAATGTGATTTTAATGTACCTTTTGATTGATACACCAACAATCCATTCACATTAATGAATATAGCATACATCTCAGGGGACTAGTCTTGCCCCAACGTGACACCCTTTTTCTCAACCCCAACTTGGCAAAATGTAAGACCAAGGTAAGGCGGGTTGGGTGTTGGGTTGGGTTGTAAGATTACCCTTGAGTTAATAAAAAATAAACAAGTGAAGTTCATACTTTTTATCATCTTTAAAAGGGGTTTGAATTAGAATATTTTGATTAATAGGATATCAATTTGCAAAACCACATTAAGGAATATAACAAACATCCCTAAGGGACGAGTCTCGCCCCATTTTGACACTCCTTTCTCGACCCCAACTTGGCAGAATGTAAGACCAAGGTAAGGCGGGTTGGTTGTTGGGTTGGGTTGCAGGGATACCTTTGAGTCAATAAAAAATAAGAAAGTAAAGTTCATACCTTTGAGTTAATAAAAAAAGAAGAAAGTAAAGTTTATACCGTTTTATCATTTTTGAAAGGGGTTTGGATTAGAATATTTTGATTAATTAGAAGCCAATTTACAAAAAAAGTATCTATAATGTGATTTTAATGTACCTTTTGATTGATACACCAACAATCCATTCACATTAATGAATATAGCATACATCTCAGGGGACTCGTTTTGCCCCAACGTGACACCCTTTTCTCAACCCCAACTTGGCAAAATGTAAGACCAAGGTAAGGCGGGTTGGGTGTTGGGTTGGATTGTAAGATTACCCTTGAGTTAATAAAAAATAAACAAGTGAAGTTCATACTTTTTATCATCTTTAAAAGGGGTTTGAATTAGAATATTTTCATTAATAGGATATCAATTTGCAAAACCACATTAAGGAATACAACAAACATCTCCAAGGGACGAGTCTCGCCCCATCTTGACACTCCTTTCTCGACCTCAACTTGGCAGAATGTAAGACCAAGGTAAGGCAGGTTGGCTATTGGGTTGGGTTGCAGGGATACCTTTGAGTCAATAAAAAATAAACAAGTGAAGTTCATATTTTTTTATCATCTTTGAAAAGGGTTTGGATTAGAATATTTTGATTAATTGAAGATCAAATTACAAAAAAAATAATAATTTGATTTTAATGTACCTGTTGATTGATACACCAACAATCCATTTGTATTAAACAAAGATAACATACATCTCTAGGGGACTAGTCTTGCCCCAACACGACACCCTTTCTTGACTCCAACTTGGTAGAATGTAAAACCTATGTAAGATAAGTTGGGTGTTGGGTTGGGTCATATGGATACCCCTTAATTAAATTAAAAATAAAGTAAAGTTCATATTTTTTTATCCTCTTTGAAAGGGGTTTGGATTAAAATATTTTACTTAATTAGAGACCAGTTTACAAAAAAAAACATAATTTGATTTTAGTGTTGTTGATTGATACACCAACAATCCATTCACATTAATGAACATAATATACATCCCCAAGGGATTAGTCTCGCCTTAGCATGACACTTTTTTCTTGACCCCAACTTGGTATAATGTAAGACCAAGGTAAGGTGGGTTGGTTGTTGGGTTGAGTTACAGGGATACCCCTGAGTCAATAAAATAAAAAAGAAAGTAAAGTTCATACGTTTTTATCATCTTTAAAAAAAAATTGGATTTTAAACTATTTTAATTAATTGAAGGCCAATTTACAAAAAAATCATAATGTGATTTTAATGTACCTATTGATTAATAAACCAACAATCCATTTGCATTAAAGAAATTTGGAAGAATGTAAGACCAATATTAAGGAACATAGCTCATACATCCTTAGGGGACTAATCTCGTTCTAGTGTGAACCCTTTTTCTTGACCCCAACTTGGCAAAATGTAAGACTAAGAAGAGACAGGTTGGGTGTTGGGTTGGGTCATAGGGATACCTCTGAGTTAATAAAATAAAGAAGAAAGTAAAGTTTGTACCTTTTTATAGTCTTTGAAAGGGATTTGGATTAAAATATTTTGATTAATTGGAGGTGAATTTACAAAAAAAAATCATAATGTGATTTTCGTATACCTATTGATTAATACACCAACAATCCATTCATATTAATACACCAACAATCCATTCATATACGTCAAGAGACTAGTCTCATCTAAATGTGACACCCTTTTTCCAACCCCAACTTGGCAGAATGTAAGAACAAAGTAAGATGGGTAGGGTGTGTTGATGTTATTGCAGCTTCGAGCTTCATACTTAATTAATTATTTGTGATTATTTAATGACAACATATTTCTAAGATGGTTGGCCTCCTTTGTAATTATTATTTATTATTTGTAATTATCTTCTTGGCCGACCTTCCTTGTAAATTGTGTTTATTAAATTGAAATTATATTTTTATGATGGCCGACCTTGCATGAAAAGGTGCGACCTCTCTCCTTCAAGTTGTATAAATACAAGATCATTCCACTCCATTTGGGTAATCAATTAAGTTCAAGCATTTCTTCTCTTCCAAGTGCGAATTCTTCAAGGGTAGATCAATCAAGTGTAGATTGTGAATTATCAAGAGCAGACTGCGAATTTCTTAAGGGAAATTTGAGTTACAAGGAAGTGCTGATTACTTGTTATCATTGCATCTTGTGAAGGTACTACATATTGACCTTGATATTGGCCTCATTGTAATGAGACTTGTTGCCATTATTGATATATAATAGAGAGATATTTGTTGTTGGGTTTTTCCCCTCAAGAGGAGGGTTTTCCTAGGGTATTTGTTGTGTCTTTGTGTCTGATTTTGAAATTAATTTCTGTGCATTAAATCTGATCATAAAAACTAATAGGGTGTTGGGCTGATCATAGAGATACCTTGAGTCAATAAAAAAAAACTAAAATTCATGCTTTTTTATCATTTTTGAAAGGGGTTTGGATTAGAATATTTTGAATAATTGAAAGCTAATTTACAAAAAAAATTAGGAAGAGAAACACCTTTCAAAGGAGGAGAAAAATCACTAGTTCTCAAAATGTAGTGCAAGTCATCAACAATTACAAAAAGAGCAAGTGCAAGGGGGCAACCTTGCCCTATAGACCTCTATAACATGAAGGGGATAACGAGTTCAACATTAATATCAATTTGGGTATAGAAAACCAAAAGCCTCTAGCATAGAGTAGAGAAAACCCTATTCAATTTTGTCATATGCTTTTTCAAAGTCAAGAAGTATGATACCTACATTTTGTCTAGTATGCTTGGTCTAGTTCATACTCTCCTAGTTAGTAATCAAGTTTCACAAATATATCTCCCCTTAATGAAGTCAATTTGATTTATTGAAGTGATTTTCTACAAGACATTTGTCAGCTTAAGGGCTAATAATTTATCGAAAATCTTGTATGATGAGTTTTGTAGGGTAATTGGCCTCCAATTCTTAATAGAATTTTTATCACCCTCTTTTGGAAAGAGTTTGATAATACCTTTGTTTATGCTAGAACCTAGAGAACCCTTATCAAAATCTTCTCAATAAACCTCCAAAAGATCATTAGCGACCCAATCACAGTTATCCTTATAAAATTCAATTGGGATCCCATCAATACCTGAAGACTTCCCAGTTTTGAAGTACTGAATAGTTGCAATAAGTTCTTTAGATATCTTCTTCCCAATCTCTAGATGCTCATTATCATCAAGCTTTAATGGGGTTACCTTCTTGTAGAAAGCTCGAGCACCATCATTGAACCTATTCTCCTCATATTAAAACAAATCCTTGTAATTTTTTTGAAAAGCATCACTTATTTCTTTTTGGCCCACAGTTAGCTTATCTCCCATTCAGGATTTGATCAATTCCTTCTCTGTTATGTTTCGATTTTAGGATATTAAAGAAATATTTCTAACCTTATCACCTTCTTGGAGCTAAGAAAGTTTGGCTCTAAATCTTGCATGTTCAATTTTGAAGTTTTGCAAACACCCAAGCTTATGCCCAATTTCCATCAATTCCTCAAACATCTTATTATCCTAATTGTTATGCCAAATAAAAATTTCAAAATACAAAAGCTTCTCTTCCAACCTATTCTCTTCTTTCCTTCTTGGTAGGGATTTTATATTTCCTATTATCTTCTAGATTTCACTCCATGCCAAAGTTCTATTTTCCCATTCGGTGATGATAACAAAGCCTTGAAAGAATTGATCATTAATATTCCTAATATTGAGAATGTCTTTATAATCTTTATCTTTAAACATGAATGCATTTAGCTTAAACAACCATTTTTTCCTACTTGGAGAACAATCTTTAATGCCAATAGGATGATGATTAGACATCGTAGATGGAATAACCCTAACATGGAACTCATTCAATTCTTTTTTAACTTCAAAGAATAATTTTTTAACATAAAATCTATCAAGCCTATAATAAATTATCTTTTTGGGGCATTGATTATTACACCAAATATTTTCCCCATTCCTTCTTAGATTCTCTAGGGGGTCCATGATGTTCAAAATCCTCTTTATTTTTTTACTAGAAGAAAAGTTCATTCCCCTTCCAAAGACATTCATTGCCCCCTAACTTATCATTTCTAAATTCAACCATATTAAATCCATGAGGATCCAAGGGACTTTAGGAAGGGCTTAAGACAACCAATTTCATAATTGACATATATCCTTATAGTCATTTGGTGCATAGATTGAACAAATACCAAACACATTCCCATCTCTGAGCAAGGTGACCCAAACCACTCTATTACACAGAGAGATACCATTCTACATAATATTGGAGGCTCGAGAATCTATAATTAGAATTGCAACACCCCCTCTACCCTTTTCATGATTAGTCGAGAAGGAGATAGAGCTCCTCCAAACAAAATTTAGCACATGCTCTAGTTGGAAACCCACATCTTTAAATTCTTGAAAACACATAATATCCAAGCTAGTTTTACCTTTGTAGAAGGCTCTAAGTAAATACTTCCTATCAATAGATTCCAAACCTCGAATTTTCCAACTAATATAGTGTAAAATCATTTACCAAGAGAGGGAGGAGAACCAAGTTTTTGGTTCTTGTTCAATCTATCAAAACATTTAGGTATTTTTTCTTCTTTGTCTTTTTATTTTTTTCCCACTACGCTCTCTTTCTATTTTTTTCCTTTTCTTGGTTCTTCCCTGGGAGATTTATGTCATGTCCTCAGAATTGCAACACTAAGATAACAATTGAAACAAGTAAATAAGATAAAACATTGGTAATTTAATTATAATTATCACAAGATAATATTATAATTAAATTATCAAAGATAATATCGTCAATATTAAAATATAGACATTAATAATTTAAATATTATTATTAGTACGAAATTAAAAATATAAATATTGACAATACTATAATAAATATTAATCTAAATGATAATATAATAAATATTAAAGATATATAAAAATAAAACAATAAAATCTATTTATAGAATGAAGATAACCTAAGACATCATTATACAATTATAAATGATAAGATTATCAATATAAAATTATAAATATTAAACATTATAATATTTTAATAATTAATAATAAAGGGCATGATAAAGCACAGTTTGGAGAGACACGAACTTGATTGGGTCATAAAGGAAAGGTCCATGCCAAATTAGAGGGATATAGAAGGATGAGGAAAGAAATATGATGAAAGATAAGAATAAAATAACTATTTTGAGGCATAGATCTTCCAACGGGATTGATAATATATAGTATCTGGCTAAGAGTTCAGCTGTATGATTTATATTATTGATGCATATGTTTAAAGAGTCATGGGAATTTAGACCACTTATTTTAAAGATGATTCATATTATATGATTTTGGGATTACTGCCACTGCATGTGAATATAGGGAAAATCGAAGAGAAGAATAGAGAGTTTTCAGAGTCAAAATCAAGATAAGGAAGAATAGAAAGGATGCCTACATTGAATCTAGAAGTAAGCATAAAAAAATCCGCATAGAGAAAAAGGCGCACACATAGGCAGTAAGAAGAAGATATCAAATATCAAACGCTGACACATAGGACCGAAAGAGGAAGACTCATTCGGTGAAAGCAAAATGGGTTTTAGGAAGAAAAAGACAAAAAGAAGCATCGCTATATTGAGAGCAGATGTGAACTTGAGGTTATATAATTCAACAAGAAAGACAAAGATTAAGCTTGGGTTGAGGGAGGAATAAGACAAGATTGTCAACCACTGCAAATCGTGGCAACTACAAAATATTGAACTTATATTCCGGAAATATTAATGATTGATTGATGATATGCCATCGTAACTTCTCTGTTGGACGGCTCTTGGAAACATTTCACATCCATTAATATTGATGCCAATCACAGACGGGTATGTTACGTGTCTCAAATCCAAGAGAATATTATTCAGTGATGTGGAAGTTGTGACTACCAGTCAAGCAGATATGGGAAATGTCAAATCACTGATGCTCCTTGATACTATCGTGTTAATTTGTTGAACTTGTCGACATCTCTTGGTGTCATGTGATAATATATGCATGAATACGAGGCCTGTAATTATGTTTTTGAATGAATGAAGATATAACAGTTTTGGAACCGCCGCTTCCATATTAGCTATTGATTTGTATTGTTGGGTTCCTCTTCAAGACTGCGATGTTGAGTATGATCAGACATCTCTATGTGTCAATGTTGTTTCTTCTTGCTAGCATTTTCTATCAATGGATTTGCATATTCATACTTGCTGACATTACTCTTGGACACAAGCATACATTAGAGCATATATTCCAATTATTCCCCATCTTCGCTGAAGCCGCTTGGTCTTTATGTTGATTGGTAGAGCATCATGTTCATGTTGATTTGTCACTTGTTCATTGCATTGATGCCGACGGGTGGAAGGAGACACAACTATCTTTGATGTCTTAAAATATTGAAGTTAAAGCACATGAATCAATTGTGTGAGTATTGGATGGTATTGCATATTATTTAAGCATTTTTGATACCAAGCTATGGAATTCAAGCATTTCTCAAAGTCGTCTAGCTGGAGGAAAATACATGTGGACATAAGCGTATGAGATAATTTGTATAATCTATTTTTCTAAAAATTTATCAAAGTGGCATAAATAATGTATTATATTGCCATCTATCTATCGACTTAAAACTATGACCATCCAATTGAGCGTGAGAAGGAAATAATTTGTTAAACAACATTAAAGACATCTTTATTAGTTTTTGCATTCAGAGTATTTTTCTTTAGCATATGTAGATAAGATGTTTGATAGAATACTTCTACATTGGATAATTGGAAAGTAGATAAGTTTGGTGTGTAAGGCTGGGTGAGAATAGTGTAGTGAGTATATTGAAATCAACAAAGTTTATATTTAATTTTCATATACTAGAAGACCAATAGAAATATTTTGACAAATGGCATTGTCAAACTTGTGAAATTGTTAATAATCTTGGCTCGAGAGGTCGGGCTATTACAATGGTATCAGAGCATAATCTTGCCATCCTGTGGAAGGAAACTAAACAAGAAGGATTCATTGAAGATTATATATCTAAATTTCAAGGCTATCAATAATGGGACAACGCCCAAACAAAGAGGAAAGGAGCACCTTCATGGGAAGAAGTAAGAGATGTGTGTAAGATAAATAGATAAATCAGATATACACTAACAACTTTGTATGAAGAGAAATGTATAGACAAGGTAGACTTGTGAATAAGATATGTATATATGATTAAGATAGACTTATGAGAAAGGTATATACATTTAAGGCAGATTTGTATGAAGAAATTTTAGAAGAAATATTATCAATTGATAGAAGGCATATTTGAAAAGGAATACATGCAAAATTAAAGAAACAACAACTTGAGCATCGATGGATTGAAAGAGGGGAATAAACCACAAATTTTATGAAGGAAAGAGTATAATCATATCGGAATCAAGGAATAAGGACCTAAGAGGACAAGAATTAGGATTGTCCTAAACAGGGGACATTACAATGTTAAGAAGAATACAAGGAAGAAGAATGTAACGAAGCACACCAAGATTGAGAGGAGTTGAACCAAGGTTCTTCCAAGGATCCTAATGATGGATACACCAAAATAGGGTTTCCATAAGGCCTGCGAAGTGAAAAGCTTGCTTCTGGGAGTTTAAGGCTGGGTACTTCTAAGAATAAGGTATCCAGAAGGCCTGGAAAGAGGTGCCACAACCTTTCCTTAAGATTATAAGGCTGGATACACTTAAGAGTAAGGTATCCAAAAGGCCTAGAAGAGGTGTTACAACTTTTTCTAGGATTATAAGGCTGGATAGACTTAGAAAAAGGTATCTAGAAGGCCTGGAAAGAGATTAAGGGTAACCGAGGGTTACAATCTTTTTCCAAGAATATAAGGATGGATAGACTTAGAAAAAGGTATCCAAAGGGCCTGGGAAGAGATTAAGAGTAACGAGGTTACAATATTTTCCTAGGATTAGTAGGTTGAGTACACTTAAGAGTAAGGTACTCAGAAGACTTGGGAAGAGATGTTACAATATTTTCCCAAGATTACAAGACTGAATATACTTAGTAATGAGGTATCCAGAAGGCCTAGAAAGAGATTAAATGTAATAAGATGTTACAATCTTTTTCAGGATGAAGACAACTATACTAGCCAAGAACATCGAGAGACTAAGTTATTGGTTGCTTGAGGACAAGCAAAAACAAGAGGGGGAGACTTGTGATGTCCCCATCATAAAGATAAGCATATATTTAATATATTCATATTCTAATAGATATACACATTCAAATAGAGTAATCATTATAGAACACTCTCATTTAAATTATATATATAAACATGCCTAAGTTGTATGCCATTAGTGATAGTTTAGAAGAAGAGATCATAGAAGAAATGAAGATGATATTAGTGATAGATTAGAAGAAGAGATCATAGAAGAAACGAAGATGATTTTTGCTTGAGGACAAGCAAATTTGGGAGGGGAGGACGGTCATGTCCCCAGAATCACAACACTAAGATAACAATTGAAATAAGGAAATATGATAAAAACATTAGTAATTTAATTATAATTATCACAAGATAATATTATAATTAAATTATCAAAGATAATATCATCAATATTAAAATATAGACATTAATAATTTAAATATTATTATCAGTATGAAATTAAAAATATAAATATTGACAATACTATAATAAATATTAAAATATATAAATATTAATCTAAATGATAATATAATAAATATTAAAGATATATAAATATTGAAAAAATATATAATTAAAATAAAACAATAAAATCTATTTATAAAATAAAGATAACCTAAGACATCATTATACAATTATAAATGATAAGATTATCAATATTAAATTATAAATATTAAACATTATAATATTTTAATAATTAATACTAAGGTGCATGATAAAGTGTAGTCTAGAGAGACATGGCCTTGATTGGGTCACAAAGGAAAGGTCCACACCAAATCAGAGGGATATAGAAGGATGAGGAAAGAAATACGATGAAAGAAAGAATAAAAAGAACTATTTTGAGTTATAGATCTTTTGGCGGGATTGATAATAGTATCTGGCCAAGAGTTCAGCTGTATGATTTATATTATTGATGCGTATGGTTCAAGAGTCATGGGAATTTGGACTGCTTATTTTAAAAATGATTAATATTATATGATTTTGGGATTACTGCTGCTACATGGGAATATAGGGAAAATCAAAGAGAAGAATAGAGAGTTTTCAGAGAATCGACATTAAGACAAGGAAGAACAAAAAGGACGCCCACACCGAATCTAGAAGTAAGCATCAGGCAATCCGCACAAAGAAAAAGGCACACATGGAGATAGTTAGAAGAAGATATAAGATATCAAACACTGACACACAGGATCGAAAGAGGAAAACTCATTCAGTGAAGATAAAATGGGTTTAAGGAAGAAAAAGACAAAAAGAATGATCACTATATTGAGAGCAGACGAGAACTTGAGGTTATATCATTCAATAAGAAAGACAAAGATTAAGCTTGCTTTAAGGGAGGAATAAGACAAGATTGTTAGCCACTACAAATCATGGCGACTATAGGATATCAAACTTATATTCGAGAAATATTAATGATTGATGATATGCCATCGTAACTTTTATGTTAGACGACTCTTGGAAACGGTTCACATCCATTAATATTGGTGCCAATCGCAGACGGGTATGTTACGTGTCTCAAATGCACAGGAATATTATTCAATGATGTGGAAGTTGTGACTACCAGTCAAGCCGATATGGGAAATGTTAGAATCACTGATGCTCCTTGATACTATCATGTTAATCTGTTGAACTTGTCGATATCTCTTGGTGTCATGTGATAATATATGCATGAGTACGAGGCCTATAATTATGTTTTTGAATGAATGATGATATAATAGTTTTGGAACCGCCGCTTCCATATTTGCTATTGATTTGTATTGTCGGGTTCCTCTTAAAGACTGCAATGTTGAGTATGATTAGACATCTCTATGTGTCAATGTTGTTTCTTCTTTATGGCATTTTATATCAATGAATTTGTGTATTCATACCTACTGACATTACTGCTAGACACAAGCATAAATTAGAGCATATATTCCAATTATTTCCCATCTTCGCTGAAGCCGCTTGGTCTTTATGTTGACTGGTAGAGCATCGTGTTCATGTTGATTTGTCACTTGTTCATTGCATTGATGTTGATGGGTGGAAGGAGACACAACTATCTTTGATGTCTTAAAATATTGAAGTTAAAGCACTGGAATCAATCGTGTGAGTATTGGATGGTATTGCATATTATTTAAGCATTTTTTATACCAAGCCAGGGAGTTTGGGTATTTCTCGAAGTCATCCAACTGGAGGAATATACATGTGGACATAATAGTATGAGATAATTTTGTATAATATGTTTTTCTAGAAATTTATCAAAATAGCATAAATAATGAATTATATTGCCATCTATCTATCAACTTAAAACTATGACCATCCAATTGAGCTTGAGAAGGAAATAAAGCGTTGAACAACGTTAAAGTCATCTTTATTAGTTTTTGCATTTAGAGTATTTTTCTTTTGCATATGCATATAAGATTTTTGATAGAATGCTTCTAAATTGGATAATTGGAAAGTAGATAAGTTTGGTGTGCAAGGCTGGGTGAGAATAGTGTAGTGAGTATATTGAAATCAACAGAGTTTATATTTAATTTTCATATACCAGAAGACCAATAGAAATAGTTTGACAAATGACATTGTCAAACTTGTGAAATCATTAATAATCTTGGCTCGAGAGGTTGGGGCTATTATAGTGGTATCAGAGCATAATCGTGCCATCCTATGGAAGGAAATTAAACAAGAAGGATTCATTGAAGATTATATATCTAAATTCCAAGGTTATCAATAATGGGACAATGCCCAAACAAAGAGGAAAGGAGCACCTTCATGGGAAGAAGTAAGAGATGTGTGTAAGATAAATAGATAAATTAGATATACACTAACAACTTTGTATGAAGAGAAATGTATAGACAAGGAAGAATTGTGAATAAGATATGTATATATGATCAAGGTAGACTTATTTGAAAGGTATATACATTTAAGGCAGATTTGTATGAAGAAATTTTAGAAGAAATATTATCAATTGATAGAAGATAGGTTTGAAAAGGAATACATGCAGAATTAAAGAAACAACAACTTGATCATCGATGGATTGAAAGAGGGGAATAACCCACATATTTTATGAAGGGAAGAGTATACTCATATCAGAATCAAGGAATAAGGACCTAAGAGGACAAGAATTAGGGTTGTTATGAACATGGGACAATATAATGTTAAGAAGAATAAAGGAAGAAGAATGCAAGGAGCCACACCAGGATTGAGAGGAGTTGAACCAAGGTTCTTCCAAGGATCCCAATGATGGATACACCAAAATAGGCTATCCATAAGGCCTGTGAAGTGAAAAACTCACTTCCAGGATTTTAAGGTTGAGTACTTTTAAGAATAAGGTATCCAGAAGGCTTTGAAGGAGGTGTCACAACCTTTCCCTAGGATTCTAAGGTTGGATACACTTAAGAGTAATGTATCTAGAAGGCTTGGAAGAGGTATTACAATCGTTTCCATGATTATAAGGCTAGATAGACTTAGAAAAAGGTATCTAGAAGGCCTGGAAAGAGATTGAGGGTTACCAAGGGTTACAATCTTTTTCTAGGAATATAAGGCTGGATAGACTTAGAAAAAGGTATCTAAAAGGCCTAGGAAGAGATTAAGAGTAACAAGGTTACAATCTTTTCCTAGGATTAGTAGGCTGAGTAAACTTAAGAGTAAGGTACTCAGAAGGCTTGGGAAGAGATGTTATAATATCTTCCCAAGATCACAAGGCTGGATATACTTAGTAATGAGGTATCCATAAGGCTTGGAAAGAGATTAAATGTAATAAGATGTTACAATATTTTTCTAGGATGAAGACAACTATACTGGCCAACAACATCAAGAGGCTAAGTTATTGGTTGCTCAAGGACAAGCAAAAACAAGAGGGGGAGACTTGTGATGTCCCCATCATAAAGATAACTATATATTTAATATATTCATATTTTAATAGATATACACATTCAAATAGAGTAATCATTATAAAACACTCATTTAAATTATAGATATAAACGTGACTAACTTGTGTGCCATTAGTGATAGATTAGAAGAAGAGATCATAGAAGAAACTAAGATGATTTTTGCTTGAGGACAAGCAAATTTGGGAGGGGGGGACTGCAATGTCCCCGAAATCGCAACACTAAGATAACAATTGAAATTAGTAAATAAGATAAAAACATGAGTAATTTAAATATAATTATCACAAGATAATATTATAATTAAATTATCAAAGATAATATCGTCAATATTAAAATATAGACATTAGTAATTTAAATATTATTATTAGTGTGAAATTAAAAATATAAATATTGACAATACTATAATTAATATTAAAATATATAAATATTAATCTAAATGATAATATAATAAATATTAAAGATATATAAATATTGAATATATATATATATAATTAAAATAAAACAACAAAATCTATTTATTAAATATAGATAACCTAAGACACCATTATACAATTATAAATGATAAGATTATCAATATAAAATTATAAATATTTTAATAATTAATATTAAGGGGCATGCAAAAGTGCAGTCTGGAGAGACACGACCTTGATCGGGTCATAAAGGAAAGGTCCACACCAAATCAGAGGGGTATAGAAGGATGAGGAAAGAAACACAATGAAAGAAAAGAATAAAAGAACTATTTTGAGGCATAGATCTTTTGGTGGGATTGATAATAGTATCTGGCCAAGAGTTCAGCTATATGATTTATATTATTGATGCGTATGTTTCAAGAGTCATGGGAATTTGGACCTCTTATTTTAAAAATGATTCATATTATATGATTTTGGGATTACTGTTACCGCATGGGAATATAGGGAAAATCGAAGAGAAGAATAGAGAGTTTTCAGAGAATTGACATCAAGAAAAGGAAGAACAAAAAGGACGCCCACACCGAATCTAGAAGTAAGCATCAGGCAATCCGCATAGAGAAAAAGGCGTGCACAAAGATAGTAAGAAGAAGATATCAGATATCAAACATTGACACATAGGATCGAAAGAGGAAAACTTATTCGGTGAAGACAAAATGGGTTTAAGGAAAAAAAAGACAAAAGGAAGCATCACTATATTGAGAGCAAATGAGAACTTGAGGTTATATCATTCAACAAGAAAGAAAAAGATTAAGCTTGGGTTTAGAGAGGAATAAGACAAGATTGTCAGCCGCTACAAATCGTGGCGACTATAGGATATGGAACTTATATTCCGAAAATATTAATGATTGATGATATGCCATCATAACTTCTATGTTGGACAACTCTTGGAAATGGTCACATCCATTAATATTGGTGCCAATTGTAGACGGGTATGTTACGTGTCTCAAATGCATGGGAATATTATTCAGTGATGTGGAAGTTGTGACTACTAGTCAAGCCAATATGGGAAATGTTAGAATCACTGATGCTCCTTGATACTATCATGTTAATTTGTTGAGCTTGTTGATATCTCTTGGTGTCGTGTGATAATATATGCATAAGTATGAGGCCTCTAATTATGTTTTTGAATGAATGAAGATATAATAGTTTTGGAACCGTCGCTTCCATATCTGCTAATTATTTGTATTGTTGGGTTCCTCTTCAAGACTGCAATGTTGAGTATGATCAGACATCTCTATGTGTCCACGTTTCTTCTTGCTAACATTTTCTATTAACGAATTTGCGTATTCATACCTGCTGACATTACTCCTAGACAGGGGCATACATTAGAGCATATATTCCAATTATTCCCCTCTTCATTGAAGCTGCTTGGTCTTTATGTTGACTGGTAGAGCGTTGTGTTCATGTTGATTTTTCACTTGTTCATTGCATTGATGTTGACGGGTGGAAGGAGACACAACTATCTTTGATGCCTTAAAATCTTGAAGTTAAAGTGTTGGAATGAATCATGTGAGTATTGGATGGTATTGCATATTATTTAAGCATTTTTTATACCAAGCCAGGGAGTTCGAGCATTTCTCGAAGTCGTCCAGCTGGAGGAATATACATGTGAACATAACAGTATGAGATAATTTGTATAATTTGTTTTTCCATAAATTTATCAAACTGGCATAAATAATGTATTATATTGCCATCTATCTGTCAACTTAAAGCTATGACCATCCAATTGAGCGTGAGAATGAAATAAATCCTTAAATAGCGTTAAAGTCATCTTTATCAGTTTTTGCATTCAGAGTATTTCTTTTGCATATGCAGATAAGATGTTTGATAGAATGCTTCTACATTGGATAATTGGAAAGTAGATAAGTGGTGTGTAAGGCTGGGTGAGAATAGTGTAGTGAGTATATTGAAATCAACAGAGTTTATATTTAATTTGCATATACCAGAAGACCAATATAAATAGTTTGAAAAATGACATTGTAGTGAGTATCTTGGCTCAAGAGGTCAGGTCTATTACAATTTATACCCTAATTCTCTATCTTCCTTTACAAAGAGAGGGTTATCTAAGACTTCAATCATGTTTTAGACTATCTCATTATTAGCATCTCCACGACTCAAACATTTTTGGTCAGCATATGAGGAACATGAGTTCTATTGACCCCTCTAGCTCTTTTTTATTTAGAGCCAACTATTGAGAATTTTGTATAGTTCTAGACAACCTAGAAGGAATGGAACCCTCATTGACAACCTTTTAACTGGAATAACCAAATACTCCTCATCCATGAGGGAGATATCTTTGCCATAATCTCCAACCTCATACTAGGAGGAAATTTCATCCTCATTTAAAGTGTTTCCTTTATTTTTTTCATGAACAATGTTTGGAGAATGAGTCTCCATATCCACTTCCATATTAACCTTGTCTTGAAAATGAGGGTTACCAACCTCATTATTTTTAGGAACCTTCAAGAATTTTTTTGGAAGTCTAGGGAATTTTTTTTGTAGATGCTCATTCATTTTGTTGAGAAAGCAAACATTAAGGATACCAAGAGGTTCAATCTTGCATGAAACATCAAATTTTTCCAACAAAATTTCCAACTGATCAAGTATGACAATGTTGGGTTTGAGAGAGATTAAACGCCTAGCTTTTTTAACTCCACCCTGGTTTCTTTAGTTTGAAGAACCTGTCCCAAGGGTTTTAAGATATGTGGAATCAATTTCCACAATTGAAGGGCCAAGTTTTTTAACTCCACCCACCTTGGAGTTGAAAGTTCAAAATTTTCTTTGGTTTGGCCTCTGACACCTAGGGTAGGGCTTTGAATTCCAACTACCCAATGCCCCAAAATTCTTTTTTAAGAATTCTTTTCTTCATGTTATTTTTCAAAAAAAAAGATAAAGCGCCCCTTTTGAATCATTTTGCAAAAAATTACATACAAACCAAGCTTCTTCCCCCACACTTTACCAAGCCATTCATCAAAAAATCTCCTCGAAGGAAGACAATTAACATCTAAACAAACGAAAAAAATGATAGTGTTACTTAATCTATTTCAATCTCTTCGAAGGAAGACAATTAAGATCATGTAGCATATCAAAATTTGGAGCAATAGACAAAAACCTAGGAGAAGAAGAATCCTTATTGAGTTCTCCTTCTTTGGGTCCAATTCCTTTGAGTTTGTTATTGCTTCCAACACACCACCCACCTTCCAATTCATTATCAACCATTGAAAAACAAGCTATAGTGAGAATGGGAGTCAAGAAACCACTCAAGACATCCTTCTAAGAAGGGACAACAACTTCCTCAAGTTGAACTTGAAATGGTTGTTTATCATTGACTCCATTAATTACCACCTCATATAGAGATGCCACCTCATTATTGTTTATTCTTTGAATTCAATGGATTATCTCCATCATTAAATGCTACCTTTGCCTCCATTTTCCACCCTCGAAGGAAAAAAAAGAGAGGAAGCTCAATCTCTAATATTAAAAAGGTTAGAAAATAAGTCCTACGAGAACACAACCTTGAGGGTAGGTTGTACCTAACCCTACAAAGGGTTGAAGCCATGTCAACCACCTCAACCACCATGAAGACCAACACAGGCATGTAGGATAAATACAATAGAGAAAAACAAAGCAAGGAATAACAACAATAAAACAATAACCCTAACACCCTAGAAAGAAAGCCTAAGCTTACACCATGACACGAAGGAGAACGAGTAGGAGACCAAAGCCACTTTCAACCCAAAACACAAAAGAATTTTGAACTTCCACTCTAGGTTGTAGAACACTGAACTACCTTCTCCTCCTATTATCCCTGTTAAGAATTATTTTTTCTAAAAGGTAACATTTATGAACATATTTATAGGACTCAATGTCTGGGTTTTGAACAACCTAGCAAGGAAAATCATGTTTGTGGACTAAAAAAAATCACTTAATGATCTTAAACAGGCTTCTATAACTTACTATATTCAAAAAATAATAGCTACTTCAAATCCTTTGGATTCACTAGCCTTTATATTGACAATGATCTCTTGGTAAAAGTTGAAGATGTCCAAATTATGATCGTTTTGATCATTACTTGTATTTGCATTACCTCATATTTTGGTCAAATTTTATACATGATACTTGGTGCATAGAAAGAGGATAATCATGCAATCCAAAATGCATGATCACTATATTGGAATGCATTTTAAGAGTGTAAATTATATTAGGGTGATCACATAGTATGGAATATGTGATCCATTCACTAAGAGCTATGTAATCACATGATAATACATGCATTTTATGTGGATGACTTATTCATTACTAGTTGTTTAAAATTCTTAATCCATAAAAATAAAATCAAGTTAAATGAATCATTTGAAATGTCTTGTTTAGGCCTTCTTCACTACTTCTTAGGGATGACCATATTCTAGGTTCAAAAATCTATTGTAATATATCAAACTAGATATGAACATGATTTGTTAGTGTAAATAGAGTCGTTATCATACCTAGTTAGCTAATCACCTTTCTAGGATTGACCTATTCATACATAGCTTAAGTTTTCTTAAGTTTCTTTGCTTTTGTCTCACTTCATATTGTTGCAACATGTGTCCTCATCAATTGAGACACCTATTGCATGTACACTTTCCACTTGCTCCCCCACTTGTCAAGTGAGCTCACAAGTGTCCCATATTTGGAGGGGTAGTCATAGTTTCACTCCTACCTTCTCACCTCCTCATCCTTGTATATATATGCAAGGTTTGATCATTGTATTTACACAATCTTAATTCTATATTTGATAGACATACTATTGTGCATATTTTATTCACTTGTTGAAGTTGTTTCATGCTCTTTGATCTTGGCATTCTCCAACATGGTACCAGAGCCATGAGAGCATGTTTCTTCTTGCATCGAGGTGAATCCCACACATAGTCCTATCAATGGAGTGTCATAAATCCAAACATATAACACCATCGCATCTAGAAAGCTCAAGAAATGAAACATACATTTTATTCGTCATTTTTGATAATTTTCATTTTTTTGCACTTTTTTAGCTTCTATGCTTATTTTATGAAAATATGTAAAAAATGATTTTCTTTAAGCATAGGGCCAATTTGACCCTATGCCAATCTATCCATTGGGTAGAAAATTATATTTTCAACTTGTTTGGTCAATTTTTTTGCTTGTAAATTGCAGCTTATTGTAGGAAATTTTTTGGCACTTTGGCCTATTTGGAGGGTTTCAAGGGGTCTACAACATATTCTATTTGGCTTACATGTGATCATATCATAAGTGGCCTCCTCTATGTGATTCTCCCTAGCTATGCCATATTCTAAGGTATATCTGTGAAACAACTTCGACCATCCATTGTGACATTAGTTGGACGTTGGAAGCGTTTAGATCTTCCTACCACTTCCAACAATGAACAATGTTGGTGAATTATGAATCACGATATTTCTCTAGCTTTCCAATTATGAGGCATGAGAATTGATGCCACATTTTCTTAGTCTCACATGCCATTTCAACAATTATGATTTCATCCTACAATAGTGGCTTTCTATTAGCTTGTGCATCCATTGACCTGTGGTTTGGTTTTGGAGCTCTACTAATGAAGACAAAAATCACTACCTTGCCCAAATACCATGTGACCTACATGTAAGTAGCAACCTACAACAATCTAAGGTTGTATATCTCTACACACACAAAATGCAATCACGCCTCTCCTCAATAAGGGATTGAGTTTCATTATGTCATGTCCCCAAATTGGAGGTATTAAATTAATTATTTATAAAGTTATTCCAATAAATTAATATCAAAATGATGACTTTATATTTAATTGATTTAATAAAGTGACTTAAAATAAAATGATAAATTATAAAAGTTAGTTAAGGGAATAAAATAATATTATTTCTAGAAGTTTCCTCGAAATCAATGAGTATTCTTTATAAGGAGCTCAATGCAAGTCATTTCATGATGTCTCGAGTTATTCTATTTTCATACATGTGTGGTAAGAGTTGAGTGCTTGCATTGCCTGAGGGTTTGAAGACTCTAGGGTACTAGTTTTGGTTGTGAAAGATCAACCCTAGCTAGAAATTGTGGAGGAATCCATTTAGGGTTTCTACAGGTGCTTCATTGAAGAGTTTTGATAGGTGCAATAGCTGATGTATTATTGCCTTCTGATAGCAATTGTGGTTTGATGCAATACCTAGTTTATTATTGCATTGTTGATTATAGCAGCTGGTTTATTGTTGCAATTCATTATTTCATTGGATTTTAAGCAGCTGAGGTATTGTTGCATTTCATTTGGAAAAGAAATTCATTACTAGTTGGTTTGATCATCAACAAATTTAATGGTCTAGGACCAAATTTGTAAAGCAAAGAAGGTATTCAATTGGAAGAAGAAATTTACAGATTTTGAGAGATTACTCATAGCCATTGAGAAAATCGATTTACATATTTTGAAAATAATTTTCAGTTGGAGGCATTCAATTTATTTGCGGTTTCAACTGTTTGGTGGAAATTCAATTTTTAAGAAAATAATTTCATCTTTGAAAATCGATCTCATTGTTGGGAGAGGTTGTGGCACTGTATCATTTATTAAAAACGCTACATGTTAATATCAAGAGGAATAAAATTTTATTGAAGGCGAGGTAATTTAAGAAATCACAGGCACTCCATTTGACATTGAAGTATATCGATATTGTAAGAGGATTTGAGTTCTAACAGGAAGCGACTAATTGCTAGGGTAAGACGTCACCCACAAGTGATAATTGTTGAAACCTGTTGACGTCCCAAATGGCACATCAACATTGCTAAACAGAATATTGCTACTCTGCTTCTCCTGAAAGAGAAAGACAACACATGGATGCCCTAGCTCCCAAGGTCTTGGTAGTTGGGTCTCAACTGTGCTGATGTCTCTCAGTGGTCAATGTAACAATAATATTCAAGGGGCCTGCTGGTGTTGAGCTTTTGGACTGTTGTGAGTTGAACATGAATTTAAATCTACTCTAGCCAGGGTTTTCAAAGAAATAGAAAAAGATGGATCAGGGATTTGGGACAGAAAAGAATGACACTTCATCCGAATTAACCAGACATGTTGCCTTCCAAGGAATTCCTAACTAAAACTGTAGAACAAACTTAATTTGTGACTAACATACAGTTGCATTCATTTATAGTGTTGATTTTAACAACTGATTATAAACTACCATTTAGATAAAAGATAAAAATGAAATTTCATTCCTTGAAAGCCTTCAAATCAGATGATTAATTCAAAACAAACACCATTATGAAACACAACATGAAGTAGATTAAGATTTGGTTGCTTCTACTGTTCATAAAACAGATAAACAACGATTACAAAGCTAGCACAATCACCAGTGTATAGAAAATCTATGGCTCCAAATTGTTTCCATTTACGCTAAGAAGGTCCTATTCTAAATCTAACTCCTACTCTAAGAAGACAAAAGAAGGTCTTATTACAAAGAATTAGGATCAACTTCTATCCCATCTATTCCTATTCTACTTGTGAACCATAATCCTAATACCTGCAAAACACAACAAACAAACACATTAGAAGATTGAAATGCAAGTTAGAAACATGATTCCTCAAGAAGCCCATTTATCAATGCTCTAAATAGGAAAATGAAAGCAATACAATGAGAAATCAACAAAAGAGATTAAATCCTATGAAAGCAATGTAAATTCTTGATCTCTTGAGGGAGTTGGTGCCAATTTGATGTGAAAATTGGCCCTTTCCCAACTCCAATGCTAGCTTTGATGATTTGATGAAGATTGTGATCCACTTTGATGAAGATTGATGAATGCTCCAAGCTAAAATCTGCAAAAAACCTAGCTATGATTCAATGAGATGAATGAGAATTGCTAAGTATTTTAGCATGGTAACTTTGCTTGAGATGTGGATGATGAAATAAGGATATAAGCTCTTTATTTATAGATTGATAAGTTGAAGAGATGTCCAAATTTGATCAATGTGGGACAAAGATTCAACCAATGATATGATGCCACTTGTCAACATGTGAGAGGATGAAGGTTGAGCAAGTTTGAAATTTGAATTTGATGAGATGACATGTTTAGGGGGGATGAAAAATGAGTTAAATGCCAAGTGGGAGACATGTAAGAGACAATGTAAGAGCTTTAAATGCTTTGTTGGATGGACAAGTCCTTTTGGGGGGAGATTTCAAATTTGAGGAATATTCCCACTTAGATGCCTTTTTTGAATGAAAATAGGGAATTATTAAATCAAATAAATGATTTAATGTGCAAGTTGCAAAATCTAGAGGATTTGAATGATTAGGATTAAATTAATCAGGATTTGATTAATTTAAGGGGATATTTAGCTGATTTGACAATTTGATTTAGATTTTGGATTAATTTAAATCAAAAGAGAGGAATATGATAAGAGGCTAATTAAATAAAGATTTTGATTTATTTAATTAAAAGGGATGTGTTAGATTAAATCAAATAAAGTTTTAATTTATTTAATTTAATAGATAGACTTTAGAGATTTAATCAAACAAATTGATTGATTAATTAAATAGGGATAATTAGATCAGATGAATTGATTTAATTAACAAGGGAATGTGACTTAATTAGAAAAAATAATTTATTTAATTAAGAGATGAATATCGATGAATTTAATCAGATAAGGGAATTTGATTAAACAGTTAGACCGAGGGATGATTTAGGAAGAAACAATATTAGTAGATTAGAGTGTGATATCAATCTGTATATTTTTTATGTCTACACTATTGATTATAGAAACTCTAAAGCTCCTAGTTCTAATCTAAACGTTCTCTCTCCTTTTAAAAGAGGCAAGAACGCCATATATACATAATCTACAAAAAAGATGCATCGTCCCCCGCTTTAGGGTTTTACAAAATATCTACACCTAGGAGAGTCGGTCGCAAGAGGGTCGGCGCCCAGATCTTTTGCAGAAAGCTGGCTCTGCATTAAACTCGAATCCTTGCTGTCTATGTCGATGAAGACTGTCTCCTGAGGTGTTTTGTAGATCTTTTGCAGCCACCGCACTTATTTCTGGCCTCCATGTCTATTTTTGACCTCCAGCGGAGCTGCTTTGGGTGCCCCAAAATATCCCCATTAATGCCGAACTACCCCTATCAGTAGATAGTAGCTGTCCAGCTGACTCATAGCTTCATCTTCTTCCTTCGGCGTTCCTTTTGCTTGAGATCCGCTTTCTGCAAGCTTGTCGACGTAGCACGAGCCAGTCGGTGAGAGGTTCTGGTGAGTCACAGAGATCATACCGATCTCGCAAAGACCCTCGGCAAGAGTGCTTCCTCATCGGCCAGATGATATGGAAAAAAAACGCTCCTTTGGCGAACTCCATTTCTGTCAGTGGGACCCTCTTCGTGCCAATTTCTTGTTTTGTTTCAGTGTGACCCTCTCAGATCGGCAGGACATCCTACCGAACTTGCTATATTCGCTCTGAGTCTTTCTGAACTTTCTTTGTTCTCTTCAGGCCCCCTTTCTTCGGTGTAACTTCTGCCTTTCGGCCAAACACTATATCAAACTCATCCCTCTTTGGCGACCCTGTCAGTGTGACTTCCCGTGGTCACCCATATCCTATGGCGAAGGCTTAACCCTTCGCCGATGCCGCTTTGTTCTATGTCGGGGAGACTTCACTTTCTTCGAGGAGAGTTATACCGACATCACCATCTTTCACCGAATTCTGTCATCGGCGTAACCCTGGGTCATCGGCGAGACATTTCACCACATTTATTTCCTTTCGCCGAATTCTAGTGTCGCCAAGACCCTTTTGAGTCGGTGAGACATTACATTGACCTCACCTTTCCACTAGTCAGTGAGACTTTGTCTTGTCAGCGAGACCTCTTTTTGTAGGTCAATAGCTACTCCGAAGTCACTTCTGCTTGCCGAGACTTCACTTCGTCGGTGGGACATTTAGGCTGTCGGCAAGACCTTATTTCGAAGAAAAGACTCCGGCTGAAGTGTTTGATCTTTTTGCTAGTTGGCGAGACTTCCTTTCCTCGGCAAGACTTTGTTGAGTTGGTGAGAGCTTCCACCGAGCTTCAAAACTCTGGCCGACATGCTTGAGATATATGACCACACCCAAAACCTGACCCTGCAAAATAAGGTCACCATTAGTCCTTTGAATCTCAAAAATATCATTAATATTATGCCCCTTTACAAAAAAGAAGCCAAACTCCGGTGGAGGCAGAGCCAACACGAGCATGGGAAGCAAAACTTAAACAAGTCCTGGTAGAACTGGGACCAGGGAAAAACACGACCCAAAAATGACATCCCGGTCCTTCAAAATAGGTGGGGGTGGGGAAGGAATAAAAACTAAGCTTGGAAGCAGTTCCAAGCTCAGAATCCGTTCTAAACCCGGGCCTGCCAAAACAAACAAACCAAAACAAAAGGAAACAAAAATTTCCGAAGGCCAAAAAGAAACTAAGGCAGAGGACACACAAAGACCAAGACCAAAGAAAAAAAAAAAGAACAGGCAAGGTCGGACCCAGGACTGGACCAAAATGAGGAACATAAGAAAGTTCAACATTTCGAACCCGGTCTCGGACCCGACTCCGTCAAAGAATAAAAGAAAGCGAAAACCAAGGTCTGTCGGAACCGGAATCGAGGTTGGATCAAAACCTAAACCAAAGAAGGAAGTTACAAGTCCGATTTTGATCTCGGACCCAACTCCGACAGAACTTGGAAAGAAAAACGCCTAAGGCAGAAAACCATAGGCCAAAGGAAAAAGACAAAGGGGGACCCATCTTGATCCAGATCAAAGTGGGGTGGTTATGCAAGGCATAACAAAACCGTTGGATGCACATAATAATTCGATTCAACAAATTTTCCATTGGGAAGTTCGTAACTCTTCAAGAATTTGAGGCACAACAATTTACCTATTAAGAAGACAACTTGGAGTTAGTTTGGTAAATCTTGTATGCTAAGCAAGACGCCCTAGGAAGGATCAGTTCATAGGTATTAGAGGACTAAATCTAAACAAAGATTATGGCTGACAAAGATAGTTTCTAGATCGGTCAAGGTCGCTGCCATACTCATCGAATTATAGTCTAGGTTCTTTATATAATTAATGTTGTATCTGCATTTTGAGTCATTGGTCTCATGAATGAGTCGATGTCATACTGGCAACAGTAATAGTGTAACTTTGACGGTGAAATTTCTAAATGGAGTTCACTAGCTTGTTGCCAATCCATTCAATCATTGTAAATTAGTTACAATCATATTGAAAAATATTGTAATCAGGCTTAAGTTGCAATAGGAGTTGGGAAAATGCATGACAACTGCTTGTCAAATGTTAGTTGTTGTAGATGCTTATTTGATGAAATGTATTTGCATTTTCAGTCACTTAGAGATTTGAAGGTTGCATGTTAAGTGTTTGTGGGAATAATTCTTAGTTGTAGATGTTCATTTGCATAGTTGCATATCTTTTCCAGCCACTCAATAGTCTTGAAAATCAGAAAATACTTGCATTGCTCATTTCAGTCATTAAGTATAATTCAATTAGAGTCATTTATGCACATGAATTCATTGTATACACCAAAACATAAAAATAATCATTAAACAATAGTTGAAAGAGTTTGCAAGAAAAGTGTTTGATGAAATTCCTGAGCTTCAAAGCAGAAAATTAAGGACATATTTTGCAAGGGTCCTTACACATTATAAGAAATTTGTTGCTATTTTTAAAAAGGTGCGGGGTGATCCCACAATAATGGGTTACAATTTTTGGCCAAACTTGACATTAAAATTAGGATTTTTCACCAGAGATTCACTTTCTTACACCTATAGCAGCTAAACCATTAAGGTTTTGAAGATGAATCAAACTAGTTATTTGTTAGATATTTTGTGTAGATTCTAATTATATTTTTTTAAAAAAATTAAAAAATAAATTGTGAATCATTTTATGTAATTTTTAATAACTTATTTTTTCTACTAATCAACATTTTTAAAAAGTGATGTTTACTTCGACCCACGTAACTTTTTTTATAGATATTATACAATTCTGATTTTTAAAATACAAAATTTTCACACCAATATCTAAGGGATTGATATTTTTTCATAATTTTTTGTTACATATTTTTTTTTAATTAATTTTCCAAGTCATCATAATTATAATTTGGACAAAGGTGTACTTCGGCATGCATAACTTTTTTTGTATTCATTTGAATTAACTTATTCTTTTTTTGTTGGAATAAGGACATCAATACCTAGTGCACATGTATTTTTTAGAATTTTTTTTCTCTATTTTTCTATTTTTTCGTATGTGTGAAATAAAGAACTTGATGTTCATTGAAAATCTTACACTCACAAGAAATAAAAAATAAATATAATAATAAAATTAAACATATTTAAAATTATACTTTTTAGGAAGCTTATAATAAGGGCTACAGGCTTACAAAACATAAATTTTAAATGAATTCATTTGATCACCCAAAAGTAAATCAAAAGTGGTTTTTATCAAAGATTTTGATAGGTGTAGAGGAGACTCGATTATAGGTATGGTTTAAATCTAACAAGGTTCTATCCAAGGGGGTTTGATCTAAGGGGGTTTGATCAATCCCTCTTTAATTAAAATAATTTAAATGGAACCTTTAAAGTCATAAATCATTGTATTTTCTTAAAATATGTGATTTTAGGCAAAAATCAGAATGTCCCAAAAAGTGTAACCCATTATTGTGGCAGGACCCCGCGACCTCTCATCCTCTTGTGCAATCTCACCAAAGAGGCATCAAAGAGGCCTCCTTAATACCTCAATGCAATAGTCGGCCCTCATTTATTTTTGAGCATTAATCACTCCATTCTAAGTGATTCTCATCATGTAGGTGTAGCACTGAAAAAGAATGAAGTGAGCTTTTTTACGCCAAAGGCGTGTCCTATTTGAGAATAGCTAGCTGATTTTGTCCATCCATGATGCACGTTGCTCGAGAGGGGATGCAAGATGGTTGAACCGTACATAACCATTGATCATTTCTCCATTTCCATTTTATTCCTAACTCTATCCCCATCGGGAATCCACACCTTCCATAAATAAAATCATTGTAATTTCCAATCTTGAACTTTACCTCATCATGGTAAATAATTAATCTCTATGGATGCAAGACATGATTTAATGGCATAATATCACACAATACCTCATCATGGTAATTTCCAATCTTGAACTTTACTAGACATTGTTCATTTACCAAAGCTTTATGGTCCTTCTACAACCAAGAAATCTGGTATGGATTCGAATGCTTTTTTCTCTCCAACCACAACATATCAGTACTACCTCTATCAATAATAACATTGAAAAATTTACCTTTACACTTACATTTGGTGCGAGACAAATTCTTCCTTTGAGTTGGTTCTTTCTCCTCATTCAACAAGGCTCTTCCACTAACAAGAATCTCTCCTCTTTTTGCATCCTCAGAATGTGAAGACTTGGCATCTTCATCTACATGTGCAACTCATCCATGACCCTCAGGTCTTCTATTTGTCCTTCATTGATGTTGAGGACACTCATAGACTCTATATCCTTGTTTGCACTAAAAAATAGGATCCATGAAAGCCTCCTCTTCTTAGTCCTCATCCAGATCTTCCTCTTCCTCTTTGGGTCTCCATTATTTTGATCACGAGGATGGTAGGTGTTATCTCCTTTATGGTTTTGGCTGCTACTGTCCATCCTTCACCCTTCTTTTGATCTTCATTTCGACCTCCATATGACCATCCACTAGTCTTTCCACCATGACCCCCACCTCTTTTCTTGCTTTAAAATCTTCTATTCAACTTTTCTTCTACCTTCAAAGAAAACTGATATGCATCTTCAATGGTATACATTCTCACCAGACCCAACTCTTCTTGTATACTCGACTTCAACCCACTTATGTAACGAGTAAATTTTTCCTTGTTGGCCTTAGAATGGCCTGTTTTAATTAGGACACCGTATAATTATTCTGTATACTCCTTGAGAGATTTTCCCGCTTGTTTCAACCCTTGCATCTTCTTTAGCAAATCTAGCTCATAGTCCACAAGAATGAACTATCTTTTTAATTTGTCCACTATTTGGTTTTATCTGGTTATTTTCTCTTTTCCTCTTCAATTTCTTTCTAGTTGTACCTCTTTCCACTAAATATTCGCATGACCCTTGAGCTTGGTCTTTGCAAATTTGACCCTCTCAGGATCTTCCACGTCCTCATAGTCAAAGTATTCCTCCATATCGTTGATCCAATCAATCAACTCTTCTAGGTTAAGATTTCTAGAAAATGTAGAAATATCATTCTTTGGCCTTGTCTCAATCTTGGAGATGGCCTTACATGATCTAACTTGCTCATGATCTATTGCATCTTATTCTTCTTCAAACTGTTCCTCATTTTCAGCTTCATCTTCACTTTCATCTCCTCTTTTTGGCTCAAACCCTCGACACAACTCCTCTTATAGTTCTTGAACTTGTCTCTACAGGGCTCTAAAACCCTCTTCTAGCACAATAACATTTCTTCCACCACCATGGATTCTTCGCGGAGGAATTTTGATCACTTTTCTCAAAAACCCACAACCACAAGTCCTAGTGCAAATTGCCTCATGTTTAACAATTTGTTTACACACTCAGGAAAACCCACTCTAATACCACTTAATGAGGGCCACACTGCCTGAAACCCTCACAAATTACAACAATAGATACCAACACAGAAGATGTGAGACAAAAAATAACTCACTTTCCATTATTTTCATAAAATGAAATTATAGATTTAGAATTTACAATGCTTCAGCTTCATGGGCTCGATTCATTACAACAAAATCAACTCTGAAAACAAAATATATTGTTTGGAACCACAATCTGCACTAATGTAGCCACCTTCTACAACCCCAACTTAACCCTTTTTATTTTACCTAATAACTGCCCTAGAATGTTCTAGAAAGTTTAACTTTCCCTTTTGTTTTGGCGCCAAAAGTCTCGTCGTTTGATTTCTTGCCTAGGAAGATATTTTAATGAAATTCACTTTTTATTGGGGCAGCTTCATAGGGCCATAACTTTTGATCTAGGTGTCCGATTTGCTATTATAATATACCATTGGAAACAATGGAGACTATTTCATCCACTTTTCGAGTTGTTTTGGGGCTTCTAAGGTTTTCAAATTTGAATTTGAAGCTGCATTAGAGAAATTTTTGGGGACAAAAACTTTAATATCTCCCAAACCATATAGGGTATTGAGACAATTCTTTTGCCATTGGAAATATTTTTCAATTCCACTCCTTGGAGTAAATTTTCAGGTCCATACAAGCTTGTTTAGGTTGACTTACTAAAAATAGTAAGTGACCATTTTTCACCTTTTTTGACTTATGATTGTCTTACACCCCTTAAGTGCCATCATGAGACTCAAAACAACTAAAGAAAATAAGGAAACACTTTTTTTTTTGGTGATGCAAGATTTCCCTACACCACTAGATGCTCCTGCATCAATGTCAAAGCTAAGAGGTCATTATCAAATGTTTGCATCTTCTTTCTACTCTACAATAGATACTCTTGGATCAACACATGCGATGCCTTATTTTGAATTTTTTGTGATAGAATCAAAGTGAAAAATCTAAATTAATCTCTATGGATGCTATCACCTCTTCAAAAGGTCAAGCATTAGTTTCTCAATCATCTAGGGGAAAGAAAAAAACTAAGGATCAAGCTAAGTGATCAAAATCAGACACTTCAACAAATTAATCTCCCTCATCAAAAGGGAAAAAATCTAAGAATAAGCCCAAATGTACTTATTGTAAAAGATTGAGGCATGAAGAACATCAATGTTACAAAAAGGAAATTGATGACTTGAAGACTCTTCTTCAACAAACTCAACTACAATTGTCGTAAACAAGTGGTTCTCCCTTTTCACATCAACATCATCCATATTTTTAGTAAAGGATAAGAATAAGGGTATGACACTCATTGCATCTGCAAACAACACATCACACAAGTGGCTTCTTTATTTTGGGCATCACAACACATGGCTACATTCAGGGAATTGTTTTCTACATTTGAGCCTTGTTAATTCCCATCAATATTGATGGAAAATAACACCTATATGTCAACTCTTGGAAAAGAATCTATGTAGATTGGAGAAGGAACATTCGATGATTTACTTTATGTGTTAAATTTAGTGAAAAGATTTGAATGCACAAAAATTAATTCAAAAAAACAACGTAGTACACAACAGATACCCTGGGAAAACCCTCCTTTTGAGGGAGAAAAACCCAACCAATAATCTCTTATATTATTGAATCAATAAATGAATCTCCTTTACAATAGACCAATAAGAAGGCCAATACACATCATCACAATCTGATGCAATATAGAACTGAGTAATATAAACTGCCAATAATTATCTATGCCTTTTACTCAGATCATAATCTGCTCTTTGCGCAAACTCACACTTGAAGAACTTGAAGATAGAACAATGTAGAATGTATGATGAATGAGATAAAATCATCGAATATAAATATCATATGAAGAGATGCCACCTTCCAAAGTAAGTCGGCTTTACAAAGAGACACATCCAATGAGATATAAGTCATCCTCATAAAGAATCGAGCCTCTTAGATAAACCATGCCTCAAGGAGGAATGAGGTCAGCCTCATAACCAATTTGCACCTCTTCATTAACTTGTGCAAATACAAATAATTAAAATATAATAATCAATGTATGTGTCTCTTTATCAAGTCACATATAATAATTAAATAGCCGATGGCTAGCATTTAATTATTATCTCCATGCGATCTGGGCTGGAAGGATTCGCCTGAAGCTGCTATGAACTTCAACACTCCCTCTTAGCTAGGGAGGATACTTCCAGTTGCACAAGACATATCACCTCAACATGATGTCTACCACAATGGCTACAACCAAATGTGGAAAAGAAGAATATCACCTCATCGTGATATTAGATATCACCTCAACATGATATCAACCATAATGGCTACAACCATACTATGGTGTGCACAAGTGTTCATCACTTGCGTGATGTTGTCACCTCAACATGGCTTTCACCATGGCTCTCCCAGAGGGTGAAACAAAAGTACAAAATGTGTCATGGAGTCACACACATGACATCCACCATGACTCTCTTAGAGGGTGGAAACAAGGACTTTCACCTCAAATATCAAAGAGAAATGAATTAACAAGGGCTTGCACCTCAAATCTCTCTCAAAGAGAAATGCATTAACAAGGGATTTCACATCGAACTTCTCTCATAGAGAAGAATTCATTAAATAGGATCACTGATACTGAGACTCTTTCTTAATTAAGGTTGGATTCTCCACCATACTAAGCTTATCTCGAAAGTACACAAACTTGATTCTAGAGAGAAGCTTGGTGAGAATGTCTACCGTCTGCTCATCAGTGTTGATATACCTCAACTGTATAGCCTTCCACAATACCATATCTCTAATATAGTGGTACTTGATCTCAACATACTTGGTTCTTTCATGAAACACAAGATTGACAGAAAGCTTCATGCAACTCTGGTTATCACTATGAATGATAGTGGGCTCCATTGATTGTCCAAACAATCCTGCAAAGAGCTTACGAAGCCACACTGCTTCCTGAGTTGCCATACAAGCTGCAATATACTCTGCCTTTGTTGTACTCAATGCCACAGATGACTGTTTCCTGCTGCACCAAGATATCATAACAGAACCCAAATTGAAGCAGCAACCAGAGGTACTCTTCCAATCAGTGGCACATCTTGCCCAATCAGAATCAGTATAGCCATACAACTCCAAGTTTGCATCTGAAGAGTATCTCAACCCATATCCAACTGTGCCTCACAAGTATCTCAGGATATGTTTAGCTACAACAAGATGTATCTGTCTTGGTTCACACATGAACTGACTAAGTACACTCACAACATAACAGATATCTGGTCTAGTGTTAACTAGATACATCAAGGACCCGATCAACTGTCTGTACAATGTAGGATCCACCAAGTCTGAACTAGCTGCAACCTCCTTTAATTTATGAAGGTTGGTCTCCATGGGTGTAGACATGGATTTTCAATCCATCATGCCAAACCTCTTAAGTATGTCAATGGTGTACTTCCCTTGACTTAAAATCATCTCATTTGGCTTCTGCCAGACTGCTAAGCCAAGGAAGTAATGCATGAGCCCAAGGTCCTTCATCTCAAATTTTGAAGCCAACTCCTTCTTACACTTGAGAATAAGGTGATCTTCTCCAATAAGAATCAAGTCATCAACATAAAGGACCAAAATTAAAGCTTCGCCATCAATTACCTTGAAGTAGAGATTAGAGTCAGCATCATTCTTCAAGAAGCCCAAACTTGACAGGTAACGATCAATCCTTTCGTACCATGCACGAGGAGCTTGCTTAAGACCATTCATGACCTTCTTCAGTGTGCAAACATGAGACTCCTACCCATGAACCTCAAATCCATTAGGTTTCTTGATATAAAATTATTCCTCAATCACATCATTCAAAAACATTATCTTCACATCCATCTGGTGAATTTTCCATCCTCTAGATGAAGCAATAGTAATGATGGTTCTAACAGAAGTATAGCGAGCAATAGGAGAAAATGTTTCTTCATAATCAACTCCCTCTTTCGAAGAAAACCCATGAGCCACAAATCTTGCCTTGTACTTCTCAATGCTCCCATTTGCAGCATGTTTGATCTTGAAGAGCCATTTTCAAGATACCATAGACTTTCCCTCAGGTCTAGGAACAATGTCCCAAACATCATTCTGGAGAATTGATTGGTACTCCTCTTCCATAGCATCTCTCAAACCTATTGACTAGATGCTTCCTCAACATAGGTAGGCTCAGATTCAATAATCTGACTCATTAAGGTAGCATAACTAGAGAACTTATGTGGCTTTTTACTTTCTCTGAATGTGCCTCTAGGAGTTACAAAACTTTCAGCCTCTTGCATAGTACGCTTGGCCCATAAAGATCTCTTTCTCTCAATAACAATGTCAGTAGGCCCATCAGTAGGTTCCAAGGGTTCAACAAGATCAATATCTTCTTTTGGTTCTGAAGTCTCCCTCTGAATCTCATGAATATGGTCAACTTCCATATCCTGAGGAGACTCTTCATTATCGATCTCCATATGAATTCCCCTGGATCTCTTGAATGCAACATCTTCCTTGAATGTGACATCCCTACTGATCTCAATCAACTTCTGTCCTGGAATGTATATCCTGTAGGCTTTTGATGTCTCACTGTAGCCAACAACTATTCCCTTCTTACCGGAAGGCTCCAACTTTGTTCTCTTTTCCTTTGGAACATGAACATAGACAGGACATCCAAAGATCCTCAAATGACCGACTTTAGGCTTCTTTCCTGTAAAGGATTCTTCTAGAGTCATATTCTCCAAGACCAAGCTGTGAGGACTTATGTTTTGAACATATACAACCATCCCGGAAGCTTCTGCCCATAAGAAGGTTTGTAAATCTTGGTCATTGATCATGGCCTTCGTTGCTTCCACGATCGTCTTTTTCTTTCTTTCTGCAACACCATTCTGTTGGCGATTATAGGGGACACAAAACTCCCTCTTAATCCATGCATCAATACAAAAATCCCTAAAGCTGCCAGAGGTGTATTCTCCACCATTATCTGATTTGAGGACCTTGATTCTTTTACCAGAAAGAGAATCTACCAAGGCTTTGAACTCCTTAAACCTTCCTAACACTTCCTCAGACTTTTTAGTTTTCAAAAAATAAATCCAAGTCTTCTAGAGCGGTCATCAATAAACAAAACATAATACAAAAATCCACTCGAAGACGAAACAAACATAGGTCCACATAAATCAGAATGAATAAGGTCTAAAATGCACTTAGATCTATTTTATCTACTATGGAAAGGAGATTTTATATTCTTACCTAATGCACAACCTTTGCAAGTTCCTTCATGCTCCTGATTGAACTTAGGAAGACCTGAAACCATCTTCTCCATGATAGGTAAGGCTCAGAAGTGTAGGTGAGCGAATCTCCAATGCCAAAAGTCACATAGACTTGAAGAATCATGGACCAACGCTTGTAGGGAACGCGTGCAAAGCCTGTAAAGACTTTCATGTGTAACTCCAATTACTTGAGCATCCTTGAACCTAGAATTCTCCATCCACACAAGTAATTTTCCTTTGGAGAAGACAACTTGATATCCTTTATCTTCTAAGGCTGAAATTGAAATGAGATTGCGTTTGATTCCTGGAACATAAAGGACATTGCTTAACTGAAGTGTGATGTCAGAATCTAAATGAAGTGTAGAGGTCCCAATCCATTTTATGGAGTAGCTAGCATCATCTCCAATGATGACTTGTTCAGAAGAATCTCTCTCCACCAAGCTTGATAAATGCTCCTTAAAACTAGTGATGTGTCTAGAAGCACCACTGTCAATCAACCAAGTGTTGGTGTCGGTAGGTACACTACTTGACAATGTTGAGTAGAAAAAATATTCACTTGAATCCTTTTGCGAAGAAGCATCATCAACATCTGCAACGATGGCTTGTTGCTTAGGTCTAGTTGGACAATGCTTAGCGAAGTGGCCAAACTTATCACACCTAAAGCATTGGATCTTGGACAAATCTCTCTTTTTCTTGGAAGGGGGAGCACCATCATTTCCTTTATCTCGATTCCTCTTGCAAAATCCTTTCTTTCCATCTTTTCCCTTCTTCTTCGAAGCTTGGGAGGTGAGAACATGAATATCTTCATTAGATGAACTTTGACCAACGCCTCTAGCCACCAATCTTGACTCTTCTTGAATGCAATCGGCCCTCAAGCGATCAAACTTCAGAAGTTTGGATCTTGCACTAAGTCCTTGAATGTAGGACTCCCATGGTAATGGAAAACCATTGAGAGCAAGCATCGTCAAGTCTTTATCATCGACCACATGACCAATTGTAGAGAGTTGATCTCTCAATTCTAAAATCCTCATGAAGTAGGCAATCACTATTTCTCCTTTTGCCATCTTCACATGGTGAAGTTGTTGCTTCAGTGCAAGTTCCCGACTAGTGTTGTTGATTTTGTACATCTCCTCTAATGTCTTGAACATCTTCCTTGTAGTCTTCAACTTGGAGACAATCAGAACAATATGGTCTTTGACAGAATCAACCAACAACATCTTTGCCTTGATGTCTTTCTTCCTCCATTGCAACTTCTCTTCTTCCTCTTCAGGTTCGGGAACTTTTGTCTCCACAAACTCAGCCAAATCATTCTCTTCTAAGGTGAGCATTATCCTAAACCTCCATGATGTATAGTTGGATGCTCCCTTTAGTCTATCCTCGATCTTTAATCCGTTCACCATCTTGATTGAGGTGGAGATATACAAAGGATTAAGACAAAGAGAATGGAGCATCACTATAGTATCAAATCTGATCACGATCTTCTCAAACCCACTCTGAAATTAATTAATTAAAAAACAACACAAAAATTAATTAAAAAAAACAACACAATACACAACAGATACCCTGGGAAAACCCTCCTCTTGAGGGAGAAAAACCCAACCAATAATATCTTTTATATTATTGAATCAATAAATGAATCTCCTTTACAATAGGCCAATAAGAAGGCCAATACACAACATCACAATTTGATGCAATATAGAACTGAGTAATATAAACTACCAATAATTATCTCTGCCTTTTACTCATATCACAATCTGCTCTTTGCACAAATTCGCACTTGAAGAACTTGAAGATAAAACAATGTAGAATGGATGATGAATGAGAGAAACTCATCGAATATAAATATCATATGAAGAGATGCCACCTTCCAAAGTAAGTCGGCTTTACAAAGAGACGCATCCAATGAGATATAAGTCATCTGCATAAAGAATCGAGCCTCTTAGATAAATCACATCCCAAGGAGGAATGAGGTCGGCCTCATAATCAATTCGCACCTCTTCATTAACTTGTGCAAATGCAAATAATTAAAATATAATAATCAATGTATATGTCTCTTTATCAAGTTGTATATAATAATTAAATAGCTGATGGCTAGCATTTAATTATTATCTCCATGCGATCTAGGCTAGAAGGATTCGCCTGAAGCTGCTATGAACTTCAACATTATGTACCTTCCTTATCCAATAATCTCCTTTCCATTTATCAGATTACACATAGTGACACAAGAAAAAATTGAGTTCACATCACATTGTGTGATCATCAAATATTTGCAGATTAAAGACATCATTATCATGCGTCATGCTAATCGTGATTCCAAATTATATTCCTTTTCTTCCTTTGGTTTTGTTGACTTTGATGATGGTTTGAGTATAGATGACACTAATACCTTCAACATGCATAAGGGTATATAGTTTGGTTATTTGAACCTTGGAGTTCTATCCTCCTCATCGATTCCTTCACCTTACATTGATACCACATCTCCTACATATTCTATTTCTTCAATATTGAGTGTTCCTACAACATTGGTTTGTAATGTTTTAGGATAGCAAGATATTTGCAGTTGTGTTTCCACTACACTTGAATGGGATGCTTACTTAAATGGAATGCATGATACTTGTTTAGTGAATCCAATTTTACAGAGTTGTCAGGCACCTTTGATGACAATCACATCAACATTGTTGTTAACCCATCTACATCTTTGGTTTTTGTTCTACATCAACCTTCACATGGAGCATTTGATCAAAGATTACAGTATTTAAATTTTTTTGCATCATTCAGAGATTTTTGTTCCTCTCACATGCCAAGATGTCATGCACCTATTTGTAGTTCATTTTATTCCATAAGGAAGAAATGTTGTTTGAAATTTAGGGGTCACATTTTGCATTCTTCTCTAAGCATCACTTGACACTACAGGTTTTGTGATCTTATGGGAGCTCCATAGCCTCTCTTTCTCTCCTATGGGGGAACATTTCTTATACTTATGTGATGGAAGTAGTCCTTAGGGAGTCATCATGAGTTCATCTATCACTTCTTACTTGTACATTTCATTTCATTGTATCAATTCTCTTTTGGAGAGGGTTTTTTTTCTTTTTTACTCCACTTTATGAGATATTTGTAGATGAGTGCCTAACATGGCCTGGTATCTGAAATTCATCATTAGTGCATACATTCTCCCTAAGTTGCACTTAATGGAATATTTGTGTAAATAGAGTCATTATCATACCTAGTTAGCTAATCGCCTTTCTAGGATTGACTTATTCACACCTAGCTTAAGTCTACTTAGGTTTCTTTTAATTTTGTATTAAAATATATTAAATGATTATTAGAATATAAGACTTACTTTTATAATAAGGTCCACTTAGTGACTTAAGTGAGTTTACTAGTTTTAGTTTGTTATTTTTAGCATTTAGGGTGAGTCATTTCATGTTTATCCTTTTTCATGTTTATTCAGTGTCATCCTCCAAACTCTAGATAAGGAGATGAACCTTATTTTAATTAGTATCTTAATATCTATAGAATAATAATATTTTGTGTTTCATTGGTTTTTATAATAGTTCTCAAAGGTCATGAGAAAATTCCATGTCATATTTCCTAACACCTTGGTGCTTAATATCTTGGGTCTTCCAATTGTATTTGATTGACCTATAAAACATGATTTAAAAATGGTTACATTTGAAAAAATTCTATCAAGGAGTAATTCTCATACCATTTACAAACATCATAAATATCATCACTACCTCTATCAATATCAAGGGAAGAAACATATTGCTCACCTCATGAGAAGCCTTGAAATCAAAATTCCCTAGTTTCATGGGTAACATTATCTCCAACAAACTTTCATATTAACGTTATGTTTTCCTATGACCAGAAATGAGACAAAATCCATCAAAGTGGGTGGTAATCTAGGTACATCTATAACATATTTTAGTATTTACAAATAACCACCAAATCTTTCACAGGTCAAAACAATTTGTTAATAAATATTTTGTATAGCAACTCATAAAGTCCTAGAAGAAAACTCTTAGAAATACTCTCTTATAATCTAAAGAAATTTAGAACTCAAACTCATAAACATAATTTTAGAAAAGTAAATAACTTCCAAAAATAAGTTGACAAACCTTTACCCATTTCATGATGTCATGCCAATATTTTTGGGAACATTTGGTCTCCATATCATGACCTTAACATGTGATGGAGACAAAATATCTCTCCACAATATTGCAACCAATGTAGGGCACAAATATTTTGCATCCATTGCCCCTATCTAAGGACCATGGTCTCTATGATCATATCAAACTTAATCATAAATAAAATAAAATGATGTGGAACATTTTGTTTCCAATACAAATTTAATTAAAAGGTTATAGGAAATAAAGATACTAGAATGCATTCTTATCTTATCATTTTAGCCTTCAGCAAATATTTTCAAGATATGCTTACAAAACTAAAATTGGGGAATACTTGAGATGTACCCACACCAAGTGTTCAAATGTGGTACAAATAAGTTATACCTAATGCACCTTGGTAGATTCAGTGCAATTACCCAGAATCCCAAGTGCATTCCATTACAAAACACATTAATATATATCAATAAAAAATTAAAATGAAAAGGAAAATAAGTGAATATATTTACTTATTTTTAAGTTTTACTAGCATTCCTGGTGATGTTTTGTTTGAAACTATATTACGGCTTGTTTCAATACATGTTACTACATATCCAAGTTGACATTATATTTGTTCCCAACCTATAGTGTATTCAAGTTTTAGAGTTGCACACCTACCACACCCCTAGATCCTTACACCTTGCATACCCCAGTAGCTAGGTACACATTTTTTTGAGTTAGCACTGGGTGCTGCATACCCATAACTCACATGTATAAAGTTGGTTTTTTCAAAGATTCAATTTTATTGTAATGGTGCAAACAAGAAAATGAAAATAAAAGACCATTTACATTCACATTTAGATAGGATGAAAATGTACATAATTAAAATGCAAGGGAATATTACTACCTAAAATATACCATCTTCAAATAACCGCACCCCACTTGCCTGTCACTCTAACCCATACATATCTTTATATGCACATGTGTATAGGTGTGAGTATATGTTGTTAGGCAATGCTAGGGAACACATTATGAAAAGAATGTGTAGTTCTTTATGTCAAAGCAAGGGTACTTACCAAAATTCTTTAGGTTATCCACACTAAAATGTTCCACATCTTTCTTTAGAGAGATGGTTACATTAATACATTGGTGATGCAATCAAGACCAAGGAACCTTATTAGGCCACCCAATCTTGCAGCCTAATCAATCCAAATTATCAAACTCCAGATTTGTGCACATTCACCTAAAAACCATACAAAAAACCACTTAAATAACATTAAAAAACTTATGTAAACAACAACAAGATTTATGCAAGTCATCTATCTCATATTCAGTCTTCAAAGCTACTGGCAAGCTACAAGTAGGGAACTCAAAATCTTCATTAACAAAAGCCCATGAATGAATATTTCAAATCTGTTGCAAATATTTTTTATCACCAACAAAAATAATGAAAAGGCACACATTTAGTCCTCCATATAAGCTCCATTTGCAATAAAAATCATCTACATGAAAGATTAAGAACAAATATGCAAAGTTTCACGAAAAACCCATCACTTTCTTCTTATCATTGCTCCCTCATTCCAATGTATCTACTGAAAGAATTTATGGGTTTTGTGCGCCTCCTTATCACCTTTCCAAAACATTTTGAATTTTTCCATTTCACTACAGTATGAGAAAGTTATGCTTATTTTTCTAATACTGGTCCTCTCAGTTACGACTTTTGACCATCTTACTCTACCATGAAATGTCATTCAAACCTATGCCTCCATTCTAGCATGGTAATTCATGCAGCTTGTCCTCTTCAATATTTTTGCTAAGAAAAATTAAAATATTTGCCAAAAATTGTTATCAACTCCCTCTTTTTGACACCTCCAATCTCACAAACTTTTAAAATCTTTCTTTTTATCTAATCCAAGGAGTTACATGAGCAATAAAAAATTAATATCGTAACCTAGGCATTGGATTTACATGAACATTTGAAGATCCTGTGTTTGTTCATCATCCACCTCTCTTCCTTATCTACTTGATTTTTCTTCTTCTCCTTGTTCTGAACCTTCCTGCCTCTCCCTTCCTTCATCTTTCCTCTCTTTCTTCCTCTCATGTAATTCATCTTGCTACACCAAGATTCTTCTTTCCACTCTACTTCTTCATTATCAACACCTACATACAAATTAACATTGACAAATTCATAGAAATCAAAGAATTTTGTTTGCACTTCTTTCTCACATTTTCTTCCTTCATCATCTTCTTCTATGTCAATAAAATTGATCATAACTTGTTTTTTTTCATATTGAAACATGTTATTGCTGCTCCTAACCATCTTTCCCATTTCTCTTTCTTTCACCATTACATCACAATACAAATAAACTTTGACATCAACATCACTAAATTTTGCAAAATCATCAAATACTCTTATTTTCTCCTCTTTCCCTATTAGTGCATCATCAATTTTGGTAGTCTCATCTCCATTCATATTAACCATGCCATTTTCATATGAATCAACTTCATTTTTATTATCAAATAATTATGAAAATTGAAACTTTACCTCTTTGTCAACTGTAATTCTTGCTTCACCTATTGTCAATGTTATCCACTCCCTTTCAACTAATACAATTTGTAGCAACATGTCATCTTCTTCTTTATTTTCTTCTTCTCCTTCATTTCCTTTACCTCTTCTACATACAAATCAACATTAATAATTTCTTTGTGAAATTCAAAAGGAGATAATACCTCTGTTTTTGCTGCTACAACTTCTTTTCTTATGCTTGCAACTTCATCTTTCTTTTCCTTTTTGTCCTCAACAAGATGGACATCTATTGCTACCTCTTTCTTTCTCCATTCTTTCCTTCTTTCTTATTTTCTTGTTCTTTCATCTTCATTTGTGTGGGTTGCTCCCACATGACTTTCTTTCCATGCTCTTTCCATCATAGGGCTACAACATTGCACTTCTACATTATTCTTTTCGTTGTCCTCTTTGTCAAACCTCTGATTTTTCTCTTTTGTAACTTGCTTCTTCGTTCCCAAGCTTTCCTCAAGGGCATCCAATCTCACTTCTATCTTCTTCAAATCTACAATGAACTTATTTTCTCTTACCTTTTCCCAATACTCTTCCCAAAATAACATTCTCCCAGGTATTTCAATAACCCATTTTGTCTTCTTTTTCAAAATCATTGTAGAGACTCTCAAGTCCCTCTGCAATTACAAGTACTCCTTGCAACAATCCCTCACTCACACAACTATCCTCTACCCACCCTCTCTCAATGGAGGAACTTGTGACTTTATCACACATCACCCCATTACAAATGGGGACCCTAGTAGTTTGCTTTTTAGGGCTTTGCCGTTGTGCTTCAGTTTCATTTGATCTCTATTTGGGAGTTTAGAGTTTGAGTTTTTGAAGGGTCACCCGAGCCATGTAAGGAATTTGAACCCGAATTAGTGCACAAACATCATCAAAATGCTTAGAAGGCCTGGAAGATGAGGATCACCTGTCATTTGAGTCACCTACTTTTTGGGGATATTCATTCTGGCTCCCTATTTTTTAGGGACTTTATTTTTGGCAGTTTTAGCCTATTTTGGACTTCCTATTTTTAGGGATTTATTTTTGGAAAGTTTCTATTTTGGGAAGGTTTTTATTCTTGGAAAGTGCCCAAGGTCATGGTTTCAACATTGTCATCTTCAGAAGACCCCAGAAGTGGAAAAAGTGTGAAATTTTAAGATGAACCAGATGAAGGCCAAAAAATCTCCTAAGTATTGATCATGGCACAAGCATGGGTAAAGTATGCCCCAACTTGAATAGGAAATGGCAAGAGTATATTGCAAGTCTACTATAAGAAGAGTTTTGCAATGACACGAGTAATGGTAAAGTCCTCCATAGGGAATGTCATGAATACAATGGAAGTCCACCCTTGTGATGGCTTGATCATAAGCCAAGTCCGCCCTTGGAAATGGCTTGACACTTGGAAAAGTCTACCCCACTTAGAATATATCATGGCTTGACTCTAAGAAAAGTCCATGATATGGGTTGATCATAAGCCAAGTCTTCCCAACTCAAGAGAAGACATGGCACAAAGTAGTGGAAAGTCCGCCCTAGCTAGAATGTGTTATGGCATGAGATTAAGCAAAGTCTGCCCCACTTAACATGAGGAATGTCATAACATAGTGGAAAGTCTGCCCCACTCAAAGAGACATGGCACAACACAATGGAAAGTCCACCCCAGCCAAAGAGATACATGGCATAACACCTAGACAAGTCCGTCCAAGGCATACAAGTGTTGAATTTTAGTTGTGTTTACAGTTTGTCCTTGATGACAAAATCTCTTTCAGTTTGTTCTCATTGATAATCTGTCTTAGGATGGTTCTCCTTGCACATCACTGGTTTTGGATGTTTCTCTTTCAAGCTTATTCATATCAGAGTGAAAATGGTAGAGTCTCCTCGATCCACTTTGAAATGTCTGAGTTGCCTATCGGCAAGACATTTCAGTTGTCATGGCAATTGATTTTAACATGCAGGCTGATTTCGGTGTAACATTAGCGTTGTCTTGGCGAACGGCACAGGAAAGAATCATATCGGCATAAGTTATCCCATTGGTATGATGTCACAACGAGATTGCAATGTTATACCGACCGATGGTGAATGGATGTGTTTCGGCAAAAGTCAGGGTTCTCGGGATAAGGTCTTAGCAAAGATATATTGTTTCCCCAACTAGTGCTTGTGGATGTCTATCGGCGAGACATTCACATGGTTTCGGCAACTAAGGATGATCGTATTGGAAAAGGTTGTGGCTATTGGGGTGGTGTCTCATCAAGTTCTATATGTCTCCCTAACTTGTGCACATGGAAAGGTTCATCGACGAAGTGTTATTGTTCGAGGCAGGGTCTCGCTGAGTCTATTGGTGTCTCACCGACCAGTGGTGGGAGGTTGCACATCGGCCAGAGTTGGGTCATCGACATAAGGTCACAGCGATGTTCATGTGTCACGCCGACTCCGCCTGTAGAAAAGGTATCTTCGGTGAAACATAGCATAGTCTTCATAACATCTCACCGATAATGATATGTCATAGCGACTTTCAGTGAATATCGGTCAGTGATAAATTTTCCTTCGACAAGACTTTCTGGAAGTCTCGGCGAACAGAAATGGTCACATGGTCTTTCGGTGAAACTAATGGCTATCGATATAATGTCTCTGCGAACCCGTCAAGTCTTGGCGACTAAGTCTAATGAGGGGCTTTTGGCGAGAGGTTTGTAATGTCTCAACGACAATTAGAAGGATTCTTTCGATGAGAGAACCTTTAGGCTACAGCGACAGTGCATGAATCAGAAGGACGTAAAATCTCTTGTGTCTCAACAAGTGGTTAAAGAAATCTCAAACTATGTGGCTGTTTATGGAAAACTTCAAATTACAGTTATAGGCTGACATCATTGACTGAATCGAATCTCAGAACTGCTACATAATATGATATTCATTGAGTTTCTTTCTGAGCTGTTGTGTTTTTTGGATGATTTTCAGCTCGTTGGATAAGCATTACTATTGATTTTTTCCATCATCGACATTCTGTCAGTATTCAACTTTATATTAAAAAATCAGCAAGAGTATCTGAAGATCTGGTGAAAAACGATTTTGAAGATTTCTTCACAATTGACATACTTGAAATGTAAATAAATACCTGTGTTGAAAACTGTAGGGGTTGTTGTTAGTAATTCTGAGAGTATTATTTCTTGTTTGTATGGAAATGTATGAATGAACTATGCAGAAAGATATGTGCTTAACTGAAAATAGAGAAATCCTCTGAGTCACTATTATTATTCAAAACATAATTTGAGGGGTTGGTACTCCTTGAGATGGGTGTCTCAAAATGAGGGGCTAGTGCTCCTTGAGTAGGTGCTCAGAAATCAGCCTATAAGGCATTGTGAACTTTTGTTTAAAAGATTAAGCCAGGAAGGCATTTAGGGAGTGGTTTTTATACCCCAGGAGGGTTTTCCACTCGGTAAAATTTGGAGTCTTCTTGTTCTTCTGAGTTCCCTTTGCTTTACTGTGTTGTTGATCATTTAGTTCATTGTTTGATTATTACTTTTCTCAATTTTGTTTAAAAGTGATTACATTCAACTCATGAATGCATTAATCAGAGTATATTGAGAAAATATCTGAGCTATGGTTTTTGATTTTGTGAAAATTGGTCGAATCTGTTAAGACATTGATTCACCCCCCCTCTCAGTGTCCTTTTAACTCCAACAACAAGGCATGTCCAAACACTTGATGAAGTCCACCATACTTAGGGAAAATGGAGAAAATTAAATTTTTTCCTAAGTCTAAACATCGAAATTTTAAAATATCAAATGACATACCTAGAAACTGAAGGAATTTTCCAAAAACTTGGGAAATTATGAGAAATTATGGAAAAATTGATAGGAGAAAAAATATTCGCCTTAGGCAAAGACAAGAAATGACTTAGAAAAATTTAATCAAATTCGCCTTAGGATCAAAAATAAAACGCCATAATTAAAATAATTAAAATAAAAGGTTGGAAAATAACACATGGAGATTTTAACTTTAATTTTATTTTAATTTTCCAACACCAAAGAGAATAAATTCGAATTTTGGAAAAAGACAAAAGGACTTCATTGAAGTGGCGGCAGACTTAGAAACTTTCCCTGAAATTGGTGTTGGAGATCAAAATTGCCATTCAAGAAAGGAGTGCAAGCCAAGTTCGAACTAGATTAAATGGAAATAAGTAAATTTTGCTAAATGGGTCAAACTTCTCATCTTTATAATTGGGTTTGCTTCTCATTTTTTAATCATTCCTCTTTCAAAAACAAAGTTGTGAGAAGTAATTTTGTCTAAGGAAAGAAGAAAGTTTTGAAGAAAGTAATGAAGTTGAAGTAGAAGGAAGAAAAGCGAATTTTTCCAAGCAACACAGTAATTTTTTCCATTTTATTTTTCTAGAATATCAGGTAGATTTACATTCTCTACCTTATTCTGGAAAAACTTCATTTATCTATTGGATAAATTCTTTCATTTCCAACATGATCATTCTCAAAATTTAATTTATCAGTTGGCTGGAATGATTTTTTCGAAACAATGGCTCAAGTAATCTAAATTTAAATTCAAAATTATAATATTCTCTTTGTGCATTTTTGAAGATTTACATATGACAACCAAGGAAGAACCTTTGAGGAATATACAAATGAAGTTTTCCAACAAGGGCTCATAGCTAGAGTCCAAGGTCAACTCTAAATGGAAAAACATTGCGGACACAAATCTCAGTCATGTAGATTTTGATGATTTTAAAAAGAGGATGTATGGAAGTGATGGATTCTTGAATACACCAATTGCATGACAGATGATGTGGAATGGCATTGTCCAGGCAACAGGATTTCCGCCAATAGTAGAATGTCCAGAACTTGTGGTAGAATGTGCATTGCATTATAATGCAAAAGAAAGATAGATTGAAGCACCTGACGGAAGGGTACTGGCATACTTGGGAGAACTGGCTATACATGAAGCGTTTAGAATCCCAACCTACCACAAAACATCTTATCGAACCACGGATGATGCATGAAGACTTTATGAAGATCAACAAGACCTCTATGCATCAAACATGAACAAGTCATGGTTGGTGAATCCTAGACCCACTACCAAAAACATGCCCAAGAAGTTGTCTAGAATTGATTTTAAGAGTACAGAGACATTGTTTTACTACTAAACCGAATGGTGGGCAATCCTCAGGGTGCGCCCTTTGAAACCTGGATGTACTATTTCATTGATGAAATAACTTCCAGAGTAAAAATGATAAATTGGTCAAGAATGATCAGTGATAGTCTTCACAAATATCTGATCAACTTGGAGAGGACCAAAACCTTCCACATGAGTTCCTATGTTATATATTTGTTTGCTATAACCTACATATATGTTGGCCTAATTTGCAAAGGTTTAGTTGGTAATGGCGAAGGAGAATTCAAGGTCTATGACTGCTATCCTCAGTTGTAGTTAAGTGAGAAATCACACTTTAGATGAGCACATGATGCCTTTCTCATGTATATCACCAGAATAATTCAAGGAGGAACGCATCAGAGACTCACCGCCAAAAGTTTAATCAACATATATGGATCCTGGTTTATCCAGTTTCCTAGATTCACATACATTAGAATTCAAGGATTCACAGGTCGCCCTTACAGGCTAACAATTTATCCCACCAATAGAATGGTTTTGTTGGAGGTTCTGAGGCAACTAGAGACATATCAAAATATTCAAAGGCCAAAACAGAAAGAAGCCGTCACTTTTCCACTCTTTATTGGAAACATGTTAGAATCTTGTCCATCGGCACAAGCAGCTGAAAGTGCTTGATTGGAAATACAATGGTACTTGTTCACTTCCTACAAGTCCAAGGTTGACTTTGATCCACTTCATCATATTGGAATTGTCGACAGGAGGAAATATAAACACAGAGTTGACCTTGAAGACTTCTGGGAAAATGTTGCAGATGAGTTTGACGTGAGGAAAAGACTATGGTCAAGACTGTCAGTGGATATGATCAGGACAACAAAGCTCTTCCATGTACGTGATCAACTTGAAGATGACAAAGTGTACGTGCAGTCAGGATTTGATGAAAGGAAATTGCTTCCTCTTGTGAGATGGTCTGAGCCTGAGCTTGGTGACTTAACAACTTTTATGAGGCACGTGTTCAAGTATTCGGGATGGTGGGTAGACCAACAAGTGAAAATTTTACGACAAAGGAATGTGGCATTTACATATGACTTGATGGGTGAGGAAGAGTCTTGTTCTTTGAATGCCGGTGCATCTCAGGGAGGTGAACTAACCGAGCCTGCCAACCCAAAGAAAAGAAAAGAAATGATAAATGACTCTAAAAGGAAGAACAAAAAGAAGGCAACAAATGAGGGACTTGCTAAGAAGATGCAAAAATCCAAGGCCCTTTATTCAACCACATCCATAAATGTGGATGAGATATTGATCATGGAGGAAGAGTCATGGGGTCAAGTCAGATTTCCTTTGCCAGTTCTAGAAAAAGATATGGAGCTAGTATAGTTGGAAGATGATGATGATCACTCCCCTACAAGCACGAAGATTCTTGAGTCAGATGATGATATGGATATCATGGAAGGATAATTCTAAGAGGGAATGATTTCCACCCTCAAGGGAATTAAGGAAGTCTCATCTATGCAGGAAATTTAGGATATGCAAGACATTCAGGATAATCAAGAAGATGAAATTGAATAGCCAACAATCCTAGATTGGTTGAAAATTAAGGTACCAACAGAGATACCAGAAGAAGATGATACTGCAGACTTCTTAGCGAGGCTTGAATAGGCTACTACAAAGAAGCCAGCCAAGACATTTTCTACAATACAAAGAGATGAAGTTGGTAACCGTACAATGCAGATTGTAGTACCAACAATTGAGAAATCGCAAGATGAAATTTCCCCAAATGAATATGTTGTTACAACCATTGATATTTGTCCAACAACAAAAGGGCGGGAAGTTGAGGACCTAGATAACTCTGTTGCCACCATTAAATCTAGGTTGTAAAAGGAAGTGGTGATGAAAAGAGAGTATAAAAGGGAGATTGAGCGCTTAAAGGAATACATCTAGCATTTAACTAGGCTGCTCAATCAAGGTGACCAATCAACCCCCCCACTTCCAAACTCTTCACAGGAGCTAGTAAGAAATTATGAAGAGGAATTGATTACAGCTAGGGAAACCAAGGAATGGATGGCAGGAAAGAAGAAGGGTCATTGGCATTCACAAAAAAATGGCATATGTTTATGGGAAAACCTCCTCTCTGCTCTCATGAGTGGTAAACCTAGCAGAAGCATGGGAAGGCCTCCAAGACATTCAAAGAAAAACTATTCCATGTCTTCGAGAGATAAAGGGAATTCTAAAGCAAAGATTGATTGATGAGAAGATCATTGAAGCAAGAGTTGCATAGGATTTCAACAACTGGTAGTATGTGTTGATTTCACGAGAATTCTTGGAAAGAGTGAAGGTAGATGGTGCTAAAATTGAAGAACAAGTAAGAGGAATCCAAAATAAAATTTTCCAGATGGCTGTGGATGTGCTTGACAAATACATTGTCCAAGAAAAATACTTATGTAGTCATAAAATTTAAACGATAAAGTTCAAAGGATTTTCCCTACCACTTTTGGGCCAATCCTGAAAGAAATTTTGATTACGGAGTTCAACTTCCTGACCGTCTGAGACACCTTCCTGCTGCATGAATCAAAATGGGTGATCACCTTTGCAGAGTGTGCAGACATTTTAGACTTGTTGGAATACAAAGTTAACATGTTGTCATACATCACCATTGAGGAAGTCACTATGATCGTGTCTAGGTTGATTGAACGTAATGCTATGGAAGTGGAAAAGGATGCAACTCCCAGTGGATGAATTCTTTGTAGTTAACTGATCGTTATTTGGGAAACCCTAATTAGGGTTTTATTATTTTAAATCTAGGCCACTAATCTTGAATTGATCTTTGTCGTTCATAGTATTCTTGAAACTCTATATAAACCCCCCTCACTCTCTCATTTCATAATAATAATAATAATAATACAACATAGAGGATAGAGCGTCTTTGGACACTTTATTCTAGAGTGTTTGGTGTGTCATAAAACACACATGAACACAATATCCATATTCTAGCGCCAATTTTGTGTTAATGCGTGTTTTATGACACACCAAACACTCTAGAATAAAGTGTCCAAAGATGCTCTATCCTCTCTTGAAAAACTACCTCGTATGCTAAGATTGCAACAAAGATCATACGAAAATTCCAATGTTTCATTAGTTAGGTGTGGATAAGCTCTGTGGTCATTGTGATTTGCTGGTAACATAAAGGGATTTACTCTAGTAAGTTACTCAGAAAACAAGGACTTGAATGTTGTATTATTGTTTTGGAATTTTTTGATTTTAGATAAAAAGGTGAAAAAGGAGTAAGGGTTTAAAAATCCTATACTATTCCTACAAAATCAAGAGACGGTAAGGATTGAGTGAAAAAAAACAATACTTTGTTTCGCCACGCTAAACAACAATTACACAAAGCAAGTGCAATCTTTTGGGATTTTTGCTTAAGATTTCCTTACTACAAACAACACCATCAATAGAACAACATTATTCAAAGTAAACATTGAAGCATCCACATAAAAAGCTCATTCTAACTTTACGCATTGAATGAAAAGCATCCATTCAAAGAAAGTATGAGCCTAGTTTCACTAATATTTACTATCAATCTATCATTCCCTTAACATACATTCAAATAAAATTCTAATTTAAATCTACTCTACGAGGAAGAGAAATATGCAACCATGCAACCATTTGACAATGAAAGGATTCAAAGCATCTCATGCATTACGAATTTTATTATCAAAATAGTTTTCAACAACAATTTCATAGAACTCTCTCTCTTATTCTCTATTCTTTATCTCATATCCTCTATGTTGTATTATTATTATTATTATTATTATGAAATGAGAGAGTGAGGGGGGTTTATATAGAGTTTCAAGAATACAATGAACAACCAAGATCAATTCAAGATTAGTGGCCCAAACTTAAAATAACAAAACCCTAATTAGGGTTTCCCAAATAACAATCAGTTAACTACATAGAAGTCATCCACTGGGAGTTGCATCCTTATCCACTTCCATAACATTACATTCAATCAACCTGGACACAATTTTGATGACTTCCTCAATGGTGATGTCCAACAACATGTTAAATTTGTATTCCAGCAAGTCTAAATTGTCTGCACACTCTACAAAGGCGATCACCAATTCTAATTCATGCAGCAGGAAGGTGTCTCAGACAGTTAGGAAGCCGAATCCCTTAGTCAAATTTTCTTTCAGGATTGGTCCAACAGTGGTATGGAAAATCCTTTGAACTTTATCCTTTAAATTTTCTAACTGCAAGTCTTTTTCTTGGACAATGTCTTTGTCAAGCACATCCATAACCATTTGGAAAATTTTATTCTAGATTCCTCTTGTTCTTCAATTTTAGCGCCATTTTCCTTCACTATTTCCAAGACTTCTCCTCATGAAATCAATGCATCATACCAATTGTTGAAATCATATGCAACTCTTGCTTCAATGATCTTCTCATCAATCAATATTTGCTTCGAAATTCCCTTTATCTCTCGAAGACATGGAATAATTTTTCTTTGAATGTCTTAGAGGCCTTCCCATGCTTCTGTTAGGTTTACCACTCATGAGGGCAAAGAGGAGGTTTTCCCATAAACATATGCCAACTTTTCTGTGAATTTCATTGCCTCTTCTTTCTTTCCTGCCATCCATTCCTTGGTTTCCCTGGTTGTAGTCATTTTCCTCTTCAAAATTTCTTACTAGCTCTTGTGAAGAGTTTAGAAGTGGAGGGGCCGATTGGTCACCTTGATTGAGTGGCCTGGTTAAATGTTGGATGTATTCCTTTAAGTGCTCAATCTTCCTTTTATGCTCTCTTTTCTTCGCCACTTCTTTTTCCAACCTAGATTTAATGGTGGCAACAAAGTTATCCAGGTCCTCAACTTCTTGCCCTTTTGTTGTTGGACCAATATCAATGGTTGTATCAGAATATTCATTTGGGGCAATTTCATCTTGTGATTTCTCAACTGTTTGTAATGCAATCTACACTATACGGTTACCAACTTCATCTCGCTATATTGTAGAATTTTTTTTGGCTAGCTTCTTCGTAGTAGCCTATTCTAGCCTCACCAAGAAGTCTACAGTATCATCTTCTTCTGGTATCTTTGCTAGTACCTTTATTTTCACCCTTTGTTTCAACCAATCTGGGATTGTTGGTTGTTCAATCTCATCTTCTTGATTATCCTGAATGTCTTGCATATCCTAAATTTTCTGCATAGACGGGACTTCTTGAATTCCTTGAGGGCGGAAATCATTCCCTCTTGGAATTCTCTTTCGATGATATCCATATCATCATCTGACTCAAGAATCTTTGTCCCTGTAGGGGAGTGATGATGATCATCTTCCAGTTGTACTGGCTCCATATCTTTTTCTAGAACTAGCGAAGGAAATTTGACTTGACCCCATGACTCTTCCTCCATGATCAATATCTCATCCACATTTCTAGATGCGACTGAATGAAGGGCCTTGAATTTTTGCATCTTCTGAGCAGGTCCCTCATATGTTTCCTTCTTTTTGTTCTACCTTGTAGAGTCATCTATCATTTATTTTCTCTTCTTTGGGTTGGTATTCTCGATTAGTTCACCTCCCTGAGATGCAATGGCTTTCGAAGAACAAGACTTTGCCTCACCCATCAAGTCATATGTAAATGACACATTCCTTTGCTGTAAAATTTTCACTTGTTGGTCTACCCACCATCGCGAATACTTGAACACAGGCCTCATAAAAGTTGTTAAGTCACCAAGCTCAGGGTCACACCATCTCACAAGAGGAAGCAATTTCCTTTCATCAAATCCCGACTGCACGTACACTTCGTCATCTTTAAGTTGATCACGTACATGGAAGAGGTCTGTTGTCCTGATCATATCCACCGATAGTCTTGACCATAGTCTTTTCCTCACGTCAAACTCATTTACAACTTTTTCTCAGAAGTCTTCAAGGTCAACTTTGTGTTTATATTTCCTCCTATCCACAGTTCCAATATGATGAAGTGGATCAAATTCAACCCTGGACTTGTAGGAAGTGAACGGGTACCATTGTATTTCCAATCGAGCACTTTCTACTGCTTGCGTCGATGGACAAGATTCTAACATGTTTCCAATAAAGAGTGGAAAAGTGATGACTACTTTCTATTTTGGCCTTTGAATTTTGATATGTCTCTAGTTGCCTTAGAACCTCCAAGAGAACCATTCTATTGGTGGGATAAATTGGTAGCCTGTAAGGGCGACTTGTGAATCCTTGAATTCTAATGTATGTGAATCTAGGAAACTGGATAAACCAGGATCCATATCTGTTGATTAAACTTTTGGCTTCACGGGTGAGTCTCTGATGCATTCCTCCTTGAAGTATTTTGGTGATATACATGAGAAAGGCATCATGCGCCCGTTTAAAGTGTGATTTCTCACTTAACTACAACTGAGGATAGAAGTTGTAGACCTTGAATTCTCCTTCGCGATTACCAACTACACCTTTGGAAATTAGGCCAACATATCTGTAGGTTCTAGCAAGCAAATATATAACATAGGAACTAATGTGGAAGGCTTTGGTCCTCTCCAAGTTGATCAACTGCTCGTGTAGACTATCATTGATCATCCTAGACCAGTTGATCATTTTTACTCCGGAAGTTATTTCATCAATGAAATAATACATCCAGGTTTCAAAGGGCGCACCCTGAGGATTTCCCACCATTCGATTTAGCAGTAAAACAATGTCTTTGTACTCTTCCTTAAAATCAATTTTGGACAACTTCTTGGGCATATTTTTGGCAATGGGTCTAGGCTTCACCAACCATGACTTGTTCATGTTTGATGCACAGAGGTCTTGTTGATCTTCATAAATTTTTTGTGCATCATCCTTGGTTCGGTAAGATGTTTTGCGGTAGGTTGGGATTCCAAACACTTCCTGTATACCCAGCTCTCCCAAGTATGCTAGTACCCTTCCGTCATGTGCTTCAATCTATATTTCTTGTGCATATAGTGGAATGCACATTCTACCATGAGTTCTGAACATTCTATTGTTGGCAAAAATCATGCTTCTTGGACAATGCCATTCCGCGTCATCCGTCATGCAATTGGTGTAGGCAAGAATCCATCACTTCCATACATCCTCTTTTTAAAATCATCAAAATCTACGTGACCGAGATTGGTGTCCATAATGTTTTTCCATTTAGAGTTGACCTTGGACTCTAGCTGCGAACCCTTGTTGGCAAACTTCATTTGTATCTTCCTCGAAGGTTCTTCCTTTTTTTTCATAAATCTGCAAAAATGCACAAAGAGAATATTAAAATTCTAAACTTAAATTTAGATTACTTGAGCCATTATTTCAAAAACAACATTCCAACCAACTGATAAATTAAATTTTGAGAATGATCATGCTGGAAATGAAAGAATTTATCTAATAGATAAATGAAGTTTTGCCAGAATAAGGTAGAGAATATAAATCTGCCTAATATTCTGGGAAAAATAAAATGGAAAAGATTACTGTGCTGCTTGGATAAATTCACCTTTCTTCCTTCTGCTTCAACTTCATTACTTTCTTCAAAACTTTCTTCTTGCCTTAGAAAAAATTACTTCTCATAGCTTTGTTTTCGAAAGAGGAATGATTAAAAAATGAGAAGCAAAGCCAATTATAAAGATGAGAAGTTCGACCCATTTAACAAAATTTACTTATTTCCATTTAATCTAGTTCGAACTTGGCTTGCATTCCTCTCTCAAATGGAAATTTTGATCTCTAGCACCAGTTTCAGGGAAAGTTTCTAAGTTTTGTGCCACTTCAATGATGTCCTTTTGTCTTTTTCCAAAATTTGAATTTCTTCTCTTTGGTGTTGGATGAATTTCTTCTCTTTGGTGTTCGAAAATTAAAATAAAATTAAAGTTAAAATCTCCATGTGTTATTTTCCAACCTTTTGTTTTAATTATGGCATTTTATTTTTTATCCTAAGGCGAATTTGATTAAATTTTTCTAAGTCATTTCTTGTCTTTGCCTAAGGCGAATCTTTTTTCTCCTATCAATTTTGCTAATTTCTCATAATTTCCCAAGTCTTTGGTGAATTCCTTTACTTTCTAGGTATGTCATTTGATATTTTAAAATTTCAATGTTTAGACTTAGGAAATTTTTTAATTTTCTCCATTTTCTCTAAGTATGGCAGACTTCATCAAGTGTTTGGACATGCCTTGTATGCCTTGGGTGGACTTGTCTAGGTGTTACGCCATGTATCACTTTGGATGGGGCAGAATTTCTATTGTGTTGTGCCATGTCTCTTTGAGTGGGGCAGACTTTCCACTATGTTATGCCATTCCTCATGTTAAGTGAGGCAGACTCTGCTTAATCTCATGCCATAACACATTCTAGCTAGGGCAGACTTTCCACTACTTTGTGCCATGTCTTCTCTTGAGTTGGGCGAACTTAGCTTATGATCAAGCCATATCATGGACTTTGCTTATAGTCAAGCCATGATATATTCTAAGTGGGGCAGACTTTTCCATGTGTCAAGGCATTTCCAAGGGAAAACTTGGCTTATGATCAAGCCATCACAAGAGCGGACTTCCATTGCATTCATGTCATTCCCTATGGCAGACTTTACCATTACTCATGTCATTTCCAAAATCTTCTTATAGCAGACTTGCCATATACTCCTGACATCTCCTATTCAAGTTGGGGCAGACTCTACCCATGCTTGTGCGATGATCAATACTTAGGCCATTTTTTGGCCTTCATCTGGTTCATCTTAAAATTTCACACTTTTTCCACTTTTGGGGTCTTCTAAAGAGGACAATCTTGAAACGATGACCCTGGACACTTTCCAAGAATAGAAACCTTCCCAAAATAGAAAGTTTTCAAAAATAGCAACTTTCCAAAAATAAATCCCTAAAAAATAGGAAGTCCAAAATAGGCTAAAAGTGCCAAAAACAAAGTCCCTAAAAAATAGGGGGCCAGAGTGAAAATCCCCAAAAAGTAGGTTTTAGAATTGACTCAAATGATAGGTGATCCTCGTCTTCCGGGCCTTCTAAGCATTTTGATGATGTTTATGCATTGATTCAGGTTCAAATTCCTTACTTGGCTTGGGTAACCCTTCAAAAACTCAAACTCTAAACTCCCAAATAGAGATCAAATGAAATTCAAGCGCAATGGCAAAGCCCTAAAAAGAAAACTACTAGGGTCCCCATTTGTAATGGGGCGATGTGTGATAAAGTCACAACATCTGGCAACTCCACATGAGGAATGTTCCTGAACATTCCAAAGATAAGACCCGCTTCAAACTTAGAATCTTAAATTAATTCTAACTAACTTACCGCTTGGCTAAGAGGAGTACTCAAAAAGGAAGAGGAATCCTAAATTGTATCAAGATCTTTCATACTTTAGTTACAAGTGTGTGTAAGAGCATTCATTTCCATCTCTTACAACCAATATGACTCTTTGGTTTCGTCATGGCTTTTTGTGTGAATTTGTCTTAACTTCAAAAGCATCCTGGATAGAGCCTTGTTGCGAGTGGGCGTCCATAGCCCTGACAAGGTTGTTGCTATAATCTCATGGAGATTGCTCTACTTTCGACAATTTAGTTTTTCTTCTTTTAGATTGTACACCTGTAGAGATGACCATACACCCAAAAGCCAAACGCTTTGATTTTTTTTTTTTTTCATTTTTATTTCCTTTTTTTTATATATTTTTCTTTTCACATATTTCCATACTTTTGGTTGTAAGCAATGAAGCTCACATGGGTTTGAGCATTATAGTGGCATTGAAGCAAGACTTTTGATTATCCATGACTTCACTTGGGAGACCATAATGACTTAGAGAATTCATTAAGTGTGTAAGATATAATAATTGTAAAACTCAAGTTCAAGATACAACAGATGATTCCCTTTCTAGTCAAGTGCTAACCTTAACCTTAAGGTACTTTAGAAACAACTAATCTAGGATTCCACGATTATTCACAAGTTTTTATCCAAGAAATGGATTGAACATACCTTGGCAAGGTCAATCCAGAGTGTGCGTGTAACCAACATCACCTTTCTCACAAATGGGAAATCCTCTTTATTCCAAAACCTAAAGCAACTAAGCAAAGCAATCTAATCTAAGAAATTAGGAACAACTAAACTCAAGAAAATGAAAGCAAGGGAAAACAAAACTACGACAAAACCAAGCAAAACCAAACCCAACTAGAAAGAAAACTAATCTAACTATGTACAAAAGCAAGACTTACTAGGAGTCTAAGACTGGAAATAATGTTTGAGAAATTTCCCATTGACTGGCAATGGGACATCCTCTCTAGTTAAAGTCTTCAGTCTGAATGCATTATTTCCTAGAATTTTTGCAATCTAATAGGGACCCATCCATAAGTTGTCAAATTTGTCATGGTCTCCTTTTCATTCATGTACTTTGTCCCAACAAAGGACTAAGTTAGAAATTCTAAATGCCTTTATTATCGCTCTCCGATCGAACCATCTCTTTACTACCATACCTTGATGTTTTACGAAATTCTCCAGTGCTTGATCTCTTTTTTCTTCCAAAAGTAGCATTTTTCACAATCTGGTTTTGACTTTGTCTTCTTGACCCAAACACTCTTGTATGAATTGTAACGTGGGAATTCTCAATTGTATGGGGAATATAGGATCTTTTCCGTATACCAGATGATATGGTGATGTCCCTAAGGAACTTTTTACTCTCACTCTATCCACCTAGAGGGCGAATCTCAACTGCGTGTGCCAGTCCCTCAGGTTCTTGTCTAACAACTTCTTGATAACATTCAACAAATTTTTGTTTGTGGATTCTACTAATCTATTACCTTGAGTATAGTAATTTGATGAAAACTTCAAAGTAACACCATACTCAAAATCCCAGTTAGAAAACTTCAAAGAAGAAAACGCATAACCATTATCACATACTAAAGCATAAGGACAACCAAATCTAGTTATAATGTTTTCTTCTAAAAACTTAATTACAGTATCTGTTGTGCATGATTTCAAGGCTTGAGCTTCTTACCATCTAGTGCAATAGGTAGTTGCGGTTAGAATACACTTGTGTTGTGCAAAGGAAGGTGGGTTGATCATACCAATAAATTTGAGTCCCCATTTCGCAAAAGGTCGTACTTCAATCACGGGTTGGAGCAGCATAGCTGGGTTCTTCTCTCATGTAGCAATTATTTGACATGTGTGGCAGGTCTTTACATGATCATAGGCATCTTTGAACACTGTTGGGAAATAATAGTCGGCCATCAAAACTTGGTTTGTTGTTGCTAACGTTCCTCCATGGCCTGTCCCAAACCTGTAATGAAAATGTTCCATTATATGTCTTGCTTCTTCTTTTCCCAGGCATCTTAGGAAAACTCCTTCATGGTTTCTTCTATATAATATTGTTCTTTGCAACATATGTCTCTGGCTCTTCATTTTTAAGGCCCTATTTTGTATTGGATTCAGATGATTAGGGCACTTGTGCTTGAGCAGGAAGTAAGTGATATCATCATACCATTCATTGAGAGATATTTCTTGTAATTCATAAACTTGTTGCACCAGTCTTGGTCCCATGGCGATAGTCTAAGTTAAAGCTTGGCCATGAACAATTTTCATTGGATGGATTTCTACATCATATTCTTGAATTATGGTAACCCACTTGCCTCTTTTCTCTCCTAGCTCATTTTGCATCAAGAGGGTTTTAACAGCCACATCTGGAACTATAACAAAGACTTTGCTTCTCAGAATATAATGTCAGAACTTCTTGATTGCTTTGACTAAGGAATATTCTTGTTTCTCTAAGTTCAAGTATCTCAACTCTGCATCTTTGAATGGTGCACTCATGAAAGCTATAGGATGTTCATCCTTTTCTTCTGTCCTTTGGGTAAGCATTGCAGCACATGTATGTTCTGACGCGAAAGAATAGAGGTAGAAGGGCTTTGTGTAGTCAGGGCTGACCAAGAAAAGAGCATCAATTATGGCTTGTTTGATCTCTTCGAATTCCTTCTTTGTTGGCTCTGTCCATTCTATCTTTCCATCTTTTTTTAACATTTCACTCAAAGGCTTGATTATTTCAGCAAACCCTGTTATAAATTTTCTTACAAAATTAATCTTTCCGAAGAAAGACTTCAACTCTTTCTGACTTGTTGGCAAGCCGATTCCTGATATAGCTTCTACCTAATCAGGATCAATAAGAATCCCTTTCTTTGTTACCATGTGGCCAAGCAATTTTCCTTTAGTCACCCTGAATATGCACTTCTTCGGGTTTAATGAAATTCCATATCTTCTACATCTCTGAAATATCTTCAACATGATTTTCTCTTCTCTTTGAAAATACAGTGAGGTTTTCCATGTAAACAATAATGCATTTTCCTATAAGATCTTTGAATGAGATGTACATGGCCCTCTGAAAGGTGGCTCCAACATTGATCAATCCAAATAGCATTCCCTAGCATGCAAATGTACCCCACGTTGTCGTGAATGCAGTCTTGAGTCTATCCTCAGGTTCTACTAACACCTGATTGTATCCTGAATATCCATCAAGGAAAGACATCATTTGGTATCCTTTAACAATTTGGATTACTTCATCTAGTGATGGCAGTGGGTAATTATCCTTTTCTAAAGCCTTGTTGAGATTTTAGAAATCAACACACAATCGTATCTCTCCATTCTTTTTCTGAATGAGTATCAAGTTGGCGAACCACGTTGAGTGGCGTAATGGAAATATGATTCTTGCTAATAGTAGCTTCTTTACTTCCTAGAAAATGAGGGGCTCCAATAATGGATTCATTGGCCTTTGGCACTGCCTGAATGGTTTATTGCCTACTTTGAGGGGAATTGTATGTGTGATGATTGTAGTGTCATATGTCTTTAGATCCTCGTAGCTCCAAACAATAATGTCTCCAAATTATCTTAAGCTTTTTATTATTCATTCCTTCTCTTCAGGCATACACACTTTGCCAACGAGAACATTCTTCTTAACTTTATTTTTCATTCCTAGGTTTACTGCTTCATGTTGGCCTCCATCATTTCTTTGGTATTTGATCAAATTGATCTAATCTTGATCAAAGATCCTTTCAAGTTGTATCATTCCTTTGGGAATGCTATTGGTCTTTAAATTCATTATGCCCTCTACATCAAATTCAACTTCTCCTCGGTCTTCTTCTTCATCAATGATCTGGGTGAGGAAAACATCTGATTTTGTTAGGAAATCTAAAATGTGTTTGTCATCATCAAACACTTGGAAATTTGTGATATTGTATGGGATTGATGGTGTTGAAGTGATTTCAACTGTGAAATTTTTCACAACATCCATCTCAAGTGGTTCTAATGAACTTGTTGATTGTGCGAATGAGTTTGCAACTTTGTTTTGAGAGCGGTATATAGATCTGATATTGAAAGCATCAAAACTTTCAATGAGATCCCATACCCCATTTTTGTATCCTCTTAGTCTCTTGTCATGGAAAGCGTACTTCTTTCTCACTTGTCTTACCACAACTTCTGAGTCACCATAAACATGCAAGATTTTGACCTTTTTCCAAATTGCATGCAGCAATATGTGGACTAAGGACTCATATTTTGTTACATTGTTGGTGCATGGGAAAATTAACCTCATAGCAGCTAAGTAGGTCTCGCCAGATGGATTGATCAACTCATAACCAACTCCATTGCCCTTCTTAGATTTTGAACCATTGAACCTCAAATTCCAAACATGCTCTCGATCTTGTAACTGCTTGGGACTGGGTATTTCTCTTTCCTGAATCTCTACCACTGGATTTTCTTTCTAAATGATTTCTTCTTTTGACGAGAATTCTCCATTAGAATCACTGTCTTCATCTTGCGTTGTCAAATTAAAACATTCATCTTCTAGAAGTTGGGAAATCCTTGCGTGCACTTGGTCTAAAGCCACCTTGCACATTACACAAGAAAACTTAGAATGAAAAGAATTATGAATCTGGCGCCAGTTAGGCAATAACAAATCTTGCACAAAAGCATGACTTCCCAATTCTCTTTCTTGTCTCACACTTTTGAGTACAAATCTTCTGAAATTCTCAAACATGCTTTCACCTTCATTTGGTGATAGCTCATCATCACTTTCAATAGGAACCTCTATTGAATATTCTTGATTATCTGAGCAGTGCAACATCAAGACCTCTGGTGCCTTTGGTTTGTACTGACCTAAATCTGTTTCACAAAACAAAATTTCATTGTTTTCTCCATGCTCAGTAATCATCAGCTTAAGTCTTGGTGTACTTTCAATTTTTATTTGATTGGGAATACCCCTCCATAGTAGCCACATGTGCGAGAAATTAGTGGAAAACTAACCATTTAATATGTGGGTCCAGTCTCTTCCTAAAACCATTTTGTATCCATCTGGGATATCAACTACAAAAATGTTGATGAAATGTTGAATTCTTGGATCAGAGGATAATTGCATATGAATATTGTTTAACTCTCCTACGACTAGGACCTTGGTCTTATCCAACTGTCACTTTCTTATTTGTCTTTGTGGGTGTCAAACCCAATCTATGACATACAACTAAAGGCATTACATTACTAGATGCTCTTGAATCAATCAGACAGTTATGCAGAAGTTTGTTGAAAATTCAAAGCAAACGAGGAATGGAGCTGGCTCATCTTTTCCTTGATAAAATATTACATGGCTTCATTTCTATGCACCAAATTCTATCCTTCTTGCTTTTATCTTAGTATTCTTCTCAATCTGTGGAGCTTATGCTTCTTTTGTAGAATTCTCTATCTGATCTTCCTTTGAAGCTTGACGTGCTTGCTCATTTTTTGTTGTCTTTTGACCTGGCATTTCTATGCCTTCTTTTGCTTCATACATACCTTGAGTTACTTTGGAACCCCAAGATCCCTAAGCAATATTTACTGTCTGAGGCGATTCCTGGAACTATTCATCTTGAACAAAATTTACATTATTTGTGGAACTTGCAGCCTTCTGGATGGTGTTGGCTAAATCTTGTTTCAAATTTTTCAATCTATCAAGGAATGCGCTCCTTATCTTTGGTATCTTCATCAATTCGAACAATGACACATTCACCTTGATTTTCTTCACCTCCCCTGTTACGTACTGACTAAGTCTTTTCAACTCATCTTTAGGAGGAGAACTACTAGTAGAACTACTAGCATTATTTCCTTGCCTATACTGAGGCGTGTCTCTCGGAAGAGGCGAATTATTGCTTGCATTTGGATGTGGTGGTGTTTGGAAGTTGTGTGGAGGAACAGACAAGGTCAAATGCTCTTGATTTTTCCTATAATAGACGTTTGGTGGATTGTTCCCTATCTGCTAGAACGCTTGAACTTCTTTTATACCTTTGACCAACACGTTGTTATTCAATGGTGGGAAGTAATAATTTGTCATTTTTTCCACAGGTCTATAAATAACCATATATGAGTATATGGAAGGTGGTTCCTCCACCGTCCCATTAGCCGATGCTCGTGGAAATCTTCCAAACTGGTCAGGTGCTTGATATTGTTCAAATTGTGGTCAAAGTGTGAAGTCCTCCAAAACTAAAGCTTGATCATACTTTACGACATGAACTATGGCAGTGGACGGATCCTCTTGTGTCTCCTTTTGTATCTCTCTCTGGAAAATATCAGCTACTAGTTGAAATTCTCTACATTGTGTCTCGAAAAGCTGATTAGTGTTGTGCAATCGACACCATCCTAACAAGGTTGACTCACTGAGGAGTATACTCTATGTTGGTCGGTTCTCTTGAGTTGTAGGATTTTCTAGGGGTGATGACACATTTCCATTGTTCGGTCTCGTATTCCATACTCTTTTTTGATATCCTTGATTGTTGTTATGGTAGCCTTGAGCATTGCTTGATTGACCTTGGTAATTTTGATAATTACCTTGGTATCCTTGAGAACTTTTTTGCATGTTATGGAGTTGATTTTTTTGATTTCTTAGATGAGTTACTCTAGTAGAAAATTTCTTCACTTGTTCAATCAACTCTCTCATCTCTTCTTTTTCTTCTAGTGTCCTAGTGGATGTTGTTGTACTCTGCAAATATATTGGTTGTGATGATTGTGCTTGAGAAATAGGACCTCCTGGGTGAATTACCAACTGATTATTGGGAGGCAGAATGGGATTCGTAATTAGCGTGTGATGTTCCAATGCTTGATTGATCCTTGCTATTTGGTTCGACATAGTAGGGTACCCCAGATGATTGAGTGGTCCAGCAACATTCATGCCCAAATCAAAATTGACCTTGATTGCTTCGGCATATGCCCCTTTGAGATTAGCTAGGACTGGGTTGGGTCTTCTCACAAACATGGATGTAAGACTGTCTAAGGAGGCATATAATATCGACAATGTTGTGGCATCATTCAACTCACATGAATCTCATAACCTTGTATATGCCTTGTGAAATCTATTGTTGAAGGCACTGATTGGCTCATGCTCTTGTCTTTTCACTTCAACAAATTGTCTATAAAGTTCAGCTGGTGTGGTTGGCAATCTAAATTTTTCCAAGAAGGCTTCCTTCAACTGTTTCCATGTTCAGATTGAATTCACTAGTAGATTCACATACCAATAATATGCTTCCTCTCCTAAAGAGCATGGGAATAATCGACATGCTACATCTTCATGTTGAATATCTCGGTTCTGGAGAGTGTCTTCAAAAATATTGATGTGTTTGTCAGTTGTTCGGTTGATATCACCAACATGGAACTTGGAGTAAAACTGCTCTGGATTTTAGGCATATCATGATAGTTGGAAAAAGTAGTGAGGGGAAAAGCGTTATGCAGACGCCAAGCCATTGGAACGTTATGCTAATTTATTTGGATCGGTGGAACTGGTGGTGCAAATACTTGAACTTGTTGATGGGTAATGTTTGGTGGTGGTGTTTGGAGTAGACTGGAATAATTTTCTCCGCTTGGTGCTTCTTCATTGGGTGAAAATTCTTCTTCATTAGGGCCAATGACACTGGACATTTCTCCTTGTGATTTTTTTGTTTTCTTAATCTACTTGTTTTTATAGGGCGATAACTCCACATATTCTTTGAAAGAACTTGGAGTGGATCTTGTAATTCTTCGAAATCAATTTGTTGAAAAGAACCAATGCGATCCAGTGTGTCTTTAATCTCACTAAGGATGTGCAGGAGTTACTTTAGGAGCTTGTTGATTTACTTGTTGTGGGACTTGTTGATTGGCTTGTTGATTAGCCTGTTGGTTCTGTTGTCGCTGAAGAGCTTGAAATATTTCTACAAGACGATCTCTCTGAATATTTAAATCAATACGTCAGGCCCTTTCTTCTTCTTCTTTGAGGATAAAATGCATATGAAACCAGTCAGGAGAAATTCTTCTAACTTGCCATGCAAAGCTGAACAATTCAGTGATAATGTCTTCCCGCTCATCGTGAAAACCCAAGTTTGGTTGTACTACTAGTTGGGGATCTTGATCTAGATTAGGAACGTTTCCCAGAAGCACCATTCTTAATCGTATTGGGAAGACTTGGATTTGTTGATGATGAGTTGTTGGTGAGTGATTGTTCTATCTCGTCAAAAGCTTGTTTCAGGTGATCAATTTTTTGTCTAATCAAATCTCTTTGAGTTGCTTCTTCACAAGGAGAAGCATCCAGTGTCGTTGATCCTAGTGAAGAAGCAATTCAGAGAGAATTCCACGAGGGAATGATTTCCACCCTCAAGGAAATTCAGGAAGTCCCATATGTGCAGGAAATGTAGGATATGCAAGACATTCAAGATAATCAGTAAGATGAAATTGAACAACCAATAATCCCAAATTGGCTAAAAGAAAGGCTGAAAATTAAGGTACTAGCAGAGATACCAGAAGAAGATGATACTGCATACTTCTTGGCAAGGCTAGAATAGGGTACTACGAAGAAGTCAACGAAGAAATTTTCTACAATACAAAGAGATGAAGCTAGTAACCGTACAGTGCAGATTGCAATACCAACAGTTAAGAAATCGTAAGATGAAATTGCCCCAAATGAATATATTGTTACAACCATTGATATTGGTCCAACAAAAAAAGGGCAGGAAGTTGAGGACCTAGATAAATCTGTTCCCACCATTAAATCAAGGTTGGAAAAAGAAGTGGCGAAGAAAAGAGAGTATAAAAGGGAGATTGAGCACTTAAAGGAATACATCCAACATTTAACCAGGCTGCTCAATCAAGGTGACCAATTAGCCCCTCCACTTCCAAACTCTTCATAGGAGCCAATAAGAAATTTTGAAGAGGAATTGACTACAACCAGGGAAACCAAGGAATGGATGGCAAGAAAGAAAGAAGAGGCAATGGCATTCATAGAAAAGTTGGCATATGTTTATGGGAAAACCTCCTCTCTGCTCTCATGAGTGGTAAACCTAGCAGAAGCATGGGAAGGCCTCCAAGACATTCAAAGAAAAATTATTCCATGTCTTCGAGAGATAAAGGGAATTTTGAAGCAAAGATTGATTGATGAGAAGATCATTAAAGCAGGAGCTACATACAATTTCAACAACTGGTATTATGCGTTGATTTCATGAGAAGTCTTGGAAAGAGTGAAGGAAAATGGCGCTAAAATTAAAGAACAAGTAAGAGGAATCCAGAATAAAATTTTCCAAATGGCTACAGATGTGCTTGACAAAGACATTGTTCGAGAAAAACACTTGCAGTCGAAAAATTTAAAGGATAAAGTTCAAAGGATTTTCCCTACCACTGTCGAGCCAATCCTAAAAGACAATTTGACTCAGGAATTCAGCTTCCTGACCGTCCAAGACACCTTCCTGCTGCATGAAGCAGAATGGGTGATCACCTTTGCAGAGTGTGCATGCAGTTTAGACTTGCTGGAATACAAAGTTAACATGTTGTCGGACATCACCATTGAGGAAGTCACCGTGAACGTGTCCAGGTTGATTGAACGTAATGCTATGGAAGTGGATAAGGATGCAACTCCCAATGGATGACTTCTATGTAGTTAACTGATTGTTATTTGGGAAACCCTAATTAGGGTTTTGTTATTTTAAATCTGGGCCACTAATCTTGAATTGATCTTCACTGTTCATTGTATTCTTGAAACTCTATATAAACCCCCCTCACTTTCTCATTTCATAATAATAATAATAAGAAGAATACAACATAGAGGATAAGAGATAAAGAATAGAGAATAAGACAGACAGTTCTATGAAATTGTTGTTGAAAACTATTTTGATAATAAAATTCATAATGCATGAGATGCTTTAAATCCTTTCATTGTCAAATGGTTGCATGGTTGCATATTTCTCTTCCTCGTAGAGTAGATTTAAATTAGAATTTTATTTGAATGTACGTTAAGGGAATGATAGATTGATAGTAAATATTAGTGAAACTAGGCTCATACTTTCTTTGAATGGATGCTTTTCATTCTTTGTGTAAAGTTAGACTGATCTTTTGATGTGGATGCTTCAATGTTTACTTCGAATAATGTTGTTCTATTGATGATGTTGTTTGTAGTAAAGAAATCTTAAGCACAAATCCTAGAAGATTGCACTTGCTTTGTGTAGTTGTCGTTTAGCGTGATGAAACAAAGTATTATTTTTTTTTAGTTTCACTCAATCCTTACCGTCTCTTGATTTCGTAGGAATAGTATAGGATTTCTAAACCCTTACTCCTTTTTCACCTTTTTATCTAAAATCAGAAAATTCCAAAAAAATAATACAGCATTCAAGTCCTTGCTTTTTGATAACTTACTAGAGTAAATCCCTTTGTGTTACTAGAAAATCACAATGACCACAGAGCTTATCCACACCTAATTGATGAATCATTGGAATTGTCGTATGATCTTTCTTGCAATATTAGCATACGAGGTATTTTTTCAAGAGAGGATAGAGCGTCTTTGAACACCTTATTCTAGAGTTTTTGGTATGTCATAAAAAATGCATCAACAAAACTCTACACCTTCTACCCAACTTTATCTCTATTGGAGGATAGTAGTCACAAACCCTCTTTCATGCCTACAACATACTTTCTCACAACTCTCTCTTGCAGCTTCTCCGCTTCACTATTCACCAAAACAAGCTCCTACAACAAACTCATACTCAACACATCTCACACCCCAACAAGATCAACCTTGTTTGATACCATTTGATGCAGTCGATACTAGGGAACCTTATTAGGCCACCCAATCTTGCAGCCTAATCAACCCAAATTCTCAAACTCCAAATTTGTGCACATTCACTTAATTAAAACCATAGAAAAACCCACTTAAATAACATTCAAAAACTCATGTAGACAACAACAATATTTATGCAAGTCATCTATCTCATATTCAATCTTCAAAGCTACTAGCAAGCTACAACAGGGAACCCAAACTCTCATTAACAAAAACCCATGAATGAATATTTGAAATATGTTGCAAATATTTTTTATTACCAATAAAAAGCATGAAAAAGTACACATTTAATCCTCCATATGATCTCCACATTAAGAACAAATATGCAAAGTTTCACCACAAACCCGTCACTTTCTTCTTATCATTGCTCCCTCATTCCACTGTATCTTCTAAAACAATTTCTAGGTTTTGTGCGTCTCCTTCCCATCTTTTTGAAACATTTTGAATTTTTCTATTTCGTTACTGTATGAGAAAGTTATGCTTGTTTTTGTGAGACCAGTCCTCTTAATTATGGCTTCTAACAATCTTCCTCTACCATGAAATGCCATTCAAACCTCTGCCTCCTCCATTATGGCATGGTACTTCATGCAAATTGTCCTCTTCAATGTTTTTTCTAGGAAAAATTAAAATCTTTGCCAAAATTGTCATCCACTCCCTCTTTCTGGAACCTCCACTCCCACAAACTTCTATTCTCTTTCTTTTTATTTAATCCAGGGAGTTACACAAGCAATAAAAAATCAGTATCCCAACCTAGGCATTGGATTTACATTCCAAGTGTAATGTGAAATTTCACTAAATGCATTCACATTTCATCTAAATTTGGAGCCAAACAAAGTGTAGAAAGAAGGGTCATTTTTAAGGTTGTTGAAGGAGAGTTAACTCATGCCTGCAAGACCACAACCAAAGCCAAAAATCAAAGGAGAATAAAATAAATATTTTTTTGGTGTACAGGATTTCCCATGCACTTGAATCCTCTTGCATCAGTTGGTAACCCCAATTCTCTCCTATAACAAACATGTGGGATATTCTCTCACCCTATCCTAAGCCTTCATGGTGCTAAGTGACCACTATATGTTGATATTTCTCTATAAAATCTTAAATTTGTCATGTAATTCCCTTTGACATTTACTACACCTAGTAGTACACTCATGTTAGGTCCATGAAATAAAGCAAAGCTATCTTTTCTCATTAAATTGCCCCACTTTTCCCAATAGGATTTCATGATCTAGTTAAAGTTGCAACTTCTTCAAATGCACTAGGGCTTCTTCAATTTTAGATGCTAGTTGTACTTTGTTACCTTATTTCCCATCAATAACCTAATTAGTTACTAGCAAGGATATTTAGATGTAGAATGATTATTGCGCAAGGCTCCTTCAATGCAATCAATTCTCATAGATAAATTCTTGGATAGGTTATTTGTGTTGACCTCATGGTTCTTACTTTGGAAGGCATGATTGATGACTCCTTCCACTTATGATCAAAGCATTTGTAATGTCCCCTTCTCGCACATGAGATATTTTTTGGTCATTATTTTTTTTTCCATTTTTTTCCTAAGCTAATTGACATTGAAAAAGGAGGAATTATAATTTTAAAAATCAAGTTGTCAAAAAGATATATTTTTAACATTTTAATTAACAACTTATATTTAATTATTTAAAAAGGTGTTTTAAGTGTGTAGATAAAGTGTCACTAGCTTCAAGGTAGTGAGAATGGTCATAAGAACACTTTATATTGTTTTATTAAAGAAAACACATTTTTCAAAATAATATAAAACACACTTTATCAAAAAAAGTAATGAAAAACCAAAAGGCATTTTTCAAAATAAAAAATAAAAAACAGAAAACACTTTTTCAAAAAATACTGAAAATATATAAAAGGAGGTTTGGTCTTGAGAAGAATGGTTACTATTTATTTCATTTTCTCTTGTCCTCTAAGAAAGAACAAACTTCTTCATAGCTAGATTTGGTGATTTCATCCTAAATTCACAAATGTGTTGCAAAGTTGAGCTTGATTTATAGTTATTGTTTCGATTTGTTTTGACATGTTTTTGGTGTGTTTAATATCGTGTTATCTACTATTTAGAGTTTGACAATTTATATGAGTTTTCTATGTGTTTGTACATGTTGTAGCTATTATACTAGTAGCCATTATGCCTTGTATCAAATCTGCAATAGTATATTGCCTCATAATTAAGTTTGATCTACATTGATTATGAGGAGTAATAAGTGTGTTTTTTATAGTGTTTTAATCCTGTTTGGAGTTGTGTGCATTTGAGTGTTTCCTACATATTTTTATGGTGTTTTTTAGAGTGTATTGGTCTAATTTGACTAGTGTGACAGTAGTATCAGAGTGTTATCATACTTGCATCATCACCTTACATAATTTATAAGAGGTACATTTTAGATGTTTATGTGTTTTTCTATTGTGGGAACAATATTCTATTTTTTTGTGTGCATCTTTTAGGCTGATTTGTGGTTTTATAGTAGTATGATTTAATAATCAAAATACTTTATTAGCTTGTTTTAGTAGTGTACTTGTTATTTTGCTATATTGTAATGTATCTCATATATATCGTGTAGACCCTAGATGGTAATATCATTAGAGGATTATATTTTGTATGCATTTCATATTGTAAGATTGGACAATTTACCACCAATCACTATAACATATCATACAAGCCATTTCAGCATTAAACAAGCTAGCATTAAATTGACTATTTTGGTTTGAGTCAAGCTTAGACATTTTGTCAATGGCTTTCATTGCATTCATATAGTCCACTAAAGAGATTGATAAGTTGGCTATGTTTCCTATGTGTCATTTTACATAGTCCACTAAAAAGGTGTTGGTTAGGTTGCCTTTGTTGCCTGCATATTATAGTTGGCTTGTCACCATACCATTTTCTAATTACATTTAGAATAATTATATGGTTGGAAGTAGTGTATTCTCTCACCTTTCCCATTTCGAGATATGGGTGAGCAAAAAGTGTTGAAGACATTGCATATTCATCTTTATATTGCAAAAAAAGTAGGGTGGGTTATTATAGTGGAATTAGAGCTGGTGATTTTTCCAAAATGTGATTTTAGAGCTAATCTTGTCATGCAATAATTATCATCTCATGCATGCATTTGACATAGGCTAGATATTATCAAAGAGAGTCTAGAAAATAGTTTCAATTTCTCATTCTAGAAGAAAGTACTAAAAATCAAACCTCAAAGATTATTTTGAAAGTAAAAGTGTAGAATAAAATAAACAAAGGAAATGGGATTAAAATGGGTGATAATCTGAATGAGAGGGCTGAAAGAAAATTTGATGTGATATTGAACATGATGGCCCAATTGATTACAAAAATGGACTAGAATATGAGCATACCCCGACAATAGAATTGTGAGGAAAGTACATCCAAAACTACAAATCAACATGTAAACAATGTAAATCAATTCACCAGAGTTTATGGATTCTACGGTTAGGCCATTTTAGTCGAACTTTATCTAAAGAGAAGAAGAAATTAATAGTCCAAAATTTGAAGTGTCAATAAGTGATGAAATTACTACACACTATGTTAAGTATCAAGCTCTTCCTCAAGAGATTCAGAATGATTTGTCCCTTAATGAGTTCATGAATCAAAAAATATCTAGCAGTGGGACTCAACAAAGAATAGATACCCCAATCTCAACAAAGCTACTACTAAAACATGCATTGGGAAAACTAATACTTTCTCCATTTAATGTAAGTGGAAAGAGCATAGCTTGTGCATGGATTCAAAATTTGGATACATTCTTGTCCCTGAGACCTATGGTGGAGGATGAGGCTATGAAATTTGCAACTCTTCATCTTGAAGGAGTTTTCAATGAATAATGGTACCATGGAATAGTTACTCATGTCCATTACCCTCATTAACTCATACGATGATTTTTGTAAGAAATTGATGGAGAGATTTGAAGAAACGTTGAGAGCAATTGAACAAATGAATTAAGCATTAAAGCATAAATATATACAAAGAAAGGTTGGTTGTCTACCAACCTTGATCGGACATACCTGATCAGTCACAGGATAACTACGTAGGTATTTATGTGTTATTAAAATGATGTAATAAACTAATCTAACACTCCCCCTTATTACACCATATGCCCAAGAGACCAAAGCATGAAAGTTCAGAAAGCCTCGAACTTTACAATTACAAGTGATTTGGTAAACATGTCGAGAAATTGCTCGAGTCAGAAAAAATTGGAGTTGTATATTTTGTTGTTGAACATGCTCATGAATGTAATGGCATTGAACCTCAATATGCTTGGTACACTCATGAAAAAATGGATTGCGAACAAGCTTCAACACACTCTGATTGTCACAGAACAAAGTGGTAGGACCTGTATCAAGAACATCCATACTTTCCAAAATGCGATGTAACCATATTGCCTTGCAGACAAGCCCCCCTGCGGTGCAATATTTTGCCTCTGTGGAAGAGCGAGCAACAATGGTTTTCTTCTTGCTCCCTCGAGAAATCAGACCAAATGTCAAAAAGAAAATGAAGCCTGAAGTAGACTTCCTATCATGCATTGAACCTGCATAGTCTGCATCCATGTACCCATACAATGAAAAAATTGCATTTTTCTTATATTCTAGGCCATATGCCACTATACCATGGATGTATCTCAAAACCCTCTTTGTTTCCTTCCAATGAACAACCTTAGGTTCCTACATAAACCTAGAAAGATAACTGACAACAAAATTGATATTCGACCTGGTATAGGTCAGGTAGATGAGACTCCCAATCAACTGGAAATAAAGAGTAGCATTCACCTGAGCAGATGGATTGTGGCGGGAAAGTTGCAAACTTGTCTCCATGGGGGTCGACATAGGTTTGCGATCTTCCATGTGGAATCTCTCGAGCAATGTCTTGGCATACTTCATCTGAGAAACACATATCTAATTCTTCTTTTTCCACACCTATAGTCCAAGACAATAATGCAGAGCCTGAGATCTATCATGTCAAATGATCTTTTGAGATCATTCTTTGTTACATCAATCATGTGTGGAGAACTCCCTATGATGACCGGATCGTCGACATAAACAACCAAAATGACAATCTCTCCCCTTGCTCTTTGAGGTAAATATTGGGATCATATGGATTCTTGATGAATCCATGGTTAAAGAGATGCTCATCAATCTTGATGTACCAGGCCCGAGGAGCCTGCTTAAGACCATAGAGGGATTTGATGAGTCTGCAAACTTTGTGTTGATTCCCATGTGCAGTGTATCCCTCTAGTTGAGTCATATAGACTTCCTCAATGAGATCTCCATTAAGGAAGGCACTCTTAACATCCATCCGGTGAACTTTCCACCTAAACTATGCTACCATAGGAAACACCATATGGATAGTCTTGATCTTTGTTGTAGGGGCGAAAGTCTCATCATAATCTATGCCTTCCTTTTGTGCATAGCCCTTAGCCACAAGTTGGGCTTTATACTTGTCAATGCTACCATCTACCTTGTATTTGATCCAAAAAACCCATTTGCAGCCAATAGCCTTCTTCCTTGGTGGAAGATCAACAAGTTCCCATGTATGGTTCCTCAAAAGTGCCTGATATTCAACATCCATAATAACTTTCCAAGGTGGTGACTCAAGAGCTTGTTGCACTGTTTCAAGTTCAGAACTCTACAGAACTGTACACATAAGGTCCATATCCACTTCTTCACAAGTCTTGTTGCGAGTCCTAGGCCCATGAAAAGATGTATCAACAACTACATCATCCTTGGCAGCCTTTATAGTGGTATGCTGCCACTTAGGAATCCTCTTGTGTACAGAAGATGAGGATGGAGTAGTAAGAGGATGAAACTCATCTAATGGAAACAAAATGTCATCTAAAGAGCCTTCACCAACTTCCTTCTCTTCAACAACCTCATGTTGTTCTGCAATGTCCTCATCAACAGATTCAACCAACTTTGGTGCTTAGGAACATACAGGTGATGGAGAGGAAGAGGGGTTGCTCCCAAATTCCTCATCAATTACTACATCCTTACTAATGTACACCTTTTTTTTACTACATCCATGAGCCAATATCCCTTTGATTCTAAATTGTATCCAAGAAAGATACACTTGATAGACTTATCATCCAATTTTGCACTCTGAACCTTAGGGACATGCATGAGGGTTGTACATGCAAACACTCTAAAATGTGAAATAGAGGGCTTTTTCCCAATCCAAGCTTCTTCGAGTGTGATATTATCAAGCACTTTGGTGGGTGCTCGATTCAACAAATACATTGTTGTGTGAACTGCTTCAACCCAGAATGTAGGAGCAAGATCTGCATCCTTCAACATGCATCGCACAATTTCAACAATAGTACAATTACGCCTCTCAGCAACACCATTTTGTTGTGGCATATGTGTAGTGGTCAACTATCTCTATATTCCATGCTTCTACAAGTAGGCTTCAAATTATTTACTAGTGAACTCCCCCCCTTGATTTGAGCGAAGGGCTCTGAGAGATTGACCAGATGATCGTTCTGCAAGAGCTCTAAACTCTTTGAATTTCTCCAAAGATTCATGTTTGTGAGCCAAATAATAAACCCATATTTTCCTTGTCTAATCATCCACAAAGAGAAGAAATACCAGAAATTTTGATAACTGCAAGGCATAGGTCCACAAAGATCGGTGTGAACCAATTCTAAGGGACTAGAGGCTCGGTTTTCTATAGCACTAGGAAAAGGAGCCCTATGTTGTTTCCTGGCAAGACAATGTGAGCAAATAAATTCTAATTTTTGAATGGGAGGAAGTCCTCTTGCCATATTTCTCTTACTCAATGCAAGAAGATAACCAATGTTGAGGTGGCCAAATCTTCTATGCCAGAGAGTTGTGGACGAATTGGTTTTGACTACAAGGGCTTGATCTTCATTTGAAACATCAACCAACTGAAACATCTTGCTTGCCCCTGAAGCACGAGCTACAATTGTGTTGGATTCCAGTTGTGTTTATGGTTTGTCCTTGATGACAAAATCCCTAATCCTTATGATTTACAATGGCACTTCTTTGATGTCTCTTGGCTTTTACAGAAAGTTATTTGTTATGTTTAAATTTCAAGATGGTGATAAGAATTCTAGTTCAAGCTATGAATACTATTTCTGTGTCTGACAAAACTTGTAAGTTGGTATTCTTTCTCAGGATGGTTCTCTTTGCATTTCATAGGCTTTCACATATTGGCATGAGTATGGCAGGGTCTCCTCGATCCACTTTGAAATGTCTGAGTTGCCTATCGGCAAGACATTTCTAATGTTATGTCGATTGAATTTAACATTCTGGCAGCTTTCGGCATAACATTGTTCGTTGACAGTAGTTATATCGGCATAAGTTAAATTAGTCGGTATGTGGTCTCAACGATATTGGTTTGTCACACCGACTGGCATAGGAAAGAATCTCTATCGACACGAGCTTGGCCGTCGGGCTGAGGTCATAGCGAAAAGGTTATGTCTCTCTGACTAATGCATGTGGATGTCTTTCGGCAGGAGTGTTGTAATCAGCATATGGTCTCTCCGAAGACATATTGTCTTACTGACCGTGTTCAAAAAGGGTCTTATCGGCAAAAAATTTTCTTCGGTATAATGTCATAACGAACCCTATGGGTCTCGCCGATGGAAAGTATTAAGGGCTCTCGATGAAACATATTGTGTTCGATATAATATCTCTCCAACTGTGGAAAGTCATGGCGAAGGCGAATGAAAGGCTTTCGGTGAAAGGTTGGTAAAGTCTTAGCAACTCAGAGTGAATAAAGTCTTTCGGTGAAACTTAATGTATTCTATGAAACATCTTCCCGACAGCATTAGGTTACAGTGATAGTGTTAAAAAAAGATAGAAGGCTCGTCGATAAGAAAAACCATTTGTCATAGCGACCAATGTGTATCATGTGGAGTAACGGTGAAACATGGAGCAGTCTATATAGTGTCTCCCCGACTATGTATACTCTTGGCGACTTGGAAATGATAAAGTCCTTCGGCATAGGTGTTGAATTGTCACAGTGACAATGTGTATCGAGTGTCTTTCAGAATGACAAAGTTTGTTCTCCAAGAGGTCTCCCCGAAAGTTGTCTGTTACAACGATTGTGAATGAAACTAAAAGGGCATCTCGGTAAGAAGTTTCCTCATGTCTCAGCGAAAGAATGTTTTACTAAGGAAGACCATCGGCGTAGCATGTTGTATTCAATATATCTTCTCTCTGACTCTGGTGGTTCTTGGCGAAAGTGACAACCATAAGGTTGTCTGGCAACATTAGATTTGCCTACGGCATAACGTGTCATCATTTGAATTGAAAATATTAGGGAAAACTTTTTGAGTTTATTCTCTTAAGCTGGGTATCGAACCCTAACCTGGCCGCCATCATGAATGTTTACGTTTCTGTTGTTGTTGACTGTAACGGCTTCTAAAGAGGTCTATGGAAGGTTTGTTTGATGCGCCTCTCTGGTTGGATGCTCAATAGTGGTTGATGGAGCCATGGGAGTTACAGATTTGTCTGAGAAACAATCTCACAAGTTTTAGAAGCTGGGTGAAATGGCTCTTGTTTTGGTTGGTTGTTCTGTCGTTCCTTCTGAAGTCTGTTACTTTTCTGGCATTTATAAATAGGAGCAGAAAACTAAGTTTTATGTTCAGCTATTATTGTAATTCTGAGATTATCATTCTTGGGTTGTATGATAAAACTCTACAATAAAAATCTGAATAAAAATGCAGAGATTGTAAATTTCTTTTCTATGGGGTATTTGAGGGATTCAATTATTGAATCTTTAAGGTATTTTGTAGATGAGAAAACAGAGAGATATGTGCTTAACTAAAAACAGAGAAATCCTTTGAATCATTACTATTGTTCAAAACATAATTTGAGGGGTTGGTACTCCTTGAGATAGATATCTCTAAATGAGGGGTTGATGCTCCTTGAGTGGGTGCTCAAAAATCAGCCTATAAGGCATTGTGAACAGTTGATTAAAAGATTAAGCCTGGAAGGCATTTAGGGAGTGGTTTTTATAGCCCAGGAGGGTTTTCCACTTGGCAAAATATTGTGCCTCTTTGTTCTTCTATGTTCTCTCTGGTTTATTATGTTGTTGTTGTTTCAGTTCATTGTTGAGTCATTATTTTTCTCAATTCTGTTTATGAATGATTACATTCAACTCATGAATGCTCTAATCAAAATGATATTGAGATCAAATCTGAGTTGTGTGTTTAAATATTTTAAAATTCAGTCAAATAGTTAAGACACCAATTCACCCCCCCTCTCAGTGTCATTTTAACTCCAACAATTGGTATTAGAGCATAGGGTCCTCTGACAGGTTTTAAATTACCTTGGATTGTTCTTGGTCTTGGAGTTTTTTTTTAATGGCACATTCTCAAGAAGGTTCTTCTGTAACCAGAGCTCTGTTATTTGATGGAATAGATTATGTGTTCTGGAGAATAAGAATGGAAGATTTTCTTGTTTCTTTTGATGTTGATGTTTGGAGCATTATTTTAGAAGATTATAATGTACCTGCCACTATTCCCACTGATGTTGCTGAGAAAAAGAAGTATGAAACAAATGCCAGAGCTAAGCATTCCATCTTGTGTGGATTAACTAAAGATGTGTTCATTAAAGTCATGCATTGCAAATCTGGTCATGGAATCTGGGAAAAACTTGAAACTATATATGAAGGGAATGAGAAAGTCAAACTATCAAAAATCATTACTCTCAAACATCAGTTTGAGGAGTTGAAAATGAAGGATGATGAGAAAGTGGCTGAATATTTCCTAAGAGTTGATGAAGTTGTCAATAGAATGAAAGGTCTAGGTCAAGAGGTTAATGAATTTGATGTGGTCACAAAAGTGGTTAGGTCCTTACCATCTAAATTTGAATCTAAGGTATCAGCCCTAGAAGAAAAGAAACACTTTGATAAGCTTATCTTAGACAGCCTGCAAGGAATACTTACTGCCTATGAAATGAGAACTAGCAAAAACAATTCAACAAGAAAAGAAACTGCCTTTAACTCTGAAAAGAAAGAAAAAGTTGATGTCAGTGAATCAGAGTTGTCTAATTCTAAAGAATCTCATTTTGTTAGAAGATTTAAAAAGGGATCAGGAAAATATAAGGGAAAACTTCCTTTTAAATGTTTTAACTATGGAAAAATAGGTCACTTTGCTGCAAAGTGTCCCTATGATGATCAAATCTATGACAACGAGACAACTGAAATATAGCCTAAGAAGAAGGCTTTCAAACCTAAATGAAACTTCAATTTTAAAAAGAAGAAAAGTCTGTTTAGTAGGGATGAATCTGATATTGAATCTGAAGACTCATCAGCTGATGAAGTTGAAACTTTGTTCATGGTTGAATTTACTCTACAAAATGATTCTAACACCTTTGACACTGAAGAAGGTGAAGTAGATCTTGAAAGTGAGTTGAAATGTGCTCTTCAAGAGGTCAGAAAACTTAAAAAACAAGTTCTTACTCAAGAACATAAACCAGATCAAGAATTGGTCTCTCTGAAAACTCAGCTTGAAGAAGCTAAAAGAGTTGAAGTCTGCCTTAGAGAGACTGTAAGCTACAAAGATCATGAAATTATAAAACTGGAACAAGAAGTAGTCCTTCTTAGGAATGAAATTGAAAAATATGAAAGCACTCTAAAACTGAATGAGATGCTCAGCAAGCAAAAGGTGTATAAAGATAAAACTGGTGTTGGTTTTGAAAAGGGTGAATGCTCAATTGACAAAGCAAAAAAAAACCCCTCTTCTGAAGTAAAGAATTCAAGTTCAAATCTCTCAGAATATGGTGAGGATCATGGTAAGTTTTTTAAAGCTAATAGAGCTTCATACAATGTCAATTCTTTTTCCTATGGTTATTGTTTTTTCTGCAACAAATTTGGTCATAAGGCGAGCACTTGTAGGCTTATGAATTCTAGAATACCCAGGTTTGGTCTTAGACAACAGCATGGTTTTGTTAGAAAAATCAGATGTTTTAAATGCAATACTCTAGGACATTCTGTCAAATAGTGGAGAACTAATCTGCATTCTAAACAACAGAAAATTAAAAAGGCTTGGAAACCTAAGATTGTCAACAACATTAAACAAACTATATTGGTTCAAATTGCTTTTCATTCAAATAAAAAGGACTTATGGGTCCTGGATAGTGGATGTTCTAACCATATGACTAGCGATAAGGACAAGTTTATAAAACTTGAAGATTATGTAGGTGGATATGTTAAGTTTGGTGATAACTTTGGTATTCAAATTAAAGGTAGAGGTTCACTTCTAAATGAAGACACTCCTATCTATAATGTGTACTATGTGGAAGGTCTCAAGCATAATCTTCTAAGTGTTAGTCAAATCTGTGATAGTGGTTATCATGTTCTTTTTAATTCGTAGGGATGTGAGATTGAGAAAAAACTTGGAAAGGTTGTTGCACCTGGAAGGAGGACAAAAGGAAATGTGTACAATCTCCTTGACTCATCTTACAATGACAATATTCAAGGTATGTGTCTAATGGGCCAAATTGAAGAGAGCTGGTTATGGCATAAAAGATTAGGACACATAAACTTTGAAAATCTGGTTAGAATTAGTAAGAATCAAAATGTTAGAGGTTTACCAATTCTTAACAAGCTAGAAAATTATGTGTGCAAAGAATGCTTAAGTGGTAAACAAACTAAAATTAGCTTCAAGACAAAAGAACATTCTTCTTCAAAACCTTTACAGCTTGTGCATATTGATTTATGTGGACCAACTAGAACAAGGTCTATCAATGGTGAAAATTACTTTATACTTTTTGTAGATGATTATACTAGAATGGTTTGGGTCACATTTCTTAAGCACAAATCAGAAGCCTTTGAAAGGTTCAAAATCTTTCGTAAAATAATTGAAAAGGAATCTGATTTGAAACTCAAATGCCTTCGATCAGACAAAGGAGGTGAATTCACCTCTCAAGAGTTTATTGATTACTGTGAACAACACGGTATTAAAAGGCAGTATGCTACAACTAAAACACCTCAACAAAATGGGGTAGTTGAACGCAAGAATAGAACTGTAAAAGAAATGGCTAGAACCATGCTAGATGAAGCTAAATTGTTTGATATGTATTGGAAAGAAGTTGTTCATATAGCTGTATACATTTTGAATAGAGTACAGCTTAGGGTGAAATCTAAACACACTCCTTATGAACTGTGGTTTGGAAAAACTGCTTTTGTCAAATACTTTAAAATTTTTGGAAGTAAGTGTTTTATCAAAAAGGATGATGATAATCTTGGAATTTTTCAATCCAAAAGTGATGAGGGTATCTTTTTGGGATACTCAACTCACAACAAAGCTTATAAATGTCTCAACAAAAGGCTTAATAAGATTGTTGAAGTTGTTAATGTAAAATTTGATGAAAAACCACATTTGAATGTTGAATCTTTGCAAAATAATGAGGAAGAAGAACTTGAATTTGAAATAATTTCTGAAGGAGCTGGAACAGCAAAGTCTATTGCTGAATCAACAAGCCCTAAAAATGAAAATGCAAGTCCTAAAAAGGCTACATCAAATGCTCCTTCGAAAACTCTAGCTATATACCACCCCAAAGATCAGATTATTGGGGATAAAAATGTAGGAGTTCAAACTAGAAGAAAGGCTGCAGAATCTGATGAAAAGGCACAAATTGCTTTATGTCTAGTTACTCAGTTTGAGCCTAAAAAATTTAATGAAGCTCTCACAGACTCATGTTGGCTTAATGCTATGCAGGAAGAAATTGATCATATTGAGAAAAATCAGACTTGGGAGTTAGTCCCAAGAGCAGATGACAAGAATGTCATTGGAGGCAAATGGATATATAGAAATAAGGTTAATGAAAATGGTAATGTTATTCGCAACAAAGCAAGATTTGTCTGCAAAGGCTATGCTCAACAAGAAAGTATTGATTTTGGTGAAACCTTTGCACCTGTTGCTAGACTAGAATCTATCAGAATATTCTTGGCTTATTCTATTTACAAAAACTTTACTATTTATAAAATGGATGTCAAAACTGCTTTTTTGAATGGCTATTTAGATGAAGAGGTCTATGTTGAACAGCCTGAAATATTTATATGCAAAGATAGTCCTAATCATGTTTACAGGTTGAAAAAGGCTCTCTATGGCTTTAAAAAAGCACCTAGAGCTTGGTACTCTAGGCTGGACAGTCATTTAATTTCTAATGGCTTTGTTAGAGGTGTAGACAGTAATCCTTATGTTAAAACTGAAGGTTCTGATATTTTAGTTGTTGAAATTTACATTGATGATACTATCTTTTGCTGCAATAATGTCACTATGAGTAAGAGGTTCTCTCAGTTAATGGAATCTGAGCTTGAAATGTCAATGTTAGGAGAATTAAATTTCTTTCTAGGTCTTCAAATCTCTCAATCTGAGACTGGAATATTTCTTTCTCAATCCAAATATGCTAGAGAGATGCTTATGAAATTTAAAATGGATGAATGTCATCTTGTTAGCACACCCATGGCTACTAGATGCAAACTTACTAAAATTGATGATTCTCCTGATTCAAATCAAACAGAATACAGATCCATGATCGGCAGTCTCTTATATTTAACTGCGTCTAGACCTGACATTATGCAGGCGTTTTGCACTGTTGCACATTTTTCAGGCATCACCTAAAGAATCTCATGTTACTGTTGTTAAACGGATCTTTAGATACATTCAGGGCACTCTTGATTATGGTCTTTGGTATCCTAGAAGCAATGATTTCTCTTTGATTGCTTATACTGATGTTGACTGGGCTGGTTGTTTGGATGATAAGAAAAGCACCAGTGGTGTTGCATTCTTTCTTGGTGATTGTTTAGTGGCATGGCACAACAAGAAACAAGTATTTGTTTATCTTTCTACTGCTGAAGCAGAATACATTGTTGCCACTTCATGCTATACTCAAGTACTGTGGATGAGTCAGACTCTTTCAGATATGGGTATTAATGTTTCTAAACTAGTTTCCATTCTTTGTGATAACACTAGTACGATAAATATATCAAAAAATCCTGTCATGCACTCTCGAACTAAACATATTGCTATTAAGTTTCATTTTCTGCAAGAAAAGGTTTTGGCTAATGAAGTCTACTTACAGTTTGTTGGACCTCAAGATCAGGTGGCTGACATTTTCACTAAGCCCTTAGCAAAAGAGCTATTTGAAAGGCTGAGACTTCAATTAGGAGTTATCTCTCAATCATTACTTCACTAAATCTCCAAGCTACTACTTAGGGGGAGCAAGTTAAATATTTTCATTCTCTTACTGCTCTCCTATAATCTTGGTTGTTGCTCTTCTATTTTTTTTGCAGCTGTTTCTCATGATATTTTGGTTGGCTTCTCAGTTGTGTTTCATGGAAATTGCACGATCTTCTCTTCTACTCTTTGCAATTGAGGCAAAAAGGGGGAGATTCATTTGTGTTTTTCCATCAAGGACAAAGGGGGAGTTTGTTGGATTCCAGTTGTGTTTATGGTTTGTCCTTGATGACAAAATCCCTAATCCTTATGATTTACAATGACATTTCTTTGATGTCTCTTGGCTTTTACATAAAGTTATTTGTTATGTTTAAATTTCAAGATGGTAATAAGAATTCTGATTCAAGCTATGAATACTATTTATGTGTCTGACAAAACTTGTAAGTTGGTATTCTTTGTCAGGATGGTTCTCTTTGCATTTCATAGGCTTTCACATATCAGCATGAGTATGGCAAGGTCTCCTCGATCCACTTTTAAATGTCTAAGTTTCCTATCGGCGAGACATTTCTAATGTTATGTCGATTGAATTTAACATTCTGGCAGCTTTTGGTGTAACATTGTTCGTTGTCTCAGCGACAGTAGTTATATCGGCATAAGTTAAATCAGTCGGTATGTGGTCTCAGCGATATTGGTTTGTCACACTGATCGGCATAGGAAAGAATCTCTATCAGCATGAGCTTGGTCGTCGGGCTGAGGTCATAACAAAAAGGTTATGTCTCTCTAACTAATGCATGTGTATGTCTTTCGGCAAGAGTGTTGTAATCGACATATGGTCTCTCCGAAGACATATTGTCTTACCGACCGTGTTCAAAAAGGGTCTTATCAGCAAAATTTTTTCTTTGATATAATGTCATAACGAACCCTATGGGTCTCGCCGATGGAAAATATTAAGGGCTCTCGATGAAACATATTGTGTTCGATATAATATCTCTCCGACTGTGGAAAGTCATGGCGAAGGCGAATGAAAGGCTTTCGATGAAAGGTTGGTAAAGTCTTAGCGACTCAGAGTGAATAAAGTCTTTCGGTGAAACTTAATGTATTCTATGAAACATCTTCCCAACAGCATTAGTTTACAACGATAGTGTTAAAACAAGATAGAAGGATCATCAATAAGAAAAACCATTTGTCACAGTGACCAATGTGTATCATGTGGAGTAACGGTGAAACATGGAGCAGTCTATATAGTGTCTCCCCGACTATGTATAGTCTCGACGACTTGGAAATGATAAAGGCCTTCGGCATAGGTGTTGAATTGTCACGGTGAAAATGTGTATCGAATGTCTTTCAGAATGACAAAGTTTTTTCTCTAAGAGGTCTCCCTGAAAGTTGTCTATTATAGCGATTGTGAATGAAACTAAAAGGGCATCTCGGTAAGAAGTTTCCTCATGTCTCAGCGAAAGAATGTTTTACTAAGGAAGACCATCGGTGTAGCATGTTGTATTCAATATATCTTCTCTCTGACTCTGGTGGTTCTTGGAAAAAGTGACAACCATAAGGTTGTCTGACAACGTTAGAGTTGCCTATGGCATAATGTGTCATCATTTGAATTGAAAAGATTAGGGCAAACTTTTTGAGTTTATTCTCTTAAGCTGGGTATCGAACCCTAACCTGGCCGCCATCATGAATGTTTATGTTGTTGTTGTTGTTGACTGTAACAGCTTCTACAGAAGTCTATGGAAGGTTTGTTTGATGCGCCTCTTTGGTTGGATGCTCGATAGTGGTTGATGGAGCCATGGGAGTTACAGATTTGTCTGAGAAACAATCTCACAAGTTTTAGAAGCTAGGTGAAATGGCTCTTGTTTTGGTTGGTTGTTTTGCCGTTACTTCTGAAGTCTGTTACTTTTCTGGCATTTATAAATAGGAGCAGAAAACTAAGTTTTATGTTCGGCTGTTATTGTATTCTGAGATTATCATTCTTGGGTTGTATGAAAATGTATGATAAAACTCTGCAATAAAAATTTGAATAAAAATGCAGAGATTGTAAATTTCTTTTCTATGAGGTATTTTAGGGATTCAGTTATTGAATCTTTAAGGTATTATGTAGACGAGAAAACAGAGAGATATGTGCTTAACTGAAAATAGAGAAATCCTCTGAATCATTACTATTGTTCAAAACATGATTTGAGGGGTTGGTACTCCTTGAGATAGATATCTCTAAATGAGGGGTTGATGCTCCTTGAGTGGGTGCTCAAAAATCAGCCTATAAGGCATTGTGAACAGTTGATTAAAAGATTAAGCCTGGAAAGCATTTAGGGAGTGGTTTTTATACCACAGAAGGGTTTTCCACTCGGCAAAATATTGTGCCTCTTTTTTATTCTGTGTTCTCTCTAGTTTATTATGTTGTTGTTTCAGTTCACTGTTGAGTCATTATTTTTCTCAATTCTGTTTATGAATGATTACATTCAACTCATGAATGCTCTAATCAGAATGATATTGAGATCAAATCTGAGCTGTGTTTAAATATTTTAAAACTTAGTCAAATAGTTAAGACACTGATTCACCCCACCCCCCTCTCAGTGTCATTTTAACTCCAACAAATTGCCCCATTGTGAGTCTTGTCTTTGATAAGACAAAGTTTCTCACCATTAAGTTGATCAAATTCAACTTGTAGATTGTGCTCAAGCAATTGACATATTGAAAGTAGGTTCTTATTGATCCCTAGAACATACAAAACCTTTGTAAGTTGACATATATGAGTTCTCAATGGAAGTGAAATATCACCAATTCCATGAGCTTTATATGAGTTTTCATCACCCCATGAAACATACCAATAGGAGGTGGATGGAATTAAGGCACAAAACCATTTTTGTTCCCCTATCATATGCCTAGATGCACCAAAATCAACATAACGTACTAAATTGTTAGAAGTGGCAACCTTTGTTTCTATAGCATAAAAAAGTCTTCTTCATCTGAATTACATGAAGCATTCCCTTGTTGTTTTTTGGGTTTTTTTCCATTGTGGATTTTTCTTTTTATCCCCTTGAGAATATTTTTGTGGATTTTTGCTACTGGATTCATTATTGGCATAGGAGTTATACCAACATTCTTTGAGTTCATGACCCTTTTTTACCACAAATGAGGCATTTCTTTTTCCTTTTGGAAGGGTTGTCTTGATTTTGATTTGACTATCCTAATGGACCACTTCAACGATCAGGTTGTTTTCCCTTTTGTTTTGCAGCAAGGGTCTGATTGTCTTGAGTATCAGTCTCACCAAACATTGCTTCTTCCCCTTGAAGCAAGTTGACCAGTTCTTCAAATGAGGGTGTTTTATGTGCTACATTCAGAAATGTAACAAACACTCTAAAAAAAGAGGGAAATGCTCTCAGGATGATTGGTACAAGAGAGTCATATATGACTTCTTCCCGTAACACTTGAAGTGCAGTTCTCAATTCAACAGCTCTTCTAAAGAAATTTTCCACCTTCTCACCATTTTGCATTTGGAGACAATGTAAATGATGATGCAGATGGAGGATTTGGTTTTTGTTTTTAGCCTCATAGATAGTTGAGGCAGTCCTAGGCATCTTTTGTAGAGGTTGCATTGCGAATGTGAGGTTGAACCTCATCTTACAAACTAAAAAGGATGATTACCTTGGATTTTTTATTGGCCTTGTCAAACTTGTTTAGCTCATCACCAGTTGTGGCTAGTCTGGTTTTATTTCTGGAGACAATTTCCCAAAGGTCTTCAAACTCTAATTGCATTTGGACTTCTGTTTTCCAAGCAACATAGTTTTCACCCTTGAGGAGTTGGGAATCAAGCAAGAGAAATTTCGGTGCACTAGAGGCCATTTCAATTTTGTTTAAATTATCCATAAAACTCCTATTAAAATCTGAACTTCAATATTTGTCTTTCATAAATAAAAAAAGTGTTCTGAAATTTTGATTACAAAAGAAAAACACAAATTTTTTGTACTCTCTATACATAGATGCTCTATTTTTTTAATTTTTCATTCACATAACTATTTTTTTTTTCTTCAGAAAATAAAGACAACATATGCTCCTATGTCAAAATTTCAACACTTCGACTCCTTTCTAGGAAAGAAAATATAAAAAAATGTGCACCTTTCAAAAACATGTCTCTGTGATGCATATAGCAATCACATCTCGTCCAGATTCCTCCACGTGTTCAGAGACTTTGTTTTCAGTTTTCCAGGAGGCTTCTTTTAGAATCTACTCAGGAAAAGTAGAATGCCTTGATGTTTCTTTTCTGAAGAAATCCCTCAAATACCTTGACGTCGCTTTTGCACATTTTTAGAATGAATAACGAGCGTCTTTTTTTTAGAATGAAATAGACGAAACATAATGCCTTGATGACATCTTTTCACCTTCAGTGATTCTTGATAATAGGATGCCTTGAATACGTCTTCAAAAAAATGTCTTCTTATAGCATATAATCATCGACATCTCTTCCTGATAGGTTTTGTCAATGCTCCAATCCTTCAAAATGCTTTCCGCGAAAACTTCAATGCCCTTTCTGATAGAACTGTTCTCGTCTTTTCCTTCAGAGGGAATCAAAGCACAATTTTCTCCATACGTGACCACCACAATACTCCACAAGCGATCACGACAAGCAATGACTCAAACAAAAGAAAAATTCCAATGTTGAAGAATTTGGAAGCACGATGATTTCTCTTGTGCTGGTGATTTCTCCTGCGCAATCACCACGACAATTTTCTCCTCGTCTAGGAAAGTTTTTAAACTAAAAATTTAATGTGGAGGCGCTTAGGATGCATATTGCTTTGATACCATGAAGAAACGTTATTAGCAATCGAGTGAATGAATTAAGCATGAAAGCATGAATATATACAAAGAAAGGTTGGTTGTCTACCAACCTTGATCGAGAATACCCGAACAGGATAACTACATAGGTAGTTATGTGTTATTAAAATGATGTAATAAACCAATCAAACAAGATTGAACCAGAGGTGCATTTTTGTGATTTGGCCCAACTCAAGAAGTATGAAACTATTGAAAGTTAAATTGTTGATTTCTAAAAACTTGTTATGGTTTCTAACATCACAAAAAGAAGATTGGTTATGTTGTTATAGAAGGATCGACAAAGAATTTAAGGGGCTTAGTGAAAGCCTTTGAGCCTACATCTTTGCAAGAGACAATTAAGAGGGCTCTAGATATTGAATCAACTCTTCCCAAGAACATGTTTCAAAAGAAGAGTTTCCCATCCAAGAAGCCATTTCAAAAAAAATATCATTAGCCAAAGAGTTTACCACCAGAGTTGGATAAAGAAGCCAAAGATGAATTACAAAGGAAGAAATTATGGTTCACATGCAAGGATCCTTGGGTTCCTAGTCATGGATTCCTTGGGAAATGTTGAGCTCATTACATAGAGATGGTTTTTGATGATGAGTAAAAATAAAAAATAAAAATAGAACAAATTGATCCTAAAGAAAAGGATGAATAAAATATACCGAAAGGGCCCGATGAAGAGAAGATTATTCATAGTACATTTTCCCAACTTTCGAATATAGGAAAGTATGATCATTTTAGGATTTGTGGTGTTCTTTGTGGTCAAATAATAAGTGTGTTGATTGATTATAGAGCAACTTATAATTTCATCGATGAAGGAGTTGTTGCTAGAAGAGGTCTAAAAACATGAGTTTTAAGATTTGACATCAAAGTTGTTGATGGCTTCATTCTTCAATGTACCAGAAAGATTCCTAAGTTGGGCTTCGTATTTGGGAATATGAAGTGAAAGATCATTTTTGTGTGTTGAGCATAGGAGACATTGATATTGTGTTGGGTGTCTAATGGCTTCACTCATTAGGTGAAATTATTCAAAAAAATTAGACCATGGAACTGTTAGAGTAAACAAGAAACCGCCTAATAATTAATTAATCATTAAGCCCCTTTTACTTTATACACTTAAGCTAAACTTAGAAAGAAAAAAAAGTATTATTAGATTGAGATATTTTTAGGTCATGTTGTCTCATAGTATAGGATGATGCCAATTTTTTTGATTTAACTTAATCCTCGCCTAGGGTTTCATCTAGGTTTTCATTTTTACTTTTAAAAGTATTCATTTGTACATTGTAATCATCCAATTACTCAGATTGGTTAATACATGTAATTTCCCTTTTGGCAGTTAGTCAATTTGTGCACATTTAACCAATTTCCAATTCTTTCGAAGGCTAATTGGTTAGTTAGGGAGAACTACAACATTCTTGGAGAAGCATTTGATAAGTCTTGCAAAGTAATTGCTCTTGGTTTGAGGTTAGTTGGTTAGTTAGAGTCCTTTGATGCTTTCAAAATTGATTTTTGACCTTTTGGGTGCTCTCCAAACTTCTTGGAGGAGTAGGCTAGTTTTAGAAAGTCACCAAGTTGATTTCAATCATCTTCCTACTACTTCAATTTCATCATGGTGTGGTAAGAATTAGATTTTGATAATGTTGCAGTGCTTTTTACAATTTGGGTGAGTTATTAAGTTATTTAATTAATATTTCACTAATGTTGTCTACAGTTGAGAAATAATTAAAGGATAACTTAATACAATAGCTCATTATAAAGGTGATTAATGTTTACACATAAAAAAATATTTAATTTAAATCAAAAAGTGTTTTTTTTGGAAAAAAATAGCAAGAAAACAAAAAGAAAAAAATGTTTTTGGAAAAAACAAGTGTTTTCTTCAAAAAAAATCAAAAAATCAAAAAACATTTTTTGAAAAAGCAGTGGGAAAGAAAAAAGGGATTTTTTGAAAAAGCAACAAAAAAATCTATATAAGGAGGTGTTGGGGGCTCATTTGGGTAATGTTGAAGATTACACATATTGTTATGCTATTAGATTGAACCTACGAGTTCTTCCAAAAATTGTTTGAGGAATAAAACCCTCATTTGATTCCTAGTTTCAGAATTGAAAGATAATCCCTTGCTAGTGTAGTGGTTCCATTTATCAATCACATTGTGCTTCAACAGAGCTCTAATTCCAAGGTTTCAAAAAGAAGATAATTCAAAGTATTTTGATTGTAGATTTTGGGATTTATGTTTTGCTGAATATTTGTAAAGATTTTGGTCGTGGTTAGGAGATGATCTTTGGTGGTTTGAAGGGAGTTTGATGATTCATCATGGTTGTTTTGGCCTACATCAGTTGTATATCAAACCTTGTAACATTTTTTCTTATCATAATAGACTTGACACTACAAATACAACAATCTATCTATTATTTTTTAGACTTGGGTAAGTGCACCAATCTATGACACAATTTAGGTGCCAAATTGGAAAAAATTGCAAAAAAAGGCCGAAATTGGCCATTTGGCGCACGCCAAATTTGGTGCAAAGTCATTTGGTGTGTGCCAAATGGAAAAGTTGAATAAAAGCAAAAAATGCATTTGAAACCTTCATTTCACTTCAACTTGCCGCTTGGCTTGGAGGATTTGAGGTCTACAACTCGCGCTTGCCAAATATCATCCATTATTTGCATCTTTAGCTTGCTATTTTTCATGAGGATGTCTCCAACACGTCAGAGACGTCGAAGATTGTGAAGAGGTATGCATTTTTATTCTATTTATTTTGAATTTGATTTAGATTGCATATTTAAATAGGTTTTTATAATAAAAATTTGTTCTAATTCTCAGGGAATGAATCTCCACCTCCAAACATTGAGAATTCACAGTCACCCCCTCAAGAAGAGCCTCCTATTCAAGAACAACCTAAAACCCCTCCATCAATTCATAGGCATCCTCAAGGAACACAAGAAAATATTCTAAATCAAATTGAAAACAATAAAAGAGACATTGAACAATTAATTGGAAGATTAATTGAGCATGCTGAAACCCACCCTTATAGGAGAGGGATTATTGAATCATTGAAGTCAGTTGTATCTCATGAAGGAGAAATGAGGCAGAAAATAATTTTTGGTCAAATAAGAGGCATGAGATGAGACAATATTATGCTAGTGGTTTGTCATATTCAGATGTTAAAAAACAAAAAAATAGCAAAGCTGACTTGTGTGCCCTATTTATAGACTCAAAAACCAACACACCTTTGTCTCATACATGCAAGAGGTTCCCCATCCATTGGTGCCACCATGAGTTAATTAAAAATAAATTTTGGGAGTGGTGGTGGATGGTATTTGACCAACCTCCATGCAATAACCATGAGGTTCCACAATATTTTTTGAGGAAACTCTATTGTGAGTTTATCTTCAATAAGATGCCAAATTATTTTGACATCTTAGACTTTCAAGGTAGAGGTGGGGACTCCACACATGATAGACCTGTTGCACGATGTAATCCACAGTTGGCACCGAGACCCTTGGCTAGACCCATGGTGGAGCATGTCATTGTTCCTTCCATTGTTAAGGATAGTGTAGAGGTGGACACATTGGAGTCAATTGGCTCACTCACCCAGACCATTTTACAGTGTGTGTAATCCACAGTAGAGCTTGGTGTGGAGGAGATGTGTAGGCCCCGACCTCCACCCCACCATTGTGGCGCTTGTGGTGCAGTTTGCACGTATGATTATCAAAGTGCTTGGGATGCAACTACACAGCCTACATCAGTTGTAGAGGCAATGGCTTTCACAGATGATTTGTTGAATGATACATTCGGCATTGACACTCAGGTAAAATTCAACAAGTTCATTTAATGTTTTTTATTAAATCATATTTTGAAATTTAAGAATAAGTAAATTAGTAGAATTTTGATATGATGAAATTTTAGGGTTTGGAGTGTTCATGAGACGTGCCCCAATCCTATAGACCCTTACTCGTTTTTGACGTTGAGTCCATAGGTATGCAACTAGTATTAAAGATATTATTATTGCATTTGAATAGTTGAATGCTATATTTGAATGTTTGTCTCATAACATTCTCATAACACACTTTGGATTTCAAACAGTTTCCTGGTGGTCCTTTGACCTCCACACCTCGCAATTCATTTCCTCAAACAACTTACACTCAGGTAGCCTTTATTCAATAATGGTGTTGTAAAACAATGTTAGCTAGTTTTCATAATTTTGCATATACAAATCTAAAAAAATGATGAGAAACACAAACATTTCATTTATATTCCTTGATCATGTCACATTATCTTCTCCTAATTCACTTTTTGTTCCTTTATTCCTTCCTAATCCCATCCCATTAACATTTAATAGTTCACCCTACCATTTACTATTTCATTTACCATTTGTAGATGTTGACATTAGACAGCCCTGGTGATGTTGGTGGCACAATGGACCATGGATTTGTTGTAGCAATAGCCAGTGTTGATCCATTGAGAGAGGTATGCAACAGATTAGTCGATTTGACATCATATTTTCTCTTTTATGGTCTATTATAGAAAATTTCCATGATACTTTTGTGTAGCTTAATTTCTATCTTGATGGTTGCTACAAGTGGTTGTCACTCCAAATCGTGGACGTGGTAATGATGTAAATGTGAATGATGACTATCAGTATGCGGTAAGTGATTATATTTTGTTATATGTCATTCCACAATTCAATTTATGTGTATTAACATCTTTATATTTTATTGTATCAGTTGAAGGTCCACAGTGAAGAGAGGAGGACTAGCAAGCATGTTTGAAAGACCAGAGAACCAATGGTCACTCCATCCAATCAAATTTTGAAGGCAACACGGGATCTATTTCCTTCCCCTAGAGGGAAATGACTGTATTAGGGTCGTTTGTTGTATTCCTATGTGTCATTTTGGAACATATGTTTTGTACTATCCATATATACATGACATTTTATGTCCATAATATGGTTCCTTTGTACTAAGCCTATATGGCTTTTTTGGATATATTGTATATACTTTTATCAATATATATCATTGTATAGCCTTACAACTTTTTGATTAAAAAAATCTTATTTTGCTACTTCCATTCTTGAATGATGTTATCATGTGTATTGTGTAAATTGTATGTTTGAATGTTGTAGGAATGGATTTTGTTTACATCTAATGCTTAATTAATTACTGTTGATTGCTCAATAAGCTCCATCTAAAGTGTATTGTGTAAATAAGCTCCATTCCTGGTGGTTTGTATCCTTTGGAATGCTTCAATTACTTGTGCCTCACTTATTTGCATGTATGCTTCACTTATTCACATGTATACTTCATGTATAGTGTGTGTATTCACATGTATGATTCATGCTTTGAATGCATAGCAACAAAAATCTTTTGGGGAAAATTTTGACAAACCAAAAGTATAAGAGTTTTTAAAATTTGGGAAAAAATCATATTTAAAAAAAGTGTAAAAAATTGTAGAATAAGAGATAAAATCTATTTATTTTGAAATTGAAAGGTATTTCCATAGCATATAGAGATATAGAGAGCAAATAAAATAAATATTTTAACTAATGAATTGTAAAATATTTTTTGTATTTTATATTCATATAGTTGATTACATTTTATTGCACATCTTTCAAATTCAAAGCATTACTTCACATTGCATAACTAATAACTAGATGTTGATAGATGAAAAATTTCAATTACAATATAGTTTTTACAAAGTCAACCTAAGCAGTTATGCAATTACTTCACATTGCATAACTAATAAGTAGGAGAGCTACCAATTGCATTTTCTTATCATGGCATTCTATGAGGCCAGATTTCTTTGACGTATTTTATCAAATAGTTCACTGCCTTGTCTATGTTACCACATTTTTCATACATGTCTACCAAAGTATTTTGTCAAACAGTTCACTGCCTTGTTGCTATGGCTAAAAGCATAAAACAAGTGCTTCAACAAGCTATGGATGCTTAAAAAATCTATCAAAAACATAATAGCAAGCAATACTATAGACAAGGCAATGAACTGCTTGAAAAAAATGCAAAGAAATGTGGTCTCATGGTGATGGAATGCTATGACATGCAAATTGCTATGGATTTTCATGTCATTCCATCACCATGAGACCACGTTTCTTTGGAGACATTTTTTCAAAAATTCATTGCCTTGTCTATGCTACCACATTTTTCGTACATGTTTACCAAAGCATTTTATCAAATAGTTCACTCCTTGCCGCTATGGCTAAAAGCCTAAAATAGGTGCTTCCAAACAAGCTATGGATGCTTGGAAAAATCTATCAAAGCATAATAAGAGGCAATAGCATAGACAAGGCAGTGAACTGTTCAAAAAAATGCCTCAAAGAAATGTGGTCTTAATGTGCTTGTCATGGCATTCCATCACCAAGAGAACACATTTCTTTGAGGATTTTTTTCAAACAGTTCACTGCCTTGTCTATGCTACCACATTTTTCATACATGTCTACCAAAACATTTTATCAATCAATTCATTGCCTTGTTGCTATGGCTAAAATTCTAAAATAGGTGCTTTTGAACAAGCTATATGGATGCTTGGAAAAAATCCATCAAAGTGTAATAGTAATAATAGCATAGACAAGGTAGCGAACTATTTGAAAAAATGCCTCAAAGAAATGTGGTCTCATGGTGATGGAATGCCATGACAAGCAAATTCCCTAGATTTTCATGGCATTCCATCACCATGAGACCACATTTCTTTGAGGCATTTTTTCAAATAGTTTACTACCTTGTTTATGCTACCACATTTTTCATACATGTCTACCAAAGCATTTTATCAAACAGTTCACTATCTTGCTACTATGGCTAAGAGCCTACAACAAGTGCTTTTGGACAAGTGATGGATGCTTGGAAAAAATCTATCAAAGCATAATAGTAAGCGAAAGCATAGACAAGGTAGTGAACTAGTAGTATGTGATGGATGCTCCCATATTTTACAAATGAGGGGTGAGTTCAATTTATAGGCTCCTTGAATACAATTCAATGGCCAAGATTGATTTTGAATCAACAACCGAGATTACAAAATAAAACCCTAATTATGTTTTGTCACAATTCAATGGACAGGGATTTTGTGCATTTCCTTTTTACTTTTCCTCTTTATTCCTCTTCATTGTTCCTATTTTCTTTCCAACACCTAGTCAAAATTTGATTCTTTTGCTATAGGAAAATTCCACACTTAGCCATTTTTTTGTTTCCTCTTGGAAAATTTTACCATGTTTGTTTCTAACCTTGGCAGAATTTGGCACATGTCATGCCATCTTTCTATTATGATTGAGCGGACTTCCTCATTGGCAAGCCACTTTCCTTGCTAACGGGGCAAACTTCATGATCAATAGGCCATTCTTGGGAAGACTTTGGACTTGGCAAGACATCTTCATTTTACCCTTAAAAAACTTCATGATTGGTTGGCCATGTTGGGAAGAGTTGCTCATCGCTTAGGGAATTTCCTTGACACTTAACCAAATTTTGAAATTTTATTCTCCAAGGTATCAACACTTAGCCAATTTTCTAAGTTCTTATCCCAAAGGTATCAATACTTAGCCAATTTTTGAGTTTTCTTTCCTCCTCTTGGCTAGGAAAACTCTACTTGTGCTTTGTCAAGGTTGGGCAAACTTTACTTGTGTCTTGCCACTTCTTGGTGGACTTGGCTTCATTCTTGACATCCTCACTTCAACCTTGGGAATACTTCTTCATGTGCATGCCATTGTGCAAGGTTAACTTCATCAAGTGCTTGAAATTTTCTTTTTTGGCCTAAGGCAAACTTCAAGATATGCTTGCCATCTCCTATTTTTAGCTTGGGGTGGGGCAAACTTTAAGTTGTCTTTGTCATGTATGCTTTGAGTTGGGCCGACTTTACGTTTTCTTTTCCATTTATGCTTTGAGTTGGGCGGAATTTACCTTTGCCTTGGACAAGCATTATTCAAGACAAGGGCGGACTTGACAGTAGTTTGGACATAGCTTTTCTTTCCTAGGCGAACTTTGCATCGTCTTGGACATTTTGCTTGACCATGGGCATGGCATACTTGCTCGACTTAGACATGCTTATTTTCTTTCCAAGTGAAAACTGAGAGAGGTTATTGTAGAGGGGCACAACACAATCTCATAGGCTCAGATGAGAAGTTTCTAAGCATCACGGTGTCTGAGTAACGACATGCTTAAGTTTTCAACCATTTTGCACTTTGGACTCTTAAGGGATTCAGTCGGTTTAACATATTTTGGAGCGATTCAGTGTGTTTGGGTGCGAAAGAGGACCATGCCTAGTGTAAATGTACCAACTTGGACACATTGGAACAGTTACTTTGGTCACATGAGTTGCAGAACGAAAATTGCATCACTTTGCAACTTTACACTACTTGCATTTGACAATTTTTTTCCTAAGTGAAATCTTGCCACCACAGGAAAATGCCTCCAAGATAGTGAAAATCAAGAAAGGTTATTGTAGAGGGGAACAACATAATCTCATAGGATCAGATGAGAAGTTTCTAAGCATCACGGTGTCTGAGTAACGATATGATGAAGTTTGCAATTATTTTGCACTTTAGACTCTTAAGGGATTTAGTCGGTTGAAAGTAGCTCAGTGATTCAGCACATTTGGGTGTGAAAGAGGACCATCCCTAGCATAAAAGTACCCAATTGGACACGTTGGAACAATTAGTTTGGTCACACAAGTTGCAGAATGAAAGTTGCACCACTTTGCAACTTTGCACTACTTACATTTGACAACTTTTTCCCCAAGCGAAATCTCGCCACCACAGGAAAACACCTTTGAGATAGTGAAAATTGAGATATTTTATTGTAGATGGGTGCAACACAATCCCATAGGCTTAGACAAGAAGTTTCTAAGCATCACGGTGTCCGAGTAATGACATGCTGAAGTTTGCATCCATTTTGCACTTCAAACTCTTAAGGGATTCAATCGGTTAAACGTAGTTCAAAGTGATTCAGCATGTTTGGGTGCAAAAGAGGACCATGTATAGTGTAAACATACCCACTCAGATGCATTGGAATAGTTAGTTTGGTCACACGAGTTGCAGAACAAAAGTTGCACCATTTTGCACTACTTGCATTTGACAACTTTTTTCCAAAGTGAAATTTTGCCACCACACGAAAACGCCTCTGAGATAGTGAAAATCAAGAGAGGTTATTGTAGAGGGATACAACACAATCTCATAGGCTCAGACAAAAAGTTTCTAAGTTTCATGGTGTCTGAGTAACATCATGTTGAAGTTTGCAACCATTTTGCACTTCAGATTCTAAAGGGATTTAGTCAGTTGAATGTAGCTCGGAGTGATTCGGTGTGTTTGGGTGTGAAAGGGACCATTCCTAGCGTAAAAGTACTCATTTGAACACGTTGGAACAATTAGTTTGGTCACACAATTTGTAGAACGAAAGTTGCACCATTTTGCAACTTTGCACTACTTGCATTTGACTACTTTTTCCCCAAGCGAAATCTCGCCACCACAGGAAAATGCCTCAGAGATAGAAAAAACCGAGAGAGGTTATTGTATAGGGGTACAACATGATACCATAGGATTAAATGAGAAGTTTCTAAGTATCACGATGTTTGAGTAACATCATCCTGAAGTTTTCAGTCATTTTGCACTTCAGACTCTTAAGGGATTCAACCGGTTGAACATAGCTCGGAGCGATTCAGCACGTTTGGGTGCAAAAGAGGACCATTCCTAGTGTAAACATACCCACTCGAATGCATTGGAATAGTTAGTTTGGTCACGCAAGTTGCAGAACGAAAGTTGCACCACTTTGCAACTTTGCACTACTTGCATTTGACAACTTTTTCCCCAAGCGAAATCTCGCCACCATAGAAAAATGCCTCCAAGATAGCGAAAAATGAGAGAGGTTATTGTAGAGGAGTACAACATGATCCCATAGGATCATAAGAGAATTTTTTAAGCTTCATGATGTTCGAGTAACGTCATGCTGAAGTTTGCAGCCATTTTGCACTTCAAACTCTTAAACAATTCAGCCAGTTGAACATAGCTCAGAGTGATTCAACGCGTTTGGGTGCGAAAGAGGACCATGCCTAAACATGACTAATCAACTTCCAACTACTTTCCCCATGAACTACAACAAGATGACTCTTGAATTTCCACCATTTGACAATAAGTTGCAATTTTGACAACTTTTACACAATTTTGCATTTTTCGCAATATTTTGCAACTTAGACCTTCCAACCACCTAAAGCCCTATAAAAGGACTCCTTACATCATAAAATGGTCTAAATTACCTTATATTTTGAACAAAAAGACTCAAATACCCCTAAACAACCAAAAGACCTCAATTGTCAACATTTGCATAAAATGCTCTTGGTGCCCCTGCACTAGTTAGCGCTTAGGGTGTCTTAATATTTTTGGTCATGAATAAGGTCCTTTGTGATGCAATGAAAGGGAGGTCCACAACTATCCAAACTAAAATTCACTTGGAAAAATCAAACTTCCAACCTTCAAATCCTAACAAGGGTGACTCTTCTCAACTTCATTGTTCAGTCTTGTAGGTGTGCAATCTAGGTTTTCCTCTCACAACTTTGAAGAGACCACTCAAAGCCACAAAAAAACTACCATTTTAGGAACCCATTAGGGAACTTTTAAACATATCAAAGAATCACATGTACTTACTTTGGAACGATACCATCAAAGTAACCTTGAACACTCGAAAAGGAGCTCCAATTATCCCACTTTAACTAAGCAACTCTACTTCAATCTTGTTTCCCACTCAAAATACCATTGGACAGTCCTCAAACTGCCTCCAAAACCACAAATTCTTCAACCACTGAGTCAAAAATTGCTTGTTGAGACCCTCTTTCATGAAACCCTCATTTTTCACCAAATAAGCAGGTGTTTATTGAAAAACCCATCTCCATACCTCATTCAACTTCAAAATCTTTTCAAACACTCTTATTTCACCCTGCATGAACTTAATTCACCTTCAAATTATGTTGCCCCCAAAGTTCTCACACATTTCCTTCTTAAAACTTCTCAATTTCACCCATTTTCACTCTTTGTTCAACTAGGGCTTCAAGCCCAAACATCCAAATGACCTACCATGTCTTTGCAAACCTTCTATCACATCAAACTCCACTTGATAACACTAAAACAACCAGGTTCTAACCTTCTTCCAAGCTATTGCTTTAATCTACTACTTCAAGCTATGCCTCCTAGGCCTAAATTCATGTTTTTTCCATAGGGGTAGCGTGAAAATTTCCACCAAATGTATTTTCCACCCATTGTATTCTACTGTAACTCAATGGAATGGCATAATTAGGTGTAGGGGGCATGTGTGCATGATTTCAGGAGCAGGGGTGGCCATTTGGAGGTTTGGGCATGATGCCTAGTTCTCAAGAATGTGTATTTTGAGTGACATTTGGAGGTTAAGAGTAGGTGGTGATGGAAAACACTTGGGGGAACACTTTGTAAGAGTTAATTAAGAGAGGGCAGACATATTTGAAGGTGTTGGAGGCATTGAAACAGTGAGGAGAGGTTTGGAGGTGAGGTTTTCAATAAACCCCCCTTGAAACTTGTCAAAAGTGAGGGTTTTGAGTTTTAGAGTGTTGGTGAGTATTTCATTGGAAGATGATTGTTGATTTAGTGTTTATGTACCCTATTCATGGTTGTCCAATGGTGTTTTGTGTATGGAAGGAAGATTAAAGGGTAGTTGGTTTGTTGAGAGTTTGCCACCCTACTCTGCATCACTTTGGCATGTTTATCAACATAAAACTATGATATTTTTTGAATTTCAATATGTAATGATAATGCAATATGAAATATGTAGTGTGATACAATGACACTTGTGTATTTAAACTTTAAAGTTAAAATTTTAAACTTTACCATTGTTCTTGTATTCAAAGTTGTTTAAACTATATAATTTAACCATAATATAACTAAACAATATATGATATAATTTAACCATTATTCATTATTTTTTATTGTCAACTATATAATATAACCATTATTTTTTATACTATTGTACATTAATATTTAACCATTACTCAAGATTACATTTTCAAATAGTTTAAACATGCACATGGAGAACAAATTATTTCGATTCTCAACTTCTATATATCAAATTATCCAATAATCAAGTGTATGTCCATATACAAAAATGGCATCAACGCCAACTCAAACAAAGTTTTACAAAATGTGGCATATGCCATCTCAATATCTATTCAAAATATACATGCCAAAATGTCTATCTCATCCTAAACTACCGGTGGATCATCAAAATGGAGCCTCTTTGAAGCACTCTTTGGCTCTAAAGGAAACTGCACAAGAAAAATTCAAACCACAATTGAGATTAATTATATTATATAATTTAAAATCGAATAATTAACATCAAAATCAATATACATTGAATTATAATTGAACTCTAAAATTGAAATCTTGATTACCTCATATACACGTCTCTTCAAACCGTCATGAGTCCTAGAATATGCCCCTTTCAAAGAACCAATCATACCAACTTTTTCAATGTCCATCTATATATGTGAACAAAAACATTAAATTGATACAAGTTAGCATACAATTGTCGATAATAGGAACATATTTACTAAACACAAAATAAAATAAACACATACCTCTTTAGGCATCTCTTTTTCTTTATCTCCTTCATGTGTTTCGACACCTCCTCCCCGAGGTGTTTCAACACCTACTCCTTCAAGTGTTCCAACACTTACTCCTATAAGAGGAAAATAAGATAAACACATAAGTTATATAATTTCATTAATGACAAGCAAGTATATAATGCATGAATTTAGGCCTAAAAGACATGGGTTGAAGTAGCAGATTGAAGAATTTGTTTTGAAGAAGGCTAGAACCAATTGGTTTTAGTGAGATATGGTGGGGTTTGATGTGTTTGAAGGTTTGGAAGGACTAGGGAGGTCATGCGTATGTTTTGGCATGAAGCCTTAGTTGAGAGAAGTGCATTTTTTAATGGAAAATTGAGGTTTTAAAGACTAAAAGTGGGTGAAGTTTGGGGGCGGCATAATATTAAGGATTATTAAGCATGTGCAGGCTTAAAAAAAGGTGTTTGAAGTGTTCATAAGGTCATAGGAGGCCTGGAGATGGGTTTTTCAATGTATTCTCCATAATCCCACTGTATCGTAAGGGCAACTAGGCCAATTAGGCCTCTTTTCCAAAGAGTCACCTTCCCAAACACCTGCAATCGAGTCAAACACCATGGAAAGTCATTAAATAGGTTACCAACCTTAAGATTTCATAATTTTCAGAGCTCCAACTGCTCACCAAGCTACGAATCCACTAAACCCTCTCTTTCAAGCCAAACCTAGGTTTTCCAAGGAGCCTTATTGAAGATCACTCTTCTCACAATTAACTCACACCCAACACCACAAACATACCATATGATGTTTGTACATGCTCAAAAGACTCTCACAAATGACTACCCCAAAGGATTTCATCCATTCACACTATAAAACCACTCAAATTCACTCAAAATCACACATTTTCACACCCAAGGCTACATGCCATCACTCCAAAACAATCTCCCCTACTCCAAGAATCATCTTCTAACCTATTCCCCACCTAATGAACTCATTCCACCGAGCTACAATATATACATTAGGTGGAATGAGCCATTAAATCACTTGACCTCAAAACTTGAAATTTAAACTTCTAGACCCGCCTATAGTAAAATCCACCCTAAGAGCTCAAAATAAGATGGATTTTAATGCCACAAAAACCAAAATGTGGCTAACACATCCCTCTACCCAAATAAAAACACTTTTATTCAATTCCCTTCAGTATGGCCTCATGCAATTGACTGCTACAACACTAAAAAAGAGAAAAACAAACTCAGATTTACAAAGAAAACAGAGCTTTTTTGATCAATGCTTGTACAAAATCTTCCACTCTTCTCCACACACACCTTCATTTGAGATTCACATACATATATTCAACTCCTTTAATCAAGAATTGATTGAAAACCAACACCGCAAGTGACCTTTGGCCTTCCCTGACCGTTCAACTTCCCCATTATGCATTTCTTGCACTTCAAAATTTGAAAAATGTCACTTTGCACTAATTTAGCAAATTTGCAACTAAAACCTTCTAACTCACTAATAACCACTAAAATAGACTTATTACATCAATAAATGGTCTATATGACCTTATCCAAGCCAAAACAAGACTTCATCACCCTAATGACAACCACTGAAGCTTGGTGCCCCTGCACCAAATAGAGAGCAACATATAACCATCATTTTGCATATCTACATTAATGCAATTTTGAAAACCCTTATACAATCAAACTTAAACGCTTGAAATAAAGCAATGATCAATAACATGACTTTACAAATTCAATGTGCATACTTACCAATCAATCCAGGGAACCATCTGGGTTTGCTCTACTCTTTATTGTGTCAAGTATTGCCTCGTGGTCAAACTCGTGCACTTTCCACAAGTTCTTGTTCATGGGTCTACCCTTATATTTGATCAAATGAACATTGGTGGCTATAACTAGGTTCGAGTAGTGAAGAATCTTCAGATGCATTTTGAAGTCCTCAAACAACCAAATTGCAACATTCTTAACTAGGTACCTTCTAAGCCATGTTTTAGTAACAACCACCGAACCTGTAGGATATTCTATGTTTTCTCCATCTATAATTGGGGCCTCCAATTTCTTTTTGGTTTCGATACGACACTGGTAATAATTTGTATCCTCTTCATTGTCTTCATCTACAATCAACGCATGTCTTCCCTACATTGATATGTTCATCTTGTTAGATGTATTTAATAAACATCAAAATAAAACTTGTAAGATACATTACCTGGTTCTACAAGGTTTGATACATGATCAAAGTCAACGGATGATTGCATCTTCATGATTTGTAGAGCCGTCGGGAGTTGATAAGTGTCAAGTGGGGTTATACTTCTTACAAACCATTCATCAACCCACTATGTTGACTCGCAATCATTTCATGCTTGAAGTGTACATGCAAAACAAAAGCATGCCATCTTCCATGTATGGATAGTCCACGTACCTGCATTGGAGCTTCTAAAAGAGTGTAGCTCACTCGATCTTGTTAGTGTATAAAATCCTCATATTTTGCAATGTTAGTATCATCTCCTAAATGGAAAGATATACGAACTAAAGAATTACCTTGACTACCTAGACCCATCGCATGATTACACCACTCGACAATTGATCTTGCATCTGTCAACTTTACATTGTCTTTGTACTTTAACTCTTCTCGTGCTAGGGCTCTTTTGATACATGCACCTGCTCCATCATGCTCCCCCTTTCCATGCCCGACCTCTGAGAAGTTCCACATATGTTGAACACCACTGATCCTATGCATCCTACTCAACTAGTAAAACATTCTAGCGTTCTTGAATTGCGATGTACAATTATCTGACCATATGATATGTTGAATGAATGTTATTCCCCTGCTAGCCATATCAACATAGAACATCTAAAGGCAACCTTGAACAAACTCAGTAGAATGTGTGTGATCATCATTGATGTAAAATTGATACTCCCTCAATACTTTACTGTTATCCTCTATACTATCATTTGCATGAATGAATGTTATATGCGCAAATATAGCAACCTGCATGGAGTTGTAGTATTGTGATTGCACCTCTTTTTGTGGTTGTAGTGTGTAGTTCTCCGCGAAGAAGACAACTGAAACGGTGTTGTGAAGTGGAAATGTGTCCTTGCATAACTTGAACTGTGAGTCCAACCATTGAGCTCTATGTGTATGCCTTGCATACTCATACACCACCTAATCACAAAAAATGTCCATAAACTGATATACTGGAATCTTATCACTGGCCAATTCACACTTCTTTGATTCTTTCCCATCTTTTAGATTGTAGGCATTGTCTTGTATTTTCCAAATTCGACAATTTTGTCTCCAATTGTGTGTGTACTAGCCATGTGTTGGAAAATTGGCAAATGTTGTATGCCATCAAAATGATCACATGTGCCATCCAAACATGACTTGTAAAAAATTTTACCATCCTCTCTTTCACATAAAATGGAAGATAAGAATTCCCTTGAGGATTTAGGTGGAGGCCTTATGCTACATTCATGCAAAACATTGTCAATATGCATATCTACACATATACGTCAATAAACATCATAATGGTTAGAAAACTCAATATGTACTCTACAACAAGAAGTAGTGCGTGTGTGATTTATTTTGACATAAAAAGACTTTAGCATTTCAAAATACCTTTGACATATTTTAATTTCATGAAACTTTTGTACAAAATCAACAAAAAATTGGGTTTGAGTGGTATCCAAATAATGATTTGGATGTGGCTCACGGATTTTACTACCAATTCTCCTTCTTACAACATCTCTTTGATTAGGATAGGTCCTTGTGTTATCCTTCCAATAATCTACTATTAAAGATCTCAAGCCTTGAGCAATTATTTTATCTTTTCGTGGCACTTTACCCAAGAATGCCCATAACTCATTGCTATTTCGATCCTCCAATCTTTCATGCCTTCCTTTGGCTCTCATTAGAGATGATCTACTTATTTTCAAATACTTACTTGTCTTTGTAAGGTTCGCCTTGTTCCTTGTTTGACTACTTAACAGTGTTGTCATCACATGTCTTGTGGCACAACTATCCTTCATGCGTGAGGTAGAACCCACACTCTCGTATGCACTCATCAAGTTCTTTACAATGGAATTTTCATTTGAGTCATTTGAAACTCTCATCCCAAGAGCCTTCATGGTGGGCCTAAATTTGAGTTGCCTCGTCATTTCAACAAATAGTTGGAATCTTCCACCCTCACTTAGCTTCTCAAAAAAAAACTCCATATCCTCTGTGCAACTCATTGACATGTACGTTTTGACATCTTATCAGGCATCCATTTCAAAACATTGGAATCAATATCAATCAAAAATCTAGGTTTTCCATGCAAAACTCTAGGAGGAGTTCTCAAATGTAAATTTGTTTCAACATGAGGAATGTCAACAACATCGGGGATAGATCATGTACCTTCAATTGAAGGTGCAATTGATGACATACCTTGAGATTGACATGTAAACGATGTTGCACCTCCAACTTGAGATGTTTTTGGAGTGACTTCAAATAAAGGCGTGTTTGTTGATGTACTTTTGAAACGCAATGTTGTTGATGGTGTGTCTTCAACTGTAGATGTGATTTCCGATGTACTTAGAAGACCACATGTTGTTGGTGTGTCTTCAACTGGAGATGTGCATTGAACTTCACCTATGGCTAATGATGTGCCTCCAACTTGGGGATCCATTTGTGTCCTTCCACGAACTTTTTCCATTCATGCCCTTTTTTTTCCCATTGTACATCTCTCTTAGATTGCACAGGAATTTCTAGTTGTATGGGCTACAATTCTTTTGCTTCACGGGTTGCAATTTTTTATTCTCTTCTCCTTGCATTTTTTACTGCACGTTCTTCCGGTGTTAGAGGCTTTGGTCGTTTCCTTGGCATGATGTTGAATGTTGCATATTCACAATCACACATAGAACAAAATTAAGTAATGCATTTTATGAAACGTATTGATAACGCTGATTACATTGCATTTTATTGAACACACCAAAGCATTTTATGAAAGAAGGCAACGAGTTGTTTGGAATTATCAAACATGTCTATATGCTACAACATTTTTCATACATAAATCTACCTCCATACCACAAGAAAAAAACTTGTAATGTATTTTTTCAAACATATCGATACCGTTGATTGCATTGCATTTTGTGGTTATTTGAGTCATTTTGGGAAACAAATGTAAAAGTTGCAAATCATGTCAAAAAGTTGTCAAAAAGGGTAAAATGGTATTTAAAAAAAGGTTGTCAAGGAGAGGTTGGCATGTAATTTTGACAAGAGAAGTAATTGAAACACCCCCTATTTTTGTGTATTTTCTAGAAAATTTGAAGTTTATTTGATCTGTACAGTTACGTACCAGAAATTTTTGATCCTTCATGGAGTGAACTTGTGGGTAGCAAGCCTAACACCATTTTAGACTTGGTTTGGATTTATTTCAATTGTTTTTGTCAATTTTAGAGACAAATTAGAGAGGATCGGTCTATATACCATGTTTTAAAGGTTTTGAGTGTATGAAAATGACATTTTAAGCCATTCCACCCACTGTTTTGTTTTGTAACTTGGTGGAATGGATTAGTAGGGCATGATTTAGGTGTGTACATGGTTCGTT
>VDFB02047230.1:222098706-222114124 GCA_007258455.2 Sequoia sempervirens | reverse complement strand
AGAGGGCGGATGGGGGGAGATACCTGAGAGAGAGGGAGAGGGAGAGAGAGAGTGGGAGGGGGTGCGAAGGAGATGCCTGAGAGAGAGGGAGGAGAGAGGATGTAGGAGAGAGATAAAGGGAGTGAGTGAGAGACAAAGAGAGACCTGAAAAAGGGAGGGGGTAGGAGGGAGAGACTTGAGAGAGAGAGGGAGGGAGAGGGGGTAGGACTCCGAGATAATTGAGAGAGAGAGAGAGAGAGAGAGAGAGAGAGAGAGAGAGAGGGAGAGGGGGTGGCAGGGAGAGACCTGAGAGATAGGGAGAGAGACAGAGTGGGAGAGAGATATAGGGAGTGAGTGAGAGAGAGAGGGTGGAGGGAGATTATTGAGAGAAAGAGGGGGAAAGGGGTGGGAGAGAGAGAGAGGGAGAGAGAGTGAGAGAGATGGAGGAGGAGAGATAGGAGTGGCAGAGAGAGGGAGGATTGTGAGAGGGAGAGGCAGGAGGGGGAGACTGATGCAGAGAGAGAGAGAGAGAGAGAGAGGGGTCATGTGGAGACTTGAGAGAGAGAGGGTGGAGGGAGATTATTGAGAGAAAGAGGGGGAAAGGGGGTGGGAGAGAAGAGAGACCTAAGAGAGGGAGAGAGAATGGGAGAGAGATGGAGGGAGTGAGATATAGGGAGTGGGAGAGAGAGAGGGTGTGTGTGAGAGGGAGAGAGGTAGGGTGGAGATACTTGAGAGAGAGTGAGAGAGAGGGAGGGAGAGAGATAGAGTGAGAGAGAGGGAATGGGAGAGAGATAGAGGGAGTGAGAGACCTAAGAGAGGGAGAGGGGGTAGGAGGGAGAGACTTGAGAGACAAAGAGACAAAGATAACAACCTAAGATAGGGAGATGGAGTGAGAAACAAAAAGACCAAAGGAGGAGTGAGAAAGGGAGTTGGAGTGAGATAGATTTATTTAGGTACCTAGGTGGGAGGGAGAGAGACCTGAGAAAGGGGATTGGACTGAGAGAGAGTAGTCTAGGTCGCGTGGGAGGGAGTGATACCTGAGAGAGAGAGAGAGAGAGAGAGAGAGAGAGACTTCAGAGGGATAAAGACTTATCCAGTTAGGTAACGAGTTAGAGAGCATATGAAAGGTAAAACCTCAACTATCCATCTACGATCATAAACTATGCACTCTAAGCATTATCAAAGTTGTCGACCAAAGAGGGAAATTTAGGTTTTGTTCAAAGCAGGTCATTTGGCGAGTGCCAAATATGACCTGCTTTGGATGTGTTAGTTGACAAGATTTTACAATTTTCCTCATATTTTCGTCTGTGCTCCTCGTCTCATTTGCACGTATTTCAATGCAAGTTTATAAAAAAAACTGTGATAGCGTTAACCTCTCTCTTAGCTATCTAAATATATATAAAAAAAAATCATTTTGATTTAGTTAAGGTTTTGATCCATGGCTTCTATTGTAAATGCCTCTGTTTTTTGTCAAAAACCAACATGTGCTAGTTTTAGGATAGATTTTTACTCGTTCATTGAAACATGAAACAAATTTTTTTTTTGAAACTAGACTCCATTCTACACATAATGAAAAAAAAATCAATTTTTGATTAGTTTTCAAAAAAATTAGGGGGGAGCACGCTCAAATTTCAGCTTTTCAGGATGTGTCCACTTTGAAAATTCATAAAATATTATATATTCATTAAAAAAATTATCCGAAAGAACGAGGATAAACTACACGGTGTTAGCTAATTTCTCATTGTTGAGATTTTTGAAATTGTAAAAAAACGTTAATCAAAAAGGGGGGAGCCCTCAGACGCTATGTTGTTTTTTTATAAAAAAAGAACTTGTTTTTCCCCAACACCTGCCCTCCCCCACTTTTTGAGACCCTTAATCTTCATTAATTTCAAAAAAATATAGTAGCTTAGAAACTAGACTCAGAGCACTTCAACTTTTGTTCTTGCTGCATCTTGAAATTTTGAGCATAACTATCTTCATTTTCTCATGCAAATCAGATTTTACTGATTTCAAAAAAAAAGTGGCATCTTAAGAGCCAAAATTGTGTCACAAATCCATGCACTTACCCACTTACAATGTCCTTTACTTGCGCTTTTGGTATAGTTGGATGAAGGGAATTGCATTGGGAACTACTTACAATAATACATATTGTCCTTTGATGAATTGGGTATGCATTCTTTATGATTTATGGGTCATTATATTCTTGTCTGGGTAAATCTTAGATGAATATTAGACCTTTATGTTGTTTCCATGCATTTGGAGTTTGTTTATAGAGTGGAGTATGTCTCCATTTGTTGGGCATCAACTTGGTGTGTCCTTGGTTGCATAAAATGACATTTTGGATGATTTCAAGTGGTTATTTGACCTACAGTAGAGGAGTAACAGACCCATAACCATCTAGTTAGCTCAGCCTTGTTCATACCAACACTCTTATTTTTAGGTATATTGAGTTGGTTGTTGTTTTGGTAATTGTTATGATGTTAGGGCTGATAATTATCATTGTTACAACAATTACTTTACATCAACAATAGCACATTTCATTTTGTAGATTATTTCCTTGAGCTAACATTGTAACACCGAGTGGTAGTACCACCAATGATCTGCTCATGATATTTTGTGTTACTCACCCCACTAAATAATTGGCTCATTGGTTTTCAATCACTGTTGAAAAGTGAAAGAGATTCTCTTGCTTATTGTATTCACTCACCACTCAAAAGTTGAATAGTTGGTTTTACATTTTTTGTATTGTATGAGATTTCCCACCGAAAAGTAGAAATGCTAAGCTAACCCCATTAGATAAGCGGATTACTTTCAGTTGTTTCGTTTTTAAGTATTATTGTAATCCCATACATTGTATGCTCTCACCTCACCCACACTAGGAAATTGATGATTAGAAAGTGGAAAGAAAAGTTGTTTAGCAATTTCCAATTGTTGAGCTAACAAGATTTTCAAAATAATAAGGGTGATTATTACAATACAGAAAGCATTTCAAATGTTTCTTTTGGATTAATTTCTTCTCAAGGTTGTCGAGAAAATCCATCTTGTTGTTTCTCTCTCCATGTAATAGGAGTTTTGGGTGTAGGTTATTTTTAGGAGCTATTGGGTTCACCATCAACTCCAACAAGAACTCAAATTTTATGTTGATGGTAAGAAGGTGGTCTTGAGGGGTATGTCCAACAGAACTCCTTGTGTTGTTACAACTAAAAGAATGGAAATTTTATTCCATCATGACCAAGTAGAGTGGGTAGTCCAATGCTTGACCATTCCTACCCATTCTCTAAGAAATAAGAGAGAGTATCATGTAAATGTTCATACTTTTTGGATAAGCAAAAAAAGTTTTCAATGGAATACCTCCAGGAAGACCACCAGACAAGGGAATAGAGCACATTGTTGTAAATATTGTATTGATGTCAAAGAGGAAATTGTCAAAGGTGTATAAACGAGATTATTGGAAAGATGGTTGGCAAGATTATTGTCATTGAAAGATATTGATGTCACAATTATTTGATTAAAGATTGAAAGAAAGGTTAGTGCAAGGTAGGAAGATATAGAGTTGGTTGAAGGAATCATTGTTAACAAAGATATGATTCATCCACAAATACCTAAAATAATTGAGGATGCAAAGATAGCTAACCTAACATGTCATTTTAAGCCATAAAAGACAAAAAAAAAAGCATAAGGTTGACATTGATATGGTTGAAACTCTGTAGTTAGCAAAGACAATATTTTGATGACATGGTTCATAGTAAGAAAACATAAACCACCCAAAGTTATTTGAGAGTTCAAAGTCTCTTAAATTAGTTCAGAATTGGATAATACGGATAGATTTCGACACAAAGGATCTCATGGAGATAAATTCGATGATGAAGGAATGTATGGGAATGGAGGACTTGTTGAAGATAGAAATCGTTATGGGATACAGTTATGTTTATATGGTATTAACAAGAAAATTAAACTAAGATTGACTCCTTTGATGATAGCATTCATTATTAGTAGAAAGAAAATTTGTCTGACTCATTATAAGAGAAATTAAATTAAACTAAAATAATTTTATTTGACAAGGTCGACTCTCCCCAAGAAGTCACCACTCTTTAATGAATCGCCTCCTTTCAAAGAAGAGGTGCAATGGGTATAAAGCAAGGAGAATTGGATATAAAGACAATAAGTTTTTAATGTAACATCAATAGAGGAATAAAGATCCACTACATAAATAAAGACATTTAAATTAAAAAGAATGAGTAAGTGAAGAAATACAATGAATATAATTGAGATTTGTGTATAAATATGATATCATTCCTTTACTATCAGAATTATGAAGAAAAATGAATGTATGGGCACAATTGTAAAGTGGGGTAGATATAAGTGAATAAAATGAAACATAGAAAAAAGGTAAGTGTGTGTGATCCAAAATGGAATGGTTAAATAGATGTATGCACCTACACTTTCTCTATTTTCATTAGGAAAAAGAGATCCCTAAAGGTGGGATTGACTTTCAACCCTTAGGTGAGTCAACCCTATTAGAGATCTTGTTGTTTTCCTTATGACAAAAAAGTGTAAAATATGATTGAAATGCACTTTGGGGAGATAAACAATAAATCCTTAAAGAGCTCAATTGTGCAATGCAAAGCTTAGAATACAGATTTAAAGCATAACACTAACAAAAAATATAATTTGTAGACAAATTTGGGGGTTATAGGATGATATTTATCAACCCAGAAAATATTATCCCGAAAATTGTCTAAGGACACCCTAATATATGACTGAAAGGCACCTTTGGGAGATAAATAAAAGTGCATTAACGATCCAATAATTGAGATCTACCACTTGGAATACAAATTATTATTATAATACTATCATAAACAGTCATTAACTAGCAGATATGAGAAGGTTAAGACGATTTGTACCCAACTCCAAAAGTGTCATAAGGCGTCATGTTTTGACAAATTTGTCCTTGTATCTTTTTCTAAAAAATATGTTTGTAGTCCTCTAATGTTGGATCTAAGGCTCGAATTTCTCCAGGGTTTATTATCGGAAGGCCGAAAACAAATATTTTAGATGAGTTTTTGTGTCTTGACAACTTTGACAACTTTAACAACCTTACTTTTTTTTATCCAAGTTCACTCCACCTATAAATCTGCAAACACATAAAGAGAAGAAAAATGTGTGTTTTTGGTCTATAAGGGTTTGCCTTGGTCAAACCCTAGTTTGGTAATTAAACCTTGATAATAAAATGAAAGCATAAATGGAAGGAATAATGAATGAACATTAGCTTGTCGCAACTCACCAACCCCTTTAATGGCTACACTTAGAGGACTGAGGTCTAATACATCACTCCAAGGATTAGATCTTGCATGAAATGGTTTGATTGGATGCTTGATTTGCCACTTGATTTGATGCTTTAAAACTTGAAACATACATCGCAACAAAAACATGCATGAACACACATAAACTTTGACATCATGACAAGATCTTGAATTCCGTTGTAGATGACTAATAAACTTGCTCTTCAATGCTCTTGACAAAAATATTCTCTTGTGAAAGTTGTCTTAATGTTGCTTAGTTTGAATTGATAAAATAACCTTGTATTTATAGGTAATTTACTAATTTCCCGACAATTAAACATCAAAAGCTGACAATTGCAATTTGAATTTGAATAATTAAAATGTTGCCAAAAACATATTAAAAATTGGGACCTAAGACCTAAGGAGGACGCATTCTCCCATGGGTGAATGGGTCATAGGCCCTAAATCTAGGACACTCAATTTCCAAGGTGATTTAATTGATGTTTGCAATTGTTCAACGTAAGTTCCCCTTTTGAAAAATGAAATTAATTAGAATTTTAAATGCATAATTGGGTCAATTAGAGGCCTAATTAAGTCTAATTAATTGAAGGGATGTAAATATAGTGTAAAAATGTAAAGGTGTACATTTTTCTACACTTCATAGAATATATATTAAGATCATTCAATGAGAAGCATGGAATAATAGAGTAGATATAAGTGAGTATAAGATACATATGGAAATCATTTAATGACTAAGTAGTTGCAAATGGAATGAGTGAAATGGATTGGATACAATATAGAGATATATATGGAAGATCAATGAATGGAGAAGAAATGAAGATATAATATATACAAGTAGAAATAAATGAAGAAAAACATATATATATATATAAAGGAAGAAGAGTGATATCAAACAGGAGATCTAATTGGCCATTATTTGTTGAAGAAGTAACATTCAAAAGGTGAAATTTGTTTTGAAGGTTGGTGCCTCCTATAAGAAGATATTAGTGTCTCTTGCTAAGTTGGTGCTTAGCAATTGGGGTTGGTGCCCCCAGTAGGTTGGTGCCTATTAATTGTGGGGATTAGTGTCTCCAATAGGTTAGTGCCTACAAAGCTTGTAAAGAGAAGTTTTATATAAGCAATATTTTACCGTATTTTTCATCCATAAGGGTTTCCACGTAAATTTTATGTTCTTGTGTTGCATAATTGTTAGATCTTGTGTGATTGCTATTGGTTGTTAAGTTTTGAAAAAGTAAAAGATAGTCCTATACCGATTCACCATGTTCCCCCCCCCCCCCTCCTCGCCCTCTCTGTATAAGTGTGTGCTCATCACAGATGATTAAGTTGGAAGGAGCAAAGCTTGTCATTACCACTCCTTATCATCATCCCATAAGGCATAAGGAAAAGATAAAACTATTAAGGAGTTCTTGAAATGGGATAAATTCGTCTTAGAAAAAGTCTATTTGCATCTTTTGTGGTTCCAATAAAGAAGGGTAGAGTTATGTGAATATGCATACATTATTGTGCTTTAAACAATAAGACCATCAAGAATCAATATCCAATTTTGAGGATTAATGAACTCATTGATGAGTTATATGGTGCGATTTATTTTTCCAAATTAAATTTGAGATTTGGATATCACCAAATCAAAGTTAGAGAAGAAGACATCTAGAAAATTGTATTTTGTTGTCACTTTGGACATTATGAGTTGTTAATCATGTCTTTCGGCTTGAATAACACACTTGTAGCATTCCAATCTTGCATAAACCAAGTGTTTAATTAGAAAATTTGTTTTAACATTCTCTAATGATATCTTAATATACATTAAGACTTGAGAAGAGCACATGAGGCACTTAGATGAGGTATTAATAATTATGGAGGCCCAATCTTTGTTTTCCAAAAAAATTAAGTGTGAGTTTGCTATGACAAAAATTATGTATTTGGGACATGTGATTAGCTCTTAAGGGTGTGTCTTGCCTTGGGTGCTAAAATTATTGAGCATAAGTCTATCATCCTTGGTTGGAAGGATAAGCCTCTTGATAGGTTATCTTGCACAAATTGGCCTTGGGGTGGGTTGAACAAGGTTTTAAGGTACCTAGATATTCCTTTTTCAGTTGATACCTTACTGAAAGACGTGTTTTTGGTTGTTTGGAAAAATTTAGAGCAAAAATGTTAAGTGGAAAACTCACCTTCTCTCCTTGGCAAGTAGGATTCATGTTTTTCAAAAAAAAAAAAATCATACTATACTATCTTCTATGCCTCATCTTGGCTTTTTGTAGCTATCAAATTAATAAAGCACAGAATTTGGTTAGAGACTTCCTATGGTCTAATGTAAAAGGTGCTAAGAAAAGGCATGTTGTTAGATGGAGTTGGTGTTGTTTTCCAAAGCAATTGGGCAGTCTAGCTCTTAAAGACTTGAAATGGCAAGTCATTGCCTTGGCTATGAAATGGATCTTAAAAGAATTTGATGGAAATAAACCTTGGAAGGTTTTAGTCAAGAATAAAATTACATTGTCTAAGCCAAAAAAAGGAAAACTTTGGAATGGTCTTCATCCTCATGACTTGTTTGGGAAGTTCAACATTTCCCCTTTTGGCTACAAAGTTTTTGGTAGCATATGAAAGGATTGGGAAAGTATTAAGCACTTTACTAAGAATAAAGATGCTTTCTCAAGAAAAGAAAATGTTGTGGTTGTGTTTAGATCTATTTGGTGGAAAATTCACTAAAAAAATAAATCTCGTGTTAACTCTTTTGCCCATAATTAGGCCTTGAAGGAAATTGACAACTTTGGGAGTATCATTTATAATGGCAAACTAAAAGAATGGGATTCCTTGCATAATTATTTCAACATTCCTAAGAATCAAAGAAGAACATTTTCTCTTCTTAAGAAATTGTTCAACATCCCTAATTTCAATTTTCTTGTTGAGCTTAAATTCAATTCAAGGATTTTGGGCAACATTAATTAGATTGATAGCTATGTTTTGGAAAATATTACCTCTAAGAAAATCTATTCTTTGTTGGTAGACATAGGAGAGGCTTTAAACTAGATTCATGCATCCTAGAACCTCAATTTTTCCATTAATGAGTTATCCAAAACTTTTTGAGTTTTATGTGGTCCTTTGCTTGCGATCTCAAATAGACCTATTTCATATGGTTAGTTGTGCTTAAGAAGCTTATTGTGTTTGATGGTGTTCATAACCATGGCTTTCATATTAATGTGTGCAATTTGTGTGATAAAGTTGAGACCTATGAACACTTATTTTGTGTATGTCCTTTTGCTTTGATGCTTTGGTCTTTACTTTTAGGGAAACATCAAAGTTGGGGATTTAGAAACTCTTTTAGTTGGACTGATGTTTTATTTGGTCATGTTAAATCATTCTCTGTTGAGCTTAATAATTTTTTGTCTCTTCTTACCTATGAAATTTTGTGGCATATCTGGAAAGCAAGAAATGAGGATATATTCCAAGGTAGGAGAAGGATCTTGCTAAAAGAGGGGATTTTGCTGGTTTACAAGTGTGAGATTGTTAGTGCCCAGTTCTTTAGCATTGATGATAAAGAGCTTCAGATGCTTAAAGAGTACATGAAAAACAATATCATGGTGCTTGAGAAAGAGAAGAAAACCTTAGAGTTCAACAAAGGGCCTAACATGTCATGTACAAACTTGTCAAATATTTAAATGAGGAAGACACGGTTGAGTCAGTCGTTGGTTCCTTTGAGATTGATTACTACAAAAATGATAGCAACCAGAAGTGTTGTTGGGAGCAGCTATGTTTATTCTCTATTAAACTAATTATTTAGTTTGTTATCAATCTTTTTGAATGGTTCGATGTAATGTTATTAGTGACTATACTTTGAGTTGTTCTCAGTGTTGGCTAGTGTCTAGGCACCATATATTGTATTTCGTTTTTGTACTTTTGGTACTCAACTTCTAATATATATAACATCCAATTGGCGTATTTCCCAACCATTTTGTGGTTTGAAAGCAAGAAGCATCTTAATGGTGCTAATATTTTTTCTTTACGGTCTATACCATTTTTCTAAGTAAAGCCTTTGGAACTAACCTTGCCATATGATGAGGTTATTGTAGTGATTTCAATGAATCATCATTTAATTCTTATCTGTATAGCTAGTGTCCAAGGTGATCTGCAATGTGGTTTTGAATTTTGAAGGTAACAAACCTCTCCTGATTGTATTTAATCTATCATGAAATCTAATAAACTTAAAATCAAATCTATTTTACTAATGTATTTGAATTAAACACACTATTTGACATGAAATATAATGAAATCAAACTACTTGAAATGAAATGTATTGAAATTAAATACAGTACTACAAATTAAAATAAACTATTTTGTTCCAAATGAAATACAAAACTTGCATTAAAACTAAAAAATACAAGAAACTTTTTCTGATTTAATGTTGTCGGTCTTTCAAATAAGAATGTGATAATAAAAACTAATCTATAATTATGTAAATGAAATAATGAAATAGAATGTTGTAAATATAAAATACCATAAGATTTTCTCCATTGAGTGAGTGGGCCCTACTCCCTTCAAAATCAATCCTTTACTCCTTGGGTGATATCAAGTTTGTTTCTTCTTTCTCATAAATGATAAAAGTAGAACATTACATATTAATGCTGCTTTTTGCTCCTCTTTTAGACTAGAATTATGCTATGAAAAGATTAATTTCCTAGATGTCCCTTTTCTTGTTCTCAACGAACTTAAAAAGAAGATTATTACTATCTTAGGACTAACAAGTCTTAGCTCATGTATTAGTTAATTTATTCTTTTACCCCACACATGAAGGTAAACTTCAAACTTGTCTTAAAGATTTCCATCAATCCTAAATCAGGGCAGTGCTTAGTTTCGTTAAAATGGAGTTCTCTGAACTCTTACGAATAGACTGAAGGGTTAATACTTCAGCCATTTTTTAGGTGGAGTTAATACTTCAGTCATTTTTTACTGAAGTGGTTGACTCCTCAAAATCATCAGGAAACAAAGCATGCAAAAGGGTGTTTTCAAGTTAGAAAATTGTCTTTTATCAGTCTTGTGTGGCTAGAATCACTGAAGTTTGGCTCAAAATCTTTAAATTATATGGACAGGTGGTACAAGTTGTCATTTGCTACTCCAAATTGGTAGGGTCGTGATATTGCACATTATGAAGGCATTTGATCTGGTCTAGAGATGACTGAGTTCAATTCTGGAGTTGTTCTATTCATTTTGAGTCGTCAATAGTAACTCCAACAAACAAAAAAAAACTTAAAAATTGACTTTCTCCAGCTCTAGATTTTGTTGTGCTCAAGCCTAGTATTTGTCACAAGAAGACAAAAATGCATAAAGAATACAAGATTTATACAACCATGTAGACTTGTATATACAAGAAGAAATAAGTAAGAAAACATATCATATTTTTTTTTATAATAACTTCAAGTCTTTTATTCTTGCAATAAAATCACCAAATTTGTTGTTTTAATAGAAATTATGCATTATCTTTAAATAATAAATGAAACAATATTATTGTCTCATCATCATCCTCGCACATGAACTGAACCATATCCTCATGGCACAAATTGTACATCATCCTCCTTGGCTAGAATCCTATCCTCATAAAGTTGACTCTGATCATAATCTTTGTCCTAATAGGAAGTGTATGCTTTGGGAGCTACATAGCCCATATTTTCAACAATCCTAACCTATCACTTTTGAAACTTATACACTAGCATCTGCACTATCGTAGTCCAGATGGAAGCAAGTGTAATGATGAAAAGAGGTTTGAACATCATACCCGCCCAAGCATGCTTCTACTGCTAGATGCATACAATCTTGTGAATGAACTCTTTTGAGACTTTATCTCAAGTTGATGGAAGAGACAATCTCTCTCCTCCTTAGGTGCTTAAGCAATCTTTTCTGTCGATTTATGCAACACCTTTGGGCAGCAACTTGAAGATACCCCTCATGATTATGAAAACTTGCGATGCTATAGAGTAAATTTTTAACATACTGTTATTCATATCAAATCTAAACCCAATAGAAGAGAAGCAATAGGAAAACTTTTGATTCTTGGGTATTCATGGCTCATTGGGAGACCAACTATGGTTTTTGCAAGGTTAGACTTTGCTAATCGCTCCTCCCATATTATTTAATCCTCAAAAGAAAAAAGATATTTTAGTTGCACTTCTCCAACATATAGGTTAAGCATAGATGTATTGCAGTGTTCAAGTAGGAACCCATGCTATTAAAAATCATACAACATATATGTTCTTCAGCTATGCTCTTGAAATGTGTATCTAAAAATGATTGATCATTTGCAAAATCATACGACAATTTACAATAAAGTTTCATGAGCTTTCATTTCCAAAATTGTTCCTAAAGAAAAACAACAAATGTACCTGATGGGGGTCAACAGGGCAAAAGGGATTCTCCTACCTCATAGACCAAGCCTACCTTTTATTTTGCTTCAACTCTCTTCTTCTTCAACTCCACCTTTTCTTTCTTTAAACTTCATAATTTCATCCTTAAGCTAATTGTTTTCCTCTTCAATAGGTTCAATGTCATATCCCCCAAAATTGTGATTGCATCTAAAGACAAATAAATATTTAAGTAAAAATGAGTAATTGCGATTTAAAAATAATTATGATTATCATGAATAATATCATAATTATAAATACGATATTAATAATAAATTAACCGTTTTATCTACACATTATAGTTACAAGATAAATATTATAGAATAACCCATACGTACAAAATATAATATTCAAAGTATAATATACAAGTTATAAATGAAATAAAACAAATTACAAAATATAATATACAAATTCATATTGAAAATATAAGAAGAAATAATAATGATTTAATATTATAATTAAAATTATCAAATATTTAACAATATAAATATTTACAAACTACCATATAAAAAATAAATATAAAGATAATATATAAATAATCATATATATATATTAATAAGAAACATATAAATATAAATATATAATATATAAAATATAAAATATAATAGGGAACTGCACAACAGGACAACGATTTTGGTAGAGGGCAGTAATTTAACATATATCGAAGCCATTAATTATTAAGAGGGAAAACAAAGTCTAAAAGCAGCGATTAGAAGTCTATGTTTATCAAACACTATAATGTGCCGAAGTCAATTAGAAATTAAAAGAGTCGTTAATAAGACAAAACTCAGAAAGTAAAGGCAGCGTTACATAATGAAGAGGTGTGATTAAAGTAAAACTAAATCATAACTTACCAAAGGTCAGCGGTGGTATTAGAAGGTTATGCCGAAGTCAATTAGAAATTAAAAGAGTCGTTAATAAGACAAAACTCAGAAAGTAAAGGCAGCGTTACATAATGAAGAGGTGTGATTAAAGTAAAACTAAATCATAACTTACCAAAGGTCAGCGGTGGTATTAGAAGGTTATAGTGTTTGATAAACATAGACTTCTGATCACTGCTTTTAGCCTTTGTTTTCCCTCTTAATAATTAATGGCTTCGATATATGTTAAATTATTGTCCTCTACCAAAATCAGTTCAAAGACTCATAGATAAGATGGGTTCTAGTTTAATTTATAGATGGCTTGGAATAAGACAAGTGGGATAAAAGTATCAATAAAGGACAAGTGGTGATATATTGGCTTGGAATGCAAAGAAAAATGGTATAGGACCTGGAAATACTTTTGTTCACCGAGATCCACAAGAAAATCAATTGCTTCATACAAATAATTAAGCATAAGTAAGGATGAATACAAGACCTTTAATACCTCAGAAAGCCTTTTAGAAAAGATGTTAATGCGTGGAAGAGGACGTAATTAAAGAGGATCATCTCAAGAACATTTTGACGAATCAAGATCGGGATTAGAATTATTCTTTGAACTTTTCTTAAGAATCTGCTTGGAGATTGCAAGATAAACCATAACAATGGTAAGGAAAAGATATTAGTCCATTTCATGACATTATGGCCAAATGATCGTGAACTATGAGTTCAGCCTTTTTGAGGAGCTAAAAAGTACAATTACATCAGCGAATATAACTATCACTGGGGTACTATGTTAAAGTTGTTTATGTAATCTATTCAGTAAAGTAAAGAATAGAGCATTGTAGAGCGGAACGAAGAAAAGAAGTTTGTGTTTCAATTGTAATCTTGTGTGTTGCTAAAGCACAATCTTAGGATGTTATCTAAGCGATGAACGAAAGATACTCCAGGAAATAGGAGTGGATGTGTTATAATCTTTTATTGCAAAAGTTTTGAGCATGATGAAAGTCTTGACGGACTTATTTGTTTGATGTGTTTGTAATGCAATCTCTCTAGCCTATTGTAAGTTTTTGGAAAGACTGATTGCAGTGTGACAATCTACTTCCTTGTTAATGACTTAGTCAAGTCACGTGGCACATGATAAGTGTTTCTCTAGATTTTGACACTTCATTGGATTTTGGTAAAATTCCTTTTAATACTGGCAAGAAATGCCATTGCTTTATTTCTTAAATTTTGAAATGGTCTAGCCACTGAATTTTTGAAGATTGTTTATGGCCAGTTGGTCAAAATTTGATTCGACGGTGGGAATGAACTCAACCTTTTGACCTATTGCTGAAATTAAAAACTATTTATATATTGAAATTGAATTAAGTTATTGTACAAGAACATTTTGGTTGTTTAGAATGATTGATGTAATGTTCATCTCTATCATGTCCTGGATGGGCCTCCGATGGATCCTGTAAGGAAGAAAATTTTAAGAAAATGCAACTAATATGTTATTAATTTTACAAAGAAAGAAACCTTGTGTTATGGTATGTGGGCGGATAGGTAGTCTAGTAAGCCCAGATGATTAGTCTCTCCAAGTCGAACAGGCTGGTGAGACACTTAGCCAACAAGAGTTGTCATACTTAGTAGGAGGGTATCCTTAGTAGTGCAATAGAGTTGGTTAAGTGGGGGGTACACACCAGAGCTCAGATGGCAACTAAGGGGGAATCCCTCTTTTTAGTGGCATGCCGAGCCTTGGAGGACAGTTAAATTGGAAAGAAATTCTAATCTTTTTTCTTGTAATTACTTAATAGCTTATTTTAATGAAGCATTAGATAAATGAAATTCGTACTTGATGAAAATCTTTACAGTTAGAAAAGTGAAGGTTGATGTTAACCTTTAGTGAAATTTTGTTGGTAAACCTATGTTAAAAATTATTGATTGTAATACTCAGGAAGAGTATCCATCTTTATGGTGTTTGTTATAACAACTTCTATAATTTTGCTATCAAGTCGATTTCATGTGAAACATTGGACAAAAAAAATGTCAAATTCATGTAAGCTGGGTAAGCTAGAAGACAAGATTAGCACTAATCCAGGAATGTTGTCAGTAATGGTTAAACAAATCAAACTGATCAGGAACTTGACTGGTGGAAGCTATTAACAGATAGAAAAGCTAAGTAAATGTCAACTGGGGAAATATGATGAAATCCTTCAAAAGTTCACATATTTGTTTCAAAACAATTAAGACTCTTTATATATAATTCTGATTATAGACTTGCATTTATAAATAAATAATCATCGGGGACGATGATTCTTAAGGGGAGGAGTATGTTACATCCCCTTTATCATGAACATGTTTATGACAATGAAATTATGGACATTATGTTAGTTGCAAGTAATTGTTTTTCATGAGAATGTGAAATTGTAGAAAGAATAATTGTTTATATGTCGTAATTTCAAATATGAATGGTTTTCTTATATAAGCGAGTGGTTTCCTATTCATGTGAAAATGAATGTGTTCATGAGATTATACTTAAATATATATAGATATATATAAACGTTGAGAACAATCTAACCATAATTCTTGTTAGTGGTTGCAGGATTGTCAAAGCCACGAGAGAAAGGGAACTATCATCAGGGAGAGGACGTGGTTAACAATGGATCAATTTTATCATCAAACCCTGAGTCAATGTAAGACAGTGTATCGAAGTCATAACTTGACCAAAAGTAATTTAATATAATTATTGTTAACAAGTCAATTTAAAATATATATCAATAATCACCTTTTAAGGAGATTGTGAATGGTTAATAAATATTAAATTAAAATAATAGATATAATTAAAATATTTATTATATCCTCTTGAAAGTTAGCGAACCAAATTCTTGATATATATATATATATATAT
>VDFB02047230.1:222052546-222098606 GCA_007258455.2 Sequoia sempervirens | reverse complement strand
GGTCTCGCCAGATGGATTGATCAACTCATAACCAACTCCATTGCCCTTCTTAGATTTTGAACCATTGAACCTCAAATTCCAAACATGCTCTCGATCTTGTAACTGCTTGGGACTGGGTATTTCTCTTTCCTGAATCTCTACCACTGGATTTTCTTTCTAAATGATTTCTTCTTTTGACGAGAATTCTCCATTAGAATCACTGTCTTCATCTTGCGTTGTCAAATTAAAACATTCATCTTCTAGAAGTTGGGAAATCCTTGCGTGCACTTGGTCTAAAGCCACCTTGCACATTACACAAGAAAACTTAGAATGAAAAGAATTATGAATCTGGCGCCAGTTAGGCAATAACAAATCTTGCACAAAAGCATGACTTCCCAATTCTCTTTCTTGTCTCACACTTTTGAGTACAAATCTTCTGAAATTCTCAAACATGCTTTCACCTTCATTTGGTGATAGCTCATCATCACTTTCAATAGGAACCTCTATTGAATATTCTTGATTATCTGAGCAGTGCAACATCAAGACCTCTGGTGCCTTTGGTTTGTACTGACCTAAATCTGTTTCACAAAACAAAATTTCATTGTTTTCTCCATGCTCAGTAATCATCAGCTTAAGTCTTGGTGTACTTTCAATTTTTATTTGATTGGGAATACCCCTCCATAGTAGCCACATGTGCGAGAAATTAGTGGAAAACTAACCATTTAATATGTGGGTCCAGTCTCTTCCTAAAACCATTTTGTATCCATCTGGGATATCAACTACAAAAATGTTGATGAAATGTTGAATTCTTGGATCAGAGGATAATTGCATATGAATATTGTTTAACTCTCCTACGACTAGGACCTTGGTCTTATCCAACTGTCACTTTCTTATTTGTCTTTGTGGGTGTCAAACCCAATCTATGACATACAACTAAAGGCATTACATTACTAGATGCTCTTGAATCAATCAGACAGTTATGCAGAAGTTTGTTGAAAATTCAAAGCAAACGAGGAATGGAGCTGGCTCATCTTTTCCTTGATAAAATATTACATGGCTTCATTTCTATGCACCAAATTCTATCCTTCTTGCTTTTATCTTAGTATTCTTCTCAATCTGTGGAGCTTATGCTTCTTTTGTAGAATTCTCTATCTGATCTTCCTTTGAAGCTTGACGTGCTTGCTCATTTTTTGTTGTCTTTTGACCTGGCATTTCTATGCCTTCTTTTGCTTCATACATACCTTGAGTTACTTTGGAACCCCAAGATCCCTAAGCAATATTTACTGTCTGAGGCGATTCCTGGAACTATTCATCTTGAACAAAATTTACATTATTTGTGGAACTTGCAGCCTTCTGGATGGTGTTGGCTAAATCTTGTTTCAAATTTTTCAATCTATCAAGGAATGCGCTCCTTATCTTTGGTATCTTCATCAATTCGAACAATGACACATTCACCTTGATTTTCTTCACCTCCCCTGTTACGTACTGACTAAGTCTTTTCAACTCATCTTTAGGAGGAGAACTACTAGTAGAACTACTAGCATTATTTCCTTGCCTATACTGAGGCGTGTCTCTCGGAAGAGGCGAATTATTGCTTGCATTTGGATGTGGTGGTGTTTGGAAGTTGTGTGGAGGAACAGACAAGGTCAAATGCTCTTGATTTTTCCTATAATAGACGTTTGGTGGATTGTTCCCTATCTGCTAGAACGCTTGAACTTCTTTTATACCTTTGACCAACACGTTGTTATTCAATGGTGGGAAGTAATAATTTGTCATTTTTTCCACAGGTCTATAAATAACCATATATGAGTATATGGAAGGTGGTTCCTCCACCGTCCCATTAGCCGATGCTCGTGGAAATCTTCCAAACTGGTCAGGTGCTTGATATTGTTCAAATTGTGGTCAAAGTGTGAAGTCCTCCAAAACTAAAGCTTGATCATACTTTACGACATGAACTATGGCAGTGGACGGATCCTCTTGTGTCTCCTTTTGTATCTCTCTCTGGAAAATATCAGCTACTAGTTGAAATTCTCTACATTGTGTCTCGAAAAGCTGATTAGTGTTGTGCAATCGACACCATCCTAACAAGGTTGACTCACTGAGGAGTATACTCTATGTTGGTCGGTTCTCTTGAGTTGTAGGATTTTCTAGGGGTGATGACACATTTCCATTGTTCGGTCTCGTATTCCATACTCTTTTTTGATATCCTTGATTGTTGTTATGGTAGCCTTGAGCATTGCTTGATTGACCTTGGTAATTTTGATAATTACCTTGGTATCCTTGAGAACTTTTTTGCATGTTATGGAGTTGATTTTTTTGATTTCTTAGATGAGTTACTCTAGTAGAAAATTTCTTCACTTGTTCAATCAACTCTCTCATCTCTTCTTTTTCTTCTAGTGTCCTAGTGGATGTTGTTGTACTCTGCAAATATATTGGTTGTGATGATTGTGCTTGAGAAATAGGACCTCCTGGGTGAATTACCAACTGATTATTGGGAGGCAGAATGGGATTCGTAATTAGCGTGTGATGTTCCAATGCTTGATTGATCCTTGCTATTTGGTTCGACATAGTAGGGTACCCCAGATGATTGAGTGGTCCAGCAACATTCATGCCCAAATCAAAATTGACCTTGATTGCTTCGGCATATGCCCCTTTGAGATTAGCTAGGACTGGGTTGGGTCTTCTCACAAACATGGATGTAAGACTGTCTAAGGAGGCATATAATATCGACAATGTTGTGGCATCATTCAACTCACATGAATCTCATAACCTTGTATATGCCTTGTGAAATCTATTGTTGAAGGCACTGATTGGCTCATGCTCTTGTCTTTTCACTTCAACAAATTGTCTATAAAGTTCAGCTAGTGTGGTTGGCAATCTAAATTTTTCCAAGAAGGCTTCCTTCAACTGTTTCCATGTTCAGATTGAATTTACTAGTAGATTCACATACCAATAATATGCTTCCTCTCCTAAAGAGCATGGGAATAATCGACATGCTACATCTTCATGTTGAATATCTCGATTCTGGAGAGTGTCTTCAAAAATATTGATGTGTTTGTCAGTTGTTCGGTTGATATCGCCAACATGGAACTTGGAGTAAAACTGCTCTGGATTTTAGGCATATCATGATAGTCAGAAAAAGTAGTGAGGGGCAAAGCGTTATGCAGACGCCAAGCCATTGGAACGTTATGCTAATTTATCTGGATCAGCGGAACTAGTGGTGCAAATACTTGAACTTGTTGATGGGTAACGTTTGGTGGTGGTGTTTGGAGTAGACTAGAATAATCTTCTCCGCTTGGTGCTTCTTCATTGGGTGAAAATTCTTCTTCATTGGGGCCAATGACACTGGACATTTCTCCTTGTGATGTTTTTGTTTTCTTAATCTACTTGTTTTTATAGGGCGATAACTCCACAGATTCTTTGAAAGAACTTGGAGTGGATCTTGTAATTCTTCGAAATCAATCTGTTGAAAAGAACCAATGTGATCCAGTGTGTCTTTAATCTCACTAAGGATGTGCAGGAGTTGCTTTAGGAGCTTATTGATTTACTTGTTGTGGGACTTGTTGATTAGCTTGTTGATTGGCCTGTTGATTAGCCTGTTGGTTCTGTTGTCGCTGAAGAGATTGAAATATTTCTACAAGATGATCTCTTTGAATATTTAAATCAATACGTCGGGCCCTTTCTTCTTCTTCTTTGAGGATAAAATGCATATGAAACCAGTCAGGAGAAATTCTTCTAACTTGCCATGCAAAGCTGAACAATTCAGTGATAATGTCTTCCTGCTCATCATGAAAACCCAAGTTTGGTTGTACTACTAGTTGGGGATCTTGATCTAGATTAGGAACGTTGCCCAGAAGCACCATTCTTAATCGTATTAGGAAGACTTGGATTTGTTGATGATGAGTTGCTGGTGGGTGATTGTTCTATCTCGTCAAAAGCTTGTTTTAGGTGATCAATTTTTTGTCTAATCAAATCTCTTTGAGTTGCTTCTTCACAAGGAGAAGCATCCAGTGTTGTTGATCCTAGTGAAGAAGCAATTCAGAGAGAATTCCACAAGGGAATGATTTCCGCCCTCAAGGAAATTCAGGAAGTCCCATATGTGCAGGAAATGTAGGATATGCAAGACATTCAAGATAATCAGGAAGATGAAATTGAACAACCAATAATCCCAAATTGGCTAAAAGAAAGGCTAAAAATTAAGGTACTAGTAGAGATACCAGAAGAAGATGATACTGCATACTTCTTGGCAAGGCTAGAATAGGCTACTACGAAGAAGTCAACCAAGAAATTTTCTACAATACAAAGAGATGAAGCTAGTAACCGTACAGTGCAGATTGCAATACCAACAGTTAAGAAATCGTAAGATGAAATTGCCCCAAATGAATACATTGTTACAACCATTGATATTGGTCCAACAAAAAAAGGGCAGGAAGTTGAGGACCTAGATAACTCTGTTGCCACCATTAAATCTAGGTTGGAAAAAGAAGTGGTGAAGAAAAGAGAGTATAAAAGGGAGATTGAGCACTTAAAGGAATACATCCAACATTTAACCAGGCCACTCAATCAAGGTGACCAATCAGCCCCTCCACTTCCAAAATCTTCATAGGAGCCAATAAGAAATTTTGAAGAGGAATTGACTACAGCCAGGGAAACCAAGGAATGGATGGCAAGAAAGAAAGAAGAGGCAATGGCATTCATAGAAAAGTTGGCATACGTTTATGGGAAAACCTCCTCTCTGCTCTCATGAGTGGTAAACCTAGCAAAAGCATGGGAAGGCCTCCAAGACATTCAAAGAAAAATTATTCCATGTCTTCGAGAGATAAAGGGAATTTTGAAGCAAAGATTGATTGATGAGAAGATCATTGAAGCAGGAGCTACATACAATTTCAACAACTGGTATTATGCGTTGATTTCACGAGAAGTCTTGGAAAGAGTGAAGGAAAATGGCGCTAAAATTGAAGAACAAGTAAGAGGAATCCAAAATAAAATTTTCCAAATGGCTACGGATGTGCTTGACAAAGACATTATTCGAGAAAAACACTTGCAGTCAAAAAATTTAAAGGATAAAGTTCAAAGGATTTTCCCTACCACTGTCGAGCCAATCCTAAAAGAAAATTTGACTAAGGAATTCAGCTTCCTGACCGTCCAAGACACCTTCCTGCTGCATGAAGCAGAATGGGTGATCGCCTTTGCAGAGTGTGCATGCAGTTTAGACTTGCTGGAATACAAAGTTAACATGTTGTCGGACATCACCATTGAGGAAGTCACCGTGAACGTGTCTAGGTTGATTGAACGTAATGCTATAGAAGTGGATAAGGATGCAACTCCCAATGGATGACTTCTATGTAGTTAACTGATTGTTATTTGGGCAACCCTAATTAGGGTTTTGTTATTTTAAATCTGGGCCACTAATCTTGAATTGATCTTCACTGTTCATTGTATTCTTGAAACTCTATATAAACCCCCCTCACTTTCTCATTTCATAATAATAATAATAAGAAGAATACAACATAGAGGATAAGAGATAAAGAATAGAGAATAAGACAGACAGTTCTATGAAATTGTTGTTGAAAACTATTTTGATAATAAAATTCATAATGCATGAGATGCTTTAAATCCTTTCATTGTCAAATGGTTGCATGGTTGCATATTTCTCTTCCTCGTAGAGTAGATTTAAATTAGAATTTTATTTGAATGTACGTTAAGGGAATGATAGATTGATAGTAAATATTAGTGAAACTAGGCTCATACTTTCTTTGAATGGATGCTTTTCATTCTTTGTGTAAAGTTAGACTGATCTTTTGATGTGGATGCTTCAATGTTTACTTCGAATAATGTTGTTCTATTGATGATGTTGTTTGTAGTAAAGAAATCTTAAGCACAAATCCTAGAAGATTGCACTTGCTTTGTGTAGTTGTCGTTTAGCGTGATGAAACAAAGTATTATTTTTTTTTAGTTTCACTCAATCCTTACCGTCTCTTGATTTCGTAGGAATAGTATAGGATTTCTAAACCCTTACTCCTTTTTCACCTTTTTATCTAAAATCAGAAAATTCCAAAAAAATAATACAGCATTTAAGTCCTTGCTTTTTGATTAACTTACTAGAGTAAATCCCTTTGTGTTACTAGAAAATCACAATGACCACAGAGCTTATCCACACCTAATTGATGAATCATTGGAATTGTCGTATGATCTTTCTTGCAATATTAGCATACGAGGTATTTTTTCAAGAGAGGATAGAGCGTCTTTGAACACCTTATTCTAGAGTTTTTGGTATGTCATAAAAAATGCATCAACAAAACTCTACACCTTCTACCCAACTTTATCTCTATTGGAGGATAGTAGTCACAAACCCTCTTTCATGCCTACAACATACTTTCTCACAACTCTCTCTTGCAGCTTCTCCGCTTCACTATTCACCAAAACAAGCTCCTACAACAAACTCATACTCAACACATCTCACACCCCAACAAGATCAACCTTGTTTGATACCATTTGATGCAGTCGATACTAGGGAACCTTATTAGGCCACCCAATCTTGCAGCCTAATCAACCCAAATTCTCAAACTCCAAATTTGTGCACATTCACTTAATTAAAACCATAGAAAAACCCACTTAAATAACATTCAAAAACTCATGTAGACAACAACAATATTTATGCAAGTCATCTATCTCATATTCAATCTTCAAAGCTACTAGCAAGCTACAACAGGGAACCCAAACTCTCATTAACAAAAACCCATGAATGAATATTTGAAATATGTTGCAAATATTTTTTATTACCAATAAAAAGCATGAAAAAGTACACATTTAATCCTCCATATGATCTCCACATTAAGAACAAATATGCAAAGTTTCACCACAAACCCGTCACTTTCTTCTTATCATTGCTCCCTCATTCCACTGTATCTTCTAAAACAATTTCTAGGTTTTGTGCGTCTCCTTCCCATCTTTTTGAAACATTTTGAATTTTTCTATTTCGTTACTGTATGAGAAAGTTATGCTTGTTTTTGTGAGACCAGTCCTCTTAATTATGGCTTCTAACCATCTTCCTCTACCATGAAATGCCATTCAAACCTCTGCCTCCTCCATTATGGCATGGTACTTCATGCAAATTGTCCTCTTCAATGTTTTTTCTAGGAAAAATTAAAATCTTTGCCAAAATTGTCATCCACTCCCTCTTTCTGGAACCTCCACTCCCACAAACTTCTATTCTCTTTCTTTTTATTTAATCCAGGGAGTTACACAAGCAATAAAAAATCAGTATCCCAACCTAGGCATTGGATTTACATTCCAAGTGTAATGTGAAATTTCACTAAATGCATTCACATTTCATCTAAATTTGGAGCCAAACAAAGTGTAGAAAGAAGGGTCATTTTTAAGGTTGTTGAAGGAGAGTTAACTCATGCCTACAAGACCACAACCAAAGCCAAAAATCAAAGGAGAATAAAATAAATATTTTTTTGGTGTACAGGATTTCCCATGCACTTGAATCCTCTTGCATCAGTTGGTAACCCCAATTCTCTCCTATAACAAACATGTGGGATATTCTCTCACCCTATCCTAAGCCTTCATGGTGCTAAGTGACCACTATATGTTGATATTTCTCTATAAAATCTTAAATTTGTCATGTAATTCCCTTTGACATTTACTACACCTAGTAGTACACTCATGTTAGGTCCATGAAATAAAGCAAAGCTATCTTTTCTCATTAAATTGCCCCACTTTTCCCAATAGGATTTCATGATCTAGTTAAAGTTGCAACTTCTTCAAATGCACTAGGGCTTCTTCAATTTTAGATGCTAGTTGTACTTTGTTACCTTATTTCCCATCAATAACCTAATTAGTTACTAGCAAGGATATTTAGATGTAGAATGATTATTGCGCAAGGCTCCTTCAATGCAATCAATTCTCATAGATAAATTCTTGGATAGGTTATTTGTGTTGACCTCATGGTTCTTACTTTGGAAGGCATGATTGATGACTCCTTCCACTTATGATCAAAGCATTTGTAATGTCCCCTTCTCGCACATGAGATATTTTTTGGTCATTATTTTTTTTTCCATTTTTTTCCTAAGCTAATTGACATTGAAAAAGGAGGAATTATAATTTTAAAAATCAAGTTGTCAAAAAGATATATTTTTAACATTTTAATTAACAACTTATATTTAATTATTTAAAAAGGTGTTTTAAGTGTGTAGATAAAGTGTCACTAGCTTCAAGGTAGTGAGAATGGTCATAAGAACACTTTATATTGTTTTATTAAAGAAAACACATTTTTCAAAATAATATAAAACACACTTTATCAAAAAAAGTAATGAAAAACCAAAAGGCATTTTTCAAAATAAAAAATAAAAAACAGAAAACACTTTTTCAAAAAATACTGAAAATATATAAAAGGAGGTTTGGTCTTGAGAAGAATGGTTACTATTTATTTCATTTTCTCTTGTCCTCTAAGAAAGAACAAACTTCTTCATAGCTAGATTTGGTGATTTCATCCTAAATTCACAAATGTGTTGCAAAGTTGAGCTTGATTTATAGTTATTGTTTCGATTTGTTTTGACATGTTTTTGGTGTGTTTAATATCGTGTTATCTACTATTTAGAGTTTGACAATTTATATGAGTTTTCTATGTGTTTGTACATGTTGTAGCTATTATACTAGTAGCCATTATGCCTTGTATCAAATCTGCAATAGTATATTGCCTCATAATTAAGTTTGATCTACATTGATTATGAGGAGTAATAAGTGTGTTTTTTATAGTGTTTTAATCCTGTTTGGAGTTGTGTGCATTTGAGTGTTTCCTACATATTTTTATGGTGTTTTTTAGAGTGTATTGGTCTAATTTGACTAGTGTGACAGTAGTATCAGAGTGTTATCATACTTGCATCATCACCTTACATAATTTATAAGAGGTACATTTTAGATGTTTATGTGTTTTTCTATTGTGGGAACAATATTCTATTTTTTTGTGTGCATCTTTTAGGCTGATTTGTGGTTTTATAGTAGTATGATTTAATAATCAAAATACTTTATTAGCTTGTTTTAGTAGTGTACTTGTTATTTTGCTATATTGTAATGTATCTCATATATATCGTGTAGACCCTAGATGGTAATATCATTAGAGGATTATATTTTGTATGCATTTCATATTGTAAGATTGGACAATTTACCACCAATCACTATAACATATCATACAAGCCATTTCAGCATTAAACAAGCTAGCATTAAATTGACTATTTTGGTTTGAGTCAAGCTTAGACATTTTGTCAATGGCTTTCATTGCATTCATATAGTCCACTAAAGAGATTGATAAGTTGGCTATGTTTCCTATGTGTCATTTTACATAGTCCACTAAAAAGGTGTTGGTTAGGTTGCCTTTGTTGCCTGCATATTATAGTTGGCTTGTCACCATACCATTTTCTAATTACATTTAGAATAATTATATGGTTGGAAGTAGTGTATTCTCTCACCTTTCCCATTTCGAGATATGGGTGAGCAAAAAGTGTTGAAGACATTGCATATTCATCTTTATATTGCAAAAAAAGTAGGGTGGGTTATTATAGTGGAATTAGAGCTGGTGATTTTTCCAAAATGTGATTTTAGAGCTAATCTTGTCATGCAATAATTATCATCTCATGCATGCATTTGACATAGGCTAGATATTATCAAAGAGAGTCTAGAAAATAGTTTCAATTTCTCATTCTAGAAGAAAGTACTAAAAATCAAACCTCAAAGATTATTTTGAAAGTAAAAGTGTAGAATAAAATAAACAAAGGAAATGGGATTAAAATGGGTGATAATCTGAATGAGAGGGCTGAAAGAAAATTTGATGTGATATTGAACATGATGGCCCAATTGATTACAAAAATGGACTAGAATATGAGCATACCCCGACAATAGAATTGTGAGGAAAGTACATCCAAAACTACAAATCAACATGCAAACAATGTAAATCAATTCACCAGAGTTTATGGATTCTACAGTTAGGCCATTTTAGTCGAACTTTATCTAAAGAGAAGAAGAAATTAATAGTCCAAAATTTGAAGTGTCAATAAGTGATGAAATTACTACACACTATGTTAAGTATCAAGCTCTTCCTCAAGAGATTCAGAATGATTTGTCCCTTAATGAGTTCATGAATCAAAAAATATCTAGCAGTGGGACTCAACAAAGAATAGATACCCCAATCTCAACAAAGCTACTACTAAAACATGCATTGGGAAAACTAATACTTTCTCCATTTAATGTAAGTGGAAAGAGCATAGCTTGTGCATGGATTCAAAATTTGGATACATTCTTGTCCCTGAGACCTATGGTGGAGGATGAGGCTATGAAATTTGCAACTCTTCATCTTGAAGGAGTTTTCAATGAATAATGGTACCATGGAATAGTTACTCATGTCCATTACCCTCATTAACTCATACGATGATTTTTGTAAGAAATTGATGGAGAGATTTGAAGAAACGTTGAGAGCAATTGAACAAATGAATTAAGCATTAAAGCATAAATATATACAAAGAAAGGTTGGTTGTCTACCAACCTTGATCGGACATACCTGATCAGTCACAGGATAACTACGTAGGTATTTATGTGTTATTAAAATGATGTAATAAACTAATCTAACACTCCCCCTTATTACACCATATGCCCAAGAGACCAAAGCATGAAAGTTCAGAAAGCCTCGAACTTTACAATTACAAGTGATTTGGTAAACATGTCGAGAAATTGCTCGAGTCAGAAAAAATTGGAGTTGTATATTTTGTTGTTGAACATGCTCATGAATGTAATGGCATTGAACCTCAATATGCTTGGTACACTCATGAAAAAATGGATTGCGAACAAGCTTCAACACACTCTGATTGTCACAGAACAAAGTGGTAGGACCTGTATCAAGAACATCCATACTTTCCAAAATGCGATGTAACCATATTGCCTTGCAGACAAGCCCCCCTGCGGTGCAATATTTTGCCTCTGTGGAAGAGCGAGCAACAATGGTTTTCTTCTTGCTCCCTCGAGAAATCAGACCAAATGTCAAAAAGAAAATGAAGCCTGAAGTAGACTTCCTATCATGCATTGAACCTGCATAGTCTGCATCCATGTACCCATACAATGAAAAAATTGCATTTTTCTTATATTCTAGGCCATATGCCACTATACCATGGATGTATCTCAAAACCCTCTTTGTTTCCTTCCAATGAACAACCTTAGGTTCCTACATAAACCTAGAAAGATAACTGACAACAAAATTGATATTCGACCTGGTATAGGTCAGGTAGATGAGACTCCCAATCAACTGGAAATAAAGAGTAGCATTCACCTGAGCAGATGGATTGTGGCGGGAAAGTTGCAAACTTGTCTCCATGGGGGTCGACATAGGTTTGCGATCTTCCATGTGGAATCTCTCGAGCAATGTCTTGGCATACTTCATCTGAGAAACACATATCTAATTCTTCTTTTTCCACACCTATAGTCCAAGACAATAATGCAGAGCCTGAGATCTATCATGTCAAATGATCTTTTGAGATCATTCTTTGTTACATCAATCATGTGTGGAGAACTCCCTATGATGACCGGATCGTCGACATAAACAACCAAAATGACAATCTCTCCCCTTGCTCTTTGAGGTAAATATTGGGATCATATGGATTCTTGATGAATCCATGGTTAAAGAGATGCTCATCAATCTTGATGTACCAGGCCCGAGGAGCCTGCTTAAGACCATAGAGGGATTTGATGAGTCTGCAAACTTTGTGTTGATTCCCATGTGCAGTGTATCCCTCTAGTTGAGTCATATAGACTTCCTCAATGAGATCTCCATTAAGGAAGGCACTCTTAACATCCATCCGGTGAACTTTCCACCTAAACTATGCTACCATAGGAAACACCATATGGATAGTCTTGATCTTTGTTGTAGGGGCGAAAGTCTCATCATAATCTATGCCTTCCTTTTGTGCATAGCCCTTAGCCACAAGTTGGGCTTTATACTTGTCAATGCTACCATCTACCTTGTATTTGATCCAAAAAACCCATTTGCAGCCAATAGCCTTCTTCCTTGGTGGAAGATCAACAAGTTCCCATGTATGGTTCCTCAAAAGTGCCTGATATTCAACATCCATAATAACTTTCCAAGGTGGTGACTCAAGAGCTTGTTGCACTGTTTCAAGTTCAGAACTCTACAGAACTGTACACATAAGGTCCATATCCACTTCTTCACAAGTCTTGTTGCGAGTCCTAGGCCCATGAAAAGATGTATCAACAACTACATCATCCTTGGCAGCCTTTATAGTGGTATGATGCCACTTAGGAATCTTCTTGTGTACAGAAGATGAGGATGGAGTAGTAAGAGGATGAAACTCATCTAATGGAAATAAAATGTCATCTGAAGAGCCTTCACCAACTTCCTTCTCTTCAGCAACCTCATGTTGTTCTGCAGTGTCCTCATCAACAGATTCAACCAACTTTGGTGCTTAGGAACATACAGGTGATGGAGAGGAAGAGGGGTTGCTCCCAAATTCCTCATCAATTACTACATCCTTACTAATGTACACCTTTTTTTTACTACATCCATGAGCCAATATCCCTTTGATTCTAAATTGTATCCAAGAAAGATACACTTGATAGACTTATCATCCAATTTTGCACTCTGAACCTGAGGGACATGCATGAGGGTTGTACATGCAAACACTCTAAAATGTGAAATAGAGGGCTTTTTCCCAATCCAAGCTTCTTCGGGTGTGATATTATCAAGCACTTTGGTGGGTGCTCGATTCAACAAATACATTGTTGTGTGAACTGCTTCAACCCAGAATGTAGGAGCAAGATCTGCATCCTTCAACATGCATCGCACAATTTCAACAATAGTACAATTACGCCTCTCAGCAACACCATTTTGTTGTGGCATATGTGTAGTGGTCAACTATCTCTATATTCCATGCTTCTACAAGTAGGCTTCAAATTATTTACTAGTGAACTCCCCCCCTTGATTTGAGCGAAGGGCTCTGAGAGATTGACCAGATGATCGTTCTGCAAGAGCTCTAAACTCTTTGAATTTCTCCAAAGATTCATGTTTGTGAGCCAAATAATAAACCCATATTTTCCTTGTCTAATCATCCACAAAGAGAAGAAATACCAGAAATTTTGATAACTGCAAGGCATAGGTCCACAAAGATCGGTGTGAACCAATTCTAAGGGACTAGAGGCTCGGTTTTCTATAGCACTAGGAAAAGGAGCCCTATGTTGTTTCCTGGCAAGACAATGTGAGCAAATAAATTCTAATTTTTGAATGGGAGGAAGTCCTCTTGCCATATTTCTCTTACTCAATGCAAGAAGATAACCAATGTTGAGGTGGCCAAATCTTCTATGCCAGAGAGTTGTGGACGAATTGGTTTTGACTACAAGGGCTTGATCTTCATTTGAAACATCAACCAACTGAAACATCTTGCTTGCCCCTGAAGCACGAGCTACAATTGTGTTGGATTCCAGTTGTGTTTATGGTTTGTCCTTGATGACAAAATCCCTAATCCTTATGATTTACAATGGCACTTCTTTGATGTCTCTTGGCTTTTACAGAAAGTTATTTGTTATGTTTAAATTTCAAGATGGTGATAAGAATTCTAGTTCAAGCTATGAATACTATTTCTGTGTCTGACAAAACTTGTAAGTTGGTATTCTTTCTCAGGATGGTTCTCTTTGCATTTCATAGGCTTTCACATATTGGCATGAGTATGGCAGGGTCTCCTCGATCCACTTTGAAATGTCTGAGTTGCCTATCGGCAAGACATTTCTAATGTTATGTCGATTGAATTTAACATTCTGGCAGCTTTCGGCATAACATTGTTCGTTGACAGTAGTTATATCGGCATAAGTTAAATTAGTCGGTATGTGGTCTCAACGATATTGGTTTGTCACACCGACTGGCATAGGAAAGAATCTCTATCGACACGAGCTTGGCCGTCGGGCTGAGGTCATAGCGAAAAGGTTATGTCTCTCTGACTAATGCATGTGGATGTCTTTCGGCAGGAGTGTTGTAATCAGCATATGGTCTCTCCGAAGACATATTGTCTTACTGACCGTGTTCAAAAAGGGTCTTATCGGCAAAAAATTTTCTTCGGTATAATGTCATAACGAACCCTATGGGTCTCGCCGATGGAAAGTATTAAGGGCTCTCGATGAAACATATTGTGTTCGATATAATATCTCTCCAACTGTGGAAAGTCATGGCGAAGGCGAATGAAAGGCTTTCGGTGAAAGGTTGGTAAAGTCTTAGCAACTCAGAGTGAATAAAGTCTTTCGGTGAAACTTAATGTATTCTATGAAACATCTTCCCGACAGCATTAGGTTACAGTGATAGTGTTAAAAAAAGATAGAAGGCTCGTCGATAAGAAAAACCATTTGTCATAGCGACCAATGTGTATCATGTGGAGTAACGGTGAAACATGGAGCAGTCTATATAGTGTCTCCCCGACTATGTATACTCTTGGCGACTTGGAAATGATAAAGTCCTTCGGCATAGGTGTTGAATTGTCACAGTGACAATGTGTATCGAGTGTCTTTCAGAATGACAAAGTTTGTTCTCCAAGAGGTCTCCCCGAAAGTTGTCTGTTACAACGATTGTGAATGAAACTAAAAGGGCATCTCGGTAAGAAGTTTCCTCATGTCTCAGCGAAAGAATGTTTTACTAAGGAAGACCATCGGCGTAGCATGTTGTATTCAATATATCTTCTCTCTGACTCTGGTGGTTCTTGGCGAAAGTGACAACCATAAGGTTGTCTGGCAACATTAGATTTGCCTACGGCATAACGTGTCATCATTTGAATTGAAAATATTAGGGAAAACTTTTTGAGTTTATTCTCTTAAGCTGGGTATCGAACCCTAACCTGGCCGCCATCATGAATGTTTACGTTTCTGTTGTTGTTGACTGTAACGGCTTCTAAAGAGGTCTATGGAAGGTTTGTTTGATGCGCCTCTCTGGTTGGATGCTCAATAGTGGTTGATGGAGCCATGGGAGTTACAGATTTGTCTGAGAAACAATCTCACAAGTTTTAGAAGCTGGGTGAAATGGCTCTTGTTTTGGTTGGTTGTTCTGTCGTTCCTTCTGAAGTCTGTTACTTTTCTGGCATTTATAAATAGGAGCAGAAAACTAAGTTTTATGTTCAGCTATTATTGTAATTCTGAGATTATCATTCTTGGGTTGTATGATAAAACTCTACAATAAAAATCTGAATAAAAATGCAGAGATTGTAAATTTCTTTTCTATGGGGTATTTGAGGGATTCAATTATTGAATCTTTAAGGTATTTTGTAGATGAGAAAACAGAGAGATATGTGCTTAACTAAAAACAGAGAAATCCTTTGAATCATTACTATTGTTCAAAACATAATTTGAGGGGTTGGTACTCCTTGAGATAGATATCTCTAAATGAGGGGTTGATGCTCCTTGAGTGGGTGCTCAAAAATCAGCCTATAAGGCATTGTGAACAGTTGATTAAAAGATTAAGCCTGGAAGGCATTTAGGGAGTGGTTTTTATAGCCCAGGAGGGTTTTCCACTTGGCAAAATATTGTGCCTCTTTGTTCTTCTATGTTCTCTCTGGTTTATTATGTTGTTGTTGTTTCAGTTCATTGTTGAGTCATTATTTTTCTCAATTCTGTTTATGAATGATTACATTCAACTCATGAATGCTCTAATCAAAATGATATTGAGATCAAATCTGAGTTGTGTGTTTAAATATTTTAAAATTCAGTCAAATAGTTAAGACACCAATTCACCCCCCCTCTCAGTGTCATTTTAACTCCAACAATTGGTATTAGAGCATAGGGTCCTCTGACAGGTTTTAAATTACCTTGGATTGTTCTTGGTCTTGGAGTTTTTTTTTAATGGCACATTCTCAAGAAGGTTCTTCTGTAACCAGAGCTCTGTTATTTGATGGAATAGATTATGTGTTCTGGAGAATAAGAATGGAAGATTTTCTTGTTTCTTTTGATGTTGATGTTTGGAGCATTATTTTAGAAGATTATAATGTACCTGCCACTATTCCCACTGATGTTGCTGAGAAAAAGAAGTATGAAACAAATGCCAGAGCTAAGCATTCCATCTTGTGTGGATTAACTAAAGATGTGTTCATTAAAGTCATGCATTGCAAATCTGGTCATGGAATCTGGGAAAAACTTGAAACTATATATGAAGGGAATGAGAAAGTCAAACTATCAAAAATCATTACTCTCAAACATCAGTTTGAGGAGTTGAAAATGAAGGATGATGAGAAAGTGGCTGAATATTTCCTAAGAGTTGATGAAGTTGTCAATAGAATGAAAGGTCTAGGTCAAGAGGTTAATGAATTTGATGTGGTCACAAAAGTGGTTAGGTCCTTACCATCTAAATTTGAATCTAAGGTATCAGCCCTAGAAGAAAAGAAACACTTTGATAAGCTTATCTTAGACAGCCTGCAAGGAATACTTACTGCCTATGAAATGAGAACTAGCAAAAACAATTCAACAAGAAAAAAAATTGCCTTTAACTCTGAAAAGAAAGAAAAAGTTGATGTCAGTGAATCAGAGTTGTCTAATTCTAAAGAATCTCATTTTGTTAGAAAATTTAAAAAGGGATCAGGAAAATATAAGAGAAAACTTCCTTTTAAATGTTTTAACTATGGAAAAATAGGTCACTTTGCTGCAAAGTGTCCCTATGATGATCAAATCTATGACAACGAGACAACTGAAATATAGCCTAAGAAGAAGGCTTTCAAACCTAAATGAAACTTCAATTTTAAAAAGAAGAAAAGTCTGTTTAGTAGGGATGAATCTGATATTGAATCTGAAGACTCATCAGCTGATGAAGTTGAAACTTTGTTCATGGTTGAATTTACTCTACAAAATGATTCTAACACCTTTGACACTGAAGAAGGTGAAGTAGATCTTGAAAGTGAGTTGAAATGTGCTCTTCAAGAGGTCAGAAAACTTAAAAAACAAGTTCTTACTCAAGAACATAAACCAGATCAAGAATTGGTCTCTCTGAAAACTCAGCTTGAAGAAGCTAAAAGAGTTGAAGTCTGCCTTAGAGAGACTGTAAGCTACAAAGATCATGAAATTATAAAACTGGAACAAGAAGTAGTCCTTCTTAGGAAGGAAATTGAAAAATATGAAAGCACTCTAAAACTGAATGAGATGCTCAGCAAGCAAAAGGTGTATAAAGATAAAACTGGTGTTGGTTTTGAAAAGGGTGAATGCTCAATTGACAAAGCAAAAAAAAACCCCTCTTCTGAAGTAAAGAATTCAAGTTCAAATCTCTCAGAATCTGGTGAGGATCATGGTAAGTTTTTTAAAGCTAATAGAGCTTCATACAATGTCAATTCTTTTTCCTATGGTTATTGTTTTTTCTGCAACAAATTTGGTCATAAGGCGAGCACTTGTAGGCTTATGAATTCTAGAATACCCAGGTTTGGTCTTAGACAACAGCATGGTTTTGTTAGAAAAATCAGATGTTTTAAATGCAATACTCTAGGACATTCTGTCAAACAGTGGAGAACTAATCTGCATTCTAAACAACAGAAAATTAAAAAGGTTTGGAAACCTAAGATTGTCAACAACATTGAACAAACTATGTTGGTTCAAACTGCTTTTCATTCAAATAAAAAGGACTTATGGGTCCTGGATAGTGGATGTTCTAACCATATGACTAGCGATAAGGACAAGTTTATAAAACTTGAAGATTATGTAGGTGGATATGTTAAGTTTGGTGATAACTTTGGTATTCAAATTAAAGGTAGAGGTTCACTTCTTCTGAATGAAGACACTCCTATCTATAATGTGTACTATGTGGAAGGTCTCAAGCATAATCTTCTAAGTGTTAGTCAAATCTGTGATAGTGGTTATCATGTTCTTTTTAATTCGCAGGGATGTGAGATTAAGAAAAAGCTTGGAAAGGTTGTTGCAGCTGGAAGGAGGACAAAAGGAAATGTGTACAATCTCCTTGACTCATCTTACAATGACAATATTCAAGGTATGTGTCTAATGGGCCAAATTGAAGAGAGCTGGTTATGGCATAAAAGATTAGGACACATAAACTTTGAAAATCTGGTTAGAATTAGTAAGAATCAAAATGTTAGAGGTTTACCAATTCTTAACAAGCTAGAAAATTATGTGTGCAAAGAATGCTTAAGTGGTAAACAAACTAAAATTAGCTTCAAGACAAAAGAACATTCTTCTTCAAAACCTTTACAGCTTGTGCATATTGATTTATGTGGACCAACTAGAACAAGGTCTATCAATGGTGAAAATTACTTTATACTTTTTGTAGATGATTATACTAGAATGGTTTGGGTCACATTTCTTAAGCACAAATCAGAAGCCTTTGAAAGGTTCAAAATCTTTCGTAAAATAATTGAAAAGGAATCTGATTTGAAACTCAAATGCCTTCGATCAGACAAAGGAGGTGAATTCACCTCTCAAGAGTTTATTGATTACTGTGAACAACACGGTATTAAAAGGCAGTATGCTACAACTAAAACACCTCAACAAAATGGGGTAGTTGAACGTAAGAATAGAACTATAAAAGAAATGGCTAGAACCATGCTAGATGAAGCTAAATTGTTTGATATGTATTGGAAAGAAGCTATTCATACAGCTGTATACATTTTGAATAGAGTGCAGCTTAGGGTGAAATCTAAACACACTCCTTATGAACTGTGGTTTGGAAACACTGCTTCTGTCAAATACTTAAAAAATTTTGGAAGTAAGTGTTTTATCAAAAAGGATGATGATAATCTTGGAAGTTTTCAATCCAAAAGTGATGAGGGTATCTTTTTGGGATACTCAACTCACAACAAAGCTTATAAATGTCTCAACAAAAGGCTTAATAAGATTGTTGAAGTTGTTAATGTAAAATTTGATGAAAGACCACATTTGAATGTTGAATCTTTGCAAAATAATGAGGAAGAAGAACTTGAATTTGAAATAATTTCTGAAGGAGCTGGAACAGCAAAGTCTATTGCTGAATCAACAAGCCCTAAAAATGAAAATGCAAGTCCTAAAAAGGCTACATCAAATGCTCCTTCGAAAACTCTAGCTATATACCACCCCAAAGATCAGATTATTGGGGATAAAAATGTAGGAGTTCAAACTAGAAGAAAGGCTGCAAAATCTGATGAAAAGGCACAAATTGCTTTCTGTCTAGTTACTCAGTTTGAGCCTAAAAAATTTAATGAAGCTCTCACAGACTCATGTTGGCTTAATGCTATGCAGGAAGAAATTGATCATATTGAGAAAAATCAGACTTGGGAGTTAGTCCCAAGAGCAGATGACAAGAATGTCATTGCAGGCAAATGGATATATAGAAATAAGGTTAATGAAAATGGTAATGTTATTCGCAACAAAGCAAGATTTGTCTGCAAAGGCTATGCTCAACAAGAAGGTATTGATTTTGGTGAAACCTTTGCACCTGTTGCTAGACTAGAATCTATCAGAATATTCTTGGCTTATTATGTTTACAAAAACTTTACTATTTATCAAATGGATGTCAAAACTGCTTTTTTGAATGGCTATTTAGATGAAGAGGTCTATGTTGAACAGCCTGAAAGATTTATATGCAAAGATAGTCCTAATCATGTTTATAGGTTGAAAAAGGCTCTCTATGGCTTAAAAAAAGCACCTAGAGCTTGGTACTCTAGGCTGGACAGTCATTTAATTTCTAATGGCTTTGTTAGAGGAGGTGTAGACAGTAATCCTTATGTTAAAACTGAAGGTTCTGATATTTTAGTTGTTGAAATTTATGTTGATGATACTATATTTTGCTGCAATAATGTCACTATGAGTAAAAGGTTCTCTCGGTTAATGGAATCTGAGCTTGAAATGTCAATGTTAGGAGAATTAAATTTCTTTTTGGGTCTTCAAATCTCTCAATGTGAGACTGGAATATTTCTTTCTCAATCCAAATATGCTAGAGAGATGCTTATGAAATTTAAAATGGATGAATGTCATCCTGTTAGCACACCCATGGCTACTAGATGCAAACTTACTAAAATTGATGATTCTCCTGATTCAAATCAAATGGAATACGGATCCATGATCAGCAGTCTCTTATATTTAACTGCCTCTAGACCTGACATTATGTAGGCGGTTTGCACTGTTGCACATTTTCAGGCATCACCTAAAGAATCTCATGTTACTGTTATTAAATGGATCTTTAGATACATTCAGGGCACTCTTGATTATGGTCTTTGGTATCCTAGAAGCAATGATTTCTCTTTGATTGCTTATACTGATGTTGACTGGGCTGGTTGTTTGGATGATAAGAAAAGCACCAGTGGTGTTGCATTCTTTCTTGGTGATTGTTTAGTGGCATGGCACAGCAAGAAACAAGTACTTGTTTATCTTTCTACTGCTGAAGTAGAATACATTGCTACCACTTCATGCTATACTCAAGTACTGTGGATGAGTCAGACTCTTTCAGATATGGGTATTAATGTTTCTAAACCAGTTTCCATTCTTTGTGATAACACTAGTGCGATAAATATATCAAAAAATCCTGTCATGCACTCTCGAACTAAACATATTGCTATTAAGTTTCATTTTCTGCAAGAAAAGGTTTTGGCTAATGAAGTCTGCTTACAGTTTGTTGGATCTCAAGATCAGGTGGCTGACATTTTCACTAAGCCCTTAGCAAAAGAGCTATTTGAAAGGCTGAGACTTCAATTGGGAGTTATCTCTCAATCATTACTTCACTGAATCTCCAAGCTACTACTTAGGGGGAGCAAGTTAAATATTTTCATTCTCTTACTGCTCTCCTATAATCTTGGTTGTTGCTCTTCTATTTTTTTTGCAGCTGTTTCTCATGATATTTTGGTTGGCTTCTCAGTTGTGTTTCATGGAAATTGCACGATCTTCTCTTCTACTCTTTGCAATTGAGGCAAAAAGGGGGAGAATCATTTGTGTTTTTGCATCAAGGACAAAGGGGGAGTTTGTTGGATTCCAGTTGTGTTTATGGTTTGTCCTTGATGACAAAATCCCTAATCCTTATGATTTACAATGGCACTTCTTTGATGTCTCTTGGCTTTTACATAAAGTTATTTGTTATGTTTAAATTTCAAGATGGTAATAAGAACTCTGGTTCAAGCTATGAATACTATTTATGTGTCTGACAAAACTTGTAAGTTGGTATTCTTTTCTAGGATGGTTCTCTTTACATTTCAAAGGCTTTCACATATCAGCATGAGTATGGCAAGGTCTCCTCGATCCACTTTGAAATGTCTAAGTTTCCTATCGGCAAGACATTTCTAATGTTATGTCGATTGAATTTAACATTCTGGTAGCTTTTGGTGTAACATTGTTCGTTGTCTCAGCGACAGTAGTTATATCGGCATAAGTTAAATTAGTCGGTATGTGGTCTCAGCGATATTGGTTTGTCACACTGATCGGCATAGGAAAGAATCTCTATCGGCATGAGCTTGGTCGTCGGGCTGAGGTCATAGCGAAAAGGTTATGTCTCTTTGATTAATGCATGTGTATGTCTTTCGGCAAGAGTGTTGTAATCAGCATATGGTCTCTCCGAAGACATATTGTCTTACCGACCGTGTTCAAAAAGGGTCTTATCAGCAAAAGTTTTTCTTCGATATAATGTCATAACGAACCCTGTGGGTCTCGCCGATGGAAAATATTAAGGGCTCTCGATGAAACATATTGTGTTCGATATAATATCTCTCCGACTGTGGAAAGTCATGGCGAAGGCGAATGAAAGGCTTTCGATGAAAGGTTGGTAAAGTCTTAGCGACTCAGAGTGAATAAAGTATTTCGGTGAAACTTAATGTATTCTATGAAACGTCTTACCAACAGCATTAGGTTACAGCGATAGTGTTAAAACAAGATAGAAGGCTCGTCAATAAGAAAAACCATTTGTCACAGCGACCAATGTGTATCATGTGGAGTAACGGTGAAACATGGAGCAGTCTATATAGTGTCTCCCTAACTATGTATAGTCTCGGCAACTTGGAAACGATAAAGGCCTTCGGCATAGGTGTTGAATTGTCATGGCGACAATGTGTATTGAATGTCTTTCAGAATGACAAAGTTTGTTCTCTAAGAGGTCTCCCTGAAAGTTGTCTATTACAGCGATTGTGAATGAAACTAAAAGGGCATCTTGGTAAGAAGTTTCCTCATGTCTCAGCGAAAGAATGTTTTACTAAGGAAGACCATCGGTGTAGCATGTTGTATTCAATATATCTTCTCTCTGACTCTGGTGGTTCTTGGAAAAAGTGACAACCATAAGGTTGTCTGACAACGTTAGAGTTGCCTACGGCATAATGTGTCATCATTTGAATTGAAAAGATTAGGGCAAACTTTTTGAGTTTATTCTCTTAAGCTAGGTGTTGAACCCTAACCTGGCCGCCATCATGAATGTTTACGTTTATGTTGTTGCTGACTGTAACAGCTTCTACAGAGGTCTATGGAAGGTTTGTTTGATGCGCCTCTTTGGTTGGATGCTCAATAGTGGTTGATGGAGCCATGGGAGTTACAGATTTGTCTGAGAAACAATCTCACAAGTTTCAGAAGCTGGGTGAAACAACTCTTGTTTTGGTTGGTTGTTTTTCCGTTACTTCTGAAGTCTGTTACTTTTCTGGCATTTATAAATAGGAGCAGAAAACTAAGTTTTATGTTTGGCTGTTATTGTAATTCTGAGATTATCATTCTTGGGTTGTATGAAAATGTATGATAAAACACTGCAATAAAAATTTGAATAAAAATGCAGAGATTGTAAATTTATTTTCTATGAGGTATTTTAGGGATTAAGTTATTGAATCTTTAAGGTATTATGTAGACGAGAAAACAAAGAGATATGTGCTTAATTGAAAACAGAGAAATCCTCTAAATCATTACTATTGTTCAAAACATAATTTGAGGGGTTGGTACTCCTTGAGATATATATCTCTAAATGAGGGGTTGATGCTCCTTGAGTGGGTGCTCAAAAATCAGCCTATAAGGCATTGTGAATAGTTGATTAAAAGATTAAGCCTAGAAAGCATTTAGGGAGTGGTTTTTATACCCCAGGAGGGTTTTCCACTCAGCAAAATATTGTGCCTCTTTGTTCTTCTGTGTTCTCTCTGGTTTATTATGTTGTTGTTTCAGTTCACTGTTGAGTCATTATTTTTCTTAATTCTGTTTATGAATGATTACATTCAACTCATGAATGCTCTAATCAGAATGATATTGAGATCAAATCTGAGCTGTGTTTAAATATTTTAAAATTTAGTCAAATAGTTAAGACACTGATTCACCCCACCCCCCTCTCAGTGTCATTTTAACTCCAACAAATTGCCCCATTGTGAGTCTTGTCTTTGATAAGACAAAGTTTCTCACCATTAAGTTGATCAAATTCAACTTGTAGATTGTGCTCAAGCAATTGACATATTGAAAGTAGGTTCTTATTGATCCCTAGAACATACAAAACCTTTGTAAGTTGACATATATGAGTTCTCAATGGAAGTGAAATATCACCAATTCCATGAGCTTTATATGAGTTTTCATCACCCCATGAAACATACCAATAGGAGGTGGATGGAATTAAGGCACAAAACCATTTTTGTTCCCCTATCATATGCCTAGATGCACCAAAATCAACATAACGTACTAAATTGTTAGAAGTGGCAACCTTTGTTTCTATAGCATAAAAAAGTCTTCTTCATCTGAATTACATGAAGCATTCCCTTGTTGTTTTTTGGGTTTTTTTCCATTGTGGATTTTTCTTTTTATCCCCTTGAGAATATTTTTGTGGATTTTTGCTACTGGATTCATTATTGGCATAGGAGTTATACCAACATTCTTTGAGTTCATGACCCTTTTTTACCACAAATGAGGCATTTCTTTTTCCTTTTGGAAGGGTTGTCTTGATTTTGATTTGACTATCCTAATGGACCACTTCAACGATCAGGTTGTTTTCCCTTTTGTTTTGCAGCAAGGGTCTGATTGTCTTGAGTATCAGTCTCACCAAACATTGCTTCTTCCCCTTGAAGCAAGTTGACCAGTTCTTCAAATGAGGGTGTTTTATGTGCTACATTCAGAAATGTAACAAACACTCTAAAAAAAGAGGGAAATGCTCTCAGGATGATTGGTACAAGAGAGTCATATATGACTTCTTCCCGTAACACTTGAAGTGCAGTTCTCAATTCAACAGCTCTTCTAAAGAAATTTTCCACCTTCTCACCATTTTGCATTTGGAGACAATGTAAATGATGATGCAGATGGAGGATTTGGTTTTTGTTTTTAGCCTCATAGATAGTTGAGGCAGTCCTAGGCATCTTTTGTAGAGGTTGCATTGCGAATGTGAGGTTGAACCTCATCTTACAAACTAAAAAGGATGATTACCTTGGATTTTTTATTGGCCTTGTCAAACTTGTTTAGCTCATCACCAGTTGTGGCTAGTCTGGTTTTATTTCTGGAGACAATTTCCCAAAGGTCTTCAAACTCTAATTGCATTTGGACTTCTGTTTTCCAAGCAACATAGTTTTCACCCTTGAGGAGTTGGGAATCAAGCAAGAGAAATTTCGGTGCACTAGAGGCCATTTCAATTTTGTTTAAATTATCCATAAAACTCCTATTAAAATCTGAACTTCAATATTTGTCTTTCATAAATAAAAAAAGTGTTCTGAAATTTTGATTACAAAAGAAAAACACAAATTTTTTGTACTCTCTATACATAGATGCTCTATTTTTTTAATTTTTCATGCACATAACTATTTTTTTTTTTCTTCAGAAAATAAAGACAACATATGCTCCTATGTCAAAATTTCAATACTTCGACTCCTTTCTAGGAAAGAAAATATAAAAAAATGTGCACCTTTCAAAAACCCGTCTCTGTGATGCATATTACAATCACATCTTGTCCAGATTCCTCCACGCGTTCAGAGACTTTGTTTTCAGTTTTCCAGGAGGCTTCTTTTAGAATCTACTCAGGAAAAGTAGAATGCCTTAATGTTTCTTTTCTGAAGAAATCCCTCAAATACCTTGACGTCGCTTTTGCACATTTTTAGAATGAATAACGTGCGTCTTTTTTTTAGAATGAAAGAGACGAAACATAATGCCTTGATGACATCTTTTCACCTTCAGTGATTCTTGATAACATGATGCCTTTAATATGTCTTCAAAAAAATGTCTGCTTACAGCATATAATCATCAACATCTCTTCCTGATAGGTTTTGTCAATGCTCCAATCCTTCAAAATGCTTTCCGCGAAAACTTCAACGCCCTTTCAGATAGAACGGTTCTCGTCTTTTCCTTAAGAGGGAATCACAGCACAATTTTCTCCATATGTGACCACCACAATACTCCACACGCGATCACGACAAGCAACGACTCAAACAAAAGAAAAATTCCAATGTTGAAGAATTTAGAAGCACGATGATTTCTCGTGTGTTGGTGATTTCTCCTGCGCAATCACCACAACAATTTTCTCCTCGTCCAAGAAAGTTTTTAAACTGAAAATTTAATGTGGAGGTGCTTAGGATGCATATTTCTTTAATACCATGAAGAAACGTTATTAGCAATCGAGTGAATGAATTAAGCATTATAGCATGAATATATACAAAGAAAGGTTGGTTGTCTACCAACCTTGATCGAGAATACCCAAACAGGATAACTACATAGGTAGTTATGTGTTATTAAAATGATGTAATAAACCAATCAAACAAGATTGACCCAGAGGTGCACTTTTGTGAGTTGGCCCAACTCAAGAAGTATGAAACTATTGAAAGTTAAATTGTTGATTTCTAAAAACTTGTTATGGTTTCTAACATCACAAAAAGAAGATTGGTTATGTTGTTATAGAAGGATCGACAAAGAATTTAAGGGGCTTAGTGAAAGCCTTTGAGCCTACATCTTTGCAAGAGACAATTAAGAGGGCTCTAGATCTTGAATCAACTCTTCCCAAGAACACGTTTCAAAAGAAGAGTTTCCCATCCATGAAGCCATTTCAAAAAAAATATCATTAGCCAAAGAGTTTACCACCAGAGTTGGATAAAGAAGCCAAAGATGAATTACAAAGGAAGAAATTATGGTTCACATGCAAGGATCCTTGGGTTCCTAGTCATGGATTCCTTGGGAAATGTTAAGCTCATTACATAGAGATGTTTTTGATGATGAGTAAAAATAAAAATTAAAAATAGAACAAATTGATCCTAAAGAAAAGGATGAATAAAATATACCGAAAGGGCCCGATGAAGAGAAGATTATTGATAGTACATTTTCCCAACTTTCGAATATAGGAAAGTATGATCCTTTTAGGATTCGTGGTGTTCTCTATGGTCAAATAATAAGTGTGTTGATTGATTCTAGAGCAACTTATAATTTCATCGATGAAGGAGTTGTTGCTAGAAGAGGTCTGAAAACATAAGAGTTTTAAGGTTTGACATCAAAGTTGTTGATGGCTTCACTCTTCAATGTACCAAAAAGATTCCTAAGTTGGGCTTCGTATTTGGGAATATGAAGTGAAAGATCATTTTTTTGTGGTGAGCATAGGAGACATTGATGTTGTGTTGGGTGTCTAATGGCTTCACTCATTCTAGGTGAAATTATTCAAAAAATTCAGATCATGGAACTGTTAGAGTAAACAAGAAACTGCCTAATAATTAATTAATCATTAAGCCCCTTTTACTTTATACACTTAAGCTAAACTTAGGAAAAAAAAAAGTTATTATTAGATTGAGTTATTTTTAGGTCATGTTGTCTCATAGTATAGGATGATGGCAATTTTCATGATTTAACTTAATCCTCGCTTAGGGTTTCATCTAGGTTTTCATTTTTACTTTTGAAAGTATTCATTTGTACATTATAATCATCCAATTACTCAGATTGGTTAATACATGTAATGTCCCTTTTGGTGCTTAGTCAATTTGTGCACATTTAACCAATTTCCAAGTCTTTCGAAGGCTAATTGGTTAGTTAGGAAGAACTAAAACATTCTTGGAGAAGCATTTGATAAGTCTTGCAAAGTAATTGCTCTTGGTTTGAGGTTAGTTGGTTAGTTAGAGTCCTTTGATGCTTTCAAAATTGATTTTTGACCTTTTGGGTGCTCTCCAAACTTCTTGGAGGAGTAGGCTATATTTAGAAAGTCAACAAATTGACTTCAATCATCTTCCTACTACTTCAATTTCATCATGGTGTGGTAAGAATTAGATTCTGATAATGTTGCAGTACTTTTTGCAACTTGGGTGAGTTGTTAAGTTATTTAATTAATATTTCACTAATGTTGTTTACAGTTGAGAAATAATTAAAGGATAACTTAATGCAATAGCTCATTATAAAGGTGATTAATGTTTGCACATAAAAAATTACTTAATTTAAATTAAAAAGTGTTTTTTTTGGAAAAAAAAATAGCAAGAAAACAAAAAGAAAAAAATGTTTTTGGAAAAACAAGTGTTTTTCTTCAAAAAAGAAATGAAAAAACAAAAAACATTTTTTGAAAAAGCAGTGGGAAAGAAAAAAGGGATTTTTTGAAAAAGCAACGAAAAAATCTATATAAGGAGGTGCTGGGGGCTCATTTGGGTAATGTTGAAGATTACACATATTGTTATGCTATCAGATTGAACCTACGAGTTCTTACAAAAATCGTTTGAGGAAAAAAACCCTCATTTGATTCCTAGTTTCAGAATTGAAAGATAATCCCTTGCTAGTGTAGTGGTTCCATTTATCAATCACATTGTGCTTCAATGGAGCTCTAGTTCCAAGGTTTCAAAAAGAAGATAATTCAAAGTATCTCGATTATAGATTTTGGGATTTATGTTTTGGTGAATATTTGTAAAGATTTTGGTCATGGTTAGGAGATGATCTTTGGTGGTCTGAAGGGAGTTTGATGATTCATCATGGTTGTTTTGGCCTACATCAGTTGTATATCAAACCTTGTAACATAGACTTGACACTACACATACAACAGTCTATCTATTATTTTTTAGACTTGGGTAAGTGCACCAATCTGTGACACAATTTAGGTGCCAAATTGGAAAAATTTGCAAAAAAAGGCCGAAATTGGCCATTTGGCGCACACCAAATTTGGTGCAAAGTCATTTGGTGTATGCCAAATGGAAAAGTTGAATAAAAGAAAAAAATGCATTTGAAACCCTCATTTCACTTCAACCTGCTGCTTGGCTTGGAGGATTTGAGGCCTACAACTCGCGCTCGCCAAATATCATCCATTATTTGCATCCTTAGCTTGCTATTTTTCATGAGGATGTCACCAACACGTCAGAGACGTCGAAGATTGTGAAGAGGTATGTATTTTTATTCTATTTATTTCAAATTTAATTTAGATTACATATTTAAATAGGTTTTTATAATAAAATTTTGTTCTAATTCTCAGGGAATGAATCTCCACCTCCAAACATTGAGAATTCACAGACACCCCCTCAAGAAGAGCCTCCTATTCAAGAACAACCTGAAACCCCTCCATCAATTCATAGGCATCCTCAAGGAACACAAGAAAATATTCTAAATCAAATTGAAAACAATAAAAGAGACATTGTACAATTAATTGGAAGATTAATTGAGCATGTTGAAACCCACCCTTATAGGAGAGGGATTATTGAATCATTGAAGTCAATTGTATCTCATGTAGGAGAAACGAGGGAGAAAATAATTTTTTGGTCAAATAAGAGGCATGAGATGAGACAATATTATGCTAGTGGTTTGTCATATGCAGATGTTAAAAAAAAAAAAAATAGCAAAGTTGACTTGTGTGCCCTATTTATAGATTCAAAAACCAATGCACCTTTGTCTCATACATGCAAGAGGTTCCCTATCCGTTGGTGCCACCATGAGTTAATTAAAAATAAATTTTGGGAGTGGTGGTGGATGGTATTTGACCAACCTCTATGCAATAACCATGAGGTACCACAATACTTTTTGAGGAAACTCTATTGTGAGTTTATCTTCAATAAGATGCCAAATTATTTTGACATCTTATACTTTTAGGGTAGAGGTGGGGGCTCCACACATGATAGACCTATTGCATGACGTAATCCACAGTTGGCACCAAGACCCTTGGCTAGACCCATGGTGGAGCATGTCATTGTTCCTTCCATTGTTAAGGATAGTGTAGAGGTGGACATGCTGGAGTCGATTGGCTCACTCACCCAGACCATTTTACAGTGTGTGTAATCCATAGTAGAGCCTAGTGTGGAGGAGATGTGTAGACCCCGACCTCCACCCCACCATTGTGGTGCTTGTGGTGCAGTTTGCACGTATGATTATCAAAGTGCTCGGGATGCAACTACATAGCCTACATCAGTTGCAGAGGCAATGGATTTCACAAATGATTTGTTGAATGATACATTCGGCATTGACACTTAGGTAAAATTCAACAAGTTCATTTAATGTTGTTTATTAAATTATATTTTGAAATTTAAGAATAAGTAAATTAGTAGAATTTTGATATAATGAAATTTCAGGGTTTGGAGTGTTCATGAGATGTGCCCCAATCCTATAGACCCTTACTCATTTTCGACATTGAGTCCACATGTATGCAAATAGTATAAAAGTTATTATTATTGCATTTGAATAGTTGAATGTTATATTTGAATGGTTGTCTCAATACATGCTTTGGATTTCAAACAATTTCCTGGTGGACCTTCGACCTCCACACCTCGTAATTCATTTCCTCAAACAACTTACACTCAGGTAGCCTTTATTCAATAATGGTGTTGTAAAACAATGTTAGCTAGTTTTCATAATTTTGCATATACAAATCTAAAAAAATGATGAGAAACACAAACATTTCATTTGTATTCCTTGATCGTGTCACATTATCTTCTTCTAATTCACTTTTTGTTCCTTTATTCCTTCCTAATCCCATCCCATTAACATTTAATAGTTCACCCTACCATTTACTATTTCATTTACCATTTGTAGATGTTGACATCAGACAGCCCTGGTGATGTTGGTGGCACAATGGACCATGGATTTGTTGCAGCAATAGCCATTGTTGATCCATTGAGAGAGGTATGCAATAGATTAGTCGATTTGACATCATATTTGCTCTTTTATGGTCTATTATAGAAAATTTCCATGATACTTTTGTGTAGCTTAATTTCTATCTTGATGGTTGCTACAAGTGGTTGTCACTCTAGATCGTGGACGTGGTAATGATGTAAATGTGAATGATGACTATCTGTATGCGGTAAGTGATTATATTTTGTTATATGACATTCCACAATTCAATTTATGTGTATTAACATCTTTACATTCTATTATATCAGTTGAAGGTCCAAAGTGAAGAGAGGAGGACTAGTGAGTGTGTTTGAAAGACCAGAGAACCAACAATCACTCCATCCAGTCAAATTTCGAAGGCAGTACAGGATCTATTTCCTTCCCCTAGAGGGAAATGACTGTATTAGGGTCGTTTGTTGTATTCCTATGTGTCATTTTGGAACATATGTTTTGTACTATCCATATATACATGACATTTTATGTCCATAATATGGCTCCTTTGTACTAAACCTATATGGATTTTTTTGATATATTGTATATACTTTTATCAATATATATCATTGTATAGCCTTACAACTTTTTGATTAAAAAAATCTTATTTTGCTACTTCCATTCTTGAATGATGTTATCATGTGTATTGTGTAAATCGTATGCTTGAATGTTGTAGGAATGGATTTTGTTTACATCTAATTCTTAATTAATTAATGTTGATTGCTCAATAAGCTCCATCTAAAGTGTATTGTGTAAATAAGCTCCATTCCTGGTGGTTTGTATCCTTTGGAATGCTCAATTACTTGTGCCTCACTTATTTGCATGTATGCTTCACTTATTCACATGTATACTTCACGTATATTGCATGTATTCGCGTGTATGCTTCATGCTTCCAATTCATAGCAGCAAAAATCTTTTGGGGAAAAATTTGACAAACCAAAAGTATAAGAGTTTTTTTTTAAATGCGGGAAAAAATCATATTTAAAAAAACGTAAAAAATTGTAGAATAAGAGATCAAATCTATTTATTTTGAAATTAAAAGGTATTTCCATAGCATATAGAGATATAGAGAGCAAATAAAATAAATATTTTAATTAATGAATTGTAAAAATATTTTTTTGTATTTTATATTCATATTGTTGATTACATTTTATTGCACATCTTTCAAAGTCAAAGCATTACTTCTGTTTGCATAACTAATAACTAGATGTTGATAGATGACAAAATTTCAATTACAATATAGTTTTTACAAAGTCAACCTAAGTAGTTATGCAATTACTTCACATTGCATAACTAATAAGTAGGAGTAGCTACCAATTGAATTTTCTTATCATGGCATTCTATGAGGCCAGATTTCTTTGGCGTATTTTATCAAATAGTTCACTGCCTTGTCTATGTTACCGCATTTTTCATACATATCTACCAAAGTATTTTTTCAAAGCAGTTCCTTTGCCTTGTTGCTATGGCTAAAAGCATAAAACAAGTGCTTTTGAACAAACTATGGATGCTTGGAAAAAATCTATCAAAAACATAATAGCAAGCAATACTATAGACAAGGCAATGAACTACTTGAAAAAAATGCTTGAAAGAAATGTGGTCTCATGGTGATGGAATGCTATGACACACAAATTGCTATGGATTTTCATGTCATTCCATCACCATGAGACCACGTTTCTTTGAGACATTTTTTCAAAAAATTGATTGCCTTGTCTATGCTACCACATTTTTCGTACATGTTTACCAAAGCATTTTATCAAATAGTTCACTGCCTTGTTGCTATGGCTAAAAGCCTAAAATAGGTGCTTCCAAACAAGCTATGGATGCTTGGAAAAAATCTATCAAAGCATAATAAGAGGCAATAGCATAGACAAGGCAGTGAACTATTCAAAAAAATGCCTCAAAGAAATGTGGTCTTAATGTGCTTGTCATGGCATTCCATCACCAAGATAACACATTTCTTTGAGGATTTTTTTTCAAACAGTTCACTGCCTTGTCTATGCTACCACATTTTTCATACATGTCTACCAAAACATTTTATCAATCAATTCATTGCCTTGTTGCTATGGCTAAAATTCTAAAATAGGTGCTTTTGAACAAGCTATATGGATGCTTGGGAAAAATCCATCAAAGTGTAATGGTAAGCAATAGCATAGACAAGGTAGCAGACTATTTGAAAAATGCCTCAAATAAATGTAGTCTCATGGTGATGGAATGCCATGACAAGCAAATTCCCTGGATTTTCATGGCATTCCATCACCATGAGACCGCATTTCTTTGAGGCATTTTTTCAAATAGTTTACTACCTTGTTTATGCTACCACATTTTTCATACATGTCTACCAAAGCATTTTATCAAACAGTTCACTATCTTGCTACTATGGCTAAGAGCCTACAACAAGTGCTTTCGGACAAGCGATGGATGCTTGGAAAAAATCTATCAAAGCATAATAGTAAGCGAAAGCATAGACAAGGTAGTGAACTAGTAGTATGTGATGGATGCTCCCATATTTTACAAATGAGGGGTGAGCTCAATTTAGGGGAGAGGGCCCAGTAGTCGTGCACCCTAACTTCGCGCTTCTAATTATCCTACGTCGAAATTTCAAATCACTTCCATTTTTTTACAGCAGCTTACTTGGCAAGTTCTTTGCTTATAACTAAGGTTTCAGGGCCACATCATCAAATATGATGCCACATTAGCATGCGTTTTTGTCAAGGTGTCCAAAAAGGCCCCAAAAAATAGTGAGACCAATTATCATGCATTACATCATGAGTATTTGAGTGCTGATGTGGTATCACATGATTGGTTGCTTTTTAGATCAAAAGCATACTTTTTGTTTAATTATGGGTAGTCAAATCACAACTATTGGACATTATATAAACGGCTATTGGGTATTATATTTATGATTGGGTGCACAACTATTGGACCCCGTACGACTATTGGGCCCTCTCCCCTATAGGCTCCTCGAATACAATTCAATGGCCAAGATTGATTTTGAATCAACAACTGAGATTACAAAATAAAACCCTAATTATGTTTTGTCACAATTCAATGGACAAGGATTTTGTGCATTTCCTTTTTACTTTTCCTCTTTATTCCTCTTCATTGTTCCTATTTTCTTTCCAACACCTAGTCAAAATTTGATTCTTTTGTTGTAGGAAAATTCCACACTTAGCCATTTTTTGTTTCCTCTTCGAAAATTTTACCATGTTTGTTTCTAACCTTGGCAGAATTTGGCACATGTCATGCCATTTTTCTATTATGCTTGAGCGGACTTCCTCATTGGCAAGCCACTTTCCTTGCTAACGGAGCAGACTTCATGATCAACAGACCATTCTTGGGTAGAGTTTGGACTTGGCAAGACATCTTCATTTTAGCCTTAAAAAACTCCATGATTGGTTGGCCATGTTGGGCAGAGTTGCTGATCGCTTAAGGAATTTCCTTGACACTTAACCAAATTTTGAAATTTTATCCTCCAAGGCATCAACACTAAGCCAATTTTCTAAGTTTTCTCCCAAAGGTATCAATACTTAGCCAATTTTTGAGTTTTCTTTCCTCCTCTTGGCTAGGAAAACTCTACTTGTGCTTTGTCAAGGTTGGGCGAACTTTACTTGTGTCTTGCCACTTCTTGGTGGACTTGGCTTCATTCTTGACATCCTCACTTCAACCTTGGGCATACTTCTTCATGTGCATGCCATTGTGCAAGGCTGATTTCATCAAGTGCTTGAAATTTTCTTTCTTGGCCTAAGGCAGACTTCAAGATATGTTTGTCATCTCCTATTTTTAATTAGCTTGGGGTGGGGCGGACTTTAAGTTGTCTTTGTCATGTATACTTGATTTGGGCTGACTTTATGTTTTCTTTGCCATTTATGCTTTGAGTTGGGTGGAATTTACCTTTTCCTTGGACAAGCATTATTCAAACCAAGGGCGGACTTGACAGTAGTTTGGACATAGCTTTTCTTTCCTAGGTGAACTTTGCATCGTCTTGGACATTTTGCTTGACCATGGGCATGGTGGACTTGCTCTTGACTTAGACATGCTTATTTCTTTCCAAGTGAAAACTGAGAGAGGTTATTGTAGAGGGGCACAACATGATCTCATAGGCTCAAATGAGAAGTTTCTAAGCATCATGGTGTCCGAGTAACGACATGCTTAAGTTTGCAGCCATTTTGCACTTCGGACTCTTAAGGGATTCAGTCGGTTGAACGTAGTTTGGAGCGATTCGGTGTGTTTGGATATGAAAGAGGACCATGCCTAGTATAAATGTACCAACTTGGATGTGTTGGAATAGTTACTTTGGTCACATGAGTTGCAAAACGAAAAATTGCATCACTTTGCAACTTTGCACTACTTGCATTTGAATTTTTTTTTCTTAAGTGAAATCTTGCCACCACAGGAAAATGCCTCCAAGATAGTGAAAATCGAGACAGGTTATTGTAGAGGGGAACAACACGATCCCATAGGATCAGACGAGAATTTTCTAAGCATCACGGTGTCCGAGTAACGATATGATGAAGTTTGCAATTATTTTGCACTTCAGACTCTTAAGGGATTTAGTCGGTTGAACGTAGCTCATAGTGATTCAGCACGTTTGGGTGTGAAAGAGGACCATCCCTAGCGTAAAAGTACCCAATTGAACACGTTGGAATAATTAGTTTGGTCACACAAGTTGCAGAATGAAAGTTGCACCATTTTGCAACTTTGCACTACCACAAGAAAACGCCTTTGAGATAGAAAAAACTGAGAGAGGTTATTGTATAGGGGCACAAAATGATACCATAGGATTAAACAAGAAGTTTCTAAGCATCACGATGTCCAAGTAACATCATCCTAAAGTTTGCAGTCATTTTGCACTTCAGACTTTTAAGGGATTCAACCAATTGAACGTAGCTCAGAGTGATTCGGAACGTTTGGGTGCAAAAGAGGACCATTCCTAATGTAAACATACCCACTTGAATGCATTGGAATAGTTAGTTTTGTCACGCAAGTTGCAGAACGAAAGTTGCACCATTTTGCAACTTTGCACTACTTGCATTTGACAACTTTTTCCCCAAGCGAAATCTCGCCACCACAAAAAAATGCCTCTAAGATAGCGAAAACTAAGAGAGGTTATTGTAGAGGAGCACAACATGATCCCATAGGCTTAGAAGATAATTTTCTAAGCCTCACGGTGTTCAAGTAACGTCATGCTGAAGTTTGCAGCCATTTTGCACTTCAAACTCTTAAACGATTCAGCTAGTTGAACGTAGCTCAGAGTGATTCGGCGCGTTTGGGTGCCAAAGAGGACCATGCCTAAACATGAATAATAAAATTCTAGCTACTTTCCCCACAAACTACAACAAGATGACTCTTGAATTTCCACCATTTGACAATAAGTAGCAATTTTGACAACTTTTACACAATTTTGCATTTTTTGCAATATTTTGCAACTTAGAGCTTCCAACCACCTAAAGACCTATAAAATGACTCCTTACATCATAAAATGGTCTAAATGACCTTATTGTTTGAACAAAAGGACTCAAATACCCCTAAACAACCAAAAGACCTCAATTGTCAACATTTGCATAAAATGCTCTTGGTGCCCCTGCACTAGTTAGTGCTTAGGGTGTCTTAATGTTTTTGGTCATGAATAAGGTCCTTTGTGATGCAATGAAAGGGAGGTCCGCAACTATCCAAACTAAAATTCACTTGGAAAAATCAAACTTCCAACCTTCAAATCCTAACAAGGGTGACTCTTCTCAACTTCATTGTTCAGTCTTGTAGGTGTGCAACCTAGGTTTTCCTCTCACAACTTTGAAGAGACCACTCAAAGCCACAAAAAAACTACCATTTTAGGAACCCATTAGGGAAATTTTAAACATATCAAAGAATTACATGTACTTACTTTGGAACGATACCATCAAAATAACTTTGAACACTCGAAAAGGGGCTCTAATTAGCCCACTTTAACTAAGCAACTCTCCTTCAATCTTGTTGCCCACTCAAAATACCATTGGAAAGTCCTCAAATTGCCTCCAAAACCACAAATTCTTCGACCACTGAGTCAAAAATCGCTTGTTAAGACCCTCTTTCATGAAACCCTCATTTTTCACCAAATAAGCAGGTGTTTATTGAAAAACCCATCTCCATACCTCATTCAACTTCAAAATCTTTTCAAACACTCTTATTTCACCCTGCACAAACTTAATTCACCTTCAAATTATGTTGCCCCCAAAGTTCACACATTTCCTTCTTAAAACCTCTCAATTTCATCCATTTTCATTCTTTGTTCAACTAGGGCTTCAAGCCCAAACATCCAAATGACCTACCATGCCTTTGCAAACCTTCTATCACATCAAACTCCACCTGATAACATTGAAACAACTAGGTTCTAAACTTCTTCCAAACTATTGCTTTAATCTACTACTTCAGGCTATGCCTCCTAGGCCTAAATTCATTTTTTTTCCATAGGGGTAGCATGAAAATTTCCACCAAATGTATTTTCCACCCATTGTATTCTACTGTAACTCAGTGGAATGGCATAATTAGGTGTAGGGGGCATATGTGCATGATTTCAGGAGCAAGGGTGGCCATTTGGAGGTTTGGGCATGATGCCTAGTTGTCAAGAATGTGTATTTTGAGTGACATTTGGAAAACACTTGGGGCAACACTTTGTAAGAGTTAATTAAGCAAGGGCAGACATATTTGAAGTTGTTGGAGGCATTGAAACAGTGAGGAGAGGTTTGGAGGTGAGGTTTTCAATAAACCTCCCTTGAAACTTGTCAAAAGTGAGGGTTTTGAGTTTTAGAGTGTTGGTGAGTGTTTCATTGGAAGATGATTGTTGATTTAGTGTTTATGTACCCTAGTCATGGTTGTCCAATGGTGTTTTGTGTGTGGAAGAAAGATTAAAGGGTAGTTGGTTTGTTGAGAGTTTGCCACCCTACTCTACATCACTTTGGCATGTTTATCAACATAAAACTATGATTTTTTTGAATTTCAATATGTAATGATAATGCAATATGAAATATGTAGTGTGAGACAATGACATTTGTGTATTTAAACTTTATAGTTAAAATGTTAGACTTTACCATTGTTCTTGTATTCAAAGTTGTTTAAACTATATAATTTAACCATAATATAACTAAACAATATATGATATAATTTAACCATTATTCATTATTTTTTATTGTCAACTATATAATATAACCATTATTTTTTATACTATTGTACATTAATATTTAACCATTACTCAAGATTAAATTTTCAAACAGTTTAAACATGCACATGGAGAACAAATTATTTCGATTATCAACTTATATCAAGTTATCCAATAATTAAGTGTATGTCCATATACAAAAATGGCATCAACGCCAACTCAAACAAAGTTTTACAAAATGTGGCATATGCCATCTCAATATCTATTCAAAATATACATTCCAAAATGTCTATCTCATCCTAAACTACTGGTGGATCATCAAAATGGAGCCTCTTTGAAACACTCTTTGGCTTTGAAGGTAACTGCACAAGAAAAGTTCAAACCATAATTGAGATTAATTATATTATATAATTTAAAATCGAATAATTAATATCAAAATCAATATACATTGAATTATAATTGAACTCTAAAATTGAAATCTTGATTACCTCATATATACGTCTCTTCAAACCGTCATGAGTCCTAGAATATGCCCCTCTCAAAGAACCAATCATACCAAATTTTTCAATGTCAATCTATATATGTGAACAAAAAAATTAAATTGATACAGGTTAGCATACAATTGTCGGTAATAGGAACATATTTACCAAACACAAAATAAAATAAAATAAACACATACCTCTTTAGGCATCTCTTTTTCTTTATCTCCTTCATGTGTTTCGACACCTCCTCCCCGAGGTGTTTCAACACCTACACCTTCAAGTGTTCCAACAATTACTCCTATAAGAGGAAAATAAGATAAACGCATAAGTTATATAATTTAATTAATGACAAGCAAGTATACAATGCATGAATTCAGGCCTAAAAGACATGGGTTGAAGTAGCAGATTGAAGAATTTGTTTTGAAGAAGGATAGAACCAATTGGTTTTAGTGAGATATGGTGGGGTTTGATGTGTTTGAAGGTTTGGAAGGACTAGGGAGGTCATGTGTATGTTTTGGCATGAAGCCGTAGTTGAGAGAAGTGCATTTTTTAATGGAAAATTAAGGTTTTAAAGACTAAAAGTGGGTGAAGTTTGGGGGCAGCATAATATTAAGGATTATTAAGCATGTGCAGGCTTAAAAAAAGGTGTTTGAAGTGTTCATAAGGTCATAGGAGGCCTGGAGATTGGTTTTTCAATGTATTCTCCAAAATCCCACTATACCGTAAGGGCAACTAGGCCAATTAGGCCTCTTTTCCAAAGAGTCACCTTCCCAAACACCTGCAATCAAGTCAAACACCATGGAAAGTCATTAAATAGGTTACCAACCTTAAGATTTCATAATTTTCAGAGCTCCAACTGCTTACCAAGCTACCAATCCACTAAACCCTCACTTTCAAGCCAAACCTACGTTTTCCAAAGAGCCTTATTAAAGATCACTCTTCCCACAATTAACTCTCACACCCAACACCCCAAACATACCATATGATGTTTGTACATGCTCAAAATACTCTCACAAATGACTACCCCAGAGGATTTCATCCATTCACACCATAAAACCACTCAAATTCACTCTAAATCACACATTTTCACACCCAAGGCTACATGCCATCACTCCAAAACAATCTCCCCTACTCCAAGAATCATCTTCTAACCTACTCCCCACCTAATGAACTCATTCCACCAAGCTACAATATATACATTAGGTGGAATGAGCCATTAAATCACTTAATGACCTCAAAACTTGAAATTTAAACTTCCAGACCTGCCTATAGTAAAATCCACCCTAAGAGCTCAAAATAAGATGGATTTAATGCCACAAAAACAAAAACATGGCTAACACATCCCTCTACCCAAATAAAAACACTTTTATTCAATTCCCTTCAGTATGGGCTCATGCAATTGACTGCTACAACACTAAAAAGGAGAAAAACAAACTCAGATTTACAAAGAAAACAAAGCTTTATTGATCAATGCTTGTACAAAATCTTCCACTCTTCTCCACACACTTCCTCATTTGAGATTCACATACATATATTCAACTCCTTTAATCAATAATTGATTGAAAACCAACACCACAAGTGACCTTTGGCCTTCCCTGACCGTTCAACTTCCCCATTATGCATTTCTTGCACTTCAAAATTTGAAAAATGACACTTTGCACTAATTTAGCAAATTTGCAACTAAAACCTTCTAACTCACTAATAACCACTAAAATAGACTTATTACATCAATAAATGGTCTATATGACCTTATCCAAGCCAAAACAAGACTTCATCACCCTAATGACAACCACTGAAGCTTGGTGCCCCTGCACCAAATAGAGAGCAACATATAACCATCATTTTGCATATCTACATTAATGCAATTTTGAAAACCCTTATACAATCAAACTTAAACGCTTGAAATAAAGCAATGATCAATAACATGACTTTACAAATTCAATGTGCATACTTACCAATCAATCCAGGGAACCATCTGGATCTGCTCTACTCTTTATTGTGTCAAGTATTGCCTCATGGTCATACTCGCGCACTTTCCACAAGTTCTTGTTCACAAGTCTACCCTTATATTTGATCAAATGAACATTGGTGGCAATGACCAGGTTCGAGTAGTGAAGAATCTTCCAATGCATTTTGAAGTCCTCAAACAACAAAACTGCAACATTCTTAACTAGGTACCTTCTAAGCCATGTTTTAGTAACAACCACCTAACCTGTAGGATATTCTATGTTTTCTCCATCTATAATTGGGGCCTCCAATTTATTTTTGGTCTCGATACGACACTGGTAATAATTTGTACCATCTTCATTGTCTTCATCTACAATCAACACATATGTGTGCCCTACATTGATATGTTCATCTTGTTAGATGTATTTAATGAACATCAAAATAAAACTTGTAAGATATATTACTTGGTTCTACAAGGTCTGATACATGATCAAAGTTGATGGATGATTGCATCTTTGTGATTTGTAGAGCCGTTAGGAGTTGATAAGTGTCAAGTGGGGTTAGACTTCTTACAGACCATTCGTCAACCCACTCTGTTGACTCGCAATCATTTCATGTTTGAAGTGTACATGTAGAACAAAAGCATGCCATCTTCCGCGTATGGATAGTCCATGTACCTGCATTGGAGCTTCTAAAAGAGTGTAGCTCGCTCGATCTTGTTAGTGTACAACAATCCTCATTTTGCAATGTTAGTATCATCTCCTAAATGGAAAGATATACAAACTAAAGAATTACCTTGACTACCTAGACCCATCACATGATTACATCACTCAACAATTGATCTTGCATCTATCAACTTTACGCTATCTTTGTACTTTAACTCTTCTCGTGCTAGGACTCTTTTGATACATGCACCTACTCCATCATGCTCCCCCTTTCCATGCCCGACCTCTAAGAAGTTCCACATATGTTGAACACCATTGATCCTATGCATCCTGCTCAACTAGTAAAACATTATGGTGTTCTTGAATTGTGATGTACAATTATCTGACCATATGATATGTTGAATGAATGTTATTCCCCTGCTAGCCATATTAGCATAGAACATCTAAAAGCAACATTGAACAAACTCGGTAGAATGTGTGTGATCATCATTGATGTAAAATTGATACTCCCTCAATAATTTACTATTATCCTCTATACTATCATTCGCATGAATGAATGTTATATGCACAAATATAGCAACCTGCATGGAGCTGTAGTATTGTGATTGCAGCTCATTTTGTGGTTGTAGTGTGTATTTCTCCGCAAAGTCGACAATTGAAACGGTGTTGTGAAGTGGAAACGTGTCCTTGCATAACTTGAACTGTGAGTCCAACTATTGAGCTCTATGTGTATGCCTTGCATACTCATACACCACCTAATCACAAAAAATGTCCATAAACTGATATACTGGAATCTTATCACTGGCCAATTCACACTTCTTTGCTTTTTTCCCATCTTTTAGACTGTAGGCACTGTCTTGTATTTTCAAAATTCGACAATTTTGTCTCCAATTGTGTGTGTACTATCCATGTGTTGGAAAATTGGAAAATGGTGTATGCCACCAAAATGATCACATTTGCCATCCAAACATGACTTGTAAAAATTTTTACCATCCTCTCTTTCACATAAAATGGAAAATAAGAATTTCCTTGAGGATTTAGGTGGAGGCCTTATGCTACATTCATGCAAAATATTGTCAGTATGCATATCTACACATATATGTCAATAAACATCATAATGGTTAGAAAACTCAATATGTACTCTACAACAAGTAGTGCGTGTGATTTATTTTGACATAAAAAGACTTTAGCATTTCAAAATACCTTTGACATATTTTAATTTCATGAAACTTTTGTACAAATCAACAAAAAATTGGGTTTGAGTGGTATCCGAATAATGATTTGGATGTGGCTCATGGATTTTACTACCAATTCTCCTTCTTACAACATCTCTTTGATTAGGATAGGTCCTTTTGTTATCCTTCCAATAATCTACTATTAAAGATCTCAAACCTTGAGCAATTATTTTATCTTTTCATGGCACTCTACCCGAGAATGCCCATAACTCATTGCTATTTCGATCCTCCAATATTTCACACCTTCCTTTGGCTCTCATTAGAGATGATCTACTTATTTTCAAATACTTACTTGTCTTTGTAAGGTTCACCTTTTTCCTTGTTTGACTACTTAACAGTGTTGTCATCACATGTCTTGTGGCACAACTATCCTTCGTGCGTGAGGTAGAACCCACACTCTTGTATGCACTCATCAAGTTCTTTACAATGGAATTTTCATTTGAGTCATTTGAAACTCTCATCCCAAGAGCCTTCATGGTGGGCCTAAATTTGAGTTGCCTCATCATTTCAACAAATAGTTGGAATCTTCCACCCTCACTTAGCTTCTTAAAAAAAACTCCATATCCTCTGTGCAGCTCATTGACATGTACGTTTTGACATCTTATCAGGAATCCATTTCAAAACATTGGAATCAATATCAAACAAAAATCTATGTTTTCTATGCAAAACTCTAGGAGTTCTCAAATGTAAATTTGTTTCAACATGAGGAATATCAACAACACCGGGGATAGATCGTGTACTTTCAATTGAAGGTGCAATTGATGACATACCTTGAGATTGACATGTAAACGATGTTGTACCTCCAACTTGAGATGTTTTTGGAGTGACTTCAAATAGAGGCGTGTTTGTTGATGTACTTTTGAAACACAATGTTGTTGATGGTGTGTCTTCAACTGTAGATGTGATTTCTAATGTACTTGGAAGACCACATGTTGTTGGTGTGTCTTCAACTGGAGATGTGCATTGAACTTCACCTATGGCTAATGATGTGCCTCCAACTTGGGGATCCATTTGTGTCCTTCCACGAACTTTTTCCATTCATGCCCTTCTTTTTTCCAATTGTACATCTCTCTTAGATTGCACAGGAATTTCTAGTTGTATGGGCTACAATTCTTTTGCTTCACGGGTTGTAATTTTTTATTCTCTTCTCCTTGCATTTTTTACTGCACGTTCTTCCGGTGTTAAAGGCTTTGGTCATTTCCTTAGCATGACGTTGAATGTTGCATATTCACAATCACACATAGAACAAAATTAAGTAATGCATTTTATGAAACGTATTGATAATGCTGATTACATTGCATTTTATTGAACACACCAAAGCATTTTATGAAAGAAGGCGACGAGTTGTTTGGAATTATCAAACATGTCTATATGCTACAACATTTTTCATACATAAATCTACCTCCATACCACAAGGAAAAAAAAATTAATGCATTTTTTCAAACATATCGATACCGTTGATTGCATTGCATTTAGTGGTTATTTGAGTCATTTTGGCAACAAATGTAAAAGTTGCAAATCATGTCAAAAAGTTGTCAATTTAGACAAAAGTTGTCAAGGAGGGTAAAATGGTATTTAAAAAAAGTTTGTCAAGGAGAGGTTGGCATGTAATTTTGAGAAGAGAAGTAATTGAAACACCCCTATTTTTGTGTATTTTCCATAAAATTTGAAGTTTATTTGATCTGTACAATTACATACCAGATATTTTTGATCTTCCATGGAGTGAATCTTGTGGGCAGTAGGCCTAACACCATTTTAGACTTGGTTTGAATTTATTTCAATTGTTTTTGTGCATTTTAGAGACAAATTACAAAGGACCAGTCTATATACCCTGTTTTAAGGGTTTTGAGTGTATGAAAATGACATTTTAAGCCATTCCACCCACTTTTTTGTTTTGTAACTTGGTGGAATGGATCAAAAGGGCATGATTTTGGTGTGTACATGGTTTGTTGGAGCAAGGAAGATGTTTGAAGGCTTTTGTGTTGTCCCAAAAGTTTTTGTGCAAATTTTGCTTGAAAATGGATGTTTTGAACTAGGGTTTGGTAAAATAGTGATGATGGAGGTTGGTGAATGAACTTATAAGCATATGCAAACATAATTAAGGGTTTTTGAAGTGGTGACTAGGCTAGACAAGGTCTGGGATATAGTTTTTCAATAAACCCCCATGTAAATTGCCTAAAATGAGGGTTTCTTGTTTAGATGTCTTTGAAAATGTGTCACTGAAAATAAATGGTGAAATTGGAGGTTTTTTTGACTGGTTGTTGCTACCCCCATTGAGTTTTGAGATTGAGGAGTTTGTAATAGGGCCCCTTTGTAAAAGTGACCTAATTTGTGGTCTACGATAGCGTAGGTGCCTTGTTTTGGCAAAGTTGTTCCAAAGAAACCTAATGGTGCTTTGAGATCAACATACCTTTGTTGAAAACCTACAAGGAAGAATAGGTGAGTTTTTAGAAGATAGGAAAGGTAAGGTTGTAAAAATGACATTAATGGAATTACAGAGGATCGGTTTGTATACCTATTTTAAGGGTTTTGAGTGTATGAAAATGACATTTTAAGCCATTCCAACCATTGTTTTGTTATGTAACTTGGTGGAATATCTCAATAAGGCATGATTTGGGTGTGTACATGGTTTGTTGGAGTAGGGAAGATGTTTGAACACTTTTTTTGTTGTTGTCCTGAAGGTTTTTATGCAAATTTTGCTTGAAAATGGAGGTTTTGAACTAGGGTTTGGTGAAATATTAATAATAGAGGTTGGTGAATGAGCTTATAAGCATATGTAGACATAATTAAGGGTGTTTGAAGCAGTGGTTGGGCTAGACAAAGTCTGGGATATAGTTTTTCAATAAACCCCCATGTAAATTGCCTAAAATGAGGGTTTCTTGTTTAGATTTCTTCGAAAGTGTTGTCACTTCAAATAAATGGTGAAATTGGAGGTTTTGTTGACTGGTGGTTGTTGCCCCATAGAGTTTTTGGATTGAGGAGTTTCCAATAGGGCCCCTTTGTAAAGCTCTTAGGTTTTCCAAATTAAACTTGCGCATTAACATTGATGAAAGCTCTTAGGTTTTCCAAATTAGTTGAAAATAAAAGTTTTCCCACAACCATCAATAATAATGAATTTAATGTTCAATTCTATGTGTAACAATGAAGATTAATAAAATCATCAAATGAATGGTCTATAAATTGTCAAAACAAAACAAAAAAACTTGTGTTAAGTTGAATTCGTTTATCTAAGCATGCTGGAAATGGACTACTATAAGCAATGCAAATAGAATTCATAAGAAAATTTGTGTTAAGTTGATGTCATTTATATAAGTTTAAACATAAATTCATCTAAATTATGTCATGGTTTTCTCTTTTTTCTTCAAATTCATACAAATTAAACTTTTTTATGCAACTCCCATCTAATTCAATGTTGAATTTTATGTCCAATTGTTATGATTAATAAAATCATTAAAGGAATTTAGATTATTGTCAAAAATAAACATACTAAATATAAACATTTCAATATTACCAAAATGAATATATTACTTGAGATAATGTAAAATGATGTAGAAACTTCATAATGTCTTCATCTGTGTTGTCTAGCATGCAAATTGGTGGCAAAAAAGGCGATGGATCAAGCATAGATTGGTACAACAAGGATTCAACTACATAAAAAGGCATTTCTCTATCAAATAAAGTGTTGAACCAAACAAAAGCAGAAGCATGTGGGCCTAAATCATGGGGTCAGCGCCTATTTTACCATTTCAAGGTAAAAAAACACATTTGGCGCTAGCCAAATTTGGTGCTTTGAAATGCTTTCACAATATCAATAGGAAGGGAGTGAGACTTGATATAGAGGGAGAGGGGATATGAGTGAGAGAGATTAGTCCTAGTAGCATGGTAGGGACTGAGACTTGAGAGCAATAGAGAGTTATCTAGTTAGGGTGGGGGGAAAGACCTCACAGTGGGAGAGGGGTTGGAATGAAATAGATTTGTCTACCCTATACCCTTAAATTGTAAACCGTAAACCCTTAAACCCTCTACCCCCTACCCTCTACCCTCAACCCTTAAACCATAAATCCTAAAACCCTAAAACCATCAACCCCTTGTCTCTCTCTCTCAACCCTACACCCTCTACCCTTAAACTGTAAATTGTAAACCCTAAAACTCTTAAACTGTAAACCGTAAACCATAAAACCCTCCACCCCCTCTCTCTCTCAACCTAAAACCCTATACCATCTACCCTCAATCATCTACCCTCAACCGTCTACGCTCCACCCTCAACCCTTAACCCTCTCACTCTCTTTGTCTCTCTCTTTAAACCCTCAACCCCCCCTCTCTCACCCTACACCCTGCCCTTAAACCGTAAACCGTGAAACCCTAAAACTTAAACCCTCAACTCTCTCAACCCTACACCCTCTACCCTATACCCTCTACACTCAACCCTTGACCCTTAAACCCTCTACCCTCAAACCCTAAACCCTCTACCCTCGACCCTTAAAACCTAAACCTTAAACCCTAAACCTTAAACCCTCTACCCTCAACCCTTAAAACATAAACTCTAAACCCTAAAACCCTAAAATTATTAACCCTCCCCCCCGTCTCTCTCTCTCTCAACCCTACACTCTCTAATTCCTAAACCCTCAATGCTTAAACCATAAACCCTAAACCCTTAAACCCTATACC
>VDFB02047230.1:221819611-222051137 GCA_007258455.2 Sequoia sempervirens | reverse complement strand
GAGAGACCTAAGAGAGGGAGAGGGGGTAGGAGGGAGAGACTTGAGAGACAAAGAGACAAAGATAACAACCTAAGATAGGGAGATGGAGTGAGAAACAAAAAGACCAAAGGAGGAGTGAGAAAGGGAGTTGGAGTGAGATAGATTTATTTAGGTACCTAGGTGGGAGGGAGAGAGACCTGAGAAAGGGGATTGGACTGAGAGAGAGTAGTCTAGGTCGCGTGGGAGGGAGTGATACCTGAGAGAGAGAGAGAGAGAGAGAGAGAGAGAGACTTCAGAGGGATAAAGACTTATCCAGTTAGGTAACGAGTTAGAGAGCATATGAAAGGTAAAACCTCAACTATCCATCTACGATCATAAACTATGCACTCTAAGCATTATCAAAGTTGTCGACCAAAGAGGGAAAATTTAGGTTTTGTCCAAAGCAAGTCATTTGGCAAGTGCCAAATATGACCTGCTTTGGATGTGTTAGTTGACAAGATTTTACAATTTTCCTCATATCTTCGTCTGTGCTCCCCATCTCATTTGCATGTATTTCAATGCAAGTTTATAAAAAAAACTGTGATAGCATTAACCTCTCTCTTAGCTATCTAAATATATATTAAAAAAATCATTTTGATTTAGTTAAAGTTTTGATCCATGGCTTATATTGTAAATGCCTCCGTTTTTTGTCAAAAACCAACATGTGCTAGTTTTCGGATAGATTTTTACTCGTTCATTGAAACATGAAACAAATTATTTTTTTTGAAACTATACTCCATTCTACACATAATGAAAAAAAAATCAATTTTTGATTAGTTTTCAAAAAAATTAGGGGGGAGCACGCTCAAATTTCAACTTTTCAGGATGTGTCCACTTTGAAAATTCATAAAATATTATATATTCATTAAAAAAATTATCCGAAAGAACGAGGATAAACTACACGGTGTTAGCTAATTTCTCATTGTTGAGATTTTTGAAATTGTAAAAAAACGTTAATCAAAAAGGGGGGAGCCCTCAGACGCTATGTTGTTTTTTTATAAAAAAAGAACTTGTTTTTCCCCAACACCTGCCCTCCCCCACTTTTTGAGACCCTTAATCTTCATTAATTTCAAAAAAATATAGTAGCTTAGAAACTAGACTCAGAGCACTTCAACTTTTGTTCTTGCTGCATCTTGAAATTTTGAGCATAACTATCTTCATTTTCTCATGCAAATCAGATTTTACTAATTTCAAAAAAAAAGTGGCATCTTAAGAGCCAAAATTGTGTCACAGATCCATGCATTTACCAACTTACAATGTCCTTTACTTGTGCTTTTGGCGTAGTTGGATGAAGGGAATTGCATTGGGAACTACTTACAATAATACATATTGTCCTTTGATGAATTGGGTATGCATTCTTTATGATTTATGGGTCATTATATTCTTGTCTGGGTAAATCTTAGATGAATATTAGACCTTTATGTTGTTTCCATGCATTTGGAGTTTGTTTATAGAGTGGAGTATGTCTCCATTTGTTGGGAATCAACTTGGTGTGTCCTTGGTTGCATAAAATAACATTTTGGATGATTTCAAGTGGTTATTTGACCTACAGTAGAGGAGTAACAGACCCACAACCATCTAGTTAGCTCAGCCTTGTTCATACCAACACTCTTATTTTTAGGTATATTGAGTTGGTTGTTGTTTTGGTAATTGTTATGATGTTAGGGCTGATTATTATCATTGTTACAACAATTACTTTACATCAACAATAGTACATTTCATTTTGTAGATTATTTCCCTGAGCTAACATTGTAACACTGAGTGGTAGTACCACCAATGATCTGCTCATGATATTTTGTGTTACTCACCCCACTGAATAAGTGGCTCATGTTACTTAGACCACTAAATAATTGGCTCATTGGTTTTCAATCACTGTTGAAAAGTGAAAGAGATTCTCTTGTTTATTGTATTCACTCACCACTCGAAAGTTGACTAGTTGGTTTTACATTTTTTGTATTGTATGAGATTTCCCACCGAAAAGTAGAAATGCTAAGCTAACCCCATTGGATAAGTGGATTACTTTCAGTTGTTTCATTTTTAAGTATTATTGTAATCCTGTACATTGTATGCTCTCACATCATCCACTCTAGGAAATTGATGATTAGAAAGTGGAAAGAAAAGTTGTTTAGCAATTTCCAATTGTTGAGCTAACAAGATTTTGAAAATAATAAGGTGATTATTCAATACAGAAAGCATTTCAAATGTTTCTTTTGGATTAATTTCTTCTCAAGGTTGTATAGAAAATCCATCTTGTTGTTTCTCTCTCCATGTAATAGGAGTTTTGGGTGTAGATTATTTTTAGGAGCTATGGGGTTCACCATCAACTCCAACAAGAACTCAATCTTTATGTTGACGGTAAGAAGGTGGTCTTGAGGGGTATGTCCAATAGAACTCCTTGTGTTGTTACAACTAAAAGAATGGAAAGTTAATTCCATCATGACCAAGTAGAGTGGGCAGTCCAATGCTTGACCATTCCTACCCATTCTCTGAGAAATAAGAGAGAGTATCATGTAAATGTTCATACTTTTTGGATAAGCAAAAAAAAGTTTTCAATGGAATACCTCCAAGAAGACCACCATACAAGGGAATAGAGCACATTGTTGTAAATATTGTATTGATGTCAAAGAGGAAATTGCCAAAGGTGTATAAACGAGATTATTGGAAAGATGGTTGGCAAGATTATTGTCATTGATGTTAAAGGAAAGATATTGATGTCACAATTATTTGATTAAGGATTGAAAGAAAGGTTAGTGCAAGGTAGGAAGATATAGAGTTGGTTGAAGGAATCATTGTTAACAAAGATATGACTTATCCACAAATACCTAAAATAATTGAGGATGAAAAGATTCTTGACATGTTTTAAGCCATCAAAGACAAAAATAAAAGCATAAGGTTGACATTGATATGGTTGAAACTTTGTGGGTAGAAAAGACAATATTTTGATGACATGGTTCATAGTAAGAAAAAATAAACCGCTCAAAGTTATTTGAGAGTTCAAAGTCTCTTAAATTAGTTCATAATTGGATAATGCGGATAGATTTCGACACAAAGGATCTCATGGAGCTAAATTTGATGATGAAGGAATGTATGGGAATGGAGGACTTGTTGAAGATAGAAATTGTTATGAGATACAGTTATGTTTAAATGATATTAACAAGAAAATTAAACTAAGATTGACTCCTTTGATGATAGCATCCATTATTATTAGAAAGAAAACTTGTCTGACTCATTATAAGAGAAATTAAATTAAAATAAAATAATTTTATTTGACAAGGTCGACTCTCCCCAAGAAGTCACCACTCTTTAATGAATCGCCTCCTTTCAAAGAAGAGGTGCAATGGGTATAAAAGCAAGGAGAATTGGATATAAAGACAATAAGTTTTTAATGTAACATCAATAGAAGAATAAAGATCCACTACATAAATAAAGACATTTCAATTAAAAAGAATGAGTAATTGAAGAAATACAATGAATATAATTGAGATTTGTGTATAAATATGATATCATTCCTTTACTATCATAATTATGAAGAAAAATGAATGTATGGGCACAATTGTAAAGTGGGGTAGATATAAGTGAATAAAATGAAACATAGAAAAAGGTAAGTGTGTGTGATCCAAAATGGAATGGTTAAATGGATGTATACACCTACACTTTCTCTATTTTCATTAGGAAAAAGAGATCCCTAAAGGTGGGATTGACTTTCAACCCTTAGGTGAGTCAACCCTATTAGAGATCTTGTTGTTTTCCTTATGAAAAAAAAGTGTAAAATATGATTGAAATGCACTTTGGGGAGATAAACAATAAATGCTTAAAGAGCTCAATTGTGCAATGCAAAGCTTAGAATACAGATCTAAAGCATAACACTAACAAAAAATATAATTTGTAGACAAATTTGGGGGTTATAGGATGATATTTATCAACCCAGAAAATATTATCCCAAAAACTGTCTAAGGACACCCTAATATATGACTGAAAGGCACCTTTGGGAGATGAATAAAAGTGCATTAATGATCCAATAATTGAGATCTACCACTTGGAATGCAAATTATTATGATAATACTATCATAAACAGTCATTAACTAGCAGATATGAGAAGGTTAAGATGATTTGTACCCAACTCCAAAAGTGTCGTAAGGCGTCAGTGTCCTTGTATCTTTTTCTAAAAAATATGTTTGTAGTCCTCTAATGTTGGATCTAAGGCTCGAATTTCTCCAAGGTTTATTATCAGAAGGCTGAAAACAAATTTTGTAGATGAGTTTTTGTGTCTTGACAACTTTGACAACTTTAACAACCTTACTTTTTTTTATGCAAGTTCAAGCCACCTATAAATCTGCAAACACGTAAAGAGAAGAAAAATGTGTGTTTCTGGTCTATAAGGGTTTGCCTTGGTCAAACCCTAGTTTGGTAATTAAACCTTGATAATAAAATGGAAGGAATGATAAATAACATTAGCTTGTCGCAACTCACCAACCCCTTTAATGGCTACACTTAGAGGACTGAGGTCTAATACATCACTCCAAGGATTAGATCTTGCATGAAATGGCTTCATTGGATGCTTGATTTGCCACTTGATTTGATGCTTTAAAACTTGAAACATACATCGCAACAAAAACATGCATGAACACACATAAACTTTGACATCATGACAGGATCTTGAATTATGTTGTAGATGACTAATAAACTTGCTCTTCAATTCTCTTGACAAAAATATTTTCTCTTGTGAAAGTTGTCTTAATGTTGCTTAGTTTGAATTGATAAAATAACCTTGTATTTATAGGTAATTTACTAATTTCCCAACAATTAAACATCAAAAGCTGACAATTGCAATTTGAATTTGAATAATTAAAATGTTGCCAAAAACATATTAAAAATTGGGACCTAAGACCTAAGGAGGACGCATTCGCCCATGGATGAATGGGTCATAGGCCCTAAATCTAGGACACTCAATTTCCAAGGTGATTTAATTGATGTTTGCAATTGTTCAACGTAAGTTCCCCTTTCGAAAAATGAAATTAATTAGGATTTTAAATGCATAATTGGGTCAATTAGAGGCCTAATTAAGTCTAATTAATTAAAGGGATGTAAATATAGTGTGAAAATGTAAAGGTGTACATTTTTCTACACTTCATAGAATATATATTAAGATCATTCAATGAGAAGCATGGAATAATAGAGTAGATATAAGTATAAAATACATATGGAAATCATTTAATGAATAAGTAGTTGCAAATGGAACGAGTTAAATGGATTGGATACAATATAGAGATATATATGGAAGATCAATGAACGGTGAAGAAATGAAGATATAATATATACAAGTAGAAATAAATGAAGAAAAAGATATATATATATATATATATATATATATATATATATATATATATAAAGGAAGAAGAGTGATATCAAACAGGAGATCTAATTGGCCATTATTTGTTGAAGAAGTAACATTCAAAAGGTGAAATTTGTTTTGAAGGTTGGTGCCTCCTATAAGAAGATATTAGTGTCTCTTGCTAAGTTGGTGCTTAGCAATGGGGGTTGGTGCCCCCAGTAGGTTGGTGCCTATTAATTGTGGGGATTAGTGTCTCCAATAGGTTGGTGCCTACAAAGCTTGTAAAGAGAAGTTTTATATAAGCAATATTTTACCGTAGTTTTCATCCATAAGGGTTTCCACGTAAATTTTATGTTCTTCGTGTGTTGCATAATTGTTAGATCTTGTGTGCTATTGCTATGGTTGTTAAGTTTTGAAAAAGTAAAAGATAGTCCTATACTGATTCACCCTGTTCACGTCCCCCCTCCTCCCCCTCTCTGTATAAGTGTGTGCTCATCACAGATGATTAAGTTGGAAGGAGCAAAGCTTGTCATTACCACTCCTTATCATCATCCCATAAGGCATAAGGAAAAGATAAAACTATTGAGTTCTTGAAATGGGATAAATTCGTCTTAGAAAAAGTCTATTTGCATCTTTTGTGGTTCCAATAAAGAAGGGTAGAGTTATGTGAATATGCATACATTATTGTGCTTTAAACAATAAGACCATCAAGAATCAATATCCAATTTTGAGGATTAATGAACTCATTGATGAGTTATATGGTGCGATTTATTTTTCCAAATTAAATTTGAGATTTGGATATCACCAAATCAAAGTTAGAGAAGAAGACATCTAGAAAATTGTATTTTGTTGTCACTTTGGACATTATGAGTTGTTAATCATGTCTTTCGGCTTGAATAACACACTTGTAGCATTCCAATCTTGCATAAACCAAGTGTTTAATTAGAAAATTTGTTTTAACATTCTCTAATGATATCTTAATATACATTAAGACTTGAGAAGAGCACATGAGGCACTTAGATGAGGTATTAATAATTATGGAGGCCCAATCTTTGTTTTCCAAAAAAATTAAGTGTGAGTTTGCTATGACAAAAATTATGTATTTGGGACATGTGATTAGCTCTTAAGGGTGTGTCTTGCCTTGGGTGCTAAAATTATTGAGCATAAGTCTATCATCCTTGGTTGGAAGGATAAGCCTCTTGATAGGTTATCTTGCACAAATTGGCCTTGGGGTGGGTTGAACAAGGTTTTAAGGTACCTAGATATTCCTTTTTCAGTTGATACCTTACTGAAAGACGTGTTTTTGGTTGTTTGGAAAAATTTAGAGCAAAAATGTTAAGTGGAAAACTCACCTTCTCTCCTTGGCAAGTAGGATTCATGTTTTTCAAAAAAAAAAAAATCATACTATACTATCTTCTATGCCTCATCTTGGCTTTTTGTAGCTATCAAATTAATAAAGCACAGAATTTGGTTAGAGACTTCCTATGGTCTAATGTAAAAGGTGCTAAGAAAAGGCATGTTGTTAGATGGAGTTGGTGTTGTTTTCCAAAGCAATTGGGCAGTCTAGCTCTTAAAGACTTGAAATGGCAAGTCATTGCCTTGGCTATGAAATGGATCTTAAAAGAATTTGATGGAAATAAACCTTGGAAGGTTTTAGTCAAGAATAAAATTACATTGTCTAAGCCAAAAAAAGGAAAACTTTGGAATGGTCTTCATCCTCATGACTTGTTTGGGAAGTTCAACATTTCCCCTTTTGGCTACAAAGTTTTTGGTAGCATATGAAAGGATTGGGAAAGTATTAAGCACTTTACTAAGAATAAAGATGCTTTCTCAAGAAAAGAAAATGTTGTGGTTGTGTTTAGATCTATTTGGTGGAAAATTCACTAAAAAAATAAATCTCGTGTTAACTCTTTTGCCCATAATTAGGCCTTGAAGGAAATTGACAACTTTGGGAGTATCATTTATAATGGCAAACTAAAAGAATGGGATTCCTTGCATAATTATTTCAACATTCCTAAGAATCAAAGAAGAACATTTTCTCTTCTTAAGAAATTGTTCAACATCCCTAATTTCAATTTTCTTGTTGAGCTTAAATTCAATTCAAGGATTTTGGGCAACATTAATTAGATTGATAGCTATGTTTTGGAAAATATTACCTCTAAGAAAATCTATTCTTTGTTGGTAGACATAGGAGAGGCTTTAAACTAGATTCATGCATCCTAGAACCTCAATTTTTCCATTAATGAGTTATCCAAAACTTTTTGAGTTTTATGTGGTCCTTTGCTTGCGATCTCAAATAGACCTATTTCATATGGTTAGTTGTGCTTAAGAAGCTTATTGTGTTTGATGGTGTTCATAACCATGGCTTTCATATTAATGTGTGCAATTTGTGTGATAAAGTTGAGACCTATGAACACTTATTTTGTGTATGTCCTTTTGCTTTGATGCTTTGGTCTTTACTTTTAGGGAAACATCAAAGTTGGGGATTTAGAAACTCTTTTAGTTGGACTGATGTTTTATTTGGTCATGTTAAATCATTCTCTGTTGAGCTTAATAATTTTTTGTCTCTTCTTACCTATGAAATTTTGTGGCATATCTGGAAAGCAAGAAATGAGGATATATTCCAAGGTAGGAGAAGGATCTTGCTAAAAGAGGGGATTTTGCTGGTTTACAAGTGTGAGATTGTTAGTGCCCAGTTCTTTAGCATTGATGATAAAGAGCTTCAGATGCTTAAAGAGTACATGAAAAACAATATCATGGTGCTTGAGAAAGAGAAGAAAACCTTAGAGTTCAACAAAGGGCCTAACATGTCATGTACAAACTTGTCAAATATTTAAATGAGGAAGACACGATTGAGTCGGTCATTGGTTCCTTTGAGACTAATTACTACAAAAATGATAGCAACCAGAAGTGTTGTTGGGAGTAGCTATGTTTATTCTCTATTAAACTAATTATTTAGTTTGTTATCAGTCTTTTTGAATAGTTCGATGTAATGATATTAGTGACTATACTTTGAGTTGTTCTCAGTGTTGGCTAGTGTCTAGGCACCATATATTGTATTTCGTTTTTGTACTTTTGGTACTCGACTTCTAATATAAATAACATCCAATTGGCGTATTTCCCAACCATTTTGTGGTTTGAAAGCAAGAAGCATCTTAATGGTGCTAATATTTTTTCTTTACGGTCTATACCATTTTTGTAAGTAAAGCCTTTGGAACTAACCTTGCCATATGATGAGATTGTTATAGTGATTTCAATGAATCGTCATGTAATTCTTATCTATTTAGCTAGTGTCCAAGGTGATCTGCAATGTGGTTTTGAATTTTGAAGGTAACAAACCTCTCCTAATTGTATTTAATCTATCATAAAATCTAATAAACTTAAAATCAAATCTATTTTACTAATGTATTTGAATTAAACACACTATTTGACATGAAATATAATGAAATCAAACTAATTGAAATGAAATGTATTGAAATTAAATACAGTACTACAAATTAAAATAAACTACTTTGTTCCAAATGAAATACAAAACTTGCATTAAAACTGAAAAATACAAGAAATGAACTATATGTCTTTTTCTGATTTAATGTTGTAGGTCTTTCAAATAAGAATGTGATAATAAAAACTAATCTATAATTATGTAAATGAAATAATGAAATAGAATGTTGTAAATATAAAATACCATAAGATTTTCTCCATTGAGTGAGTGGGCCCTACTCCCTTCAAAATCAATCCTTTACTCCTTGGGTGATATCAAGTTTGTTTCTTCTTTCTCATAAATGATAAAAGTAGAACATTACATATTAATGCTGCTTTTTGCTCCTCTTTTAGACTAGAATTATGCTATGAAAAGATTAATTTCCTAGATGTCCCTTTTCTTGTTCTCAACGAACTTAAAAAGAAGATTATTACTATCTTAGGACTAACAAGTCTTAGCTCATGTATTAGTTAATTTATTCTTTTACCCCACACATGAAGGTAAACTTCAAACTTGTCTTAAAGATTTCCATCAATCCTAAATCAGGGCAGTGCTTAGTTTCGTTAAAATGGAGTTCTCTGAACTCTTACGAATAGACTGAAGGGTTAATACTTCAGCCATTTTTTAGGTGGAGTTAATACTTCAGTCATTTTTTACTAAAGTGGTTGACTCCTCAAAATCATCAGGAAACAAAGCATGCAAAAGGGTGTTTTCAAGTTAGAAAATTGTCTTTTATCAGTCTTGTGTGGCTAGAATCACTGAAGTTTGGCTCAAAATCTTTAAATTATATGTCAAAATCTTTAAATTATATGGACAGGTGGTACAAGTTGTCATTTGCTACTCCAAATTGGTAGGGTCATGATATTGCACATTATGAAGGCATTTGATCTGGTCTAGAGATGACTGAGTTCAATTCTGGAGTTTTTCTATTCATTTTGGAGTCGTCAATAGTAACTCCAACAAACAAAAAAACTTAAAAATTGACTTTCTCCAGCTCTAGATTTTGTTGTGCTCAAGCCTAGTATTTGTCACAAGAAGACAAAAATGCATAAAGAATACAAGATATATACAACCATGTAGGCTTGTATATACAAGAAGAAATAAGTAAGAAAACATATCATATTTTTTTTATAGTAACTTCAAGTCTTTTATTCTTGCAATAAAATCACCAAATTTGTTGTTTTAATAGAAATTATGCATTATCTTTAAATAATAAATGAAACAATATTATTGTCTCATCATCATCCTCGCACATGAACTGAACCATATCCTCATGGCACCAATTGTACATCATTCTCCTTGGCTAGAATCCTATCCTCATAAAGTTGACTCTGATCATAATCTTTGTCCTAATAGGAAGTGTATGCTTTGGGAGCTACATAGCCCATATTTTCAACAATCCTAACCTATCACTTTTGAAACTTATACACTAGCATCTGCACTATCGTAGTCCAGATGGAAGCAAGTGTAATGATGAAAAGAGGTTTGAACATCATACCCGCCCAAGCATGCTTCTACTGCTAGATGCATACAATAAGTGAATGAGCTCTTTTGAGACTTTATCTCAAGTTGATGGAAGAGATGATCTCTCTCCTCTTTAGGTGCTTAAGCAATCTTTTCTGTCGATTTATGCAACACCTTTGGGCAGCAACTTGAAGATATCCCTCGTGATTATGAAAACTTGCAATGCTATGGAGTAAATTTTTGACATACTGTTATGTGATGTCAAATCTAAACCCAATAGAAGAGAAAGCAATAACAAAACTTTTGATTCTTGGGTATTCGTGGCTCATTAGAGACCAACTATGGTTTCTGCAAGGTTAGACTTTGCTAATCGCTCCTCCCATATTATTTAATCCTCAAAAGAAAAAAGATTTTTTAGTTGCAGTTCTCCAACATATAGGTTAAGCATAGATGTATTGCAGTGTTCACGTAGGAACCCATGCTATTAAAAATCATACAACATATATGTTCTTCAGCTATGCTCTTGAAATGTGTATCTAAAAATGATTGATCATTTGCAAAATCATACGACAATTTACAATAAAGTTTCATGAGCTTTCATTTCCAAAATTGTTCCTAAAGAAAAACGACAAATGTATTTGATGGGGGTCAACAAGACAAAAGGGATTCTCCTACCTCATAGACCAAGCCTACCTTTTCTTTTGCTTCAACTCTCTTCTTCAACTCCACCTTTTCTTTCTTTAAACTTCATAATTTCATCCTTAAGCTAATTATTTTCCTCTTCAATAGGTTCAAGGTCATGACACTGCTGAATCAGTTGAGCCATTCTTTTAGAGAGAGTAATCCAAGGACATGGAAGAGATACCTTTGTTCCATTATCTGAGGTGGAAGCATAAACATGTACCTTCTATGTAATAAATAAAATCTTAGTATCTTTCTTTGTTGATTGTGCCCTTTCCTGTGCTAGAGCCTGTTGAAGTTAGAAGATAGTCTTATTTCGTTCCTCCTTTTCCACAGCCACTTGCTAGGTGATCCTCTCCAAAGCCTTCCCTCTTGAGGATAAATTATTTTTAAGTTGCTTCAATTATTTAGGATTTTGTTGCAGCAAATGTCCGAATTTGAAAATGATAAGGGCATGTCGAAGCTAGTATGTTTCTTCTCTAGATGAGTTGTTTGATTCCTCAACTATCAAGGGCTGCTACATTTCTTCTTTCAAAAATGGTTGATTATCCTCATCCCTGAGAACATAAAAGAATTCTTCTTCATCAATATTTTCCCCTATAAGATGTTCACCTTCTCTTCTAGAAATTTCCTCATAATCTGGAGTTGGTGGGAGGTTGGATGGTCCTTCCTAAGAAAAATGATCATTGTGACCCTCTGACAAGCTCCTTAAAATTTCAGCAACATTGACATCCTCCTCTTCACCCTCTAGTTGGAGAACCAATCTCCTGTGATTTTGTCTGTGTGTTCTACCTAGGAAAAGTGTAGACTCAGCCTCTATTGGAGATGGTGCAGATATGGCAATGTCTTCCTCATGCCCTAGGTCAATAGTAACTGATTCTGGAGCCAATCTATCTATAGCTAGAGTTGGCTCACCCGTTTTCAAAGTTGCTCTAATTTTTACCCTCTTAGCATTAGAGGATGTTGTCACTGATTATTTCAATATTTTGTTATCATTTTAGTTGTTCGTACCCTAGTTTTTTAACCAGTAGATGGCTCTCAAGCTATCTATTCAATTGCCCTGTGATTTGTAAGGATTCAAGCAAATATACCCTGTGAGACAATAGACTCCAAAGTGACTATAGGACATGTTTTCTTCCTTTTAGGCTTTCCCTAAAAAAATTTTTTGCATTTGGTCTAGCCATCAAGTAGTGTCAAGAAATGGTACTTAATTATCAATTGAATTAAACTATGATGGCACAAGTGGTTGTCTATCAACATTTGATTTGCAACCATTCTCTAGAGACAATTATACAAAATGATTTAGGCTTGGCTACTCCATGCCTAAGGTGGTTTAGGAGCCTCATCCAAAACCCTAATAGCATACCATACTATCCATCACACATGATAATTTCATTGCCCACAAAATTATAGTTGTCCAGGGCTATGGGAAACTAAGTCTGTCCACACCCTTAACAACTCCTTTACTCGTTATGTACTTAGGAACTAGTTAAAATTCAACATGAAAAACTTGAAGTGATTCTGCATAAGAATTTTTTGAATGAAAGGTATCGTCTACCTCAGGGATACTAATAATGAGGTTAACGATGGCTGAGCAACCCTCAATTTTGATGCCCTTGATAGTGGAGAATTTTGGTTGTAGATTAACATGAAATCTTCAACCAAAATTTTGTCATATTCCTTGAATTTGTTCAGGAACTCCGAACAATCAACTTGAGCAAAAATTTATGCCACTAGTTCCTCCAAAACTGGGTGTTCAAGCTCTTATTTATGTTTCTTTCCCAAGGCTTTTGTTCAACAACACTATTTCTTTTCGAGGAATGAAATTGGCTTTGGAACATAGAGGTTACTACATTGTTTTCTCAAGGATAATTGACATAGAAACAACTTTGAAAATCTACAGGATTAAACAATGCTTTGAGCATAGGTGGCAGGTTACAGTTGACTGAATATTACTAGATACTACTTTTGTCTTATTCAAATAAATGTTGCAACTGCTGTAAGGATGGCGTATCGGTGGCATGATGTCGTTCCACCCATTGTGGAATAATAAATCATTTATGCAATGATCAAGAGAATGAGACAAATCACAACGAAACATTAATGCACATGCTACGAACAATTATGACCATACATGTGATCAAACTTAGGAAATAGTGTGAAATGTTGTGCCACATCATGAGAGATTTGTCATTTTTTTTCCAAATTTAGGTGGTACAAGTGCATTTACTACAAATGATTATGTGACACCATTGAAAAGGTCACATACATCATGTCAAGTACGCCATCATGCAAGCATACTTTTTGGTGAATAATAACTGCAATACTGATTAACTTTTTGACTATTAAAAGAAAAAAAAAAAGATGGCTTCATACTTACCCTTAATTATACAAGCATACCAACCTAGCCATATAATCCTACATGCCTGTACAATTCCAGAGTGCCAAGTGGATGTGTTGGTGCTAAAGCTTTTCAGTTATGAGGCCCTTCCATTTTGGAGCCTACAAGGCTCTAGAGCTCTTCTTGGAGTCATTACACCTGCATGTTTATTACATGTTGGGTTAGAAACATGTTGATTGTTGGGAGAAAATCCGCCATTGCTAGTTTTTAGTTCTTCCAAAAAAATATACTTTATTCAACTAAAGCTATAACTCCACACTCATGGAAGAAATAGTTTCCACAGTGTATTTCTCTATTGGAATTTGTAACTCTTCTATAAATTCTTCCTTAGATGTTGGCTTATGGCATACCCTCAATCTATGCTCGTTGACTAGAAGTGCCCTTCTGCTTCCATCTATTGAGAGCAACTGAACTGTTCTATCGTTAAATACTTGAGCTATCTCATAAGGCCTGAACCATCTTATATTAGGCTTGTATTTGAAGCCCTAGTATCTTGAATCATGAAACAAAGCCCAATCTCCTAGTTCAAATTGTTTTCTAACTATGTTCTTATCATGCCATGCTTTTCTTTGTTGCTGAATGAGTAATCTATGTTGCAAAGCTTCAATCCTCATTTTATCCATCCTATTAAGTTGTAGTATTCTTTGTTGTTGGGCTATTGTTAGATCAGTTCATATTCATGGTTTCCAATTCATATTCTATTGGGAGTGTTAGCTTCTTTTCATATGCCAACTTATAAAGACTGAAATTGGTAGTAGTCTTCCATGTGGTGTTGTAAGCTCAAACTGCCTTTGATAACTTGTCTATCCAATTTGATTTGTTGGCTACTATGGTCTTTGTTAGAATATTTTTCATGTCCCTATTAATCACCTCCACATGTCCATTAATTTGTAGGTGGTAAGGAGATGACTGATCTAGTAGTACTTTTTCATGAAGATTTGAATCATTACAGACATAAAATGAAGTCCTTGATCTAAGACGAAAACTCTTGGAGCTTCAAATCTTTGTAGGATATGCTTATATAGGAAGTTTGCTAACTTTTCCTAATGAATAGTTGGTAGTGCCTTAGTTTCCACCTATTTGGTTGCATAGTTTGTACAAACCAAGATATAGTGGTTTCATTTGGATGGAGAGTCAATTGGACCCACAAAATCGATCCTCCACTTCTCAAATAGTTCAAGATTAACCTGAGGGTGGAGAAACATCTCATTGGAATGTGTTGGGTGTTGCATCCTTTGACACTAGTCTCAATGCTTGATATATTGATTTATAACTTTGCTCATTGTAAAGCAATAGTATCCAGCCCCAAGAAGATTAAAAAGTGCCCACAATATGACTCATCATTTTCCTACACACACCTTTGTAAGACATAATCAAGAGTACATTTAAATAATATACCATTTATCCATTTAAAACGTGAGTTATTTCTAATCAATGTTTTAACTTCTTTAGTACTGAAATATAAAGGACACTTACCTATAACCAGGTAGTCATATCAGCAAATCATGGTGACTAGATGGAGATAAAATAGATGTTCATTTGGAAAAGCATCATCCAATAGTTCTTTATTTCTCTACAAATCTAATCTTGACAAAAAATCAGCAACCCCATTATTCTCTCTAGGTTTATCAGCAATAGTAATATTAAATTTTTGCAACAATAATAGTCAATGAATGATTATACCACCTACTATGACTTTGTTCATGTGTAATGTCCCTTTTTTAGTCCTAAGCGTATTAGAGACCATTAGCCTATTTCCGGATCCCATAGGCTAAATGGAGGAGTTCAGGGGATTCCAAGATTCTTGGAGGATTCTTGTCAGCACTTTTAGGGAGTATAGGAGTTGGTTGCCAAAGTGTTTTTTGGGTTTTTCTGGGTTTTCTAAGATCCTTGGTGAGCAGTATTGCTATTTTTGGCACTTACTATTTTTAGTAAGTTTCAAGGCATCTCAATTTGGGCGAGTTTTGAGTTTGGACACGCTTACTATTTTTAGCAACTTGCTATTTTTAGTAAGTGTTATTTTGGGATACTAGTCTTCGTAGCAGTGCAGTGCAAGGTTTCCAGGTTGGGTGATGCTTGACAATTGCAATTTGGTGAATTCTAATGTTTAAACATATTATTCACTTAAGTCTTCAAAAGGTGATTTTTATGACTTATAAAGTGTAGAAACCCCTGTTTCCCTGTTTTCTGAATCTGATTGTTTTTTTGTGTTTTTTTGACGGTTTTAGGTTTTTTGAGTGTTTTTGAAGTTTTTGTGCAATACAAGAAAGATTGCGATTTTTGCAAGAATTGGAAATAAATCCAAATAAAATAAATCTACTCTGATAACAGTAGTATTTGATGCCAATACGAATACCAGTCTATTATTTGTCCTTCTGGAATGATTACAAAAATGTTCTACTGACATGCAATATAAAAATAATGATTTTTATTGTAAAAACTTGGTATTTTTGCTGCAGCTGAAAGTACAGATTTGGTACGGCTGCATTAATAAACTCCTTCTCCCTTGTTCTGATGATACCAAATGATGTCAGGAGGATATGCGCCCAAGGGAGTCATGGCAGACTGAACCTGAGTTAGGCGTTTTGCTTGAAACAGGAAGTGCGCCCTTTTTGAAGAGGTACGGTCAAGTACAGCAGTACGGCTGTGACCGAAACAGCAATTAATGATTTTGTACGGCCTTCTCTATAACTCTCCAGATCTCCAAAACATGTACGCCTTGATGAATGAATGTCTTCTGAAAGAATAAACTATCTGAAACTCTGTAAATAAATAGTCTCTGAAGATCAATGATTTCCTCTGGATGAAGAAACCTCTGCTGGCAATAAATCAGGTGTTATTTCACACCCTCTGAACTACTTCCAATGGAGATGGCTCGTTCCCCAAGGAATTCGAACTTGAAACCCTAAAGCTTCTTGCTCAGATCAAAGTTGATCAATTTCAATTCTCAATAATCACATAATGGCTCAAAACCCAAGGCAAATGCACTATAACCTCAAAAGTGCGATTTCCTCAAAGATAGGGTTTCATTAAAATTCGAACTTTTTAATTCTTTTATTATTTCAATAGTCTCAGCCAAATTTTTATAATAAAATATAATTGACAATTTGGCCCCCTTCTGATGATGGCGACCCCCTCAATTAAGAATCACTTAAGTTATAATATAATATTATAACTTTATATTATAATCATCAAATAATTAATATTTAATTAATACAATTAAATATTAATATTTCTCTCGTTATTCATCCGATGGTGATGATCGAAGCGGCCGAACAACTGAAGTGATTCTCAGCTGCCAAATCCATCACTGTAAAAATAAGCGGGGGTCCCCTGTTATTTGCCGAGGAGGCTGCTAAAAATAGCAGCAAGAAGTCTGCAGTCGAAACCCAAGCGAAAGCCTCTTGATCCAAACTCACGCCCATTTGAAGGCTGAGCCAAGCTCCAAATGACCCTCTATCCAGTCCATTACCCCCTCACGAGTGCATTATGATATGAAGCAATCTTGTGCTCCAGAGATGTCAGCGAGAAGGGACATGATAAAGTCGCCCCTCACGAAATTGTTTGTCCTCAAGCAATCTCAATGCGGATGCTCACGGGAATATCCTCGCTCTCCCATGGCATCCTCAACGAGGGCAAATCTCTCCATTTCACGGGGCTCTTCCCACGATAGTCCTCCTACGCCATTTGCCTCTCCCACGGCCTCGGGATGGACTGGTACTAAGTCCAACTTTCCCTCATCATCTAAGGGAGGTAGACTGCGAGATGGTACTACCACAGTCCCAATGCCTTCTTGGCGTGATACATGGCGTTGTGCCTCTGCTAGGAAGCTCAACTCGTATACCACCCTCGCCAGCTCTCGGGATCCTAAAGGGCCGAAGTAATAGCGTGGCTTAAGCTACCGACCCACTCTTCTAAGAGTGAATTTGTGGGTAGGGCTGCAACATGAGGTAAACCATGTCACCAACCTCGAAATGCCTCTCCGTCCTCTTCTGATCCGCATACTGTTTATGCTGATTTTGTGCCTTTGCGATATTCTCCTTGAGAGCCTTCATCGTATCCTGACTCTCCTGCAATAAATCTCCTGCACTCGGCACTCTGCTATCGCTCAGTAGCAAATCTAGGAAACTCGGCGCCTCATACCCATACAACGCCATAAAAGGAGACATCTGAATAGTCATGTGGTATGTCGTGTTGTAGCAATACTCGCACAAATGAATCCACCTGACCCATGCCTTCTGCTGCCCCGTAATGTAATTTTGGAGGTAACCTTCCACCCACTTGTTCACAATCTCCGTCTGCCCATCAGTCTGCGGGTGGTAACTAGTGCTCGGAGTGAGCTCGGTCCCACAAAGTCTGAATACCTCCTGCCAGAAGTTACTCAGAAACCGACTATCTCTGTCGCTCACAATGCTCCGAGGCAACCCATGAAGTCTAAATACCTCGCGAAAGAATACCTTTGCTACCTGTGTAGCGGTGTAAGTCATGGTGATCGGAAAGAAGTGGGCATACTTCGTAAGCCGATCCACAACCACATATATGCAATCATGCCCTTGGGCTTTAGGAAAGCCCGTAATAAAGTCCATCGACAGGCATTCCCACTTCCTGTCAGGAATCGGAAGTGGCTGTAATAAACCTGCCGGGTACGTGTTCTCCTGCTTGTTCTGCTGACAAACAGGGCACTCACGCACGTATTGAAGAACATCCGCCTTGAGTCCTTTCCATGTGAACCTCTCTCGTATCTGCCTGTAGGTTTTGAAGTACCCGGGATGTCCTGCTGTAGGCATGTCATGAAAGGCTCGCATAACAATGTTCTTCACCTCTGACCCTGGGACCAAAAATATCCTGTTCTTGTAAACGATCAAGTCATTTACAAGCGTATACCTGGTATCAACTGCTGATCCCTCAACAATGCTGGAGGCCCAACTATCCTTGGCATACTCTGCCACTATCATATGCCTCCAATCCTCCGAGATATGAACCATAGTGCTCAAATACGGTCTACGTGAAAGTGCATCAGCCACTACGTTCTGTGTACCTTTGATATATGAGATATCAAAGTCATAAGCCTGCAACTTACTAACCCACTTTTGCTGTCTGTCATTAAGATCTCGCTGCCCTAAAAAGTGTCTCAAACTGTTATGATCAGTTTTTATGCAAAATTTGCTGCCAACAAGATACTGCCTGAATTTTGCTAAGGCATGCATGATCGCGAGCATCTCCTTATCATAAATGCTATATAGTCTCTCGGGCCCTCTGAGTTTGCGGCTCTCGTACACAATCGGGTGCTTGTCCTACATAAGCACCGCACCAATGCCCTCACCTGATGCATCGCACTGAAGCTCAAACGGCTTCGTAAAATCAGGTAGTGCTAAAACAGGACATGTGGTCATCAACTCCTTGAATCTATCAAAGCAGTCCTATGCCTCAGGAGTCCAAATAAATGCCCCCTTCTTCAATAAATCTGTCATCAGGGCTGCATGTCGTGAATAACCATTCACGAATCTGCGGTAGAATCCACATAAACCGAGAAACCCTCTCAACTGTGTTAGGTTTGCCGGTGTAGGCCAGTCAATAATGGCGCGGATCTTTTCAGGATCCATACGCACTCCATCTGCACTGATGATGTGACCTAGATATAGCAATTCGGTCATCCCCAAGTCGCACTTGGATTCCTTGGCGTACAAGGACTCCCTCTCCAAGATACTCAACACTGTCTCCAAATGAGCTAAGTGCTCCTGCCAAGTCCTGCTATATATAAGGATGTCATCGAAAAAGACCAACACAAACCTCCTCAACGATGAATGAAAAACCCTGCTCATCGTAGACTGAAAAGTGGCTGGCGCGTTAGTGAGCCCAAATGGCATCACTACGAACTCGAAGTGCCCACAATGACATCTGAAGGCAGTCTTCTCTATGTCCTGCCACCTTACTCGACCATGATATCCCCTAATCGTAGAATCAATTTTTGTAGTAAAGAACATGCCCCATGGAGCTTCATCAATAAGCTCGCCATCTCTTCTGTGATGGGTGGTATTCGGGTTTGATTGTCCTCTTATTCGTGACCCCGTAATCACGCAATACACGTAACGCCCATCCTTTCTTTCTTTCACCAATACAACCGGAAGTAGTTAACGTTGATTTTGCTTGGTCAATGTGACCTATAGCAAGTAACTCTTTTATTGTCTTCTATCCCGCCCACCTTAGGATGCCTCGTATATTATCATCACTGGCTTAGCACCTCGAGCTCAATAATGTGCTCTATGCCCCTGTCTGGAGGTCTACCTGGCGGAATATCACTGAACACCTTATCATGCTTAATCCTCAACTTCTGAATGTCCAGATGATATTCTATCTTTTGCTGTCCCTCCTGTATAGGTGCTAAATGACACTCGGCAGCCCACTCTACCATGTCGTGACGCATGAGCCGCTCCATCCGGCGAAAAGAAATTGTTTTGATGTTGCTGTCCCGTATTGCTTTTAGTATGTGAGTCTTCCCGTCAACATCAAAACGGATCTCCATGTCCTTGAGACGAAGTGTGACCTCCTCCAATGAATGTAACCACTTCATTCCCAAAACCAAATCAATGTCCCCCATATTAACAACATAGTAATCTGCCTTGAACTCATAATTGTTCAAGCGTAAAGGGAGATCCTTTATCATGCGTTCACATCTCAAGGTGTATCCATCAGCCACAGTAACCCTAATGCCCTCGAACTCCTCAGTGATGAGTCCACGCCTCTCAACGAATCTAGCATCTATGAAATTATGCGTGGCTCCTGTATCAAGTAGGGTAATGACCCTCTGTCCTGCTAATACACCACGAATCCTGAAAGAACCCTCCTGCTGTATGCTAGATAAGCGTGCCTCCTGTAACTGAAGCTCTGGCCCTGTCTCAGCTCTAGGCTCTGAAGCCTCTGGCTCTGAATCCTCGGAACTCTCCTGCTGTTCGGAATTTTCTGATTCTGAGTCCTCATAATATGCCCACATCACTCGATTTGCCTTGCCCTTAGGTCTTAGAGGACAATCGTGATTGGCGTCATATGGTCCTTTGCAGTAGAAGCAAAGCTTCTTCCTGCGTAGGTCATTAAGGGCCTCACGATCCAAAGGTGGAGCTGCTGATTTACCTTTTGAATCATTCCTAAAGTCTGATTTTTCTTTGTTAAAATCAGATTTATCCTTATTTCTGTTAAAGCCCTTGTTATCCCTGAATGATGAAGAACCTCTGGAGTTAAATCTACTAGAAGGTGCCGCTAACTCCATGCTTCGTGCTTTCTTCATCGCCTCCTGTAATGAAGGAGGATCAAAAGCTTTGATCCAACCTCGCAATGGCTCTGTCAAACCCTCCATGAAGAGCACTACCAAACGCCTCTCTGAGATGTTAGGGACCATAACGGATAACTTCTGGAAGTCACCAATGTAGGTCTCTAAATTGCCACTCTGTCTCAACTGCGCTGTCTCTGAAGTAGGTCTCCGGATCTTTCCTGTCAAACCGCTCAACTAATCTGTCCACAAACTCCTGGTATGTAGTGATCCTGTCATGCTGTAAAGTCACCATACCATGGTGCCACCAGTCGTAAGCTACCCCCTCCAGATGCAGTGTAGCATATCTGATTGCATCCCTCTCCGCCATCGGACGCAATGTAAGAAATGTGTCCAGGTTGCTAATCCAAGCCTAAGCTGTTACTTTACCACTGCCATCGAACATCGCCAGATTAAGCCTGTTGGTTGCATGTTTTAGATCATTATTCTGCTGTCTAGGTCTCCAATCCTGTCAAGCTCTGTTGTGTTCTCGCCTCTGTGTAATAAAACGGTCAAAAGTGATCCTCTCTCTGACCGCAGGCGGTACCAACTCCCATTCCTCGTTCGCTGCCATAAGAGTATCAGCGAACAAATCATCCTGCTCCTCACCTGGTATAGCCTCATCGGGCTCCTGTCTCGTGAAAGTAGGCCTAGTAGGCCTATCTGCTGTCCGTGACACTATCCTAGGAGCTCTCCGTGACCTTGCATCACTTTTGTCATCGTCACGATGGGGTGACGGTCTCCTCGAAGTACTCAATCTCTGCAGTGCCACTGCCACTTGCTGTAATACATCATCGGACCGTCGTTGTCCTGCACGAAGATCTCTGAGTGCATGCAAGACCTCTGCATCTTCCTGATCTTTGTTATTATGTGGGATCTCTGTCCTAGGTATATCTGTTCTGTCAACCCTGTCATTCCTGTCAGCCATGTTTCCCGACTGCCTGCTCAAACTGCGTTGCCTTTCAATCGAGGCTCGTCTGCGAGTATAGTACCTGTATGTCTCAAACTCTTCTGGTTGCATATGATGGCTAAACCCTCAGGATGGCAGGATTTAGCTCTGATACCACTGTAGAAACCCCTGTTTCCCTGTTTTCTGAATCTGATTGTTTTTTTGTGTTTTTCTGACGGTTTTAGGTTTTTTGAGTGTTTTTGAAGTTTTTGTGCAATACAAGAAAGATTGCGATTTTTGCAAGAATTGGAAATAAATCCAAATAAAATAAATCTACTCTGATAACAGTAGTATTTGATGCCAATACGAATACCAGTCTATTATTTGTCCTTCTGGAATGATTACAAAAATGTTCTCCTGACATGCAATATAAAAATAATGATTTTTATTGTAAAAACTTGGTATTTTTGCTGCAGCTGAAAGTACAGATTTGGTACGGCTGCATTAATAAACTCCTTCTCCCTTGTTCTGATGATACCAAATGATGTCAGGAGGATATGCGCCCAAGGGAGTCATGGCAGACTGAACCTGAGTTAGGCGTTTTGCTTGAAACAGGAAGTGCGCCCTTTTTGAAGAGGTACGGCCAAGTACAGCAGTACGGCTGTGACAGAAACAGCAATTAATGATTTTGTACGGCATTCTCTATAACTCTCCAGATCTCCAAAACATGTACGCCTTGATGAATGAATGTCTTCTGAAAGAATAAACTATCTGAAACTCTGTAAATAAATAGTCTCTGAAGATCAATGATTTCCTCTGGATGAAGAAACCTCTGCTGGCAATAAATCAGGTGTTATTTCACACCCTCTGAATTGCTTCCAATGGAGATGGCTCGTTCCCCAAGGAATTCGAACTTGAAACCCTAAAGCTTCTTGCTCAGATCAAAGTTGATCAATTTCAATTCTCAATAATCACATAATGGCTCAAAACCCAAGGCAAATGCACTATAACCTCAAAAGTGCGATTTCCTCAAAGATAGGGTTTCATTAAAATTCGAACTTTTTTAATTCTTTTATTATTTCAATAGTCTCAGCCAAATTTTTATAATAAAATATAATTGACAATTTGGCCCCCTTCTGATGATGGCGACCCCCTCAATTAAGAATCACTTAAGTTATAATATAATATTATAACTTTATATTATAATCATCAAATAATTAATATTTAATTAATACAATTAAATATTAATATTTCTCTCGTTATTCATCCGATGACTGATCCGTCTGAAGCTGACGAACACTAAAGTGATTCTGAACGCTGCCAAATCCATACTGCTAAAAATAGCAGGGGTCCCACGCTGACTGCCAGGAACTGCTAAAAATAGCAACTTTTGCAAGAAGTCTCCGATCGAGCCCAAACGAAAGCCTACTGATCAAACTCTGCCAACTGAAGCTGAGCCAAGCTCCAAAATGACCCTCTATCCAGTCCATTAGCCTACGAGGGTAGTATGATAGGCCAATCCTGTGCTCCGAGAGATGTCACTGAGAAGGGGACATGACATAAAGTTAAGAAGGTTCATTTTGAGCCCCCCTTGTGCCCAACGTCTAGACTTGGTAACCTAAAGTTTAAAAAAAAAAGAAAAAATTATTTTTTCGGGGAAAAGCAAAAGTTGCTTTTCGAAAAAGCAACAAAGGGCTTTTCTAAAAAAGCAGGGAAAAAACAAAAACACTTTTTGAAAAATTATGAAAAAAGCAAAAAACGTTTTTTGAAAAAGCAAGGAAAAAGCTATAAAAGGAGGCATGGGGTAGCTCATTTGGTCATGATGAAAATGATAATGTTATGTTGGTGGATTGGAACCTGAGAGTTCTTTCCTAATATTCAGAGGATGAAAACCCTCTCTAGGTTGTTGGTTTCAGATTTGAAAAACAATCCCTAGTTGGTTGGGTGTGATTGCATTCAGTAATCACCATTGGAGCTGATTTAGGTTGTTGGTTGCAGTATATTTTTAGTTTTGGCTTATTATGATGATTTCTAGCTTTGCATATTTTGGTATGAGTATTGATTTGCAATGATTTGGAGCATTTCTGAAGTGGTTTCTAGAAGTTTTCAATTTGCTGGTTGACTTTTGCTGCCCTAGGCCATACCACATGTTTGCATTTGCATATTGGAGATCTTCATAACTTTTTGTGGGTATGGTTGCATATGGTTTCTCCACCTTGGGTGCCCCCTTGTGTTAAAAATCAAATTTTTAGGTGAAGAAACTGATTTTATGGAGCTGATTGCCCCTCTTGCTAGCCGTACCAATTGAGGGCTGTTGTGCATTGGAGTTTGTGACAGAAATCTTCTCTTTCCTTGCTGTTCAGTTGGTTTTTGGGGGCGCCTAGACTGTGTCATTGCCTTTGCAAGCATTTTGGGGAAGTTCTATGGTGATTTGGTGAGTTTCTTGGAGTGCATGCCAATCTCATGCTTGCTGTCCAGGGTGTTTTCAGACCTGCTGTAGCATATCAGACCTATAGCAGCAGTGTTTCAGACCTGTCACAGTCATTTGGGGGTCATCTCATGAGGTATATTTGATAATACTTGGTTGGGAATACTTTGTTTCATGTTGGGGTTTCATTTTGGGAATTTATGCCCAGTGTTTCTCATGATTTTCACATTGTAGTAGAAACTTATAACATTATGAAATTATTTATGTTTTAAAACAGGTCATGCGGCTGCACAATGTGGATTTGAGAAAAAAGCAACGAAGGCTACATGGTGGAAAGGTGCTTCTCAATAGCATTATACGGTTGTAAAGAAATCTAAGCAACATAGGAGTTTTTCAGAGGTGGTTGCATTGGATTCACAGGGTCTAGGGGTATCCTCTCCGGATATCACAAATGGTGGGGTTGTTGAGCAAGATTATCATGTTGAAACACCTAAAGAGAGAGGGAATGGGCCTCAGGTTGCTATATCTAGTGATAGCGTTCTGGCTATCATTTATGGTGGCTCTTTTGATAAAGCCATGCCTACAAGGAGGAATGTTGATGAAATTTCTATGACAATGGCTGCAAACATACATTTTCAGGATAATGGTGCGCTGGATTGTCATGATAAGGCAGCGCAAGTGGAAGAGGATTGGATTTTTGTTAAGGGAAAAAAAGCTAAGTTCTCTAAACCTTTTTTTGACATGACTCTCCACTCCCACAAGAGTAGCTCTAAATGTAAATCTTGATGGTTCTTGGTTGGGGGCAAGTTTTTGGCTGCTGCAGGCTGTTCTTCTTGCAGCTTTGTTTTTGGTGGTGGGTGTCATTTTTTACCATTGGTTGTTTGTGCTTTCATGTTCCTTTTGTTAGGAAAACTTTCTGATTGTGGGTTCTAGATCCATTCAAAATCTGGCTATAAAGGGTTTCGGGTCCCTTCAAAACCTTTTTTTTACCTTAATCAAAAAAAAAAAAAAAATTATGAAATTATTTAATGAGCGTTTGTAACACTATTTTGGTAGTACCATCGATGATTTGCTCTTTGATTATTGCTACTTACTCCATTGAATAAGTGGTCTCTTATTGCCCACTAAATAAGTGGATGCCCATTGAATAAGTGGATGAATTTTCTTTGCTTTCATGTTATTCCTGCTGAATAAGCAGATGAGTTTGCTTTACTTTCATGTTATGCCCACTAAATAAGCAGAGGATCTTTCTTTTGCTTGGTCGGCTAGCTGCCAATGCTTTCTTTGCTAGTTGTAATTCCCACTAAATAAGTGGAGGTTTTATTTCAAAAGCACCTAATTGTACGCCTTACCACCATATGTTCTCACCTTGCCCACATCAAAATCTAAGTGATCAGAAAGTGGAAGGTATTTGCTTTTAGTTTATTCTTGATTATCACTCACCCCACTGAACAAGTGGTTGCTTTCAATTAATACAATGTACACCTTACCACCGTATGCTCTCACCTTGCCCACATCGACATTTGGGTGATCAGAAAGTGGAAGGTAGCTTAATTTAGTTGATTATCATTGTTATTGTGGCTAACACTAACAAGTGCAAGTTGTGAAGTTTAATAAAAATTAAAAAAATTAAGGGTGGGTTATTACATCATGAGGTTCCTAATAGTTGAATGATCAATATGGAAAAACACTTTGTACCCCTTGATGTAGTGACATAAGTTGTTAATGGCATAAACTACTGTAAGGAATTCTTTTTATTTGGTTGTATATTTTTTTTCCAACTAGATTCAATTTCTTACTAATATAATAGATGGCATGCATACCTCTTGATTCATGTAATGTCCCCAATTTCAAGTCAGCATATGATTAAATAATTAATTTAATATTGTCAAGAAAAAGGTTGAAAAATAAAGACAACTTAAATTGATTATTGTTGCAAAAGTAATTTATGTTTCGAAAAGTTTAAATAAAGTCACTTTTGAGGGGGAATTCAAAAAAATAATTAAAATGTAAAAATGGAGAAAAGATGAGAGTCAAGAAAACGAAGAGCTATGAGGAGGATTGAATAAAAGATGTCTGGAGCTTTTGTGCAGGCAGGCTGGTTTTGGATTTTGGAAACAGATTTTGGTTGGTTGAATGAGGTTCACCAAGACTTTGAACCTCCATAAGGGATATCATCTTCGGGATTGAGAGACACTCCCTAGGCAATTGCTGGAGAAAACACTTAGGTTTCTCGCTTAGTTTAATTGGTTGAAGATTTGACAAAAATTTGGTGTAGTCTTCGGGAAAGACAAATTTTGATTTTGTGAAGATTTCAGAATTGGTGTTTTTTACGGAGGCTTCAGGTCTACTAATTTGAAGCGGCTAGTTGAGTTAAATTTGGTGGCCTTCATAGAATTTAATTCAGACAATTTTTGAAGTGTGATATTGAGGAATTGCGTCCTGGAGGATATATCATTTATTCCCTGAGACATTGTTCCAAGGCAGTTGAATAGGTAACCATTATCAAACCTTTCCTTTATGTCTGGCACCTATTTCTATCTATTGGAAATTACGAAAGAACCGCCGTATTTCTGTTGAAGCTTATTGTAGCAAGGAAGCCAGCATGTTCTCCTTCATGGATGAATGTTAATTCATATTGTGTGTCACTATGCTTAATGAGTCGTCTAGATATTTAAGAGCTTGAAGAATTTGGAAAAAAAATCATATGCCTTCATACAAACTGCCACGACTTGTGAAATCAACGCTTCCTTAAAAGGATTTGAATAAATTTGTGGTGTTGAAGGCGGCTATTAAATATTTGAGTTTTGGTCTATATACCGATGCTAGTTCTAAATTGAAGCCATATCCATTTTTAATTGATGTTGCATCCCTTAGAGTGAATTATCGGGAGCCTTGGCGTAATAAGGAGTGAGTATTTCTTATTTCTTGCTACCGTTTCTGAGAACCCCAGAGATGGGAGTCGTGGAAATTGGAGGCCACGAAATGAGAATACCAAACACACTAAGCATGCAGTAGAATTTCTCAGAAGGCTCGATGAAGGAAGAATCGTGATTTTATTGGGAAATATCATTCAGTTGGTGTCATTCATATTTTAGAGTCAATGAAATTTGGAAGGAATGATTGGTGAATTGAGCGCTATACATAATATTTAAGCCACCTTTGATTGAAATAAACTACCAGTTCTTAATGTTTCTGGAAGTATCGAGGGAAATGAAAGAATTTGAGCCGCATGGTTTCTTTATGTGACGTTTTGCCAATCTGAAGACTTCTAAACCTATCGTTATAGCTTAAGGAAGGATTCGTGACATTTCTAAAGGAGCTCTCGGGAGAAAACGGAAGTATCTTGATTTAAAAAGAAATTGCCAAGTCCTATCTTCCTTGACACCAAGATAAGGAGGACGTTGCCCAAGTGGAATTAATATTGAAGCTATCGTTGAGAAAGGAGATCGCACCTCAGTTAAGGGGTGTTGACAATCGTAATTCTGAAAGAGATTTATCAGGCCATTGGAATCGTTCGGCATAATCACCTATAGGTATAAATCGTGGCAGACAAAACAATCTCTTGGCATAGTTATTAATACAACATATATGATTTGTTATGACCAAAGTTTGAGTAAAGGCGTTTAATTCTATGAAGAAGGAATAGCCTTGGACTTCCACTGCAAGGGAATGTTATCATTGACAACCATATGATAAGGAACCCGTGAATGACTAAAGGGAGCCGCTTCTCTTCTTTATCTGCCGTGTCAATTAGCTGAATTTTAATGTCATCGGGAGCTGCTTACAGCGTGTAGGTTCTGAAAGAATGGATGTGATTCGCCTAACTACAATGCAACTAGATGAAAGGGTGGACGTGGGACCCAGAATATAAGAATGACGGGAACCACTAAATTGGAGTGTTGAAGATTATGTGATGGTTGGAGGCTGTATATTCCTTGGGGAAGCCGCTATAATTCAAGGAAGCTGTTTTTTTGGAAAGACCATGATTTACAGAGCATTGAGGTATGTGTTTTAGCCATCAAACCCATGTCAAAAGGGATGTAACAAAGCAGCCAAGTTTTTGCTCACAGGTCAGAAAAATATTATCATTGTACATTCAAACTGTTGATCATAGAAATGTTTCTGCTGTTTACTGAAGTATGAGGTGCATAAAATATACTAAACCTTCCTGTTGAATATCAGAACAGAAGTATAGTATTGCTAATTGTCACGGCAGATATCTTTGATCAATATTCATAAATGTATAATGTGTTTGAAATCATTGAAAATTGTGAGTGGCTTATGTGATGAGTATGCTATAAAATTTATCAACATTAAAAACCAATGGGGAAAAAAACTCGGGACATCAGAGGGCAAAATGTTTGACGAAATGTTGGTCTGTCAAACACCTTGAAATCGAAAAAACTTTGTATGCAATTTGGGGTGGCTTTTTACAATTCATTCTTCTATACTAGCACTACACCTATAGCATGGTTAGAGGCACCAATGTGAATGTGGAAAGGTTCTTCCCAATTGGGTCCTCTAATAGCAGGTGTTGTGATTAAGGATCTCTTGATGAGTTCAAAAGAATTTTGGCATTGATCAGTACACTTAAATTAATTATCTTTTCTTAAAAAAGCAAAAAGTGGATCAGCTTTTCTACTAAATTTTTCAATAAACCTCCTATAATAACCAGCATGTCCCAAGAAGCTTCTCACCTCCATTTGTGTTTGAAATAAAGGTATTTGCACAATTTTATAATTTTTAGGATTGTCTTTAATGCTCTCTTGAGAAACATGGTGTCCCAAGACTATTCCCTTCATTCATCATCAAGAGGCACTTCTCTGATTTAAGGAAATTTGATGCCCCTCACATCTCATGAGAACTTTGTTAAGGCTATCTATAAATTCCTCATACATTTTCCCATGGACAGTAAAAACATCCATGTATACCTCAACACAGGTATTGGTCAAGTCAACAAATATGGCTACAACAAGCTGTTGGAAGGTTGATGAGGCATTAGATAATCTAAATGGTAAGACATTGTATACATAAGTATCCCAGGGACAAGTGAAAGTGGTATTGTCCTGATCTTCTAAGGCTAAATGAATCTGATTATCTCCATTAAAACCATCTAAAAATGAAAAGTGGTTGCTGCCAACTAGGTTGTCCAAAACTTAATTTAATGAATGAAAGAGGGAAGTAATATTTCTTAGTGGCTTTGTTTAACTCCCTATAACCAATGCATATGCAACATTTCCCATTCTATTTAGGCACAATTACAAAAGGTGAGACCCATTGACTAGTTGAGATAGGATAGATAAATCCCACCCGTAAGAGATTTTCAATCTTTTACTTCAATATGTCTCTAAGGGCAAGATTGATTCTTCTTTGTGGTTATCAAACAGGTCTAACATCCATAGTATAATTGTGATGTGTGCATATGCTTGGGTGGATCCCCTTCATGTCTATGCTCCCAAGTAAATGCATGCATATGATTCAAAAGTAACTCTATAACCTTAACTTATTCTTCTATGAACCAATTGTTGATGGTGAGTTGCTTTCCCAATTAAACAACTAAGTATTTTGTTTCTAGGTGGATAGAATCAACTTCATGGTAAGGACTTATCAATGCATTAAGAAGACAAACATGGGAAATTAATTATGCAATGTTTGGAGGTGTCAGTAATTTACTACCTCTACTAAAATCATCTTTAACAAATGGCAATCAAAAGCCCTAAAAGGTTCTCTAGGGGATTCATGCATCCCTTTCATGACATCCTATTGTATTAGGCTTGTGGAATCTTGCCCGTCCTCTCGCTCATACTCATGGCTCTCTACAAGGCACTCAATTATAGTAACCATGGCTAAAGAGGAGATATCCTCTTCATCAAAGTCAGCTAGTTCATCTACCCAAAGTTTGTTGTCATACTGCAAGGAAGGCTATGTTGGTGGGTCGATGGATAGCTCCTTCATTCTTGATCTATTAGAGAGTCACATTTCTGAATCTGCACTCAATGAAGGTGGCTGATGTGGCTAGCTAGGGACATCCTAGAATGATAAAATACTTTGATTTCCTTTTCCTTGCCCAAAGAATAAGGAAATACATTGAGTATTCCCACGAATCAATCATAACCACTATATCATCCAAATTCCCTTCCAGTTTAGTGATGGATTGGTTGGCCAATTGCAACATTGTGAAGGTAGGTTGGATCCTTGTCATGGATAGCATTTTTGGTGTATCTGTTGTCATTACATTAATGGCAACCCTAAGATCAATTAACATAGGCATCCCCCTTGTCGTGACTCATAATAGGGCTCCCTGGGTCTCCATAATTTTTAGGGATTAGTTTTCAAGGCAAGACATTAGAGAGTCTTCCTTCGATGTGTATGGTATTCGAGAGCTTATTTTTCCATCTTGGTGTTGTTGTGACCTTTTCACACATCACCCCATTACAAATGGGGACCCTTCGTTTTTTTTTGCTTTTCGCTTTTTGCTTTTTGCCTTGGCGTCGCAACTGCTTATCACCAGTCTTTTTGCAATGAGGAGTTTGAGTTTTTAATGGTCGCCCGAGTCAGTAAAGTGAGTTTTAGCCTGGATCACTGTGTAAACATCGCCATCGTGCTTAGAAGGCCTGGGAGACGAAGGTCGACTGTCGTTTCAGTCAAGTCCGACACCTCCAAGTTTTTAGGGTTTTCACCCCGCCCCTATTTTTAGGACCTACTTTTTTGGCACTTTTGGGCAATTCTGGGATCCCTATTTTTTAGGGTCTATTTTTGGAAAGTTGCTATTTTTGGAAAATTTCTATTTTTAGAAAGTTTCTATATTTGGAAAGGTCACGAGTTTCAAAAATCCACTTAGAAGTTCGAAAAGAGCAACGAAACTCTCAGAAAATCGATTCAAAATTTTTTTTGAAATTTTGGTAAAATTCTGGAAAATCACAGAAAAAGTTCAAAAAATCTGGAAAAATTTGCTCGAAAATGGTGAAAAATCTGGTAAAAATCACGTAAAAATTCTGGAAAATCACGAAAAATGGTGGAAAATTTGAAAAAACAGTCCAGAAATCTGAGAAATCCATAAAAAATCTGAGTGACCATGGCAAGGTTATGACTGAACAATCATGAAGGAGACTGAAGAATTCGCCTAAGTATGGAATTAGCATCAGAAATCTTCAGCCAGATAATGGCTGTGGCAAGAAAAAAGTGTCAATGGCCAAAAATTCTATGAACGCCCTTGTGTGGCTGGGTAAAGTATGGCAATGGCAAGCCAACAATCAAAGTTCGCCTACGTCCATGTGGGAAATGGCAATGAAGGAGAGGAAGTCCGCCTTGTCCAATGGCAACAAAGATGAGCAAGTCCGTCCTGTCCATGTGGTGATTGGCAATGAAAGCAAAGAAGTCCGCCTGGGTCAAAGGATGGCAATGGCAAACAAATCAATGAAGTCCGCCCTCAGCCAAGAAGTCAAGTGGCAATAAAATCAAGCAAGTCCGCCTATGTCCATGTGGTGATTGGCAAAGAAAAGGCTGAAGTCCGCCTTAGTCAAAGAGGAAGTGGCAAACATAAGGAGAAAGTCCGCCCTAGACATAAAATGAATGGCAAGGAAAAGCATGAAGTCCGCCCAAGATTAAATGTGAAGGTGGCAAGCCAAGTAACAAAGTCCGCCCATGGAAAAGAGATGAAAAGTCTAAGGCATAGACAAAGGCAAAGTTTAAATGGCAAGGAAAGACCCAAAGTCCGCCTTGTCCAAAGCATTAAATGGCATCCAAACAGCTAAAGTCCGCCTTGGGAGAAAGCTAAAGTGGCTGGGAGAAGTATGAAGTCCGCCATGTATGGAGGAATGTGGAAATTTGAAATAATTTGCCTAAGTATAAACTTTCGAAAATGTCAAAATATGCATGGCACTTAGAAAATTCGCCCAAGTGTTTAGACAAAATTTTCGCCATGGCTAGCTAAATTGTGGAAAAAATCAAAAGCAAACAGCGAAATAAAATCGGACATGGTAAAATAATTTTGGACAAGATACAATTTATGGCCAAATAAAGTTGGACGTGGCTAGATAAATTTTGGAAAAAAAGCAAGAAAATTTTGCCAGAGACTTTGGACGATTAAAATTTACGGCAAAGTAAAAGCGGACGAAGCAAGATTTATGGCCAAATAAAATTGGACATGGCGAGATAAATTTTGAAAAAAGAAAGAAAATCATGGCCAAACAAAATGGACGGCAAGAAAATCATGGCCAAACAAAATGGACGGCAAGAAAATCATGGCCAAACAAAATGGACGGCAAGAAAATCATGGCCGAATGAAATTGGATAGAAAGAAAATTAAAAGCTTGAAAATGAAATTTGTAAAAATCTTTCAAAGCTTATCTTGAAAAGTTATCTAAAATAAATTTGTTTTGTTTTACTGTAGGTGGATGACTACGCAAGGCGAGGAAAATGGCAAAGAAAGTGTAAAGTCCGACCGGAAGGGAGATGAAAGAAAACTTGGAAGTCCACCATCGCACATTGCAAGACCAACAGGAAGTCCGCCAAGAGTTTGGCATAATGAAGACAACGGCAGGCACACCGTCAAGTACACCCAACTTATACAAGCCAAATTCAAAATTGAAGACAAACCTAACGGCGAAGTTTATTTGAACACAAAAATGGCCAAAATTTTGAAGGTATTACAAAGTAGCCAAAATTTGGCTAAGTATGGGAAATTCTCTACAGAAAAAGTTCCAATTTTCCTTCATTGCGGCAAAGGCACAAGAGAATTCCTCTCCAAATTCATGGCACGTGAAGGAATTCCAAAGCAATCCGGAAAGAAAGACTTAATGACTTCAAGTCTAAACAGGTGCTCCAGGGCGAGGTGAGAAGAAGAAGCCAAAGTCATCCAAAATCAAAGCACAAAGGATAAAGCCATTAGCAGGAAAAAATATTCTAAGGCAAGAACATGGAAAAAGAACAAAGTGACTAAGGAAGACATCCAGCACGCTGAGGTGGCGCCTCGTCATCTTCCAACCAATCAAATCATTCCAAATCAACATGCGACAACTTTCTATTTTATCTGTTGGTTCATATTTGGTAAAAAGGACAAGTGTCCTCGAATGCAATTTTCTCATTGGTCGAAGGGTAGCAAACCCTAATTAGGGTTTTATTTGTAATCTCGGTCGTTGATCCTAAATCAGTCTTGGCCATCGAATTGTAATTGGGGAGCCTATAAATTGAGCTCACCCCCTCATTTGTAAAGCATGGGAGCATGTTGCAAAACATGTTGAGATAAGCAACTGTTGTAAGATTGCCAAAGTAATAAGTAATGCATGCATTGTTCTGATGGTGATTGCTTCTCTTATTTTGGGGTTGTCATGGTTCTTATCCCTCATCATAGTTTAGATTTCTTTTCATGTATGTTAGATGAATGCAAGATTTGATAAGTATTGATTTGTGGTGAAACTTTTGCTCATACTTTCTTTGAATGGATGATTTTCATTCAATGCGTAAAGTTAGCCTGAGCTTATTTTGTGGATGCTTAACTTTTGTCTGGATAAATATTGTTCGATTCGATGGTAGTTACTCATGACATGAAAATCATAAGCACATTCCCTTGAAGATTGCACCCTCTTTGTGTAGTTGTCGTTGAGCGTGGCGAAGCAAAGCGTGGTTATTGGTTCCACCAAGTCAATACCGTCTCTTGAATTCTTAGGAGTAGATTTAAAACTTCTGAACCCTTCTCCTTTTTTTAATTTGTTTGATCCATGACCCAAGCAATAGAGCTTCAATGTCTAGACCTTCATTGTGAATTGAACAAGCCTAGTGTAAGTCCCTTTGTGTTACCAGCATAATCACATCAAACCACAGAGCTTATCCACATTCATCTTAAACATTGGAATTACCGTATGATCTTACTTGCAATCTTAGCATACGAGGTAGTTTTTCAAGAGGGGATATAGTGTCTTTGGACTCTTTATTCTAGAATGTTTGTTGTGTCATAAAACACGCATCAACAGGTGTCTTAATACACAAAAAAATTATCATGTTTATTTTAAGTATATCTTTAATAGCTTTCAATAAAAGAACCTCGATATTGATCTTCCAAACCTCCTTAAGCAACTTAGATTTTTGACAAGTTTGACAAGTATGTTGGAGCTCTCTGAAATTCTCCAGCGCTGACTATGGCAACTACAGTCGCTCTAAAAATGGTATTTCTAATGGGCTACGAGGTTTTTTGGAGTCCTTTGGAGTGGCCTTGTTTTTAAGAAAGCACCTCTTGCTTCTCTTCTTGTAGAACTCCCTTTTCTTTAAGCAAGTTTGTGCAAACAAGGGAATGTCCTACAAGTGTTTTTTCTAGAACGTAGCTACACATCATTAATTTCTATCATGCTCAAGGTTGTTTTATTTTGTCCACGTGATAGACTGGTTGTTTGTTCTTGGAGTTAACTACAAGTTGGGCAAGTAACTACAAATGGTTTACTTGCTCGTTCGTGTTTCAAGGTAGTTATGACGGACCAAGCAGTAAAGCTTATTATTGGTTTATATATCTTCTAGGCTCCTAATTTTGCAAAGGCATCAAAGGTTTTTTATATTGGTTCATGTTTTGATTTGACCATGGGGGAGTGAGCCATGATGGATTTACACATTCAAGTTGAGCCTATTGGGACCCCCATTGTGGTAGTGCACTCCATAGTCTTTCCCATTGATTTGGCACCCAATTATTGGGAGCTCTATAATGTCCCTTTTTTAACCCTAAGATTTTTCAATAACCCCATAGGCTATTCAAAGGCTTTTCAGAGGAATCCAAGATTCTTAGAGAATTCTTGCGAACATTTTTAGGAGGTAATTGCAATGGATTGCTAGAGTGTTTTCTGGGTTTTCCTAGGCTTTTTGAGAATCTTGGTGGACAGTGATTGCTATTTTTAGCAATGTCTATTTTTAGTGCTTACTATTTTTAGTAAGTCACAGTAGCATCTCAATTTGGGCTAATTTGGTGATTGGACACACTATTTTTAGCAAGTGTTATTTTTGGCAGTGGTCCTAGCAGCAGTTCAGTGTTGGGTTTCCAATTTTGGCAATGGTGGCAGTTTCAGTTGTTTAGTTCTGTCGTTTTTAGTAGTTCAATGCATCCACCATCCTTGGAGTTCGAAAAAAGGAAAATATTGCAACCATAGTTTACATACTTGGACTCGAAGAGTACTCAGCAAGCCCAAAATTTCTAACTCCACAACTTAAAAAGTTGTAAAATTTCTTATAAAAACACTCTTTTTTACAAAATTTAATTACCAAATGTATCAAATGAGTCTAAAAACCATGAGCAAGTGTTTTCTATTAAATTTCATTGTTGAATACATATGGATTACAAAATGGCATCATCATACGAAGCCAAAGTGAAATTGGACACAATATGAATAGCTAGCTACAAACTAATAACTATTATGAATTTATGATGATTGTATTTGAAAATCATCATCATAAATTTCATATCTAGGCAATTACAATTTCCTCTTCCCCAACCTAGTGAAAAATTGGGAGGTAGAGGGTAAGGTCCTCAAACTCGATTCTGGCTCCCTGCTTGTCGTAGAAGATTGTGGCAGTGGCTCCACCATGCTGGTAGGTGGCAATGGCTCCTCCTCTACCACATCAATGTCATTCAATCCATTCTCCCCTACTTTTGCTACAAGAAAATCCTCCATAGCTTGCCTCTCGAAATCAACATTCTCATCCTCTGTAAACAAAGAGGCCTCATCATCCTGCACAATCCATTCACTATATGGATCAATGTCATCCAAATTAATGAGTTTGTCTGACTGGTCTTGCACCTTTCTTGTGCGAAGCCGAAGGTTATATTGCACAAAAACAAGATCATTGAAGCATTGAATCAACTTATTATGCTTCTTCATGTGAATGGCATCAAACAAACTCCAATTCCGTTCACAACCAAAAGCACTAGAAGGTTGAGACAAAATTTGAAGGGCTAGCGCCTTTGCAAATTTGGGGTATTTCCACCCCAATCTTCCCACCAAGAACTTGCAAATAAGATATTCAAGTTTTTGTAAATAAACAATATTGAATATTCTAATAAGTAATAATAATTGTAATTCATAACTTGCAAGATATAAGGCTTCACTTTTTCTTACTTGGTGTTTGGATCTCTCTTCCTCACATACATAATTTGGAAGAAAACAAAGGCCCCCTAGCTGCCTTATAATTTTGCAACTCTAAAAGGATGAGGTCTTTCACTTCGGATACAAGTGTCATCCTATCAATACATGTGAATAGGCCCTCCATAACCTTCCCATTAGCATCTGTGAAGCCATCAGAAAAGTAGAACTTGGGGTTAAGAAAGTACCCAGTTGCATGAATGGGTTGGTGGAGTTGATTGTTCCACCTCCAATCAATGATCTCCCAAATAGGGATAAATCTATTTGCATCCCCCATGTAATAGTGTTGGATGGCCTCTTTGGTCCTATCCATTGCCTCATAAAGATATACCATCACATTTTTCTCACCATCCACCACGCGCAAGACCCTCACCAATGGCTCAGTCACCTATAAAGTACAAAGTAGAACCAAATTTAAATTACAACTTATGTAACAACCTACTTGATCTACAGTTTCAAAATGTAAACCAACTACCAGTTTCAGCCGAAGAACAACTAACTCGTTTTCATTCTAGGGTTTCCAAATCGATTTCAACTAATTCAATTCAATTTTCCAACTAACTTCTAAGTTTTTAGTTTCAACTGAATTGAAACAACTAACGGTTTCCACCAACCATTTCACAGAAGATCAATAACTAAATAACTGTCTAACTAGGGTTTCTTTTTAAACAAAATAGCAATTTAATATTCAGTAACTAATTTCCAGAATTTTCCATCTTAGCTGAATGAAACATTTAGCTATCTAACTATACATCTGCAGATTCTTACAACGAACATTTGATATAAAAGCATAACATTCATTGCTTAATGGAAAGTAAACTTTAATTGACAAAAATGTTGATTTGCTTGAACTTCATCATTGAGAGAAAGAGAAACATCATCAAGGGCTTTTCTGCCCAACCAAGACCTACTGGTCCCCCGAGTTTCTTCAACTGAAGAACCCGACCCTTCACGAGGGTAATCAACATGGATCAAATTATCATCATGCATTTCTCAGCCTGGTGTCATGGACCTATATCGCTGGTCGATCCCTCCTCTGAAGGTACCTCCTAACCAGAAGGATCATTCTAACCAGAAGTATATCTAGTTCATGATAGCTGACCAATGCCTAACTGGCTTCATACCTTGGCCAAGGATTTTAATATTACTGGCACTCTTGTGCCGATATTTCTGGCACTCCTGTGCTGTCAGCACTCTCACCCTTGCTCGACATGATAATACTTAGATCAAGGTCTAATTTTACATTAGCAAGTTTGTTTATCATTTCCTCTTAGTTCAAGGTTATATCTTTGTTGTACCCAAAATAAATTTTTTGGCATTATGTATAAATTGAGCTAAATCTTGTTAAAATGTCATTAAAAGTTTGTTTTAGGTCAAACCAAACATAGGGTCTTTGTGGGTTTTTGTCAAGGAACACGTGCTAAATTCTAAAAATTTGAAAATCAGGGTTTTATGCCCCTATTTTCAGGGAAACCCCCGAAAATAGGACCTTCCCAAAAATGATTGAACATGATTTTGATAGGATTAAAAGGCTTCACAATCACATTGGTCAAGTCAGAATCATCAAAAGACACATTTTACTTTGGTGGGTCTTTTTCTATTTTTTACGAACAAAGTTATGAGCTCCGCAGCCATTAATGGCAAATTGGCCAGTACCAAGTGCTGAAAGCTAAGCTTCAAAAGCTTCAACGACGCAACCATGGCGAAAAAGATCTAAAAAGATGTTGTTTGATGAAGAAGATTCCTGAAACCCAAAAAGGTCAAAATTTGACTAACTCTGGAAACGTTACAAAGGTGAGATCATTTCGCAATGCTGAAAAGAGCCTTTTTCAAGCAGGGGCACCCATGATCTTTAAAGGTCAAATGTAGTCTGTTGAATCATCCAAGGCAGTCATCCTCAGCGTTTGCTTGCTAGCGCGACAACGAAACAAACAGCTAGATCATCTGATGAGTTGATCATAAGCAGTTGTCGATGAAGCAAAAAGAGGCAGTTGACGAAGTATCAAGAAACAACTGTCGAAAGTAAAGATCAAAGAAAAAGAGCCTTTTCCAAAGAAAGGTGCCCTTCTTTCTGGACCTCTAGATGCTGACAAATGACCAAAGGCCTCCCAGGACAATCTTCTCAGCCTAGGTAGATCTCAACAACGCAACTGCAAGCACAGGCACCTGACGAAGCAACAATCAGGATCAAACCAAGGCACATTTCAGATAAAGATAACTAAGCTGAAGGGAAAAAGCGCCCTTTTCAATGAGGGGCGCCCTTGAATAAAAGGACCCTAAAATGACTTCTGAGTTTTCCAACTCCAGTCATCTTTGGCAAAACAGAGCCGGCTACCTGACAAGATATCAAGCGAGATCATCTGATTCTCCGATCAACGAGAAATCCAGATCAAAGCACAAGAGGTCATTTCAAAAGGCTGAAGAATGAAGATTGAAAATTCACCAAGGCAAAAGCAAAAGCGCCCTTTCTTGGAAAAGGCGCCCTTTCTTTTGAAGCCTTGAACTTAGCTTTTTGTCATCATGTATCCCAGGCACTTCTCTTCAGGTTGGATCCAGCTCAACAGTGAATGTTCCAACAACAACTCAGGATCAACAGATCAAGCTAGATTCAAGATCAAACTGAGGTCATTCAAGAGAGAAAACAATAAAAAAAAACTTGTAAAACTCAAAAGGGACGCCTAGAATAAGTCAAAGGTCAAGTTGTTGACTAAAGTCAAGATATTTTGAGATAAACTTGGCTAAATCACTCCACGATCAGTGGAAATCACCTTTTTGAACTTCAAATCAAACCAAAACAACTTTTGATCATGAGTTAAGTCCCCAAACTTGTGGATCTAAGGCTTGAGTCTATATAATCAAGGTATAGGCGTCCTACTTCATTATTTCATTGCAGGTTAAGGATCAAGACAGCCATAAGCTCTCAAGGACGCCATTTAAAGATCTGGACAAGGTTTTCATCCGTTCTTCAATATTTCTTACAGATCTGAAGCAGAAGAAGATTGCTAATCTGAGGTTGGATTCAGAGACAGATTTCTCAGGGAGTCAAATAAAAAAAAATTCAATCCATCTTCTGTCTACTTCCTCTCTTCTTGTCTTAGGTTTTCTTGCATATTACAAAAAGGAAACAGGCTACATCAAATCTGATCAACTGGGTAGATTCAACATAATTTTCCAGTGAAACCCATCTCATCAGATTTTCCAGAATCAGCAAACTTGCTGCCCCTATTTTTGGGGGTTTTTCCAAAAAAGTTTGAGAATCAAAATTCTGAGGAACTTGGCTTGTTCAGCATTGAAGCACGAACAAAACCCATGTGCCAGACTTTTTCCGGAAAAATACTTCTCCGCAGGGCGCTATTTTCAGGGGTTTCCAAAAATTATCAGAACAAGGTCAAGTTCACAGTCAATCTTTAAGTTTTTCAAGATGCAGTACTCTCAAATCCAATACGGGACCAAGACGGCCCTATTCCACGATTACTTGAAAACAATTGACACAAATTTACATCAAGTAAATCCAGTGGTTGATCTAGAGCAACTGGAGGGCATGAATCAGATCACATTGCAGAATATTGAAAAATCTGGGTTGCTACAGGCTACATCCATTCCCATCACATTACAAAGCGTGGAGCTTGTAATTGCTTGTGTCAAGCATTACAATCCTACCACTAGAGAAATCAGAGCAGCAGATGGGAGAATTGTTTGCAATCTAAAGCCTTAGGATATTGAAAATTGCTTTGATATTCCATCATGTCCTAACAACAAAGTCATATCAGTGACGGAATGAGAGAAGGCATTTGAGACGGCTAAAGACAAATGTCAAAAGATAATTGCTGAAAAATAGCTAAAAGTGACAAAGGCTAGCTTGCCTAAGTCGGTGGGACGAGGAGAATGTAAAGATGAGTACGCAATGTTAATCACTCTACTCAATAGAATCACTGGAGAAGAGGATGGCAATCAATTCCAGTCATGGATGTATTATGTCATTGCGAAAATCATTGGCAAAAGGGAACATTATGACTGGGCCACTTTGATTAGTGACACACTCCACCAACAGATCACTAGGTATCTGGAAGCTCATAGGTTCCACATGTGCTCTTACTTGGTATACCTGATTGCCTTCCAAGGTGATTTCAGGATATTGAACAATGTGGGAACCTTAGGTGTGCAGAAGGTTCACAAGCATTTTACACGTCTTGAGTTTACTCAAGCGGAGCGACACTTCAAAAGAACGAGTGATCACTTCATTATGCACACCATACGTGAGCTAGACCATGAGATGCACATGCGTATTCCACAGGCAGCCAGAGAGGCAATGACAGATTGGGCAGATTGGTTCATCCAATTCCTTACGTTCTCCTACATACGCGTGTATGGCTACATTGGTCACCCCGCCATGCTATGGAATTCCTGAGACAGTTGTCTGAAGTCCACATCTACTTGCGCTTGAAGAAGAAGACAACTGTTAACTTTCCCGTTGGAATGGGACTCTATAGATGCAGATTCGCCGCAGATGCTAAGATGATGAATCAGGAAACGGTGAGGCTTAATCTCAAGTACCTCATTGAGAGAAGGTCCTATGATCCCAGAGAGCTCTATGCAACGTATCTCGAGCAACACTCGTCACATAAGTCTTTTATGGAAGATTATTGGGTAAATTGTCAAGATGAGTATGAAGTGCGAAGAAGGAACTACAACAGGTTCAAGCTCCCGCAAATTGCTGATTTTATGTCAGCAGACATCGAGGGCCTATCCGACGATGAAGGGGAAGTCACTCTCCCCTCATTCTTCGTAGATTCAGTTGACTCCCAACCACTCCCAAGAGTGGATTGGTATGCCAAGGAAAACACGTCTATAGAGGAAAGAATGAGTAGAGTGGTTAGAAATAGCCAACTCTATCTCGACAGCAAGAAATCAAGGAAGGTGATACCTCACAGAACAGAGCCGCCACAGGTTCAGTCTACACCACCTTCCACTTCAAAAAGGAAGCCTAGGCAGAAGCAATCGTGCAATCCCCCCCAAGGGATGAGGATGTCGAAGCCTACAAAGCCCAGAACACAGAGGACACTTGTGGAGAAAGCCACACATAGTCCTAAAATAATCATGGGTATTGCTGCCCCAGAGCAAGGAATAGAGACTGCTACCCCTAAACCAGCAGAAGTTGTTGCTGAGGAGCCAGCAGCAATAGTTTTTGAAAAGCCAATAGCAAAACCAATAGCAGAACCAGCAGCAGAAGAAGCAGCAACAGAAACGGTGCCTATTATGGAAACAAAGCCGCCAATATCACCACCATCACAGCAGTCACAAGTCCTCATTGACTTGGATTCGGCACCGAGAGACTGTGCCAGTGCTCCAGCACAGTCTCACACATCGGGCATTCAAGGGCCTCATATTCCTCCTAGTGAAGTTCGTCAAGATTCCATTTGGCTTGAAAGCTTCCTAGGAAGAAAGAGGGAAAAACCCTCCTATGAACTTGACTTCACCGAATTCGACCACGTCCCACAAGACATGCCGGCGAAGAAGTTGAAGAAGCAAGTTCACATAGAAAGGAATGTAGAGTGTGAAATTATCATAGAGACTGTTGCCCCACGAGTAGAGAAAAGCATACACGAGGTACAAGTGGAAGACTATACATTGTCTAAACTTAACCTCGGGAAGACTACATGACAAGTGGAGGCAGATCTTCTCAAAATAGCTTCGGTGAGCGCACAAGAAAGAATGGCCAAGGATGGAAAAGAAAAAGCAGCCTTAAAAGGCTGAAAATCAGCAACTAAGGTCATACATTTCCAGCTTGATGCATGGCACCCTGAACATCTCAGCCTTACCAGCAGGATTGCTAGATCTCCCCGCAAAACAAAATCATCAACAATTGATAACATACGGCAAACACTTGAGAGATCAAGTGGAAGAGTTTGTTCTCAAGGGTAGATGTATATTGGCAAATCTATACCAGTTACGGGATAGAGCACATGGACTTCGTGCAGAGATCTAGCAATCAGAACAAAGAATTGCAGAGAAGAGGCTAGAAGATGAGAGCACAATTGCAGATTTGCAATTGGCATATCAATCAGTCTACTCCGAAGAAAACAAGCAACATCTCTTTGCTTGGAAAGAATAGCCGGCGTACAAGGCGAAAGCCTATGACGCCCATTCAGTAGAGTTGATTGACTACAGACGGGTGGTCGCCACAATTATCAACTTCGCAAGAATGTTGGTGATATCATTCCCTCGCATGGAATATCAGTGTGAGGGAGGAGAATACATCGAGATGGTCACTGTACAGAATCAGTTCAGAGACGTCATCCGCAGTACCTTTCTTGATGATCCAGATGGTTGCAAGCTGGCTAAGGTGGTAGCTTTATCAACCAAGTTCGAAGAGGCAACATCTCAGTGTATAGACTTCGGAAATCAACTCACAACGGGTGAGGTAATGCTCAGACGCCACATCATCATTCTACAGAGCATTAACTCCCCAGAGGCTGATGAAGTCAACGAATGGATAGAGACACTGCTGATTAATGGTGAGTTGTAAAAGCACCAAAGAAAAATGTCCTACACCCTCCAAGTGGCATTTATGATACTTGAGTTTGACTTGATGCTTCTTTCCAAGTCAATTCAAGATGACATTAAATGTAATTGGAGTTAACTTGATGCTTCTTTCCAAGTTAACTCCATATCCCTTAAATCATGCATTGTCAGATCCCACTGATTAAGGATGTCTAATCGGCTTCCATGATTTCTAGATCTTAGATCTCCACTAAATGTGGAAGTCTATTTTGGAGGGATACTTACATTAAAGTTCACCTTTAGTTTACTTTCAGTCAACTGAAGTAGTTTCCAGTTGACTCTTTGTTTACTTTCAATTAACTGAAGTAGTTTTCCAGTTAACTGCTTGTTCCCCCTTTTTTAGGAATAAATCTTGCTAATTGATTGGCAAGAACTCATTGTTAACTCAAGGAGATTTTGGGGTTGCCCACTCCTTTGAGTTCTATAAATATGAGCCTTGGGCTCATTGTTTGTTTAACTTTTACTTGCTATGCAAAATTGTTGCGCCATTGTTGCCAATAGCTTTGAAAGTGAATATTTGTTCACTCTTGGATGAGAGTTCGTTGGTTGATTGTAATTGTGCATGATTTCGTGCCTTTGCTATCCTTGCCTTTGTAATTCGTTGATGAAGCTTGAAGAAGAATATCAGAAGGCGCTTGCATTTTGATCTACCTATTTGAGTTATTTCCACATCTTGTATCAAATAGCTTGTTGTTTCATTTCCCTCCTCGGATAAGAGTTCCTCCTCGGATATTTGTCACTGACAATTATCGTTTGTTGTTGTTTAATGTATTGTCCTTCAACCTATACTTCGGATAGGGGTTCCTCCTCCTTATCAAGTTTTTCAGCCAAGACATCGTCAATTTGTTGTTTCTTGTAAACAGTTTCTTAGCCCATACCTCGGATAGGGGTTCCTCCTCCTTGGTAGGTCTCAAATCCAGTTTACCATAAAGAGTGTTTGCTTGTACCAACCTTATCCCGGCATATATCCGAGAGTTCAGAGCCTCGGCCATATTCTCAGGAGACGGCGAATTCAGGTGATCCAACCAATCCATTCCCACTCCTATACCCTCATGCTCTGTTTACCTTGAAGGTATTGGATAGATTAAAAGCTAGAATAGTCGTAGTTAAGATCTATAGAAACCAGAGAAAAAACTTAGCTGCGGCGCATTTTGTTTGTGCACCCTTGTGTCCTACCATTGAAGTACAAAAAGATAGGAATCTTAGTTTACCATTCCCTTCCTTACGCATTGCTTTGAGCAGAGAGGGGCTTCTCCTCTTTGAATAACGAAGAAGTGTTGAAAAACATTTGAAATAGTTGAACGTTTACAATTAGCACTCCAGAGGTGCTAATTTAAACGCCAACATACATAAAGGCAGATCCACTCTCTCATCTCCAATGTTGGAATAGGAAATTTTTCCTATTATGAACAAATTAGTTATTGCTTGGTTGCTTGCAATGCAATGAAAAAATCTCCTCAATGTTTATATTCTTTCTAGCAAGAAAATATTCTAGTACATGCAACAATCCAACTCTTAATCACTTGAGCTCTATAAGAACTTAATAACATACGAAGAAAATTATTTAAATCATATGATGCTCACTGGTGCTCCCAATGTGGGATTAATGCCCTAATTTGGAGAGAAAGAGAGATCCCACATGTCAACATGTGATTTAAAAATTTAAAAATAGATCTCAAACCCTATGTTTCCAATGTTGAGGACTAAGTTTTTAATTCCTCTTTGGCTGCATGAAGATGGTCACGAGCAAATATCTAGTGTGCACTATTTTTAGCTTTCCAATTACGCCATCCAAAGGCCCATAAACCACTCAAAACAAATCCTTCCCAAAAGCATACAATTAAGTTTGAGATTCGTTAAGTTGCACTTATAGAAAACTCACAGCAACAAGATTATCATGCATGCATTAACTCAAGGCACAAATATAATAGATACAACAAAAGACATTAAATCGGGCTCAAAAACAAGGAATTACCCAATTAAACCCCCAAACTAGGTGGACGGATCCAAAAAAATATAATTCAAATATACAAATAGCACTTACAAATGCATTGTGCTTCGTCTAGGCACAAATACCTAACCCACTTTTAGTTGCATTGCCAATTATAAAAAATATTCTCCATAGACCTATGTGCACCTTACAGAGAGACACAATTCTTAGAATGTGCAAATGTTTTCTAAATATACCAAGGGCATGGCTCAAGTCCATGTGCAGTTGGTGTATAGTATGCTCAATCCTCCAACAATAATATGCCATTTGCAATTTCTTATTAGAATTTCGTGCGTTTTCACCAAAACACATATGCAAATAATGTGGATATCAAAAGAGTTATATATTACCCTCTAATCAAATATTGTAGTGCACCCACATCCATAAACGGCCCAATATTTAGATCAGCAACTCATACTACATTCCCCATATGATAAATTGCATTAACCAAAAGCGATTAGAAAGATATCATTAGAGGTGTCATGGATTCCATAGTGGTTGCAACTCCTAGGTTCTAATCTCCACATAAATGAACTACCCTACTTCAAGCTCATTGTTCAGCACCAACTATTTGTGCTCTTGTGCAAGAGAAAGAGATGTTGCAGAATAAGAATCTGATACTAAAGTAGAATCCATGTTTGAGCCACGAATCATTCTCTTCCAAATCCACTAGAACAATATCAACAATTTGCAAGAGCGAGGAACAGAATTTTCCTACACCTTATTATTACTATTCATATGCTCAATGAGACACTAAAACAAACTGAATGTATGATTAGTTCAACATGAGTTATTTTCATTACATATTGATTTCCATAGAGCTACAAAGCTTTTCCTTTATTACTTGTGTGGCTTTTCTTTAGGTTACAATGGAGACATATCTGAAAGTTTTTAAAGGTGATATAGAGAAGGAGGTGGCAAATAAAAGCACAAGCATACTAACAACATTAATAATGAGGGTGCAAGTGCAACATGGTAGCAGAAATCCCCAAACCACAACAATGTGGAGACTACTTTAATGTTGGAACGGGCAATTGATTTCCAAGAGTAGGTTATTTGTTCTAACAAGTGCCCCATCTTACCACTATACCATAGCATAATAAATATTTGACTAATGATGTTGGTTGCACTATCTTAGCACTAGTCACTAGAACTAAGTTAAAAAAAAATGTAAGTACAACTACTCAAACTTGATTACAAGATTCTTTGAAATATAGTCTTCATAAAAAACACTAAACAACTCTTTTTAGAAGCTTTCTTTGATTCTCATAGACTGGCAAAGCTCACATTATGTCAACACTTTCAAGAAGCTTTCTGCGATTATCATGGACTAAGGAAGCTCGCAATGTGTCTAATGCTTTATGTTTCAACCAATTGTGAGCATCTTGATTAGGGATGTAGGCAGCATTTATCATTGAAGCAAAGATTATAGCACCCTCAAAACAAATTGGTGATTCATTTGACATCACAATATGAAGATATTTACCCTTCATTTGAGATGCAGAGATCTTAAGAAGGGCCTTGGACAACACATTTATGGAAGTTGGATCACATAGGTTTGGTACGGCATCAAGGTGAGATTTGCTACCATATGCAATCCATTAAACATATTTACAAAGCAATAAGCCACTATATTTTTGTCCGCCATGTCCAACACAAATTGGTAATCAAACTATCCCAATATGCTTGCATAATACAAACAACCATTACATGCCACCCACAACTACACAATTTGTGCTAGGAGGCACATAAATTCCATAATCCTTTTGTAATTAGGACAATAATTAACTAATTACATCTTTGTCCAAAACATGTCTCTCCCTTTATTAAAGAGAAGTCTAATGAGTAGCACATTTTGCCTATACATCTTTCCAGCATACATTCTTCACTTACGTCTGCCCTATTGTTACTTTCTTTCTAAAGGATCATCATGTGGGCTTTCCTGGATATAATTCAATGAAAAATATTGATAATCCTAATCCTCGGTTAGAAGTATTGAAACGAGACTCGCCAGGACTCGGCGAGTCCCGAGTCGAGTCACCCTGGCCAAGTCCTGGGGGCTCAGACTCAAACTCAACTGAGTCCTGCCAAGTCCTGGCTAGACTTGCCGAGTCTGGCAAACTCGTCGGACTCACCGAGTCCAAGCGAGTCTCGTCATCAAGACTTAGCAGGCTGGGTTTGAAAAGTGCAAAAAATTACATGAAATTTAAAGTTAAAACTTGTTTTTCTTTACTTATTGTGAATGCAAAATTATGTACGCCATGAAGGTTTGTATGGTTTTGGAGGTCTTACTTTGGGCTTTTAGGATCCCGCAAGGGGTGCTGCTCCTCGACCCCGCTGGGGGCACTACCCCGAAACCCCCACAAGGGGCGTTGCCCCCATCCTGCTGCCCCTTGACCCCACTAGGGGCACTACGACATGCCCCTTGAACTAGGGCCAGCTCGGAAGGGCGTGCCCCTTGACCCCACCTAGAGGCTGCCCCCAGGCCCCCATAAAGAGCACTGCCCCTTGACCCCATTGGGGGCATTACCCCCAAACCCCTACAATGGGTGTTGCCCCTTGACCCCACTGGGGACGCTGCCCCAAAACCCCCGCAAGGGGTGCTGCACCCAGACCCCCATGAGGAGCGTTGTCCCTCGACCCCACTAGAGGCACTATGCCTAGACCCCCACAAAGGGCACTACCCCTCAACCCCATTAAGGAAATTGCCCTAATACTTGAGATCATAGCAGCATTAATCATTTGGGGAAAAAATCGGCAAACCAAAAGTTCAGGATTTTTTGAAAAAATCGGGAAAAGATCGGGAAAAGATCAGATTTACAAAAAACACAAAAAATTGAAGAAAAACAGTATAAACTACTTTTAAAAAATTTAATGGCATTTCCATAGCATACGCATTAGAGAGAGCAAATAAAATACGAGTTCAATCCATGAATTATAGAAAATAGATTTTGTTGGTTATATTCATATCGCTGATTACATTGCACAAAACATACTACAACTACATAAATATCGATGTCGACACTTGCCTATGCTACCACATTTTTCATACCTACAAAAGCATTTTATCAAACAGTTCAACGCCTTTGCTGCTATGGCTAAAAGCCTAAAATGTGCTTTTGAACAAGTTGGATGGATGCTTGAAAAAGTCTATCAAAGCATAATAGTAGCAATAGCATAAACAAGGCAAGAACTGCTTGTGGGTGTTTCAAGAAATGTATCTCATGGTGATGGAATTCATGACAATCCATAGCAATTTGTTTGTCATGGCATTTGTTATGGCATTCCATCACCATGAGACCACATTTCTTTGAAGCAGTTTTTCAAATAGTTCACTACCTTTTCTATGCTACCACATTTTTCATACATGTCTACCAAAGCATTTTATCAAACGTTCAACGCCTTCATGCTATGGCTAAAAAGTAAAAACCTAAACAGGGCTTTCGAATAAGCTATGGATGCTTGGAAAAAATCTTACCAAAGCATAATAGTAAGTAATAATAAGACAAGGATGAATTGTTGAAAATGTTTGTAAAAATCAAATTATTGATGGAATGCCATGACAATCCATAGCAATTCTGTTTGTCATGGCATTCCATCACCATGAGACTACATTTCTTTGAGACATTTTTTTAAACAGCCATCGCCTTGTCTATGCTACGCATTTTTCATACATGTCTACCAAAGCATTTTATCAAACAGTTCATTGCTTTGCTGCTATGGCTAAAAGCCTAAAACAAGTGCTTTCAAACAAGCTATGGATGCTTGGAAAAAATCTATCAAAGCATAATAGTAAGCAACAAGCCATGGTCTCATGGTTTTTTTGCGCGAAAATCAGCTCGATTTTATTCACGTTTTTTTGCAGATTTTAAACACGTTTTTTTGGCGATTTTGCAATTTGAAACAGAGAAAATCATTGACCAAAAAGTCAACGATTTTTTCAAAAAATCGGGGAAAAAATCATCTAGCCTGCAGATTTTTTAAAAATCACGATTAATCGGGATTTTTTGCAGATTTATGCTTCTATGCTTGAGATTATGGTTGCTACATCATCCAAGACCTATCTTAGACACATTCGTAGGAAGGATGCAGGGTCCTTTGAGCCATAAACTTCTAGTTATTGTTTTGAATCTTTTGATGTTTCATATTTGTTTGGAACATTTGATGTCATGGATTTCATATTTGATGAGTTTTGTATACATTTGAGTCTTTGACTATATATCTAAGTGTGTTATTTCCTTGAGTAGCTCAGATACAATTTGTGTTTATACTTATGTGATCGATGTATACTTGTGTTAGTGACAAGGACCTTGATTGGGTTGACCGGGCAGATAGAGAGGTTGAGGCTAAATCATGAGCAAACACATCCACAACTAATGTTGGTGAGGGTGGCATAGAGTCAAAAGCAAAGACTATGGCTGCAGTTGCTACATCATCTAGGACCCACCTTAGATGCCTTCGTAGGAAGGATGCAAACTCCTTTGAGCCATAGACTTGTAGTTATTGTTTTGAAATATTTCATATTTGTTTGGAACATTTGATGTCATGGATTTCATACTCCATGAGTTTTGTATATATTTGACTATATTTATATATCTAAGTGTGTTATTTCCTTCAGTAGCTAAGCTACAATTTGTGTACTTTATACTTATGTGATCGATATATACTTGTGTATGTGATCAAATTTGCTTCTATTTAGTGATGGTATTGTGTCTTTAAGGTTTATTCAATAAAGAGTGCTTGAAACAAATTTTAAATCCTTAAAAATCTCTAAATTTCTAGGGTTTTTTCATTTTGTCGAGTCTATGCCGAGTCCGGGCGTCAAGTCCGGAGTCCCGAGTCGAGTCACCCTAGCCGAGTCTGAGTCGAGTCTAAGTCTCGTTACTATGGAACTTAGAACACACATAGGCTCACAAGTTGAGACACACACGTGGGCTCATCCCAGGGCTCGCTATTGACCAAAGACTTTGCATACATGCCTTATGACAATTATGCCAAACAAGATTGCAAACATTAAAAGTATACTAGTAGATGTTAAAAGTAAACTAGTCCCTAAACATTGCAAGGACTAATTAGCATATATAATAACAGGAGCATAAACTTTAAAGAGAAAAACTGCTCGTATATTTTATTTCTGTTTTATAACATTGAAAAAGAAATTTCATTGATAACTTACGGAGAGAACCTTTAAAGCAATTCTCACCTCTGGCTCCAATATATTGTTGTAGTGCAAACGATGGGTCTCCTAAAGTAGTTTGTAAAGTATCAAAATGAAATGCACAATCTATAAGCTTGTCTTTCTAAATGTACAACTCCATGTAATTTGAGTAATTAGAAGTGGATGCACAAGAATACTCTCCTCCAAAAGCATTGCAATTTGTTATGTTCTATTTGGCATAGTCTTCACCAAATATTTTCAACATCAACTTTTGGGATGATTCTGGCAAATTTCCAATGCTCTCCCTTGAAATCCAAAGGCTTTTCAGTTGAGTCGGACCTAAATCTAACTCTTGAATTTGTAATATTCATATCAATACAAATATCACACAAAACTTTATCAAACTGCTCTATAGACCCACCAACACTTCTGATAATAACCACTTCCACATGAAAGCCAAGAAAGCAATAAATACAGAAGCATCTACAAAAAAGCCAAGACAAAGAGGTGGTGACATTGAGACTTAGAGTAATCCTTGGCTTCTAGAGACATCTCAAGAGGAAGCCCATATGCGACCCGTGAGTGTGACATGCCCACATTTTAATCTCTGCACTGGATCTATAATTTGATGATTTACCCAATATATTTCAAAAGCTCAGGTCACATGTGACATTCACATCATAGCCTTCATGTCTAGCAAAGATTTGACGTTTCACTTTAATGTGTTTTAACCAAGGGAAGCCATTGAAAGGGGGAGGCTTTGAAACTCTTTAACTAAATGCAATCTACAGGCATGAGGTCTGACATGATGTCATGCACTACACTAATTGCAAGCTACCCTTAGAGCACCCGTTCTAACAAGGTTCTGGAGCTCTTTTTCCAAATAAAACAAGGATGCTTCAAACCCAACTCAGTCACCATTCCCAGTGTTCTCACTTGTGCTAACTCAATAGCCCTGTAAAAGTGATTAGCATATCCTAAACAGGCTCTGATACCATGTTAGAGGATTTGGACTTTAGGAAACTAATCAATTAATACAGAAAATACAAAAAAGAATTGCAGAAATAAAGATAAACACATCAACATAGTATAGAGTCTATAAGCCAACAAAATTCTCACGTAAAAAACCCCACAAAACATCATCCATCATTGAGGAAACTTATATCAATATTTGTAAAAATATACACATTAAGAACCCAACTTTCACTATACCTTCTTCCTTTCCTTTTTCCTCGCAAGATCTTATATATCCTTGACAATGTATTATACAAATAGATACTTCTCTCATAGGCATGTTGGGCTGATCCACCACTGAGGCACTGCTCCATTGCAGTTACTGTTGCTTTTAGTCCAACAACCCCCTTCAAGCCATGTTTTTGTGCTTGGAATCCTAGCTTGCAAGGTTTGATAACATATCTTCCATGGATCAGTTAAGACCCGAACCTAGGAGCCTCCCATGCTTAGGTGCTCTACCATCAAGCTACCTAGCCCTTTGAAGCTATCAGCTTCTTTTCAGTTTGGGGGTTAGATATTTTTTGTCCAACACAGCCCCATCAACCGCCCATCAACACAAACTTATCTTTTAATCCTAGCTTGATGGTGGGACAGTAGAACATAGGATGCCTGTTGGCGTTTAAATTCGCACCTCTGGAATGCGTATTTGAAACAGACAGCTATACACAGATAAACTGCTCTTCAAATTAGGAGGGGAAGCTCCCTCTTGCTGATGGTATTCAAGAAAGTAAACTAAAACTAAGTTGCCTATCTTTTTTATCAGCTAGAGCACAAGGTTTATAAAACACAAACGCCGCAGCTGAGATTTTCTGATTTAAGAACTTCAACTACGACTAACTTAAACTAAAGACATTTCTAACTTCTCAAGTAATAAGCAGAGCAAGAGAAACTAGAAATGAACAAGGTAGATTTTCTAACAAAATACTTCAATAATCTCTCTCTCAACAAACATCTACACACTTCACTGTAAGTTGGAATCAAGATCATAAAAGTAAAACACAAATAACAGAAGTCTGAGATTTTATATCAAGGCAAAGGAGGCTCTTGATTTTATTACTCGAACTTTTGGAACAAAACTCACTTCTAACATGCTTGGAATAAGAAATTGCAGCTAAAGAGGCTTGCAATCTTATTCTTACACAATAGAAACAACAATCATACTAACTCCTTGTTGGCTAAAGAGGCTCAACAATTTGCTATCACAACACAATTGAACGACACTTGAATAACAAATAGAAGGCAAAATAGGCTCAGCATTTTGTTATCACTAGCATGGTTCAAGAAACTAATGAGCAAAGGCTCTTATTTATAGACATGCAGCGGAGTAGGGAACCCTACAATCTCCTTGCTTTCACAATCTAGGGCTTGCTCGGAAAGCAAGCTTTATTACTAAATCTAGAAAGAAGATAACAACTAACACCTAAGAAAGCAAGAAAAGCGGGAAACGCCAACTATTACATTTATCTTCTTTCTCTTCTTCAAAGAATGGATAAGAATCGTTCCAAGAATAGAAAGAAAGCAGAAAGAAAGCTTCTAGATGAAAGCTGCTTTAAATCTCAATCATATCCGCTAAAAAGCAGGATACTGGGTCCTGGTCAGGTGCATTGATACTATCTAAGGCAATATTCCAATTCTCCAAGATCTCTTCGCGTTTTGTAATCAAACCTAGAGGATCTTTCACTTCTTCAACTGCTTTATGAGTTTTGTTCTTGAAAAACATCGCTGCCCCAAAAGATGACTCACAAATTTGATAACTTGGTGGCTCTGCAACTTTATGCTTTTGACACTTCGCTTGATTTCCAACAAAAGAGTATTGCACAACTCTTTTCTGATACCTTTCCTTTTTCTCATATCACACCTCTCGTTCTTCAGCTGAGATGATGAAGTTTTGACATAGTGCTGATTCGGTCTTAAACTCAAGGGGAGTGTACTCCATATTGAAAACCTTGAAGAATGACTGTAAACTCGCCTATGTTCAGATAAGTCTTGAGCAACTTTCTATTTTTAGAATGCTGGTTTTTCGTCTTCAAACGAACAAATTTTTGGAATTTTTTCTGAGATATGGGTTTTGCTCAGAACTTCGATGCAAGATAACCCAGATCGTCCATTTTTGAAAATTTTGAATTTTTCCTGAAAAAGCAGCAAACCCTAATTTTTTCAATTTTTCTCAAAAAAAAACTGGCACCTGGGTTTTGTTCAAAATATGATTAGAAATGGACCCAATTGATTAGATTTGCAAAACCCTGATGGCTGATTGAAAAAGCAGCCAACCCTAGAATTTGAAATTTTCTTGAAAAAGCTGTGATATGGGTTTTCTTCAAAAGACTAATTTGAGAGGACTCAAATGGTTGAAAACTGAATGCACTGATGATTTCACTGACATGCAAGATAAAAGCAGCTGCTGCAACTTGATGAAGTTCTTGAAAATTTCTTTAGAAGGACGAAGTGAAAAGACCCGAATGATTGAAAATTGGAAAACCTTGGCCTTCTCTTTGAAAAATTTGATCTTCTAGAAGAAAAAGCTTGAAAAAAACAAGGGTTTAAGTTGCTGGTCTGAAAATTTTGATAAAAATCAGCAACCTTGGGCTCTTGAATCTTGAAATAAAACCTCAAAGTTGCTGCTCCACTTTTCTTCTTGGAATGCTACCTACAAAAATGATGAAAACTGAAAGGAAAAGATGTCTTAAATAGATTTAGGGCTTGAAATAGTTTTGCTTTCTTTTGTTTTAATCCATGCAAACCCTAAAACCTTCTCATGCAACGAACTTGGACATTCACTTCAACTTGCAATTTTGAATCCTACTAAGGCATTGTAAGTTGGGCACCTTTCTTGATTAGAGGCGCCCATTTTTTTCCAGAGTTAGCCACTTTTTGAGAATTTTCAACTTTTCTTCCATTTTGACCCTTGGTTTGACCTCGATCTCCGGCTTCTAGATTGATCCGATGAACGAGCTGGATGATTCATCGCGTAGACTGACTGATTCTGAAAAAATTGTTCTAGAGGCACCTCTGGCGAAAAACTTTGTTTGGACCTTCAAATTCATGAGAGCCCATTTCCTCCAGGAGCTCCGAACTTTCACAGTGTTAGCCATTTTTTCATGATTTTCAATTTCTTCATTTCCCTTTGATCTTTTGATGAAATCTTGATTCCGAGAGCTACGCTGATCTGATTGACTGGCTGACAGGTTCACTGGATAGCTTGGCTGAAACTGACAAGATGATCTTAAGCGGTGTAGTGGAAAATTCCATCATTTCTGACCTCAAAAGTTTGGGCGCCCTTTCTCTCCAGGGGCGCCCACCTTGACCAGACTTAGAATTTTTTTATTTTCATCTTTGCTCTTTTTTAGATGATCTCGTCAGATCTGGAGTTCTAGGCGTTGGATCGACTGATGGTTGGGCTTATCACGAAGCTGAGAAGATTTTGGAAGGGGTCTTCTGGGGATCACTTCACCAAAAAGTTAGATTTGGGCCTTCAAAAGCTTGGGCGCCCTTCTTAGCTGGGGGCGCCCATGTTGACTAGACTTGGCTTATTTTCCACCTTTTTGTGTTTGCTTTTGAACTTTGAAATTCAACCTTCGTCAGACTCCCTGTTCGACGCTTTGTATCTGGTGACTGCGACATCTGATTGTCATGCTGAGTATCTCATTGGAAAGCTAGACCAACTGCGAAGAGATTACGTTAGACACATTTCCCTGGATTCATCTGTTTGAACCTCTGAAAACTTGGGCGCCCTTCTTCACCTGGGGCGCTCAAACTTCCAACACTTAGTCATTTTTCATTTGACTTTCTCACCAAGCTTGAAACCTTCATTTTGTATGTTCGTCTTCGATTTGAACTTTCTAGAGATTGGACAGTCGGATAATCTGACAAAGGCAGGTGTGTCGAAGCTGGCTGAACACTGAAGAGATTGAGCATATTTTTGAACCTTAATTGCTAAATTAGCCCCTTCAAAAAGCTGGGCGCCCTTCTTCACCAGGGGCGCCCACTTTATCTAGACTTAACCAATTTTTGATAAATTTCACTTCTTTCCACTCCGGCTTCAGTTTGAATACCTCGTGTTTGATCTCGAATTCTGGGTGACTGGATGATCTGTTGACTGTACTACTGGACTTGCTGCGGAGCTGGGAGGATTCTGAACAAATTTGTCTTAGAGAAGAAACCCTAATTCTTGCATCTGATTCCCTAAAAAGATGGGCGCCCTTCTTCACCTGGGGCGCCCAAGTCAAGCAAACTTAGTCAAAATCTGGTAAATTTCACCTTCCTTCTTCATTCAACATGCATATTCATCATTTCGTCTTTTTTTCAATGCTTGATCATTGAATCTAACACCTGGCAGCTGATTGACCTCCATTGATGACCTCGGAGCTCCTCATATACTTCTGAAAAAGCAGAATAGACCCACTAGGGAAAAACTGATTATTTTAAGATTCTGACTGCACCAACCTAATATGGACGTACTTTGAACCAATCAAAATCAGTTTGGACCCTGGCGGATAAACTTTCTATTTTTAGAAATTTTCTATTTTTAGAAAATTTTGCCAGTATCTGTTTCAAAAGAAACCCAGAAAAGTTACTATTTTTAGGAAATTTCTAAAAATAGCAGTTTTCCTAAAACTTCGGGATGAAAAATTGAGATCTGGGTTTTGTAGGTTAAGCTGCTCTGAGCAGACCTAGATCGTCATATTTTGAAAATTTTGCACTTTAACCCCTCATGCAAGACATGCACACCCAAATTTTGACATTTTTGACTGATTTAACAAGACTTTTACTCATTTCTTCAAAATGTCTAAGTGTAACAAAAATTTTAATTTTGGGGTACAACAATGCCCTAGGTATCTACGACATTTATTTACCTCCCTCCAACAGTGCAATATTTTGATTCTTCAAAGGAATAGTTAAAAAGGAAGCTTATGTCAAATCCCCAATATGAAATCAATAATTTTCTGAGGGAAATAATTATCAGCATGGACTCTCTTTCAAACCAAAGTTTCTTGGTTTTCCTTAATATTGCAATTCCCAGGCCAAGACACAAGCTGCGACCTATGCTTTGTAGATTCCATGGAATCAAAAAAAGGACGTATTGCATGCCACTGGAACTCCTCCGATATAGCGTGGTGCAGTTCATTGTCCTTTGATTCTTGGGTTTTTTTTGCATGTTAGCAACAAGACTGAAGTATGGTCAAGATATCATGATTTCTGCTTTAATAGAGAGTACATTCAAATTCATAGTTGGTACAACTGCTCAGGAGCTCTGAAGACTAGTTATAAAATACTTAACTATTCTATTTTTGAGGGATTTTTCACTCTAAAAATGTATTTTAAACTCTCTAGACATAACCACAATATTCCTGCCTACTGAAAAGTCCCACAAAAGTAAAATACATGAATAATATTACACTTTGGAAGCCCCACTACCTACAGTTTTAAAATATTTTTTATTGGCTTTGGACTGATTGTTTATGTTTAGATGAACTCTGGCAGATTGCAAAATAACATTTACTGTTAGAAAAAAGATTAAGTCCACAATCTTTACTTAAATTTCTTCATCCCGATGATGGATCATGGAGTGTGATTTGAAACTTCTATTTAAAAACATCAGTTTTCCCAAAAACACTCTCTTTATCAACATTACCTGCCTATATATGTTTTTTCCTGCCTCGTAGCTTTAAGAATGTGCAATAAGTATTTCTGCATATTGTATTCCCAAGCAACCAGAACGGTACCTCTTGCTCCATTTATGGCCAATACATTCAGGCTAACAGCTCTTGTGCATCCTCCTATTTGAGTTTCCTTTTCAGAAATGGATGCAAGGATGCCATCCTAGAAAAGACCCTTGTCCTTAGTGGTCTCACTGTGAAGGTTCGGTAGAAGAAATATTGTTAAGATAGACACATTTGTTTTACATAACCTGAATAGTCAGACCAGGAAGGACAACAGCCTTTTCAGGGATAACTTCTTTGCATACAAACCTATTTCAAGGAGTAAACTCATATGCTCATGCAAAAAAGTCCTTTGAATCTCCAGGCCGGAACTTTTAAAAGCAGAGCTTGGGTCTTTCCAATTGCTTCAATTTTTCAACCACCTGCAGCTTTATAAATAAATATGATCAAAATCCTCTTTGATGCCAAAAAATGCATTAAACAAAATTTCCCCAAAAATTAAACCAAGCATAGCAACAATAGACAACAGTTTATTAAAATAATACATCACATTTATGTCCCTGGCATTCCTACAAGGGGCTTCCTACTAAGGGATATGTAGCAGCAAGCATTGTGAATTACATTAGAAAATGTTTGCATTGTTCAATTAGAGGCCCATTTTCTGTCTGTGCATCAGGGAATCTTGGCAATTCCCTCTCATTTTATGAAGAATTTGTTTTTCTTTATTAGTGAGTGTACAATAGATGATGGTGTGAGGAAGATAAAAGACCTGCAGCATATTTTAACAGAAATAAAAATAGTGAAGAATCAAGAAAACAACATCAATTTTTTGGACTGTATTCATCATTGGATGGCATATTGACTGGTTTTTTTCCAGTCATGAACTCTTTCCACTCAACAAATCACCTTCTAAGAGTGACGTCATTTTTTAAGTTGATTTCTACCTTGTGATTTTCTAAGGACCAGATTGGACCCAAACCTAGGACCAGATAGGACCTCCTAAGGGCATGTTAGGGAGCTCCACCACTGAAGTACTAATCTATTGTAGTTACTGGCACTTGTTTTTTGTCCAAGAACTGGTGCAGGAACACCTGCCAAAGTGCCAAAGCACAAGCTTATTTTTGAAGTTTTGTTTTTATAACCTTTTTGTTGTTTTAATCTGGTCTTGTGGATCACCTTATGGGTGGTTTGAGGACCTTTTTGCTTCTTAGAATAGAGGTTAAATAAAATTGAAATCATTTTGGTGGTCGTTTCCTAAGCTTTAGGCAAAAATTGAAAAACACACTGTGTTTTCAAACAGGAAGCTTTTGGCCATCCTTAGGCTAAAAAGAGAAACCCTAACCGTTTCAAATGGATTTGTAAAAGGAAATTATCGACCTTTGTTGGGTTTGGAAGCCTTAGGAACGCTGGAAGTTATATACAATAATAAAAATACAGAGATTTGTGTGTGGAAAGTTCTGATTTTTTTGTTCTTGACCACATGATTACTACTAAATGGTTTAGCCAAGGCATTTTGTTGGTTTGTTGGCATATAGAAAATATTTTTGAAACTTTGTATTGGCATCTTTAGTTAACTTTTCCATCACTTCTTTTCATTTTGTATATTCTGAGTCTCTTTCTTTAGTTTTGTGTTGACTGGTAATTTCAATAAAATGGAGGTTTAGACTGCACTCCCACCGTTCCAAGAAGCATGGAAGCAATGGGAATGCGGCTAAACCCCAACCTTGTACATAGGTTAGTGGTAGGAGACAGTAAAGTTTCAAATAGCATGCTAAATGACTTTTCCTAGGCGAGACAGTGAGAACCCAGCTAGGAAAGGCTTAAGGACAGCGTGAATAACTTGCAGGGGAGTGAAGACTTTTAAAAGATTCTTCTTTGAGGATTTAGGGGAGTGTCTTGGCTCTGCATGGTGACAAGGAAGAGCCTTTAACAAGCCATTTTCAAGAAGAATTTTTCACCAGTCCTAAAACTGGTTCTGAACAGTTTGAAACCCTAGTGTTCTTGGCTCTTTTTGCATTTGGATGGAGTACGGCCTGTACAGTGCTGAAACCCTAGAAATCTTGAAGGTCTATGCATGTGAAAAACATTCCCTAAGCAAAGAGTATAGGTCCTTTGGTGGGTTTAGATCAAAATTGCATTTTTGACTCTATTCAGAGACCTAATTAGGGCTCAAGGCTTGTAGCCTTTTTTTCAAACCTTAGGAGAAGGATTTTGGAAGCGATGGCAAGTGGAAGTTTTGAGAAGCCATAAGAACCCCAGGTAGAGTCCTCTAAAGCTATTTTAAGGTGTTACACCCCTGCAAGTTAACAGATTGAACATGGAGAGGATTTGGTCTTTAAGGCAAAGTAAGGGCCAAATGGAGAGCATGAGGCAGCGCCAAGGTTGGCTTGGTAGAAGGGAAGTTTGTTGATAGGAGAGGGGTTGGGCAGGGTACCTAGTCTTTGAGCAGGGCCTATAGGTTAGATTGGTGAAGCCAAGCACCAAGGGGAGTCTTATACAGGAAGACTTAGAGCAGGTACTAGTGATTGGTTCCTTCAACCCATCTCCCTATCAAGAACACCCTCAAACCACAGTTTTATGCTTGGAGTCCTAGCTTGTAGATCTGATAACATATCATCTTCCATGGATTAGGTAAGACCTGTACCTGGGACCTCCCATGCTTGGCTGCTCACCATTGAACTATCCAGCCCTTTTAAGCTACTAGCTCCTTTTCAGATTGTGGGCTGGGTTGCTTTAAACCAACATAGCCGACCAACCCATCAACACACAAACTTATCTTTTAATCCCAGATTGTGAATGGGAAATTAGCACATAGAATAGCAAAGGCATCTGTGATCTTATTTGCCAACCTGCCGCAATGCAGTACTTCAATTCTTTAAAGGATTATAAAAGAATGAAGACCACTGTTAAATGCCTAAACATAGAATCAACACTTTTGGGAAAGCCATAATTATCAGCACAGAGTCTCCTTCAACCGTGGTTTTCATTGCTATTGAGATTGTCAGGCCAAAGATGAGAGCTAAGACCTATGCTTTGCAGAGTCAAATGGAATCAAATCTGGGTCTCATTGCATGCCTCTAGAACCTGCTACAATATAGCAAGGGTGCAATTTGCTGCCCTTTGATGTTTGGGTTTTTGCATATTAGCAACAAGACTGTGAAGTACAGTCAAGGTGTCCTTATTTCTGCTTTAATAGAAAGTAGGTATTCAAATTCATTAGTTTGTAACTTAGTACAATCAATCAGGAGTTCTGAAGAATAGTTACAAACTACATATGTATTTTATTTTTGTGTATTTTTTTTATGAATATATCCTATTTAACTTTGCATTATTTAAAGAAAATAGTAGAATATTAAAAAAAATAAGGGAGGGTGATAGAAAGGCACACCCGTCCAACAAAAGGGCCTAGTGTCATGGCCCCGCCATGTTCAGATTGCAGCACAAATTTATGACAAAACCTAGGCATTGAAATGTTAATAAATAAATAATAATAACAGCATTTGCAAAGGGCCCGACCCAGATTAAGGATTTAACCACCAATGAATGGATGAAAAAAAGGCCGACTCAGGAAAAAGGGATTAATTACCAGCAATTAATGAAAGAGGCCGAAACAGATTATTTAAGAGGTGAGGGCCGACTAAGAGTAGTCAAGGCAGCGCTTCATTATAGAGTGTGACTCTTTGCAAGGAGATTGTTAATGAAGAGGTATGACTCTCTCAAGAGGAAGGATATATAAGGGAGGTCAAATCATTTGTAAAAGGTATCAATTGGATCAAGCAAGCAGATTGGAAAATAAAGGGAATCAGAAATCAGAATAATAGATCTACTGGAATAAATATTATGAGCAAGAATATTATTGGGAAGTGAGTTAAATATAATTAGAAATACACACACACACACACACATGTGTGTGTGTGTGTGTGTGATCATGCAATAGTGGTACTTGCAGAAAATTAACGATCTTTGTGAACAATCTACATGCTTCATGTGTGTGTGTGTGTTTGTGATCATGCAATAGTGGTACTTGCAGAAAATTAACGATCTTTGTGAACAATCTACATGCTTCCCTTTATTATATGTGATCAAGGATTCATATAATAATCTATTTCAAATTTAGAGAATTGGATTGCAAATAGGGAGGCTGATCAACCTTCCGGGTTCACGAGAGGTGAAGGAAGACCGGCCTTCCATGCTTGTGGGCCGGTGGGTGGAATGGAAGACCGGCCTTCCATGCCCTTGGGCTTGATCAAGGAGGATGACCAACCTCCAAGGTGAACTAAGGGGTGGAAGGGCGACCCACCTTCCATGCTCTCGTAGTACAAGGGCGACCAACCTTGAGATTGCGGTTTGCAAGCATTTCAACAAATTCCTAATAAGATTGTTATGGGAACCCTCACTAGGATGGCTATTGTCTTAATTATATTTTGATATGACTAATGTACATGGATATCATGATGTTTACTAATGATTAGTAATAACTAATATATATATATTATCATGGCTTATGATTTAATGTCAATTTCTAAAGATTAATATTGTGTGTAGAACCTAAACCAAGATTTATCTTATAAAGGACAATTTAATTGGTAATTCCATTATTTATATTGCATTTCTTATTTTGGTTGGAATTGTGGTTTTAGGGCAAAATATAGAGTTATCCCAACAGTGGACATTACAATTGGTATCAGAGCATTAATCCTGCCAACCTGTGGGACAAACCTGTTTTAACCACCGTTCAATTAGGATTAACTATTCAGCCGTCTTCTTAAGTAAATCAAAAAATAAAATCAAGTAGGCCAACATTGCATTTCTACATGTGTGTGTGCCTTTCACATGTATGCTTTGTGTCTTACGTGTATTTATGTGTATGTTCTGTGTCTTACGTATATTTATGTGTTTGCTTCGTGCCTGAGGGGTGGAAGGGTGACCCTTCCATGCTCTCATAGTACAAGGGTGACCAACCTTGAGACTGTAGTTTGCAAGCATTTCAACGAATTCCTAATAAGATTGTTATGCGAATCCTCATTGGGATGGCTATTGTCTTAATTAGATTTTGATATGACTAATCTACATGGATATCATGATGTTTACTAATGATTAGTAATAACTAATATATATATTATCATGGCTTATGATTTAATGTCAATTTCTAAAGATTAATATTGTGTGTAGAACCTAAACCAAGATTTATCTTATAAAGGACAATTTATATTGCATTTCTTATTTTGGCTGGAATTGTGGTTTTAGGGAAAATTATAGAGTTATCCCAACACAAGACATTACACCTAGCCCTAAAACTGAACCATAAAAATACAATTAAGCAGCCATGGTAATGCCAAGCAGAGGATCTTGATCATCAAGTTTCCCCCAAACATCATTGGGGTGAGAATCATCAATACACCCCCACCTAGTGGGAGCCGCATCTTTTGCATTCTCTTCAGAAGGTAGTTAAGTGCGAGCCGGAGAGATGGAAAGCGACACACAGGGAAATTTGCTAGTGTCTATCCAGCTAGTGCCTCACTGAGAAGATGGTGGATGCGAAGGCTAATACCATCCTCCATGGGCAGCAAAGCCCCTAGGATTTTGAGGCACAGGACCATGAGAACAAGACCCAAGATCTCCACAACTATCTCGTTGGGAAGAGTGGCTACATCCACGTCGATGGCCAAGAGGAGATGAAGAGTTGGGAGGCACCCAAGCAACAATGCAGGGGGCATTACCCCAATGGTACAACAACTCCTAGAGATGTGCAACTTCACTAGCTTGCACCTGAATATGCATAAGAACATTAGAACAAATGATGGCTTTAGAATATAAAGAAAAACATTCCTTAGCAATGTTGCAATTAAAGAAAGCAACATTTCTATCTTTCAAAATACTAAAGAGAATTTCCACCCTGAAAATGTGCCAAATCTGGGTATACTTGTGGGGAATACTAGGCCAATCCCTGAGAAGAACCATGTGCCATGAGAAAAGGGTAGGCTGAAAGGGCCGAAAGAAATCGTGAATCCAGTTCTTGATTAGAAAGTTTGTACTTCAGCTTGAAATCAGGCCAAGGAAGAAAATTCTTGGTAGTCAAATGAATAAAATCTGGCAAAGTTCTTGCTCCTCATTTGAAAAATTTCAAGGCATGGGTCCAAGGTAAGAGACACAACAGCCTCCCTTGAGAGACAAGAAGAGGGGACCACCAAATGGAGTATTGATTAATGGATAAACCATTGTGGAAATCATCTCCATCTTAGCAAAGCCAGGGTTTTGATAGCTTCCCAGGCCCTCCAAATATTTTTAATAACAAAGGTGCATTGAATGTTAAATGGTTCCTTCATAGTGAGAAGAGTACCAATGTCTAGGCCCTTCCAAGTTGAACAACCTTGAGGAGTGCCTGTGCCAATACAATGGAAAACAAGAATTTTTCAAGCCTCATTGCCAATGAATGCCCTAATTATCCACTTGGCACACAAAGCAATACCTTGTTGGCATATGGATATCAATCCAAGTACTCTGACTTCTTGCGGAAGGCAGCAAAATTCCCAAGCCACCCGGTGAAAGCCATGATGCCCAAAGAAAATCGCTGACAAGTTTTTCAATCTTCAGATAGGAAGCCTAAGAAGGAACCCAACATGAGGAATAATAAACATAAGTGGCTGCCAATATCTTAGAACAAATCTGAAATTTCCCAGCCAATGAGAGAGGCTTGGTGATCCAGTACTGAAGTTTCTTCTCAATTCTCGCAATCACAGCTTGCCACAATGAAACAGTATTTTAAATTCTCAAGACATAACCACGATCTCCAACATAGTGAAAAATCCCACTAAAATGAATACATAAATGATATTATACTTTGGAATCCCTCATTGCCTAAAGTTCTAAAATAGTTTTAGTTAGTTTTGGACTGTGATTATCTATATATAGTTGGATTCTTGCAGATTGTAAACAATATCTACCATGTAAATTGAGATCAAGTCCACAATCTTTATTTGCATTTCTTCATCATGATGATGGATTATGAAGTGTGATTCAAAACATTAATTAAAAAACCTCAGTTTTTTTCCAGCACTCTCTTTATTAACATTGCCTGTTTATATGTGTTTTTCCTGCCTTGTAGCTTTAGAAAGTGCAATAATTGTTTTGACAGACTGTTTTCCCAAGTAACCAGAAGGGTACCTCTTGCTTCCCTGATGGCCAGTACATTTTCGGTTAACAGCTCCTGTGCACCCTATTTCAGTTTTCTTTTCAGAATTGGATACAAAGATGCCATCCTAGAAAAGTCCCTTGTCCTAAGTGGCCTCACTGTGAAGGTTAAAGAAACGTCATATCTTAAAAGAGAGACATTTGTTCTGAATAGCCTGAATAGTCAAGCCAGGAAGGACAACGGCCTTTTCAGGGATAACTTAGTTGCATACAATCCTATTTCAAGGAGTAGATTCACAAGCTCATGTCAAAAAAACAAAATCCCTTGAATCTTCAGAACAAAACTTTTAAAAGCCAAGCTTCGGTGTTTCCTAGTGTCTCAAATTCTTCAACCACCTGCAGCATTATAAATAAATGTGATCAGAATCCTAATTGATGCCCAAAATACATTAAACAAAAATCCTCCAGCAATTAAACCAAGCATAGCAACAATAGAAAACAGTTTTGCATCCTAGAAAAGTCCCTTGTCCTAAGTGGCCTCACTGTGAAGGTTAAGTAAAAGAAATGTCATATCTTAAAAGAGAGACATTTGTTCTGAATAGCCTGAATAGTCAAGCCAGGAAGGACAACGGCCTTTTCAGGGATAACTTCTTTGCATACAATCCTATTTCAAGGAGTAGATTTACAAGCTCATGTCAAAAAACACAAAGTCCCTTGAATCTTCAGGCCAAAACTTTTAAAAGCCAAGCTTCGGTGTTTCCTAGTGTCTCAAATTCTTCAACCACCTACAGCATTATAAATAAATGTGATCAGTATCCTAATTGATGCCCAAAATACATTAAACAAAAATCCTCCAGCAATTAAACCAAGCATAGCAACAATAGAAAACAGGTTATTATAACAATACCTCACGTTTCTCTGTCCCTAGCATTCCTACAGGTGACTTAATAAGGAATGCTCACAGAGAATCCCTGCTTTTGCATTGTGAATTAGATTAGGAATTGTTTGTGTTGTTCAGTTCAAGGTCTATTTTGTAGATTTTTGCGTCAACAAATCTTGGTTAATTCCTCTCATTTTATGAAAAATTTGCTTTTGTGTTGTTCATGCATGTACACTGGATGATGTTGTGAGAAAGATAAAGGCCTCATTGTTTCACTGGATTTTGTATTTATATGCATAGACCTGCAGCATATTTTAATTGAAATGCACATAATGAAGAAAAAAGCATAGATTACAAATGTTAACTACTTTCTCTGCATGAGTGACACCTCTCCACTCCATAACCAAAGTATTTGGTGTATAGTTTTAGGACTCGAGCTCGGACTCAACTCGGCAGCCCAAAATTTAGAGAACATAAAAGTCTAAATTGACGATCAATTTGTCATAATTCAAACATTACACATGTCATATGATCCCCAAATTCTCAAAATTTGAAATTTCAGCCACTATGTCTGTTATGTTCAGGCACCAGAAGAGTCTGAGCTTAGGACTCAGGAGTTCGAGCCTAAGACTCAGAGTCTTGGGGCAGGACTCGGCCGAGTACTCTCCAAGACTCGGCCAGATTCGGCGCAGGAATATGATCGACTCGGCTCAGCCAGCTCAGATACTCTGGAATTTGGAGAGACTTGCAGAGTACTTGGAGAGTCTTCAAACTATGATTGGTGCATTCCTTCTAAAACATTTTCTCAATTAAGACATTTTGTATCGCAGCACACAATTTGACAGGCCTTGAATTCCCATGATCTCTTTCCCTGTGTAATAAAGATCATGCTAATATATAGAGGCTCTTCCTGGTCTGTTTGGGAAATATATATCTAGGGCTTTTCATAGACATCTAAAATTGTAAATCGGGTAGTAAATATTTGTATTTCTGTTTTACCGGTAAGTAGATATTAGAATGTATAGTTGGTATAATAGATCTTACTTTGAATAGTTTTGAAATATTATTATATTTATTTACTTTATTTTCATATAGTTTTTCCACCATGTAGAAGTATTTTGCACACCCAAGTCATCACCACAATAGTCCCACGCAGTAAAATTATCCAGAACTCTTGAATAGATAAATAACATTTAAGTTCTAAACTATGGAAGACCCAATTACATTTAACTTTTAAAAACAAAATTTGTTAATTCTGGATTGTGTCCATTTTATATCCAGCTGAAGTCAAATTTATCCTACTCTGTTGGTAGTTTAAAAAGCTGCCCGTGCTTTAGTGTTTGAAAGTTTTACTTTGGTTGAAAGGTTTCACACTGTGAAGCATGATTTCTTATATTTGTAAATATACTAGCAAATTAGCAAAGAAAAGAACATAAAACTCTTGGCAACAGAAGTACTAAAGAGTTCAGAAGTAGAACAGTCCAAGAAAAGGGTGGAATGAAGATCCCCTTTCTCCAGATTGACCAAAGAAAATGGTGATCCCAGTTTTTCACTCAATGAACAAATGACAGTTAGATATAACGTGCAATGAATACTGGGACCCTGTTTGTGGTAGAAGCATTGGAAGAGATGTAGAGCACCATTTTCTTGACAACAGCCAGAATACAGGTAGAGAGAACTTGTAAGATGAAATCAAGTTGCAGGATGGGCACAAACAGGAAAAGGAAATAGCAATGATGGCCAGTAATGACCCAGCTAATTTGCAGGCAGTTTTAGAGCAGATGTGTATTGCTGAGAAATATGCTCAAGCTAGTAAAGAACCTAATGGTCAGCAGAGAAGTACCAAAGGAGGTATTGGGGAACCTTTTGGATTTGATCATCAAGCTTTGGCTCAAAATGTTACTATTCCAGGTAATCAATCAGTAAACAAAATCCAATTGCCCTTCAGCTCCCACCTCTTCGCATTGGCATATCCATTTCTTCATCCAATGGGGATGCCTGTGGTGATTAAAACAGCACTTCTTATTCTGGTGAGCTAGACCTAACGGATCCAATTGAAATGAATAAAAAGAATGTAGAAACAGTCAGATGGGTGCCTCAGTCCATAAAGAAGAGTTTTTTTTTTTCAGTTAAGGAACAGCAAGAGCTGATCAGCAGCCATAACAGAATGAGACAGATGTTCCACTCTGTGTTGGAAAGAGTTGAAACTGATGAAGATAAACCCATTCCACACACATCGGTATCATTATTCTTTACTGTTGGGTTCCTTATAATTTTTTTAGAACAGCTTGTAACTGTGGAATAATAAAAAACAAAAAATAAAGGAGAGCAGATTTTTGTGTGTCCCATTTTAAGGGATAGGGGGTGTATCTGTTTGCAGAGATCTCTCCAGGGCTTTGTCTTGAGCTTTCAGATTATACACATTTTTTGCGACAGCAAATATGGCAAGGAATGTGATGCTTGGCATGTTAATTCCCATCTTTGAAGGGGACAACTTTAACTATTGGTGCACTAAGATGTAAATACAGCTAAAGTACAAAGATTTGTGGGAAATTGTAGAACTAAGGTATGTAGACAAACAGGTGTAAATGCATTAAATGTTAAGCAAAAAAAGTAACAGAAAGCAAATTTGAAACTCTATTGTTGAATCAAAGTGCAATTGATAAAGCAATATTTCCTAGGATAACTGGAATTGTTCATTCTAAACCAGCATAAGAAATATTTATTAATGCATATGAAGGTGTGCAAACAACAAAATTGCAAACACTTCAGCAAATTTTTTGAAAATGTATAAATGGCTAATAATGAATTTGTAAATGATTTTTTAACAAAAGTATGTGTGGTTAATCAAATGAGGGTTTTAGGTGGACATGTGGCTGAAAAACATGTCATAGAGAAAAATTTAAAGAGCTTGACTCTCAAGTTTGATATTGTTAGTTCCATTGGAGTGGATAATAATTATAAAAGGAATATCCGATGGTTACTTTGCAATAAGTTTGGACTATGAGTTAGAATGTTAGAGTAAACAGGTTCAAAATTTGTTCATTTTCTATTTCAATTCAAACACAAGTGAAAAAAATGTTTGGTATATTGATTCTAGATGTTCTTCTCATATGACATTTTATAAGGATTTGTTCATCAATTTAATTGAGAAACATAATTGCACAGTGGTATTGAGAGATAAACAGTTCTCTATGTGGATGATCTTCGCTGGGAGCAATTCAGCATTATTTGCAGAGTTTTTAGAGCAGACATCATTGCAGAGTTTGAGATGACAAGTTTGGGATAGAAGCAATATTTTCTTGTTATAGAAGAATGGCAGAAATAAGATGGAATATCCATGTCTCAAATAAAGTATGCTTCAAATATCTGGCAAAGATTTTAGATTAGGGGTTGCAAACTAGTTGCAACACCTATTGAAGTTGGACTTAAGTTATCGCTCTTAGACAAATCAAATCCACCCAACCTCACTTTATATAGACAATAGATTGGCAGCTTGACCTATTTGACTGCTACTTGACCACACATCACATTGAAGAGCAGTCAACAAGATTCCAACTATGTCAGAGGAATATTGAGTTATGGTCTACAATGTCAGATTAAGGAGTTTCCAAAGATGATCAGAAGTCTATTTCTGGTTATACTTTCAATTTTGACTTTGTAGTATATTCTTGTAAGTCCAAAAAACACCCTACCGTATCACTTTCTACAGCAAAGGCAGGGTACAAAGCTGCCATATTTGCAGCTTGCTAGATGGTATGGTTGAACTTGAGAAGATTGTTGAAGGATAGGCAACAGATACAGAATGGACTACTACTTGACCACACATCACATTGAAGAGTAGTCAACAAGATTCCAACTATGTGAAGAGGGATATTGAGTTATGGTCTACAATCTCAGATTAAGGAGTTTCCAAAGATGATCAGAAGTCTATTTCTCATTATACTTTCAATTTTGACTTTGTAGTATATTCTTGTAAGTCCAAAACCCACCCTACCATATCACTTTCTACAGCAAAGGCAGGGTACAAATCTGCCATATTTGCAGCTTGCTAGATGGTATGGTTGAGAAGATTGTTAAAGGATAGGCAACGGATACAGAATGGACTACTACTTGACCACACATCACATTGAAGAGTAGTCAACAAGATTCCAACTATGTGAAGAGGGATATTGAGTTCTGGTCTACAATTTCAGATTAAGGAGTTTCCAAAGATGATCAGAAGTCTATTTCTGATTATGCTTTCAATTTTGACTTTATAGTATATTCTTGTAAGTCCAAAAAACACCCTACCGTATCACTTTCTACAGCAAAGGCAGGGTACAAATCTGCCATATTTGCAGCTTGCTAGATAGTATGGTTGAGAAGATTGTTAAAGGATAGGCAACAGATACAGAATGGACCTACCTTGTTGTATTGTGATAACAAGAGTACTATACAGATGACAAAGAATTCAATGTTTCATAGCAAGACTAAGTATATTGAGATTTAGCATCGCTACATCAAAAATTTGGTTCAGCAAGGACTGGTCAAGGTTGTATACTACCCTACAGAATATCAGATAGCGAATATATTTTCAAAGCCCCTAGCTCGTAATAGGTACCTTCAAATTTTGCTTTGAAATCTTCCCAATGGTCAGTATGGGGAGAATGAAAGAATGATTCCCATTGCATGTGCACATTCTACACTCATTCTCTTTTATTAAGTCCAGTTAGTCAGCAATTTGCATGTAGTTTTCATTCAATTTACAGTTGTATAATACTAATTTTCTAACGGACAAATTCCCCTAAAATTCAGAAATTGGAGCTTTGAATATTTGTATAGTGTATGATCTGCAGATCATTATTGTTTATTCTTTGCATTGTTATTCTAATCCTTCATAACAACTGTCGATGCCCTATTTGATTGCTCCATACTTGTATTGTTAATTGTGTTCAAAATAATCAAGCTGGAACTAGTGCTGATGTGATGAAATCTGTTGATCTAAATGTGATTGTTGTTGGTGTCATGATGCAGTTGTGGTGGAGGGGAAAATGAACGCTCAAAAGGGCTGATCAAGAGGATGCAATAGATGCTTGATTGTTAAGTACTTAGTACTTTCCCTTTTTTTTTCTGTTATAAAGTTGAGGACTCTACATAGTTGTTATAGTTGTTTAACTTTAAACTATTGGTAGATGGTAGGCTTGATATAGTTTATTAAAAATTATGGATGTTGGAAGTTGTCATTGATGTCAAAAGTGAGAAGACAAGTTGTCATCGATGTCAAAGTAGACAAGATCATTGAAAGTTGTCATTGATACCAAGGAAATAAGAGGTGATCATGTGCAGATATAAACATTTAATATTCACTATAATGCAAATAATAAGATAGCAGAAATGATAAAGAAGATGATTCAAAGGTCAATGGAAAGGATAAAATAAATAACAATGCTTCTATGAGTATTAGTGCAAATGGTGGTTAATGACAATAGATGCTTGATTGTTAAGTACTAAGTACTTTCCCTTTTTTTTTCTGTTATAAAGTTGAGGACTCTACATGGCCTATCAAAACTGATTGGCTATCTCTTATAGTTGTTTAACTTTAAACTATTGGTAGATGGTAGGCTTGACGTAGTTTATTAAAAATTATGGATGGTGGTTGATACCGAGGAAATAAGAGGTGATCATGTGCAGATATAAACATTTAATATTCACTATAATGCAAATAATAAGATAGCAGAAATGATAAAGAAGATGATTCAGAAGTCGATGGAAAGGATAAAATAAATAATAAAGCTTCTATGAGTATTAGGGCAAATGGTGGTTAATGACAAAGATTGTGCTGGCCGACCTGTTTATATTGGCTGCTACAGATGATGAGGAAAAGCTTACAGAATTGGGAAGGAAAGTAGAAATGGAAATGAATGTGGCAGACCTCTATGACAGTGCTAGTTTGTGAGTTGTGAAGGATTAATATGCAACAATGGTTAACCGAAGCAAATGATATTAATATTCAACAAAGGCAGAGGCAGAAATTAATGATGACTAAAGGCAGTGATTGATATTAAAGGCAGCGATCATAATAAGATCATACAAAGGCAAAGATTAATATTATTAAAGTCAATAATTATTTAAGGGGCAGCAATTATTAAATAATGAGCAGTAATTCCATTTAAAAGGCAGTGTTTATGGAAAGCAGAGATTAAAATTAATAAGAGCAGCGATTCATATTACTTTATGAAAAGGTGGCATTAGAAGAAAAACACTAATAAGACAAAAGTCTAATAAGACAAAAGGGCAACGATTCCATGTTATAGAAGGCTGCGATCTCTTTATTTTGTGAATAAAGACAAAGAGCATATAAGACAAATTTGTCTTATTTACACATCATGAAATGGTGCGATTTGTTTGTGGAGTGATTTGTCCTAAGCAACATGTGTAACAGTGTAATAAAAGGTTATGCTGTTTCAAAGTGAAAGGAGATGACTCTAGATGCAATCGCCCCTCTTGAGAAGATATAAAGGAATCCGCTGTAATGTGAAAGACAAATAAATATTTCAAATACACCAGCAGATATAGAGCAATTCTTAAGAAGTTTATTTGCAGATTGCATTAGGGAATAAAATGATGAAGTGAATAAAGAATATAAGAAGAATATTCAAGAAGATCGAAATGGAGAGATGAAGACATAAAGGTATAAAAGGAATAAGTCTTGTTTGATTTGTGGTGAGTAGTAAAAGGAATATCATTCAACAGAGCAGAATTATTAAGGAGACCTAATAAAGGCAGCAGAATGTTGTGAAGTAGAATAAATGTAATATTATTTCAGAGCAGAGAAAATTTGGTTGCAAGCAGATTTTCTCATGGATTAAAAAGCAATACAAATATAAATCATTCAGTTTTAAGCAGACGTAAAGTAGAGTCTAGGAAGGAGTTAGAAGCATTGGATAATGAAGAAGATATGAATAAGTGAAAAGTATAACAACAGATTGATAAGAAGATTTTGTGAAGGGGGTCAATGCAGATTTGGAGGAAGAGTTTGGAGGAAGAGTAGAGAATACATAGAAGTGTATAGCATGAAGACCAAGTAAATAAAATATGGAATCATGGAGTGAATATATGAAGTAGATCAAATTGACCATCATCTGTTGAAAAGCAACATTCCAGGTGGAACCTAGTTTTGTATTGAAACTTGATACTTTCTAAAGAAGGGATTGGTGTCTCTTACTAAGTTGGTGCTTAGCTGTGAAGGTCCGTGCCTCCAGTGGGTTAGTGCCTACGAATTGAGGGGATTGGTGTGTCCTATCGGTTGGTGCCTACAAAGTTGTAAAAAGAATTCATATAAAAGCATTATTGTGCCGTGGTTTTCTCCCGCAAGGGTTTCCACGTAAATCATGTGTTCTACTTGTGTTGTGTAATTGTTACATCTTATGTTGTTGTTACTATGCAATTGATATGCTTATGGTATTAAGTTTGAAAAAGTAAAGATTGTTGTTATACTGATCCCCCTCCCCCTCAGTAGAACCGTGTGCTCATGAGTGGATCTGTTTATGAGGCTACTCCATGGGGCTTTTATGTAGTAGCTTTTTATTCAATATTTAAAATTTAAAAAAAAAAATCATATTTTTATTTTATGAATGCTAAGTAACATACTGAAATATTCTAATATAATGCAGTATGGCAGATTGTAAAAAACATCTACCTGCTTGCATGTGTTTTTCCTGCTGTGTAGCTTTGAGAAAGTGCAATAGTTATTTCTATGTATTGTTTTTCCAAGCAACCATAACCATGTCTTCCTCCACTGATGCCAGGTCAATTTTAGGCTTGCAACTCGTGTGCATCCTCCTATTTGAGTTTACTGTTCAGAATTGGACACAAAGAGGCCATCCTAGAAATGGTCCTTGTCCTAAGTGGTCTGACTGTGAAAGTTTGGTAGAAGAAATTCCATAAAGAGTCACATCTGTTCTGCATAACCTGAATAGTCAGACCAGGGAGGACGACGACCTTTTCAGTGATATCTTCTTTGCATACAATGCTATTTTGAGCGTAAACTGAAGCACTCAAAATACAAAATTCACCTGAAGCTCTGCAACATAACATTTAAAATCCAAAATTCAGTCTTGCCAATTGCTTTAAATTCTTCAACCACCTGTACCTTAAAAAAAAAAAAAATATGATCAAATCCTACTTGATGCCCAAAATGCATGATTTTTTTTTAATTTTTTTTTGCCAGAAATTAAACCAAGCATGGCACAATGATAGACAACAAATCATTTTAATAATTCCTCCAAGTCCAACAAGGACTCAAAGATTTTGACGTCACAGATTGCCCTCTGTCCATATGGCAAAGGGAGAACCGAACTCAACGAGGACTCTGAAAATTCAAGTAACATTAGCTGCTGACACTCAGGCCTGACCTAGTGGCAACGACAGAGAAATGTTACTGAGAAGGGAGAGGTGTACCCCCAAAATCTCCCTCCACCCATGGCAGTGCAAGCCCAATTGAAATCCAACCTTGCTTGACCCTATACAGATGGGGCTCCCAGTATTGTGTTTGTTTCTCACTGGGAAGGGTTGACATGGGTTTTTATATCCATGAAAAAATGATTATGTTCTACATCTTTTACTACAAATTGATAAAAAAAAACTTAAGAATAAATGAATAGACCAACATACCTGAGGCTTTCGGGTGGGAAGAAACCTCTTGTTGGGTACACAGAGATGAGACTTCGAAATATTTACCAGTCGCAAGACTCGGGCAATTCTTGATGCCTCCTCACAGACCTCACTTTGAAAATGTGAACGGCTAGAGAAATAATTATAGTGGAAAAAAGTTGACACTGGTGGACTCCATGCTAGCTGGCAACTCCCACCCTGCGCTACTGGAATCATCCAAAAGCAAAACATACCAGCCAGGTAGGTAGCGCTCAAAAAATATATTCGTTACCTGCAACTTTAATTGAACTGAGCGGACTAAGGGACACGTGGCGCTTTTAAAAAACATCTGGTCAATATATTCCATTTTCAACTAAAATTATGATCTTTTCTCTAGGAGGAAAAAACAACAAATTAGCTTTATCTGTGAGGGCAATCCGCTGGAAATTGTAGATGAATACCCTTGGGCTAGATTTTCACTATAAGTTCAGTTGGGAAACTTGTAGAGCAAAAAGGATCTAAGGAGGCTGGTAAGCGCTTTACTCTCTACAAAACAGATGTAGAAATGCTGAGCTATGGGATTGGAAAACCAAGAGAACGTTGTTTGGCTTACTTGTGACCCTGGTGGTTCTATATGGGTGTGAAATTTGGGGCAGCAGCATGTCAGATCAGAAATGGAGGCAAGTAGAAAGAATTCAAAAGCATCTAATTGTTAGCAGCCTTAAGCTCAAAACCACGATACCTTATGAGATTTTACTAGCGGAGTCGGGCACCTTTCCCTTGGAGGCTTTCGCGATGATTCGGTTACTATGTTACCTTCAAAAGGTTCAAAACATGGACGACCATCGGTGGCCTAAGCTAATCGTAAAAGAAAAGTTGGATAGAAGAAGGAATACATGGATGAAACAAAACAAAAAATGGATGGAAAAGTGGGGTGTGAATATGCAAGATTGTCCAAGTACAAATGAAGAAATAAAAAAATATGTGAAACAAAAATTCAAAAAAGCTTTATGGACAAAACAATCAGGGCGAAAAAAAGACTATTATATCAAAGAATTCAATCCCAAGGGGGACCATGATGAAAAGGCATATATAGGAGCAAATATTAAATGGAGAGCAAAGATGTTGATAGCTCAACTCCGAACTAGCTCACATCGTCTTAGATGTGAGACGGGCAGATGGATGGTTCCTAAAGAAGAGTGGGAAGAAAGAATATGTCGTTTTTGCGACATGGGATTAGTGGAGACAGAGTGGCACTTTGTTATGGAGTGCTCAGCATACAAAGATATTCGAGTCACTTATGGGGACATCTTACAAGTGGACAACTTAAATACCTTGTTTGAAGAGGAAAGGTTGGACAAATTTGCAAATTACATCATTAAAATTCGTTGTCGTAGAGCTAATCTCGAGCGAAGATCTCAGGCTGTTTAGGGTCTTCTCTTTTCGGTGGTGGTCTTGTGTTGTTCCTGGGTCCCATAGGCTGCTGTGGCCTCGTGGACGTTATTAAAATATTTCATTTCATTTAACTTTACCTTTAATTGTGATAGCATAGTATGTGTGACACTTTGAAATAAAAGGTTTTGGTCAATTGAAGCATCAAATATAAAAATATATTAAAGAAGTATTAAAAAAAAAAATAGTCCTTTCACACATCATTTTTATTAACAATAATTATCAATTTTATATTGAATTTTATTACAAAGGTATTTGTGTTTAGTGGATACAATTATATATCTTATCTCTTTTTGTTGTTATTAACTCAATTTAGAGGCTTAATTAAGGGTGGATCAAAGAAGTTCCACCCTAAATACTTGCATAACAAGCCTCTCATAGTCCTATTTAGTACCACATTGTTTTCTTTATACAAAAATTAACCAAATAAAAATTTTGTGTAGGTACTAGAGATTTTTTTCTACAATGAACAAAATCACGCCATCAAGACAAAACCATGCTAGCTAGACCGAATTACAAGCATGATTTCTCCTAGGCCCTTAAAATTGTTAAGTCTTAGTCGACACATACTTATAATCATTTATTCAATTATAGATTTTGGTTTCAATCTCTATATTATAGTATTACAACAAGTAAAGTCAACATTGTGTTGATTTCAAGGTAAGCTCTAATCCCTCTAAATTTAGTTTCAATACGTGTTTATTTTTTGCCGCATTCCATCTTTAATTATTTTATTCTTAGCTACTTAATATATCTAAGTTTTGAATTATATTATTTTATCCCTTTGATTGAATTGTAGGGTGTGTTTTTGTTGCTTACATTTTGGTGAACCCAACACTTCCACACTTGTTCTTTAGGGTAAAATTTGAAAAAAAATCTAAGTTTCAATTTTACTTGTATTATTTTTTCCTCTCATTCATTTAATTTGATTACTCATTGTGCCTTAAGTGAATTCTCTAATTTTAATCATTAATTAGTTTTAATATTGTATATCCTCCATTGTGTTCTTTCTATTGTTATATCTTGATCATGGGTTCTCATAAACCCTTGTCTTTGGCCTCCATTAATGCATGTATCAAATTTTTAATGTACTTTTTATATTTTGTTATGGGTGGCCATTTAATACTTGGTAACATCATGTCTTTTTACCACATGGATGGTGGTGTATATTGTTGGTGTAAATATAGTCATTAGATAACTAGTTATGTTGTCATCACCTTCTAGTTTGACTTATTCACATTTTCTTAAGTTTACTTAGGCTATTCTAGAGTTTTGTCTCACCTCATGTGGTTGAGACAAGTGTCCTCACTTTGTGAGACACCTCTTGCATGGTCACTTGCCACTTACTAGAACACTTGTCATGTGAGTTAACAAGTGTTCCATCATTGAAGGGTTAGTCATTCATTGTGTTCGACTTTACTACCTTCACCACCTTGCCTATATAAGCAAGGTCACATTGTACATTCAATTAAACCCTTTTATTATCTATTGATAATATCAATTTGGCTTATTTTTGTGCATCCATTTTGTGGAAGGCTCTTGGTTTTTACTTTATGATCTTGGAAATCATAAAGCATATTTCATGGATGTGTCATTTCATTGTGTATGTGAATTTTTATCCTTCGTGAAATGTGTTATTACTTATTCATCCTTTTTGGATGCTTTCAATTTTCACTTGTCCATGAGCTTCATATAATTGGTTATACTTCTACTATAACTAGTGATAGTGATTTTCATGAGCATATTGTTAATCATATTACCGTTGATGCATTTCCCTTGATTTCATTTCCTTTTTTCTCATGATAAACACAATGAGGAGGTCCATTATGCTTTCTTATATGATGTGTCTTTCTTTGTTTCCCCATTTCATGATTTTTTTTTCATGAATAACATTTCTTGAGTAACTCGTGATAAAATCATTATTGATGTCTCATTGTTTGTTAATAGCATGGTTCATGTTCCTAATGAATATATTATTAGTAAACTAATGCTTCATACATTTAGTGCCTTAACCAAGTAAATTCTATCAATACACCTAGGGATCATGATCTAAGTGATGATGGTTTTTACACCTTTTGATTATATTTTCTTACATCTCGTAATAATAAATATTTTTTATCTTTGAATTCTTCTATGCATGTTAATTCATGGTTTCTTGATGATTTGTCTAACATGAGAATATTAGTGATTCTCACTTGCTTGATGAGCATGCTTTGATATATATTAAACCCAATGTTGTTTTGGTAAAGCACGATAATTTTCACAAGGAAACTCATTATAATGATATAAATGTAAATGTTTGATGTCTCACAATGTATCGGATCATACTCCTTACAATGTATATATTATTAGAGATCTAATTATTGATAGCTTTAGTGGAGATTAGAGTGCATACTTACACGTAAAACCAATTTTCTTGATATATTATAACCATACACATAATGATATGTTCCTAATGAATGCTAATTAATGAGGCTTTTCAATTGCTTGATGTATTTTGTAATCACATACAATACATAAAATTCATAAAAAACTTTATCTCTCTTGAAAGAAAATCAAATTACAGAACAAAATTCAATTGTCCCAAGACTTTGATTGTCAGGTCTTCATGTGTAAGTTAACTCAATAGATCGTTATGGATTATTGTTTCAACAAAGGGACTTGCATACTAGAAACTACAAAATAGGGTTAGAACTAGAAAATAACAACTTCATATGTATATTCCACCCTAAATAAGTGCTCTTTGATCTATAATATGATTAAATTTATGCATCCAAAGAACTTTGTCATTTGATTTGCAATATTTTGATGCTTTGAAATCTTAAATTTTAAAAGAAAGCAAAAAATATAGGTTGAGAGAGTTCAAGATTAGGAATTTTAAATTTCTCAACAATCTTGCACAAATATACCCCAAAACTATAAAAGATATCATTACCAGTTTATGTTATACTAGACCTTGTCAAAATTGGTGCAATAATTTGATATTTCAAATAGAATGACAAGTGTGTAATTGATTCATTTATTTTATTGGAAAAAATTAAGAAATAACAAAGATACTTATATTAAGCTACATGATATGATTTAACCTTTTAAGCCTCCTTGGATAGAGCCTTTTTGTTAGTTAGGAATCCATAGCCTTGACAAGGTTATTGAAAGGAATAATAAATGAAATAAACTAAATAAATGGAAAGTACTAATTCAGAGCAATTGTTTGAAGGAGAATATTACCATCAATATGAAAACAAAGAGCACCAAGAGCATGCACACCAAATATCCAAGAGGAGACACAAGATTTTATAAGGGGGGGGAAGTAAAGAAAACCTTCAATATTATGAAAATGGCATAAAGCCTAAGAAGATTACAGAGAGAGAGAGAGAGAGAGAGAGAGAGAGAGAGAGAGAGAGAGAGAGAGAGAGAGAGCATAGAATGCTTCATGTGAAGAATGAGAGAAGCACCTCAAATAAATAGAGGTTAGAAAGGAATTGCATAAGTAACTCCCATGTCTATGAATGTTACCTTTCATCCTATGTGTGTGCAAGGTGTCAACATCCTTATAAGGAGGAGGCTACACCTAAGCCTTAATATTCCTCCAAAAATTAATTATAAAAATGAGTCATTCTCACATGTGTGACAATACTCAAATAAGACAAAATACTTGTAGGGATTCCTTAGGAATATTTAGGAGATATTTATATAATATAAATAAATAAATAAATAATCCTCACCTAAGTAAAGATTAATTATAACTATTATCTTTGTGTCCTTCAAACATTTTTCTACTACCAACTAGGCATCTATAGCCTTGGTAGAGATATTTGAATCTTCCTAAAGAGTTGAATTTATTTGGAATTTTTAATGTTTTATGCTTTTTTTTCTTTTGATATTTATTTTCATCTACTTCTTTTCTTTCAACTTGCAAGCATTGAAGATCACTATTAGGTTTGGGAACCACAGTGGTAGAAAATGAAAATATTTAGATATTTCACTTAATATAAGCATCCACTATTCCCAATTACTCAAGAAACATTAAGATGTTCTAATATTAGTGGCTTCTTTGAATGTTTCTCGTCATTACTCATCAAATGGACTACACCTTAATGGGACACTATAAACAATTTTGATCCATAGTATAATTATAAGACCTATATAAAGACTAAATTTTATTTTCAAAATATTATAAAATATTTATTAGTTAAAGAAGGTTGTAGTTTGTTTCATTTCAACATTCTAGTAAAATAAAGAGCTCTAGACACACACAAACAAAAATAGAAAGGAAAAAAACAAACTGACCTAATTACCAACCCAATTACATATAAGACACCTTCTAGAAAAAAGGCTATGACAACATTAATCAATATTTACACAAGTGCATAATTTTTCAATATGTGTAGGAGTGTTAATGCATTTATCATAGTTCTATGTTTTGTAAGTTCATCTTTATAGTCAAAAAAATAGATTTTAATTTTACTACTCATATTCCATAAAATGATCATGAAAAAATAATAGCTAAGGTAGCTCATTATGCTCATGATTAATCCATTTACATGTCTTATTTCCTTAATCTCCATAATTGAAATGATACACATTAAAAATTATTGAAGAAAGGAGAGGTACAACTTGGTTTTTCATCTCTTCAAATGTAATTGTTTGTTCATTGTCACTAGATTGTCCATCATCTGATAACTGCATGTCTTCATCTTCAGGAGGACATAACTCATGATAGAGGATTTGTCTTACATTAGTGGCATGCAAATCATAGTTATGTCTAGCAATTAGCAATCTGTTGTGAAAATCAAATCTATCACTCCTAATATCTAAAACATGGAATTTCACATTTTTCAAAATTATTATGCCATAAGAAGAATGAATCAACATATTTCTTCTAAAATAAGTATCCATAATTAACAACATCCTAAACAACATTTTCTTCTAGCTTTAATTGTATTTATGCAGTATGCTTGTAATCTTCACTTTGTATGCTTGTTTGGACTTTGTCTTCAAGAAGTATTCCAATGTAGAACATGTGTGTGATGTGTTACAACTTATCCTTTGGAAAATATTAAGTTAGGTAGAACATGTGTGTGGAATTCCTCCACTAAGAGAGAGTGGGTAGAGGGGATTTTGAGAGGAGCATCTTCTAGGATTTTGATTGGTTAGAGGATAGTCATGTGACTGAGTTTATTGCAGGGGGGACTTATGATTATAAAGAGTATTGGCTTTGGAAATTTTATGTGTGTGTAGGTTGTAGAGATTATAGACCATGGTTTGTAGTATGTGAGCAATATGTCTTCAAAGAAGAGGACAAGGAAGGTCATGAAGATACCATTGAAGATTTCATACATAGAACAATGAGGAAGAAGGTATTTGGAAAGTGTTTATGAAGAGTTAGCAAGAATCTAGGATAGATTGGAAGCCCTAGAAGCTAGGAAAAGTAAGGAAATCGAAGTAGATGAGAAAACGTATGATTGAATTATGTGAAGGTGTCTTTATAGAGAACAAAAGGCATGATGTTGAATAGCATATATATAGGATAGATTGCTATCCTAAAGAAGGAGGTGAAGATTGGAGTGAATGTGAAGAAGAGAAAGAGTCAAGTGACGAGGAGATCCATTGGAAAGAGGATAGGAAAAGTAAAAACAATTAGCAGAGTTGCAACCCTTTGGAAAAGGTTTCATAGAAATATGAACATGTGAGATCAATCCACACAAGTGTAGAATATGATAACATGGCACAAGTTGTAACAATAACATGGGAATGAAACAAGTTATGTCAAGTAAATGAAGAAGATAAAGAATATTTTCAATTTGAAACCATGAGGATTGATGGTCCCAAATTTAAAGAAAATGTTGAGGAATGTGAGGATGAAACCTCATTGAAAGAAGAAATGAGAAGAATCAATAGTTTATTAGGAGATTTGCTAGCTGAAATTGAGGAATTGATGGAGAAGAAGAAAATTGTTGCACAAAGGGAAGATGATGGTGAAGAAGGGCCTTTAAAACAATTCATTATTTTTACAATATTTTTTTCAAGTAGTGTTAGATATATGGCATTGAAGGAGAGATCCTCATGCAAGAGGATAATGAAGAAGAAAAGAAGTAGTTTGCAGCTGAAACATATCATTTTGAAGGCATGATGGTGAGAAAATTGGAAGTTGCATTGAAGAAAGAAAGTATGAGTGCCGATGTAGTTTGTCCTTTGAAGGACATATTGATTAATATAGGGAATATTGAGAAAATTGGAATTGTTGTAGTAGTGAGGTTTGGGAAAAGCCTTGTGAAAAAGGATGAAAAAGAGAAAATTGGAGTTGGAGGAGTATGCCTTGTTGGAGGCATGAAAGAAGAAAGTAAAACAAAAATTACAACAGAAGTTGAGGAGTAAATTTAAGTTATAAATTTTGAAGAAGAACACTAGGTTGCAATAGAGGATCATGGTCCTTTGGAGGAAATGAAGATAATTGTGGAAATAGATGGTGAACAATAAATAGTTGTAGTTGAGAGTATAGGAGGAAAATTTGCAGCGGTAGGGGAAGAAGAGGTAAATTTATATTTTCCTAAATCTTACAATTGTGAAGTGTATGATGATTTGCATCAATTAAAATTGAAGAGAGTAGAATAAGAAAGCATGAAAGTGTTAAGATTTGTGGTACAACAAGGAAAATGTAATTATGCTGGTATACAAAAAGAATATTTTCAAGAAGAAGAGGTAGGTGTAGAAAATGGGATGACAAAAATCTTTAAGTTTCATAGATTTGATATCAATAAAAGTACGCGTATAGTGGTGAGTGAACATTGGGAAGAATATTCTTGTTGGAGGAGGATGAGTTATGGTGAGTTAACTCACACAAAAGAAGAAGATGATAGAGGAACTTGGTGGAGGTGGTCAAAATATGGTGAGATAGATCCCACAAGAGAAGAAAAAGAAAGAATCATTGGGTGGATGTGGATGATGCATGGTGGATTGAATCCCATAGGAAGAAGAATGAGAGGGAGCCACAATTGGATATGGAGGTCATCTCATGGTGGAATAAATTCCACAAAGGGAAATAAATATGAAGGACAAATTTGGTGAAGGAAGATAGCGAATGTTTCGGCCAAATGTTGGAAAAGATGGAAAAAGAAATTTTGTAGGGTACATATCACAACATGGGAGTGTGTTGCAAGTTATTTACAACTTGACACATTAGTCCTACTACTCAACTCCATTTTGTGAGCCCATTCTCAAAAAAAAATTACTCAACATGTATGATGCAAGAGCATCCAAGTAAATGCATGATCCACATCACCTAAAAACATTTTAGTTTTGTTTTCATCCATTTTGGTTTGGTTTTAGTCTAACTTTGTGATTTAAACTTGTGGTAATATGGGGGAGAGCTCAAATGAAATTATTATCATTGGTTGACAAAATGTTGTGTAACAATATATGTTTCGAGCTATGCACATTGATTATTGTGATATTCATTGGATTTAATTACACAAACCCTTAAATATTGACTATGTTAAAGGAATAAAATATTTATCCTTCGACGTATTGACATGATGCACTCCTTGTGATGACAATTTGACTCCAAAGAGGCGTATGGGTTTATGTTTGTGTAAGAAGAAATAAAACTAATATTTATTGGTATATTGAAAAGGGAAAAGAAGAATATAGAGCGACATTGAGAAATGAAGAGGCACATAGCCAAGAAAATGTGAAGGGGTGCATGGGAGAAATAAGAGAGAAGCAAAAAGAGAAGTCGTGACAAAGAGAAAATAAAATACCTAGCCGCACATAGGAGAGAGGACCACACCAGATAATAAAGAAAAGGTGTGTTGAATAAAGACAAGGTAGAGAAAATAATAAGGAAGTCAACAAAGACAAGAAAAAAATTACTACTTTACTGAAGAGAGAGGGGGCACAAAAAAGAATGAAGATAAGTTAGGTTGTGTAAGGGAAGAGGAGTTGGTACACGTAGAAGAAACTGAAGCAAGGGGGTCACACAATAGAGCAAGTGAATGAGGCTACATAGGAGTGGATAGATGATGTACAAAAGATGAGGTGGATAGAAGTTCTAGAGGGAAGAAGAATACCACACAAGAAAGAACAATTGGTGTGTAGGAGTGAACGAAGTAGTAAAATGTAGATAAGAGAGTGGGGTTGCACATGAAGTAAAGTAAGGAGTGGATGAAACAATATTTAAATGGATGATAATATTATGCAGATTATGAAGGGGAAACAAATTAAAAATGAAGAACAATAAATAAGGTAAAATGAGATTGCTAAAAAAAGAAGGAATATGCAGAGTGAAAAGTAGGCGCCAATAGTAGAGAAGACAAAAATTAACCAACAAAGATTGAAGGGAGAAATTTGAAATGCAAATCAAAGGGGGGTACCTAAATAGGGGAATTGACCATTAGAAATAAAATATAAATGTAGATTGCATAATGTGTGTATGACTAAGAAATTTTGGCCTTATTAAATAAATTGAATTAGCCACCAGTTATGTTGTGTAAATTTTGAATTTGTAATGAGAATATGTGATTATGTTTACATGTTGGTTGTAAAATTCATCAATATGATAAGACTCATAAACCTTGACTACGTCAGGTCATATGGATGCATCTATTATTTCAAATGATATATTGTCTTTAGATGCACATAATGAATCTTGTAGTGAATATTATACATCATATTTTGGGAACCATACTAAACATGATTTTTAATTTGTCTCATATGTGTATCTCAATATCTAACATGAGGCTACATATTATGTTAATACTATCACTACCTCTCATAACAAAGTTGAGTTTAGAATTTTTTCTAGATTGGCGGTTCCTTCTCATTTAGCATGTTACAACAACTTATCACCTCACCTCAAATCAATCCTTATTAATAGTTCTAGATACATCTCAAAATGCACTTTGATGCTAATGCTTTTTTATGATTAAAGCATAAAATACAAGATCTCATTAATGGTAATGTGATTTAAATTAAGGATATTAGTGAAAAAGTAAATCAAATTTTAACACCTCAACATGATTTAAAGTAGACATAAGGAAGATCATTCCAAGCCTAGTCACAAGGAACATGTTGGATTTACTAAAAGATATAGGATACAGATAACACATCACATGTCAATTTTACAAAGATATGAAACAACATGATCAAAACAAAATATTTATATAAACATGATCATATATGGTACACTCTAAGGTGGTACAATGATTAACCTTAGTGTTCCAATGAAAATAACACTTAAAATGAATGTTGTAAAAATGATTAGCATGAGCTAAAAATTACAAAAGACACATCTTTAGATCTTGGTAGATGTGATAAAAAAGAAACATTTGCTAAAATATTTTTAAAATAAGGGCATAAAATGCAAGAAAAAACACAAAATATCACCTTTCATCTACTACTTTTATACATAACGAGACATTATATAATGATACCATAGCACTATTTCTACATGCATAATTATAAAATATTAGGGGATAATCACATGACTGAAATTACCTTCGTATGACATCTTTTTGGGCTCCATTGATATTGATACAAATTTTAATTTTGGCTATTCTCTTTTTTGTGACTATCATGTACTTTTTATGTTGCATGCATTGATTTTATATTGCCACTTGGGGCAAATATATTGTTATTTTTTGCAAGTTCAACATCCTCATGATTTCTCTTCTTAGGGGAAAAAGTGGCGAGATTTTTTCACCAAATATTCCAACACATCGATCAACTACACACTAAAGATGTCTCAGTTATGCATTCTCTACTCAATTTTACATTTACATATCATTTTATTTAAAAAATTGTCCTAATTGTTTGATTTGAATGTAATACAACATCTTCCCCATTGAATTCAACATGTATCATAAATTCATTTATAAAGTTTAATATTACATCACATATTCTTAAGAAAATATCTAACCAAATGTAAGCAAATTATATAATAAACAATAGATTTTTTTATTCATTCAATCATGACAAATGAACATAGTTATTCACAAGACAATAATATAAAAATCCATCAAAATCTAACTAAAATTCCATCATAAAAATGACTTTTGTAAAGTGTTGAAATGGTAATAGTATAGTAAGCGTCCTCCCAAATAAATTGATGCAACATCCATCACAACATAACATCCAATTGTGTACATATGAAGTATCAAATCATGAATTTATGTGACTTTAGTAAACTTAGTTAGAACTTTAATGGGTTAGCTCAATTCCTTGTATCAATCTCTCTAACTACCATGGGTTAAGTCTACATGTATTCTTCCAAGATTCCCTCCAATTACCATGGGCTAGGTGCACTATTCTCTAGCAAAATACTTGCTAACTTAGATCAACCTCCTAAGTTTATTCACTGAAGAGCCACAATTTGTAAATGCACTACCAATAAAATAAATAATTTTAAGTAATATATTATGTTGAGATCTTCAATCTTTAAAAAAATCATGCATATCCCACCTCAAGTTTGAATATATACTTGTAGACACCTAAATTTGGACACTGCATGCGTCCAAATTTATCCCTTTTCATCTAATATCCTCTTATTTGCATTAATTAAGTAATATTGCTATTATTTAATTAATACCCTTAATTATTCTAAATCCCTAAGGTATTTAATTAATAATTAAATACCTTACCCTTTATTCTCCTTTTCACCAAATGAATTAAATCCCTAAGGTATTTAATTCCTCACATGTCACATCTTCCATCATTTTCATCTAATCCTAATCCATCTTCTAATCTCATCATTAGAGATGTGCACATGTCCAATCCTTGATTAAGACATGTCACATCCTCTAACTTTTGCAAGTTGGCTTCTTAACCTTCGTTAGTCACTAATTATCTTTTAATCACTGATTAGCTAATCTAATCAACACCTGTAAGGTTATTTTGGGAGTGTATCTAGTGAAAACTCCATGCAGTAGTGCCTTCGGTAACTTTCATTTCGATTAGGTTGCCTCAAAGACGCGTACAACTATGTCCTAAAGCAAAAATAGACATAGTTATTTCCACATTAATCCTTCTGAGAAAATCACATGTGAATTCAACAACAATCAACTACATAGCTGAAAGATACTACAGAAAACAGAACACAAAGATTTTATGTGGGGAAAATCCTCTCGGATAAAAAACCCCACACTCCAAAGATTGAGCCATTGTATTATTCAACAACAAACGGTTACAATAAAATTTCAGGCTCTTAGCCTTTTCAGAGATTACATCTTGTTCATCTGGATACAACTGGTAGCAAACACCCCCAAAGAGATCAACCATGGTATTCATGTTTAGGAGAGATTCCAACAGCATAACGCTGCCTCTCTCACTCTCTGCCTCGACCTCATGGCTTCGGCCTTTCAGCCAGCAACTCGGCCTTTCTCTATCGATCTCTCTCTGGCTCTCAGCTCTTTAGCTTCTCAACTTATCAGCTTCCTTCTCAATCTATCTTTCTACAAAACGTCCAATGCATTCATATATGCATTCGTTCTCAACAGGCTCTCTGTGAATCGGTTCAAGATCACACAACAGCAATCTCCAACTCAACATCCTTATCGTCGTAGATGTTTCCACTCTTGTGTATATTTTTCCTTGCAAACCGTTCAGTTCCAACTGCTACAAAAAATCCAACCGCCAACTGTTTGAATTTCACTTGCTCTGATTTGTCCAAGTTGTACCACATAGGACAAACTTCACCCAGTCAATAGTGATCAACTTTTTGTCGCATGTCAGTGAGACACTAGAAGTGTCTCCCCAATGCCACAAGACTCGTTTACACATTGTCACCAAGAGTAATCTCCATCAGCAAGAGGTTACATCGAGTCCAGAGAGCTATCGCTAAGACTTCTCCATGTCGCCAAGACCTCACATCGAAGATCACAAGGTATTCCAAAGAGTTCATCAGTCGGCAAGACTATTGCTCTTCGCCTAGACATTACACCGACAAATCCAAGTCATATTGACCTTAGCATTCTCATCAGCGAGATAATCGCCATTTGATGAGATGTCATACCGAAGTTCAAAGGTCATATTGATGCTAGCTTTTCCATTGGCAAGACACCCATAGTTCGCCAAGACTTCATACCAAAGTCTTAAGTCATGCCGACATGAGTATTCCATTCGGTGAGACAATCGTCTTTCACCAAGACATCACACCGAGTGCTTCATGTTATACCGAACATTGAGCAGTCGCCAAGAGTCATACCGACATCAGGTTTCCCATAGGCAAGACAATCACTCTTCACCAAGACATCATACCGATGTCTTCAAGTTACATCGCAGTGCTCGACAGTCGACAAGACATTTTTCTTTTGCTGAGACATCACACCGAGTGAACATGTCATACCAAAGCATCGAAGAGTCGGCGAGACTTATCGTCTTCACCAAGACCTTATACCGAGCTCTTAAGTCACCCCAAGCGCTGCACTCACCAGTCGACAAGACCAACACCTGTTGCCAAGACTTCACGCCGAAGTCTCCAAGTTACCTCGAGCCTATCTTTCGCCAAGAGTCATGCCGAACACATCCCACACCGTCGGTGATACAAATTTCCCGTCGCCAAGACTTCATAGCGAAGCCTTCAAGTCATACCGATGACTCCATTCACCGAGACATCTCCCGGTCGCCAAGACTACATGTCGATAGGAGCAAGTCATGCCAATTTCCACATCGGCCAGATAGACCAAAGGTCATGTCGATATTGACAAGACTTCCTATCGTTGCCGAGACATCATTCTGACACATATGAGTTACCCCGATGATCTAGTCACCATGAGTCTCCCTGACATCCGCTAGACCAAACCGTCAGCTAGAGGTCTCCACTTGACATAAGGTTATAGCAAAGGCCACAAGTCACAGTGACATCATCAGTCGGCAAGACATAAGCAAAGTCTCAGCGACATGAGCAAAACACAAGATTACTAAACTGCCAGTCGGCCAGACAACAAGAATGTCACAGCGACCATGCTTTCTCAGAGGTTTCAACTTGCGAGATTGAGGCACATTTTCCAACAATCTCCCACTTGATGAAGATCACATAGGCACCTCCAAAGCAACTAGGAACTAAGATCACACTAGCTCCACCAGTTCAAACCCCACAATACTCAAGACACCAATCAACATGATTCAACAGATAACAGTTCACCAGACAATCTGCAACCAAGACCAGGCATCCAACTGCAAACCACTATCCAACGAAGCAACCAAAATGCAAATGATCACAACCTTCTAGGAAACCAAATAGACCTCAAACATGCTCTCATGCTCCATCAAGAAACCAGCTCCAACATCCAAGATGTCCACCATCCAGGAAACAATCCTGTCATCTTCCATGTGTGGAAGAAAGATACATCGCCAAGGTGAATAAGCACCATTCCAACGAACACAAGCAAAAGATCACAGTGACATCTTCAACAAGATACTGCTACCACTTCACTGTGCTCAAACGCTATACAAAAGCAATATCAACTTCAAAGCCTCAAACAGAACACAACCATGAAGTCATCCTCTAGAAACAAGATACTGAACATCAGTTAGAACAACAATCAAACTGACTGCTCCCATCCAACTGATAAACCACGTGACTGAAAAATAACACCCACAACTTGTGCTATACCATCCAATCTTTCATACCTCAACAAGTATGACCATTAGTAAACTCATGCCGAACCATAACCAACTCAACAATAGCAAATACAAGCTCCAGTGTCAACCAGAAGACACATACAAAAACTCCCACTGCCTAAGTAATCCAGATCTGAAAGATCAAAAGCATCAACAAGTCTACCAATACCAGCACATAGAAAATGTAACCATGTAGTGCCAAGGAAATATCCACAATGATATGCACATCCTGCAACAAACCGTCACAAGAGACATTTCTCTCACCACAAACCTTCACGGCCACAGAGAGAAACTTTGCACATCATCTTCCTATAGAACATCCTTCTACATACACTTCTAATAGCCAGCTGTGTCAAAAATGATTTTCTTCACATCCCATAAGAAAATATTAACAACATCCATCCATTCAATCACCAAGATCAAACCAATTTAACAAACAACATGGATGTAAGCATCTCTAAGAAGATCAAGCTAGTTCATTCCCCATTTCAAGAAATCAACCCATACATCATCTCCTACCAATTCTCATTAGTAACAAGGAGATAAAATAAACTATACAACTTCCACTATGAATCTTCGGGAATCATTAAACAGTAATTCAAGATCCATATCATGAAAGTAAACTTAATAAAACACATATGAAAAAAATATAATGGGCCAAATACCTTTTAGATAAACTGTCGAGTAGACCAAGAGTGGGAACGAGAATACTTCTTTCAAGATATGCAAGTCATCATGACTAATCCAAGAGCAATCTCCTCATAGGTCTCTTATTGAACTCATGTTCAACTAAGGTGAAGGCTTCTCTGACTTTCTGCTGAACAATAATAAGCAACAACACATCTCTCATAAGAGAAAAACAACCTCACCTTATTCTTCATGTATCCATGAGTACCAGACCACTGTCAAAGTTCCAATCATCTGAATCAGGAACTTATCATGACATCATGATCTACCCATCCCCATAGGAGATACCATGCTTCAAGTGACCTCACCATTGTCTCAAGTACAATGCACAATGCCAAAACTCCAGTGTACACGCAAGAGTATATCATGACATAAAACAAATAAACTCAAAAAACAACATCACCTGTCAAGCACCACCAACACCTTAGCCAAAGACTCCAAGCATTCTCAATGGTTCCAAGATGTTGCACATCTTCAAGTAATGTCCATGCAGAGGAGAAAGAACCCTTCTGCAACACTAAAGAAGACCATTCACCACCATGTGATGAATCCACAGTCACTGCTAGAGCTCCCACTAAAAAGTGACACCCGAGCTCTCCAAACATCATGACCACCTGCTACAGGTTCCCATAACCGACTATACAGGTACTCAAAAGTATCCATCCTCTTATCTCAAAGCACAACACCAATGCACAAGTGACCACAGACAAGGCCATCTAACAAGTTTATACCAACAATGAATCAACCTCATGGATATAGACAATCCACTTCTGAGTTGTCTCATAACAAACATGTAGGTAAATACAACCCACAACATTGCACAACCCATAGATCCATTCAACAAAAATGTGCAAACCCATCATTACATTGGAAACTGTAACACTCTCTCAAGCCATGCACCAAGCATGCATGAAGACCTGCAACTATCTCATCCAACAACACCCCAAAAGGCCAATGTCTAGACAATAGCTTAACAACTCCACATGGTCACAAGTTTTGCTTAACTGTGTAAAACTTGCAAAACCACAGAGCCATGCAAGTACAAAGCACCCTTAAAAAGGAAACAACAGTTCAGAAAATCCAGGCCCCTTTTAGGCCAAATCTAAACCACCACCATGTACATGAATCCAAGAAAGAGAGAAAGGCTATTTTAGAAGCTTGCAAATCATCTAATGATTAACTCCATAGCCTTCAAGCATTCAAGGTTAATAGGAAATAGTTCCTTCCAACACCAGGAACCACCACCTAGCATAAGCACTCTCTTCCATGACTGAGAAACAATCTAGGCTTCTCCATATTACCCAGGAGTCTGTCACACAGACACTAATATGAAAGCTTTACTGTTGCACAACCACAGAGTAAGAAAATCCACCTCATACTCCAAGGTTAAACCTCTACTAGCCAAGAGACACAGATCACAACATGATCAACTCCCTTTCCCATCTTGACCATCCTTCAAGTTGCATGCTGTCTCAAAATACCACAAGGCTTCCACTCATCAAAGGATCAATCCATCAGTTCATTCCTCCAAATTTCTTCCAGCCTATTCAAGCTAAGAAATCATCACAGGAGAAACATCCAGAACCAACGACCAAAAGAAGGCTCTGATACCAATTGTAAGGTTATTTTGGGAGCGTATCTAGTGAAAACTCCATGCAGTAGTGCCTTCGGTAACTTTCATTTCGATTAGGTTGCTTCAAAGACACGTACAACTATGTCCTAAAGCAGAAACAGACACAGTTATTTCCACATTAATCCTTCTAAGAAAAGCACATGTGAATTCAACAATAATCAACTACACAGCTGAAAGATACTACATAAAATAGAACACAAAGATTTTACGTGGGGAAAATCCTCTCAGATAAAAAACCCCAAACTCTAAAGATCGAGCCATTGCATTATTCAACAACAAATGGTTACAATACAATTTCAGGCTCTTAGCCTTTTTAGAGATTACATCTTGTTCATCTGGATACAACTGGTAGCAAACACCCCCAAAGAGATCAACCATGACATTCATGTTCAGGAGAGATTCCAACAGCATAACTCTGCCTCTCTCACTCTCTGCCTCAGCCTCATGGCTTCGGCCTTTCAGCCAGCCACTCGGCCTTTCTCTATTGATATCTTTCTGGCTCTCGGCTCTTCAGCTTCTCGACTTATCAACTTCCTTCTCAATCTATCTTTCTACAGAACATCCAATGCATTCATATATGCATTCGTTCTCAACAGGCTCTCTGTGAATCGGTTCAAGATCACACAACAACAATCTCCAACTCAGCATCCTTATCATCGTAGATGTTTCCACTCCTATGTAGATTTTTCCTTGTAGACCGTTCAGTTCCAACTGTTGCAAAAAATCCAACCGCCAACCATTTGAATTTCAATTGCTCTGATTTGTCCAAGTCGTACCATGTAGGACAAACTTCACCCTGTCAATAGCGATAAACTTTGTGTCGCATGTCGGTGAGACACTAGAAGTGTCTCCCCGATGCCATAAGAACCATTTACACGTTGTCACCAAGAGTCGTCTCCATTGACAAGAGGTTACATCGAGTCCAAAGAGCTATCGCTAAGACTTCGCCATGTCACCAAGGCCTCACATCGAAGATCACAAGGTATTCCAAAGAGTTCATCAGTCGGCAAGACTATCGCTCTTCGCCCAAACATTACACTGACGAATCCAAGTCATATCGACCATAGCATTCTCATCAGCGAGACAATCGCCATTCCATGAGATGTCATACCAAAGTTCAAAGGTCATATCAATGCTAGCTTTTCCAACAACAAGACACCCACAGTTCGCCAAGACTTCATACCGAAGTCTTAAGTCATGCCGGCATGAGTATTCCATTCAGTGAGACAATTGTCTTTCGCTAAGACATCACACCGAGTGCTTCATGTTATATCGAACATTGAGCAGTTGCCAAGAGTCATACCGACATCAGGTTTCCCATCGACAAGACAATCACTCTTCGCCAAGACAACATACCGATGTCTTCAAGTTACATCGCAATGCTCGACAGTCGGCAAGACATTCGTCTTTCACCGAGACATCACACCGAGTGAACATGTCATACCAAAGTATTGAAGAGTCGGTGAGACTTATCATCTTTGCCAAGACCTTATACCGAGGTCTTAAGTCACCCCGAGCGCTACACTCACCAGTCGACAAGACCAACACCTATCTCCAAGAATTCATGCCGAATTCTCCAGGTTACCTCGAGCCTATCTTTCGCCTAGAGTCATGCCGAACACATCCCACACCGTTGGTGAGACAAATTGCTCATCGCCAAGACTTCATAGCGAAGCCTTCAAGTCATATCGATGACTCCATTCGCCGAGACATCTCCCAGTCGCCAAGACTACATGTCGATAGGAGCAAGTCATGTCGATTTCCACATCGGCCAGACAGACCAAAGGTCATGCCGATATCGACAAGACTTCCTATCGTCGCCGAGACATCATTCTGACACATATGAGTTACCCCGATGATCCAGTCACCATGAGTCTCCCCGACATCCGCTAGACCAAACCGTCGGCCAAAGGTCTCCACTTGGAAAAAGGTTATAGCGAAGGCCACAAGTCACAGTGACATCATTAGTCGGCAAGACAAAAGCAAAGTCTCAGCGACATGAGCAAAACGCAAGATTACTAAACTACTAGTTGGCCAGATAACAAGAATGTCATAGCAACCATGCTTTCTCAGAGGTTTCAGCCTGCGAGATTGAGACACATTTTCCAACAACACCTTGGTCAACACTCCCCATCCCCCAAGGAATTTTTAATTCCTTTTAATTCACCCAAGACTTCTCTCTTCCCCATCTGAATTTTAATTCACATTTATTCCTCCTAGAATCCCCTTTTCCCATGCATCTTCTAGAATCTTTGACTTGTCACATCAAGTCGCATGTGGGCAAGTGCTTTTACCTTTTTGGAACCTTGTCTTGTCCATGAGATTCTTCCAAGCATGTGAATTTTTAATTCACATTTATTTTCCCAACTACTTTCCCTTTTCCCATTGAGATTTTTGAGGAATTCTAAAATTCCTCAAAAGCCACTTTCATTCCCACTTGGAGACAAGAAGTTTCTTTTTGAGGAAATATTTTCATCCCCTAAGGTACTTGCAAGGTACTTTTATTTCCTCCACATCATGTACTCTCCTTCCACCTCACCTACACATCATCAAATCCTTAGCCACTTCACATTCCACATGTCAAGATGTGAGGGTTTGTGAGTCTTCAACTCACCATAGCCCTTCATCTTGGCCTTGTTGGATAAATCTCAACCATTGAATTCTCTAGAGAATTCAAATTCCTCTATAAATACCCCCTATTTTCTCTCATTTAGGGAGTTCGTGATTTTGCTACCAAACCCTTGCCAATTTTACATTTGAGCCATACTTAGCCAATTTTCACACTTTTCCTTCACCATAGCACTTGCATCCCATACTCATCTACTTTCAACCATTGTTGCATCCCATCTCACAACTTTTTCCATCAAGAGGAGCATACACAACATTAAAGATCAAAGGACCAACCAAAAGAGCAACTTAGCAAGGTATAATCATTTCATCTACGTTTGTTAAGTTAACGTTTTTGCCCAATTTTGAGGTGTTAGATGTTTGTTTTTGTATTTTTTGCATATTTGTTGTTGTTGCACGTTTTAGAATGAAGATTTTCACCTGATCACATTTTTGGCATGCCCGGTGGGACCCACAGATGACTCTCTTGCTTTCACATTCTTTGTTTTTTTTTACTATTTGTAGGTGTAGGTTGTAGAGGGGTGGACCCGCCCATCAGGGGTAGACTTAACCTTGACCAGGGGCGGACCTACCCTCCATAGAGTCCATAAATAAGATATTTTTAGTTTTTTCACAGAGGGGCGGACCCGCCCTTCAGGGATGGACTTGACCTAGTAGAGGGGTGGACTTGACCTTGACCAGGGGCGGACCTGCCCTCCACAGAGTCCAAAAATAGAAGATTTTTCTTTTTTTTATAGAGGGGTGGACCTGCCCATTTTGGGGTAGACCTGACCTAGTCCAGGGGCAGACTTGACCTTTTTCAGGGCGGCCTGCCCTCCAGGGGTGGACTTGACCAAAACCAGGGGCGGACCCGCCCAAAACAACTTTTTCCAAAAGGTGAAAAATGAAGTTTAAGCACTATTCTCAACTGTTTTGAGTATTTTTGACCCCTAATGTTTATTGTTGGTGTATGTGCAAGGATCTGACTAGCATTTGGTGGAAAATGGAAAACAAAGTACTAATGAGTTTCTTGCAGGGCTATTCGTTTTAAAATGGTTATTAGTTGTTTGTTATCATTTTTCATTAATTTAGGCACATAGATTAACTAGGGGGTGTCAATATACTTTGTGTGTCATGCTTGTGGTAGGCTATTGACGTATCCAAACCCCTTATACCATTTGGCGATCCTGGGTGACGAGAAATTGTAGCTTACCTAGTCCTTTTAAGTCACCCATTTTTAAATTTTCTTAGGGGACCTACTTAGGGATTTCATCACCCAAAGGGACGATCCCAACCACGCATACCAGTGGGGTTTATAAAGGGGGAAGAGCCAAATTTGTACCCCAATCCAGCCACGTCGTAATTAGCGAAGCGTTGGGATGATGTGATGAGTTGGTCTGAGCCTTTAGTATCTCTAAGGTTCCTGACTCACGCTTGTGACACACTAGTGTTCACGGTTTGGGCCTCATGTACCGGGTGTATATCGAGGACTCCCTAGCAACCTTGTTTATCCTAGAATAGAGGACTTTGTTGGCCATACCCATTCTACTAATCTTAGGATCGTGCTGCTTGAACTACTTTTTTTTGTGCAAAACCAGTGATTTTTTGTTTAGTCAAGTCAGCCTTATCCTCTGATTATTGTTTGCTATGTTTTGGGTCCTTTTCCTTAGCCATTTTTCTGAAAATCAACTTCAGACTTGTCCAGGGGCGGACTTTCCCTTATAGAGGGGCGGACCTGCCCACTAGGAGCAGACCTGCCCTCTATCTCAGTTCTATTTTAGCCTATTTATGTCAAATTTGTCCAACTTTTAGTCAAACAGGCATACCTTCCCATCCAGGGGCGGACCTGACCTTTTCCAAGGGCAGACCTACCCTCCAGGGGCAAACTTTCCCCTTGAACAGTCAGTTTTATCACCCGTTTCATCTTTTCAAACACCCGTTTCATCATTTTGAGCACCTGTTTCATTGTTTCGATCACTTGTTTCCCTGTTCTGAAAATTTGTGCATCCATTTCAAGAATCCATTCCCTGTCTCGAAAATTCATCCCCTCAATCCGAGCATCCATTTCCTTGTTTTGTTTACCCGTTTACCTGTTTCAAACAACTATTTTTGTCTATTTTCACTACTAGGGGTGTACTCACCCTTAGAAGAGGCATACCTTCCCTTCTAGGGGTGGACCCTCCCTCCAGGGGCATACTTGACATGTTCTAGAGGTGGACCCACCTTTCAAACAACTTTTTCCATCCTTCGTTCAATCGTACCATTTTCTTGTTCCGAGTGACCATTCACCCATTATGAACATTCATTCTCCCTTTTTGAGCACTCGTTCAGAGTAAATTTTCATCCATTTTGAACCATCTTCTATCATTTCAAGCTCTCGTTCAGCTGTTCCAATCAATCATTTACTCGTTTCGAGTACTCGTTCATCCATCTAGAGCACTCGTTCACTCGTTCTAAGTACTTGTTCATCTATTTTGAATATTCGTCCCCTCGATCCAAGCATCCATTTCCTCATTTTGAACTCTCATTCACCCTTTTTGATCATTTGTTTAAACGTTCATCCATTTCAAACCTCCTATCAATTCGAACTCTTGTTCAATCATTCTTGATCATTCGTTTACTCGTTTCAAGTAATCATTCGTTCATTTCGAACCTTCATCTTCTCGTTCTGAGAATCATTCATCCATTGTGAGCAGCTGTTTACTCATTTTGAGTAGATTTTCATACCTCTTGATCATTCATTTACTCATTCTGAGTAATCATTCATTCATTTTGAACCCTCATTTTTTCATTCCAAGAATCATTCATCTATTGTGAGCATTCGTTTACTCATTTTGAGTAGTTGTTAATCCCTCTCAATCATCCGTTTACTCGTTTCAAGTAATATTTCATCTATTCCAAACCTCCTCTTGTTCCAAGCAGTTGTTCGTCCATTTCTATCACCCGTTTCCCCAATCAGATCATCGTCTTCCCCATCTGAATCCCCTAAACTTCATGTCTGAATTGATCATCATCATCAATATCTTCTTAGGATTGTCATTCGTCCTGAGTCAGTTAATCATCATCATTGGCCCAATCAATCCACTTTTAATCTCAAGGTGGATTCGGTGCCACAATCATCTATTTATCCTTTAATCTGATCAATTAGTATCTTAAGTCACCTAGGGTAATCTCTGAATGGGGTTTACAATCCCTTTAGTCGTACTATTCAATCCATCAGTTGATCTTATCAATCATTGATCGATCTTATCCAATCCAATCCAGTCACATCCCTATTCGATCACCTTCAACCCAATTAATTTGATTCCATCTCAAGGTAGATTCAATGTCAGTCATCATTTGATAATCAAATTAGAATAAATCCCATCGCATCATCCAATCATCCTAATCTGATCTTTAATCCAATTCTGATCTGAGCTTGACCTAAATCCTGACTTGAGCTTTAGTCTATTTCCATCTAAAATCTTTGATCCATCCTCTTTATCCTTTCATCATCATGAATCTTTATCCTCCATCAATAGTAGTCAAGGGAAACCCTAATCACATCGACGACGATAACAAAATTCTTGACGATCAAGAGGTATATGACATAGATCACCTTGATGCTATCATTGCTAGTAAGCTTTCTCCACCCGCTTTCCAAAATCCAATCACCCCTTCAAGCTATCTAGTTATTCCTTCATCCATTCCTAATCATGCTCCTTATGCTACCTTTGACAAGGGATATCCATTATCTTCCTCACCTGTATCCCCATCATATCCTTCACTTGCATAATCTCCTTATCCAACATCCATGTCTTTCTGTCCTAATCCACCATCACAATATCCCTATCTCAATTCCCCATCTAATTCCTCTTACATCAATCAACCATCCATGTTCCCCTATCCTAATCCTCCTTACCAATCAACCTATCTTAATCCAACATGCACATCTTCTTATCCTAATTTGTCATCTATGTCTCCCTATCTCAATCTGCCATCTCAATCTTCCCATCCTAATCCTCCATCCCAATACCCTTACTACAATCCACCAGTTGTATCCTCTTGTCATAATCCATAGTTCATGTCCCCCTATCCTAATTCACCACTCCAATATCCCTACCTTAACCCTCCATCCAATACTAATCCTTCACCTATTCCCAGTCCTATATCCAATCCCATTCCTCCATCTAATCCTAATCCCCCATCTACTCCTAGTCCTACATCCAATCCTAGTCCTCCATCCAATCCTAATCCTCCATCTACTCCTAGTCTTATATCCAATCCCATTCCTCCATCTAATCCTAATCCCCCATCTACTCTTAGTCCTACATCTAATCATAATCCTTCGTCTATTCCTATCACGCCATCCCAGCCTCGAGTATGCAAGTTTCTCACTCCAGAAGTTCTCCAAGGACTTATTACAAAGAAGACATCCCCAACTCTACATCTTGAAGTTATGTCACCATGCCCCCCCAATCCATCATCCACGGTCACTAATGATGAGACCCCTCTCTAGCCCACACCTATCATTGATGCTACCACCCCTAGCACCACTCAAACCGATAAAACCATCACACCTACTGAATCCGTTGAACCCCCATCCCCTATGTCAGAAGCCATCAAACCCATTGACAATAAATCCAATCCACTCCTAGTCTCATTGAAATCCCTCCTTTTGAACCTCATGAATCCCCCATCCTTTCATCTCCCCCACTTGATGAGTCCCTCCGATAGTTTGATATATGTCTCCCACACGCAAGGAGCCATGCCAAGAGCTTGATCCAAAGCATGCCAACATATCCCCTTTTCCATCTCAATATCCTACTAACTCATCCATTCCACCTCATGCTCCCCTTGTCACTATAGATCCACTCCCTACATCTCATGATCCCTGATCACCCTCTTATCCACCTCAAGATCATAGTCCCCCATTCATACCATCACATGATCCCCTTGTTACTTGAGATCCAACCACTCCATTGCATGAGCCCTTTGTTGGAGCCTAAAATTTCATACAAATTTTAGGCTCCCATGTTCGAAAATTTGATTGTGGCACTCAAAATCTGCTCAAATATGCCAAGGAGAAGCTTGAAATATGGATAGTGGTATAGATGTGTCTGTGAAATAATTACAAATAGATTTCAGGTTGCGCAGAACACATATTTGTTGAAAATATTTCATAACTCTCAAAACATACGAAATTGATAATGTTTGTCAATATCCTCAATGCTTCTACCAAAATAGGAGGAGTCTAGTATTCTCACAATTGTTTGGATAAACACTTTCTCTAAATACTTGAGAAAAAGATCAAATTCCTACTGCCACAGAAAATAGAGGTGAGGTATCTACATGACAAAAGGTATATAGATTCAGCATTGAAAGTCTAAAAGGGAATAGTTGTCACTCCTTATGCAATTGAGCATATTTTTGGGAATAATAAGAAAATACACAAAATGGAAAATATTTAATCAGTGTTGCTGATTTTAATCATTAGAGGAAAAGGCAGTGAATTTTAACTCATTTTAAAACATCTAAATCTGCACAAGAATAAATAGGGCATGGTCATCATCCAAATAGTGGAATTATGGAATGAAGGTGGGCAGTTACCTGCCTGTAAGAAATTTGTTTTTATGAAATAAGAATCCCATAAGAAATTGATAAGTTTGGAGTTCAATAAGGAGAGAGTTGCCCCATATTTGTATTCTTGAGAAAAAAAACTAGCATACACTAAAATTTTGAAGGAGGGAAAACTATTCATCAATGGTTCTCAAATGTATGCTAGCAAGATTGAGTATCAACAATCTTTGAGGAGCCTCACAAAAGGAGACAAGGATAATGCCTAAACTAACTCCAAAATTACAAGACATAGAATGAAGGAACATACATATGGAAGATGAATATTCAGAGAAGATTGCATGTCGACAACCATCAAGGCATGATGATTAAGGGACACTCATTGTGTGGTGGCGAGTGTTTATGCAGTGTGGAGATTCAGGGTAAATGAGATGGACACCTCGAAAGCAATAAAATTATGCGAACTATGGAACAATCGATACCCACTTACAATGCCTGGGTGGATAATAAAATAGAGGATCACTATAGTGTTGTAAACACTATGCCAAGATCACGCATATCATAAAGTAATTCTGCCATGAACAAATTTCCCTAACGACTTTTTGAACACTAAATCATGGTGAGTTACTTGCCTCAAGATTCCAAACAAGTTGTGTCACGAGGTAAAGGAGAATGAATGCATGAAATATGGGAGCACACAAAGTTTCTTAGATTCAAAAGTAATCCTTGACTAGTGGCTTCCGTTCCACCCCATTAGCAAGATACTTGGAGCGTGAGGAAGCAACTGGTTAAGAAATTCGATGGAGAGGATCCAAATCTGTGTAAAAGAATCAAAGTCAATAATTTCATTATGTGCTCCAAGTTATATCAACATGCTCTCCAATGATTGTCATTGGTGACTAAGAGACTTGAATCATCGAAGAAATACTTTGAATTCATCTTGCAGTGGAAGCTTGACATAATAATAATATGAAAACATAACATTCAGCAGGGCGAATGATGATTTTGATGAGTTGTTTTTCCATCATAATGGGGTACCAAACATTAAGCATAAAAATCTTGATCTTAATGAGCAGGCATACCAGGAAGACCTGATAAGAAATCCTAAAGTGACAGTAAATATCAAAACCTAAATGCATCGGCAAGAGTCAAGTGATAGAAATGAAGTTTTAAAGTTATAACGAGTGTCTTTATCACACTAATGGAATTCTATTGTGATGAGAAGTTCGGGGAGACATTGTATTATCAGTAAAAATAAAATAAAATCTTCTCGATGCTAAGTCATGCCAATGAAAATATATGGGTATGAAAATCAATGTTGGTGGTCAAAATGCAGTGAGAAGATTAAATAAAATCAGACTATGGAAAATATATTATTCCTTAAAAAACATTAAAACAAATATTGAAGATAGAAGTGTTATCATTGTGTGAAATAAAGTTGGAAAGTATTTCCACAGAGAATGAGGTAATTACTTTACCTAGAGATTATTTTAATGATGGGGAGTAAACATTTTCATAGAGGAAATTAAAAGGAAAATTAAAGTTTGTATGGGAGATTATTTTTACTTTGAGGAGTATTTTTGTTGAATAAAGATGAACAAATTAAATACAAAGTAAAATACCTTCACGAGGATGGGAAATATTTTCACCAAGGGAGTTAAAAGGCGGGTAATTACTTTTTAGAGTGAAAAAGTGAAGATCGCCAACAAAGGAATTAAAGTTTATTGCGAAGTGATTTTCATGGAGACAAAATTAACAAAGATTAAAAATATTTAATTTTCCGATAAGGCAACTAATTAAATATTTTATTTTTCCGAGAACAATTAAACAAAGAGTTGCACCAAATGGATGTCGTGAAAGGTTATAACCTTGATGTAATGTATATATGCAAAGTGAAATTGTATCAAAAGGGGGAGATTTAGGAGAAAGAAGTAGGTTAGGTAGTTGGATAGGGTGAACTGTTGCCAAAATAAATATCATGTTGTACATTGTAAAATCTTTTCAAATTATATAATGGAGAAGAATACATTTATCTGGTGATCCAATTATGGTGTCAATTGTTTGTCAAATTTATTGAAAACATTATCTGGTTGTCTCCAAGGTTGTCATTTCCTAATTATTTAAATTGAAATATCAAGGATATTCTTCAATTTATCAAAACACACTTGTTGTTCTTGTTTGGTTCAATTAACTGGTTCCTGTAAGATAGGATTAAATCCTTTTGATTAATCACAGTAATTTGGAAAAGGAAATTTGGATCATTAAGAAGAACTTGATAATTACAGTCTTGCACATTTACACAAGCTATAAATAGTCACAAGTGCCAAGCAATTTGAATTATAGCCATTAAGCAAGTCACCCATTATACAAATCTTGACTCCATTAGCCCAACAGAAGTAGGCACTAGTCACACTATTCACATCTTAGAATTTCATAAAACCTTATTAAACCATCCACATTTCAAATTCAATACTAGGAGTAGGAGTAGTCAGCAAGCTTTCATCTATTACACTTTGTGCCATTGTAATAGATCCATCAAATCAATCAAGTCATACAACTTTAAGTCTGCTTCATTCATATAGGTACACCCGCCTAGGTCTAGCAACCCCTGAAGAGAAGAAGGTCTAAACCATTTGGCCTTGTTTATTACCCTGAAATGTATCAAGAGATTGGCAACCTCTTGAGGTATTCTTACCTGCATTTTTGAGAGCTAACACCCTTATATCTCGCTGCCACAAATCCAGATCCTATCATATCCCCTAATCCCTCTCTTGATACCACCCATCTAGATGCTACTATCTTGTCATCTCCATCTCATGATCCTCCATCGTCACCAAAACCTACTATCCCCACACCGCTTGTATATCCCCTTGGTACCCTCACATTCTTCCATGGTGGTCTCCTTGCAAAAGAAAAACAAAGCATCTATACCACCCATCATCCTCCACCTAATAATGGACTCGCATCATTCTTCTAGAATAACAAAAATCCTATCATGGATCGAATGCTCAAGAACATGAACTATCAAGGAAAAGGTTTAGGCCTTCATGAGCAAGGTATTTTAGAGCGCATCCAGGTCAAATAACAACTCTGTATGCAAGGTCTTGAACCTATTTCCCAAGAATCACAATCTAAAGATGTTGGTACAACCTCTAGACGTCCTCAACGAGCCTCTTCCAAACATAATACAGGCTCTTCCCATCAATCCACTAGATCATTTGCTACCATCCCCCCTCCTCCATCGTATCGCCTCAAAATAACCATCCATATTCCTCCCTCATTTGCTCCATCTATTTTGGGTCCTTATGTCCCTCCACCCACTACGTCTATCTTGGGCCCTTATATCCCAAAATCACCTCCTCCATCTCGTCCTATTCATCCTTTCATTCATCCATCACCTTTCCATATCATCCATCATAAACATCCCATTCACATGTCCCCTAATCAGGATCAACAAAGGCACGTACTTGGACATCCCCCATCCACATATCATCCTCAAAATCCTACCTCCATTACTCCATTCATGTGTCCTCCACACCACCCATCTCATCATACCCATCCCATTGCTACTAAAAGCACTTTGGATGCCAACGTAAAAATGCATACATCTAAACATCCACATGAATCTAAAGCTCCCCATGTCCCCTCTAAAATACATGGTGAAGAAAAGAAAAATCAAATCCAAAATCCAAATCAAATCTATAGGCCTCAAAGGTCCACCAAAGAAAAAATCAAAACCATGTGGATCCCAAAGAAAAAGATGCAATGCCTTCAAATGAAAAATTTGTAAGAACATCCAAAGTTGCTAATCCAAAAGCTAATCATACACTCCCTTCATCTCCTAAATCTATTTTGGACCCTTATGTCCCAAAATTCACTATCCCATCTCCTCCATTATCTCCACATTCTCCATCTATCCTTTCACATACACCACCATATGTGCATGTTGTCACCTAGAATTGCATCCTGTGCAAAGTTTACAAAAAACTGAGCATTCTAGAGCAACATGGGATCATCTCAAGGCTGTGGGTCACCTATAACTGAAATGAACCTCTGGAGAAGGCCGACTTCCTTTGGGTATCACCTAAACTATTGCTTCTTTGAGAGGAAAGAGGGAAGAGGTGCATAAAAATGGAAACTAAACCTATGGTGATACACCGCAATAATGAGAAATCATGAAATGAACACAGAAAAATGCACACTTGAAAGCTTGAATTCAATTGATTACATACCCAGAACAACCTCTTTCTGATTTAATGCTTTAGGCCTAACAGGTTTGGCCCACACATACACCTTGGGAAGGAAAGATCAATTTCACGACCTTAAGATATAAATGCAAAAATGTGAAAACACAGTTATAGACTTGCATGTGCAAAAGAAAGATACATAAATGAGAATGAATACCAATATGAACATAAATTTCAAGGTAAATTTGTGTTGTATTCAGGATTCCAGTTGAGTTATAGAAAACATACATTGACTGAGAAAGGATTGACTGAAAATCACTAACTCCTCAGGGTGTGCAGTCAAAACTATTTACAAAAAGGCAAAAAAAGCCTTATATACAGACTATATCGGCCCATTAGGGCTTACAAAAATATCCCAGTTTAGGAAAAGATCTAACTCAGATCTTTTATGAATTAATTACAGAGGCCTTGTGTCCCTGTTGTTGGTGTCGGTGTGAAGAACCGCTCTTGGAGAAGCCTTCTCCTGATATTATGTAGCATTAATTCTTCTAATCCATCATGTCCAGCTATCGAGTCCCTCGTTGAAGAGCCACATTGAATGTCCCCCGAGCTCAGAATAGATATATATATTGTATTCATGTTGCATTCGTCCTGCGTTGTCATTCCATGTTTTGATCAGATTACCACAGTTCGCCTTAGATCCCTCTGGTTAGTCGAGCACCCTCCACGCGAGCCCTGCAGCTGTCAAAAACCCCTTTGAATGGAAAAGCATCTCGGAAAGACACTAAAAGTGTCTTGCCAATGCGATCAAGTGTCTCTGCAGCTTTAGAAGTTACATTGATACCGCCAAAACCATCAGCAAGACAAATGGATTAGGTTAGAAGTCTAGCGAGGACCATGAGTCACACTGATATCCTTCTCATTTGGTACATCTGTCGCTGTCATCCAGACATCCTATGTCGGGAAGAGGTTGTGCAAAGGCACTTCAACTTCGGCGAGCACATGCCTCGTTTCACTTCGGCAAGACTCCTAGCGAGACCCCCTTGCAGTCGACGTGACCTCTTGTGTCACCAAGACATTACGTAGAACTCCCTCTCCTCCTGGCGAATTCCTTTTCGTTCTGAAGGCTTCGTGCTCGATAAGACACACGTCGAGGTATGAACCCTTGGTCAACTTCCTTGCTCTTGGCCTGACTCCCGCCGGTCAGGAAGACGTCTTCCCGAGCTCCTTGTGTTACTTCGAAGGCTCCTCCATTGTCGGTGAGACCCCACCTTATCGCCGGGACATCGCAGCGAAAGTTTCATTATACCGAGGGCTCTTTGAGTCAGGGTGACATTTCCATCTCGACAAGACATTTCACCAAGAACCTTTCCTTTGGCTGAAACTACTTTTTCCATTTTAGAGGCTCCACTACTTGGTGAGACTCTTGCCGATAACACCCCTTATACCGCCAGGACTTCCCTTTGTTGGCATGACCTCTGGGCGACATCATCAGTTGGCGAGCCCTTCATGTTTTGGTGGGGTCTCCTTGCAGTTAGCAAGACCATCTCTATTCGCCGAGACTCTATATTGAGCTCTATGACTCTTGTCGAGCTCCATTTCATTTGCCTTCATTGCGACTCTCTCGAACTCCTGCATTCCTTCTGAGTTCTTCTCTCCCTTCGGCAAGACACTTGTCGGTGAGACATTTGCTTTAGTGACACCGCCTTTCCTGTCGGGGAGACACTGAGCCTTCGGCATGACCTCATGTCAGCCAAAAAACCTTTGGTGAACTCTTTCCTCGGCGAGACATTTCAGCGAAGTCCCCTAGTTACACCGAGGTCCATCCCTTCCTTTCGGCGAGACTTTCGTCCTTGCCAAGACCTCCCGGCGAAGCCCCAACTCTTTTTCTGAAAGCATCCCTCGCTCTGAGACTCTTCACACGTTAGCGAGAGATTGAATCTTCGCTGGGACTTCTCACCGAACACTGTAGGTCTCCAGCCCATGGTCCCGAGAGTCTCGGAAATGACGATTGAATGGCCTATCGGCCAAGGAAATCCACGCGGTGAGAGGTCATACCGAACCCCTTCCGTTATAGCGATAGGCTCTACAGGCTCGTTCAACATGATAGAAACTAGGTCTCAGCGACCTGCTCAAGATGAGAAAAAACAAATAGTCAGTCGGCCAGACAGTAGGAGAGTCCTGCCACTTTTTCCTTAGATGATTTTTCATGCTGAATACTCCCAGGGTAGCTTCTCCCACCGAGTTCCTCATGACCTGGCAACAGATGTAGAGTCCCTTCCCTTGTGTGAATGTCCCACTTGCCTCTGAAGATCTAACATTTGATTATCTCGCCTGATTTAACTGTAGGTGAAATAGAGGGAACAGTGCCAATGTTGGTCCTGAACTCACCACCCCATCACACACCTACCCCATCATTTTATCCATACCCTTTCCAACATCCCATCCATTATCCTACATATCTCTCCATCAAATCCCTCTAATTCATCCTCTTGCATAATCCATTTATCTTAATAAGGCTGTACCAACATTCAATAGTCGCTTTACACATGGGCTCTTAATACCTCATATGGAATTTGATGCTTGAGTCATTCATCCTTATCTTTATCACATATCTTCCACATCCACTTCTGCATTCTATCCAAAAATCCAAAAAAGTAAAAAAGTAAAAATAAAAAATAAAAATCGAGAAAATAGTAAAGAAAAATATTTCGTCCAATGGTGAAAACTTGACAAACAAGCACCTTGGATAAGTACAATGATGAAAACCTGGAAAACAAGCATTATGTGTAAATCCCCCCATCCAACCTACATCCACACTTGGGGGCAAATCCATTCCCCTTCACCCATCTCCTCCATCCAACCAATCTTACACACCCTACTTCTCATATCTCATTTATCCCAATCCATCCGCCCTCCTTGTGATCTTGATATAGCTAGGGGAAAACATACAAACATGCTTGGGACACCTCTTGGCATACATTCCCCTCATCCACACACTCTCCTCATCCTTATTTGCATTTTTCTACCTTCCTTGTCCACCTGTCATGCTACCATTAATCTTCCTTCCTTATCCATGCATCCTATCCATATCCATCTCTCCTTTATTTTCCCATATTTCCATCTCCCATCCCTCATGCCTCATTATATATGACATATATAGACTAGGGGAATTTCTCTTACTTTGTGATATAGTCCTTGGAGACATTATTCATCCCTCATAACAATTCCTTCCATCTTCCCATTCTTATCTTCCTATGCTTCCATCATAACATCCCTTTTCATCTATCCATCTGGTAACCTTTTCCTCATCCAAACCCTTATCTTCCTATCCATCTATCCTAGCATCCCTTTCATCTCCCTGTTCTTATCTCCTTACCAATCCAAACAATACTTTTCATCTCCCCATCCTTATCTCCTTATCCTCATCCCATCTTATAATCACTTGTCATTGGAATCTAGCTATAGGATACTCCCCACGCAATCCAATGTCATCTATCTTATCACTTATGCTTCTTTTACACATCTTTTCAACCTCCTATCCCTTCTCATCATTCATCTATCTGTCCTATCATCCTCCCAATTCATTTTGATGATTTGGATAACTATCCCATCCCTGCGCTTCGTATCCAATCCAACAGGTCTAGCCAGTCTCATCGTATCGGTCCCATCTTTTTATCCACTTATCATGGTTATCGCATCATCATTTATCCATCATTTTTCTTTGGCTTTTGTTGAACTATGTTACCCCTGCGCTTTCACGTAGGCAAGGTTGATCATTTGATTCTTCCCCAGGGCTCCTTTATCGTCTATCATTGGTATTTTTGCTTATGTCTGTCCTATCTTGGTCATCCATCGAGGTCTTCATTATCCTCTTTCCATCTTTATCCATGGTCAATCGTTTGTCTTTAATTGAACTACAAGGGCTTTGCACTTTCACGTAGGCAAGGCTAATCTTTGATTGGCCCTCAAGCCCCTAGGTCTTTAGGGTGTGTCAGTCATATGTTTCATGTCTTGTCTTCCTTGTGTCGTGACATCAAGCTATGCCCTTATCTAGCTAGTTCTTAACAAACAAGATCCACTTGTATCATCATATCCAATCAGTTTTAAATATCCTACGTTATATCAATCTTTTAGTTTAGTATCCATCATTGGTCTCAACAGAATGCATTCTTTCTAAAAAACCTCATCAATCCCATCCACCCCCTTGATCCTATGGAAAAGGACGTTTGAAATTGATTGCAATCTTTTGATGCTTTTGGCTTTTATTTATCATTTGAGCTCCCTATCATCACTTTTCATGGTCCCCTTGATCCATCATATCATGGTGTGATTTGACTAGTAAACATAGGGGCATATCTTGATGTTTTCTTTGTTATTTTCTTCCCAGTTGTCCCACGTAGTACCCACCAAGACTCCTGTGGTCTTGTATTATGTTGGGGCATTCTTTTGTGCTTGTGGTTATCCCAATACCTAGCCCAACCAAGGTCTTCATGACTTTGGGGTATTGGGATAGCCTTCTTGTTTGTTATGTTTGTCTTATGCATTAGACACTCATCGGTCTTGGTTCTTCATACCCTGGAACCTTGTGTCTTATGCTATAGCAAACATTAGTGCTCTAAAGATGGAAAATTGCATTAGAATTGTATTTCATTTTCCATTCCATCATCATGCATGTATCCCCATCCTCTCATCTATCAAAATCCCCCTCCATCCAATCATCATATTGTCGTCCTCATCCTCAGGATGTATCCTACCCTATCCTCTGGTGTTGTTTCAGGATGTATCCTTCCCTATCCTTTTGTGTTGTCTTGGGATATATCATCCCCTCAATGACAACACTCCATCCATCATCAACCCACTTTGGCTTGTAGCTTGATTGGGGCAACATCATATTTGTCCTAAAATCCATTTGCGCTTCATCCATCTCCTATCGCTTATCATCCTGTCTCATCCATCACTTTGCATCATCTTCCTCATCTCCCCTTGCATCACATCATCCATTTCAAGAGCACACCCGTGTTCTCTTGAACCCGCATGTCCTCTCGAGGGGGCATCCTCAATCCCTAACCTTCATCGTCACTCTCATTATCTTTCTTCCTAGTCACTTCGTTGATAACTGGGGCATCTTTTCCAATCTAACCATCTTCTTTTGGGTTCTATGTTTTAGTATTCTTTGAAATGATGCTACTTCGTAACACCATCTCAAAGAGGGAAAAAATATAGACACCTAAATTTGGACACTTGCATGTGTCCAAATTTATCCCTTTTTGTCTAATATCCTCTTATTTGCATTAATTAAGTAATATCGCTATTATTTAATTAATACCCTTAATTCTTCTAAACCCTTAAGGTATTTAATTACCCTTTATTCTCCTTTTTACCAAATGAATTCCTCACATGTCACATCCTCCATCATTTTCATCTAATCCTAATCCATCTTCTAATCTCATCATTAGAGATGTGCACATGTCTAATCCTTGATTAAGACATGTTACATCTTCCAACTTTTGCAAGTTGGCTTCTCAACCTTCATTAGTCACTAATTATCTTCTAATCACTAATTAGCTAATCTAATCAGTACCTTGGTCAACACTCCCCATCCCCCAAGGAATTTTTAATTTATTTTTGTTTGCCCAAGACTCCTCTCTTCCCTATGTGAATTTTTAATTCACATTTATTCCTCCTAGAATCCCCTTTTCCCATGCATCTTCTAGAATCTTTGACTTGTCACATCAAGTCACATGTGGACAAGTGCTTCCCTTTTTTGAACCTTGTCTTGTCCATGAGATTCTTCCAAGCATGTGAATTTTTAATTCACATTTATTTTTCCAACTACTTTTCCTTTTCCCATGGAGATTTTTGAGGAATTCTAAAATTCCTCAAAAGTCACTTTCATTCCCACTTGGAGACAAGAAGTTCCTTTTTGAGGAAATTTTCTCATCCCCTAAGGTACTTGCAAGGTACTTTTACTTCCTCCACATCATGTACTCTCCTTCCACCTCACCTACACATCATCAAATCCTTAGCCACTTCACATTCCACATGTCAAGATATGAGGGCTTGTGAGTCTTCAACTCACCATAGCCCTTCATCTTGGCCTTGTTGGATAAATATCAACCATTGAATTCTCTAGAGAATTCAAATTCCTCTATAAATACCCCCTCTTTTCTCTTATTTAGGGAGTTCATGATTTTGCTACCAAACCCTTTCCAATTTGACATTTGAGCCATACTTAGCCAATTTTCACACTTTTCCTTCACCATAGCACTTGCATCCCATACTCATCTACTTTCAACCATCTTTGCATCCCATCTCACATCTTTTTCCATCAAGAGGAGCATACACAACATCAAAGATCAAAGGGCCAACCAAAAGAGCGACTTAGCAAGGTATAACATTTCATCTACATTTGTTAAGTTAACATTTTTTCCCCAATCTTGAGGTGTTAGGTGTTTGTTTTTATCTTTTTTTTTGCATATTTGTTGTTGTTGCATGTTTTAGGATGAGGATTTTCATCTGATCACAATACTAATAGGGATATGCAAATAAAATCCTCCCTAGGTATCTTGATTACCAAGATAGCATCGTAAATAAAGTATATTATAACAAATTCAAATGTATATAATCCTATCAAATATTCCCTAGTTTGGAATTAAAAACTAATAGGTTTTATAAATTGGTTTTCTATTATCAATATGGCCAAGGATTAATTATTTATAATGGGGGATTTTAATTTGGGGAATAAACGCTTTGCAACTCTTGTGAAGATCTAATAGTCTTTCACCATCGATGGTTGGACATGCTCTCTTCCTCAAGTATGCTCCTTTTTTCTATGGTTTTGATCCTCATTATATTGGATACATGAGTGAATTTTTTATATTTATTGATTTTCAAATTTGTATTTGTTGTCCTATTTACATTTGCTTTTTCTCTTCATTTTGTTGTGTGGTAAATTGTCTAGGTCTTAGTGTTTGGTCTTACCCAAGCCTTTATGGAAGGTGGTGGTTCACACAAGGGTGAGCCTCTTGATGGGCCAAAAGGGTGGGAAATAATTCATGATTAATTTAATATGAAAGCCAAGTCATTTAAGGATATTGTTTTTAAGGATAAGAGAGAATATTCCAAACACTGCAAGGTTCAATGTGGTAGAAGATGGAGGCATCAATGGAGATCAACTAACTATAGGAGAAACTGGTAAGTCCCCTCCTGTTAGCCGTAGGAGACTTATGGCCATTCCTAACTCTGACATGATTTTTTCAATGGATAAGGAAGAGAACAAACTTAAAAGCATTGCAATTTTCTTTCCAACTCTTGATTATAACAAAATATCTACTAGAAATTTTTTAGATGAATGGATGGTTAACATTTGGAGAAAAAACTAGGGTTTCATTTTTCATTCTACCAAATAATCCAAGAGGGATTATTTCTGATATTTTTCAAGAATCATAGTATGCAAGAAAGGGAAATTATGAAACAATTTTTTGAAATGTAGGGAGTTCAATCTATTAGCATAGGCAGTGTTTGTCATTGATGTCAATAATACCTTAATCCTTGTTTACTTGTCTTGGTTTGCATTTGACATGATACATATATCTAAAGGTTTCCTTCATGGTTCATGTCATTATCGGTTTGGTATTGGAATCATGTTCGTTATGCCTTTGATGCTCTTCATGGAGGATATTATGAGAAGCTTGCTTTTGTTCTAGTTGGTTTGAAAGGCATAGTATTTTATGTCAAAGTATCATGCTATCAAATACTTGGTGGTTAGGGACATCCACATGTTTTCAAGGCTTTTGAAAGGTTTTAATCATTTATAAATACTAAGTATCAAAAATAAATTTTCTTTGGATATTGACCTGCACTAGCAGGTTAAAAGTGCTTGAGAAAAAGGTTTGAAGGGAGTTTAAAGTCATTGTTTTTATCATACCCTTCTAGGGTTACCAACCCAACAAGTGATCATTGCATGACTTCGGTGTATCAAAGGTTTCAAGCTTATTGTATGTGACAACAAGTAGGGTTTTTATCTTATGGTATGAAATGACATGTTTCAAAGCTTTGATAGCAACAAATTTGTGGTGGTTATGAATAGATGAAGAATTTTGTGGTTTGTGCAGTTAAGACTTGTAAGTTTTTTTTCAGTTATTTTATGTCATCAAAAAAGGTATGGTTATAATGCAGTTTATCAGATTATTGATTGCTATATATAGCATTGTCTTGTGCTTGGCATATGGTTAGACTGTGTGATGAAAGTTGAAGATTGCAAGATTCATTCAGTTGTTTGTTGAAAGACTATGGTTGTTATGGTTCTTATATCGAAGTGACATAGTCACTATGAATAGGTTTGATGAAGATGTGATTTACACTCTGAAAAGAGTCATTATTGTGTTTATGCTGAAAGCATTGATGGACAATCTATTTTGAAAAATTGAGAAATCACTTTAAGTGCTGGTTGTATGTGGATACACAAACATATAGGTTCTTGAGTCTCCAATAAAATGAGACAATCAAGAAATTCTTTGTAATAAAATAGAGATTATACTCTCTCCTTTTATTCACAGAATCATATTGATGTGAAATTTGTATTTTCCAGTGAGGCGGTTGTATTTTCCAGTGAGGCATACTTGTAACCAGTGAGGTTCCTTTTCCAGTGAGGCATATTGTGTAGCCAATGAGGCTTTGTCATTGAGGCACAAAAAGTAGCTAGTGAGGCTCTGTAATCAGTGGGATTTTATTAAGACGGTGAGGAAAATTTTCCCGAGTGGTTTTTTATCCCTATGAGGGTTTTCCACTCATAAATCATTATGTTATGGTTTCTCATTATTTTTGGTCTACTTGGTCTACATGTTCAAACATTCAATCTTGTGTATCTTTCAAAATTTTAGTTTCTATGGTGTCTTCAACTTTTATGATTTGCTTATGTTCTTTATGTTCAATCAAGCTTGATAGCTTTACATGCATGATGCAACACATGATAGTTGAACTGTTCTGAAACTTATATGTTCAAAGTTGTGAAAGATTAATTCAAGGTCATTTTAAATTGGTATACCATTGATTCACCCCACTCTCAGTGGTATTGTACTCCAACAAGTGGTATCAGAGCCAGATCATTAAACAAAGTTTAACCAACTTAAGGGTTCCTGATAGTGGAGTACTTACAATGGACAAGAGGTATAGAAATAAATTTTCTAAAAAGGAGAAAGATCTGCATCAAAAGAAAGAGAATTTTATTACAAAGGTTGATTATGTTTCTAATGCTCTTGGTTCTAAAGAATTTCATACAAAAATAAATGATGAATCTCAGTTCATAGATATTGCAAATGAATACCAAAATGATCAAGAAATCAATGAAGAGGGAGGAGTTTTTGATCTTGAAGGAGAACTTGTTTTTGCCCTAGTTGAAGTTAAAAACCTTAGATGAGAGAATCATAAACTCCAAGTAAGACTTCAAGAAAGTATTAAGGTTAATAAAGTCTTAGTACAAAATCATAATGAATCTGGAAAGACTGTTGAATTTCTTAAAGCTAAAATTGTGGAAAGAAAAAGGGTTGAAGAAGAAATATAAAAAAAAATTAAAGATAAGGAAGAGATATGTAAAAAGCTAGAGAGTGAGATTGACTCATTGAAAAAGAGTGTAGAGGAAAATTATTTGTTAAAAGAAGACACTGTAAAAGATGATGTGATTGTCAATTTGAAATTAGAGATTGAAGAAAACAAAAGGATAGTTGATGTGACAAGGACTAATTTGGAAGCTAAAAAAATTGAATACCAAAAGCTTGGAGGTGAAATAGTCTCTCTAAGGAAAGATCTTGACAATGTTAGGAAGAAAATGGAGAAGAATATAAATTTTGATGAGAGTACCAACAAGTTGAATGAGATGGTAAGTAAGCAAAAACATCACACAAACACTATTGGTTTGGGCTATGAAGAAGGACAAAGTTATGAGGTTAGAAAAACTCGAAGAAAGAAGATAGATCTAAGCTATCACACTGCTTCCCCTAAGACTAAAGAAAAGAAGAAATCAAAAGTTAAGACTGTTGATAGTAGATAGTTCAAGGATATCAATAGAGGAGGAAGAAGTAGAGCCAACCAGTCCACAAGATCTCCACCTACTTGGAAAGATCAATTAGTGAGGTACAATTATTAATTTCCTGGTTATTGTTATTCATGTAATGGTTATGGGCATAAAGAAAGTTATTGTAGAAGAAGGTCTAAAAGGAGTCAATATGCATTCTCTAGGAATATGAATGTAGTTTGTTATAATTGTGACAATCACGGATATAGGGCTGCAAATTGTAGGACTATTGCTAGAAATATTACAACCAAAGATAACTTTGCATCTCCTAACAACACATATGTAATATGTTATAAATTTCATAACCATGGTCATGTTGCAAAGTACTGTAGAACTAGGTTTGTAAAACAGGAGAGAAGAAATGATTGCTTACATAAGAAAAATGCAAAGTCACAAGCATCTAGTGACAAGAAGAAACCAGAGAAAAGAGCTTGGAAAATGTAAGAGCCTAAGAAAGTTTGGAGGAGGAAACATGAACAAAAACAAAAAAAACATATGCTTGTGCTTTATGCACAATAGGCATCTCCAAGTGCATAAAAAGTAGCATGGAGTTAGGGGGAGATGTTCAATGTCATATTTTTTACCCCTAGGTGAAAATAAGAAGGTCAATCAAAGATCAAGTTATGGGTTTATGTAAGATTTTTTTAATGGTAGCTTTCTAGCTCTTATTGGATCTATGAATCAAGAAATATTTTTGTAAAATGTTGTAGTTGCAAGTGTCCCAGTAGCCATGTAGACAATGTGTAAGGCATGACTATGCATATGTTAAGTGATTGCATCAAATAAATTTAGATGATAAGTGGTCTTGATAGTGAAGCCACCTCTTTAATAGTGTGAAAAAAGGTATACAACATACAAGGTTTTGAAGAAGACAATGTTTGTCTTGAGTTTCTCATTGCAGTATTGTTTTGGCTTGAGAGAATTTTTGCTGCAAAAGTATGATGGTTATAGTGCTGGCAGATACTTTGTAGATCTCTTCTTTTTGGAGTACTTGAGCTTGTATAACATATCTTTATGTTCTTGCATGGTTATTTTGGTTTGTTTGATGTTAACATTTTGCAAAGGCTATGATAATGAGTGGGTACACTTGTTGTCAAGTGTTTAAGACAATATGCATAATACACGATGGTATGACAAATATTTTCAACTTTTCATTTAGTGATAGTACTTTTGCTTCATATATATGGGTAATAGTAGTGTTCATGATTCCTACTTTTGTGTGACAAGTTGCTTAATGACACCTTACTGACTATGTGACAAAGGTGTGAACTTGTCAAATTATAATACTATCATGATGTTGAAACTTAAAAGTTTTTTGATCATTTTTGTTTTGAAGGGTTAATGATATTAAACAAACATGCTTGGCTAATGTTGTTTATCTAGACAATGATCTTGTTTGAGGATAGTGGTCTAACAGTCATATACTTGATATACAAGAGTCAAGTGTTGATAAGAAGATGACTATCATAACATAGTAAAACCAACAATGAAGTGCTCATGATAGTCCAAAGGATGATGCTCATGAATTAACCAATCAGTGATAGTAGAGTTATAAACATGATGCCAAAGGTACAACTACCTATTCATCTATGACAATGATATGTGGACTGCGGTGAATCTTGGTGATGATGCCTTGTGGTCACTAGTCCACATTGACTAACAATAGTTTACCTTCTTGTGAAAATGATTGCTTAGTTTCTAATGAAACCTTGCAAATAATACCTTCCTTGAGACAATGATTGGAGTTTAAGAACTTGGTATGAGGCTAGTGACAGTGGTTTGATTCTCTTGATGCCTGGATAGTATAATCTTAATTGAGATAATATTTATTCAGTGGTACATTATAGTGAATAAAGTCAATGGTTCCAGATATTCTTGGCCAGTGGTTGATTGTAGTCATGTATGCAAAGTTTTTATGCAATGTTGGTTTGAAAGTGTGCTTCTTGAAGACAACATCCTATAAGACAATACTATAATGGTTGCACGATCTTGTACATAATTTTTGAACAATACCCAATGAGATGGTAGTACACAATGTGATGTCAAGATGATAGTCCTTGATAATAGTACATGCTCTAATTGTTCTTAGGGGGAGTAGTATAGTGATCTTCATTGGATTGAAAATATGGACCATGTGATGACAATTATGGGCATATTAGCAGTGATACACATGGCATGCTATGCATGGTACCCTCTTGATAGTGATATTGTTGTAAAGAGTGATACACAGTGGTACAACATTTATTTGCCTGACTTTGCTTCTTGGATAGTGCACATTGTTTTTCTTGATTTGCTTGGATAATATTCTCAGTAACAATGCTCTTGAATTTTCTGTCAGTAAATGTTCATAATGACAAGGTATCAAAGTTTCTTATGGTGCTAAAGTATCCAAGGTTCAAGAGTTAGATGTTACATGTGTGAAAAATGTAGATTACAATGATGAAAAAGGTTTTTTTTTGTCTTGTCTATTTGCAAATGCATAGTGCAGTGGTAGGCAAGCAAAATGTTGGTTTTATCTTGTTTGAATGGTGTAAGTATTTTCTTTGTCAGTGGTTGCTTGTCTAGTATAATGAATGCCTACCATTCATGTATACTTAGTGGTTGATCAAGAGTGAACAATATAGTGTGTTAATATCAAGCTTATCCTTGAAGGCAGTGATCAAAGAGATCATGATAGTTGGAAGCTTTATTCTTTTTCCCATACACTTAGACAGTTGCTGGGAAAGTACATATTTACAGTGCTTCATTTGTTCATTTGACACTACTTAACATTTATTATGCTTGACAATGGTTTTTGACAACATATTTTTGCTAGTGATTTGAATAGTGCTCATGTTGGTGCAGTACTACATGGTGGTAAATGTTTACTTTTAGTTGGAGTGAACTAAATGAAGACAATGTCAAGTGTAATTTGATAATCATAATGACAACGACCTTGCTTGTGACTTCTTGGTACATTGCAACTTGACAACTTTATACCTTTGCTCGTTCAGTATTTAGACAAGTTGTTTGGAGACAGTTGTTTGATACTTTGCTTTGCATATATGGTAATTTTTGCTTGTACAATGGCCTTACTTGATGCCAGTGATAGATGTTGAGTATGGTAGTTGTTGAGAGTGGTTATATTGCTTTGTAGTTCCTTCGCTTTGCCAGTACATTGCTTAGCTTTAGACAATGCTCAGCTAATCCTTGGCAGTACGCTACGGTTCTTGATAGTGCCTTACAAAGAATAATATGATGGATTCATGATCTCAATGTTCTTATTGTTGCATTAGTCTAACAATGCTATTTTCTTTATGATACTTCTGCACCTTTCTCTGATATTGTTGCTATTATGGTAGTGATAGTAATTTTTCAGTCACAGTTACCTCTTTCTAGGTGGTTTTAGTGGTGATTTCTACTTATTCTTGATGCCATCTGACTGGTTTATGTTTGGTGCAGTAGTTCTTTCTTGCTAGACAATAGCTCACTATTCTTGTTACCTGATTTTTAGCTTTCGGCTGAAATAAGGTAACTTAGTGTTTATTCTTTTGTGTTTCATTTAAACATTAAAAGATACATCATGTTTTGCTATGTTCATTAATGTGCATAAAGAAGATTGTCAAAATAGATTGCATTTATTCTAGTGTTGCAATTACAAACAAATAAGAAAGAGAACCAATATGTGTTGCAAATGTAATCTTTATTGATAATCATGAGCGTATAAGTGTCCCTCATAAGCCAAGGGACTAGCTATCCTAATGCTTATAAAGAAGAGATTATACACATATAGATAAAAAAAAAATGGCATATAAAATGAAAAGGGACTCGTCATTGCTTGGTGGAATGACGAATCTCGTTGGCTTGGCATCACATCATCTTGATCCTTCCCCCTGCTCTTCTTTCATTTGACACCCTCCTAGATGCTCCTAGGTTTCCTGTATTGGATGAAAATAGTGTTGTTAGAGAAATGAAAGGTACCTAATCAAAATTATATGCACAACATCCATAAACATGTAATATAATTTCTACAAGCATTAAAATAGCAGCATACCATAAGTGTCCCTGAAAACAAGAAAGGAGTGATCAAACACACCTATGATATGCTTTGTTTATCTAACTATTTGTTCCTTGTGGAGATTTATGACAAATCTTGTTATTGTTCTGATTCAGCTAATTACAACATGTGGGGTAAATGTGGCTCCCATGAGGGTAGAGCTCAGCGTGCTGCCCTTTGATGTTTGAAGAGGGATAGGAAATTGAGCAACTTGATCAAATCAATGATAAACATGTTATTGATGCATTAAATCAATATGGAGTCACACCAGTCGATCAACTTTCATTATCAGATTCAAAAACTGCAACACATAATGTGAGTTGTCAAGAAGTTCACACTTCATCTCTTCACAATGAATCAATCAGTATGTTTCCATCATGTCAAAAGGAGGGTGTACTTTGCTGGATATGTCTTTCAATCTTCTTAAGTGGATCCGAGATCCATTTTATTAAAAGAAGTAAATGATTTTAGAGATGCGTCAAGTTCAATTATAGATGCATCAAGTTCAATTATGCATCTATTAAAATAGAGAAAGAGATATCAAGTCATGCCTAAAACCATCATGAGTCATATGGGGCAGCAAGAAGGAACAAAGATAATCATGCATTGTTGCATGAAAGGTACTATCAAATTCATCTCACCTTAATCTTATTGAACAACCACACATCACCTAGGATGGTGAGCTTTCAGGTCACCACTATAAGTGATCTATGTCTGCCCAGTAGGATTAAGGAAAAAGGAATGGTAGAGTACTAATATTCATTAAACAATGATGAAACATGGAGGGGAAACACTTTTGAAGCCAAGGTCATAATGCCAAGTGAATATGACAGTAAATTTTATGAGTCTACAAGGGGCAGTCCTAAGGGAATAATCAAGATAGCAACAATGCATGCTATAGTAAATCAATAATGAATGTATACTATAGGGAAAAAAGGGTTCTAATATCAAAGTACAATACCCCTATAGTGCACACCTTGTGTCAAGCAGTCAATTCATAATGCCTCATGATGATGTACCAGTCACAATGATCTTAATGCATGAAGACCATGAGCATTAAGGTACAACAATAAATGGAGATAGAAATCCATAAATGGAACAAAGCATCAAAAGCAGTGAGCCATGAAGGATCAAACATTTAGAGATGCTCATTCAAGAATTGCAAGAAAAGGTACTGAACATGTTTTGTTTTGTATCCAAGATGAATTTCATTCTTTTCATATGTTGCTTTTCAAATGGTCAAGTAGGTTGTTTCCTTTCAATAATTCCTAATGCTCTCATTTAAGATAAAGTAAGCATGTTGAAAAGGAATGGAGCAACCATTTACATTAAACTACAATCATGCAAAAAGGGACTCCAACAGGTAGTGGGGTGAGATTGTCATCAAGGTCATGTGGAGGAGAGAAAATATGCCATTCTTTTTTGTTATAACAAAAAAGAGAAAAGGGAAAATCATCTTGAGTAGATGGCTATGATAGGCCTACAATAAAGGAGGTAACATGCAGTCACAATACAAAGAATAACCACTAAGCTTCAAATCAATGCAATCAAAAGCAATGAAAAGTAGCAGCCTTCAGGCATCAAAAGAGATAGTACTTTAAGCTCAGTGCCTTCATCAAATGAGTAAGCATAATGGGACAGTCATCCTTCACAAAGATCTCAATCCTAAAGAAGCAGTCATCAAGGGTTCCATGGAAGAAAGGTATGGTTATGGCATCCCATAAAGCAATAACAAAGTGGAAGGTGCATTTGATAAAGTTATGTAGAGGATAAAGAGCAGTGACAAAGGTCCTAGCAAAGCATCATCCATCACAATCACAGACCTCCCGTATGGAAGAAGAGTAATACAAAGAATAGTCATAACCCTTCACATGACTATGACAACAAAAACAGAGAGGGGTAGTACCATCATCAATAAGAGGACAACCCAATTATGTGAGGCACGTAATTAACATGTCTAAACAGGCCTTAATGCTACCTGTCATAAGGAAACTTCCAATATAGAGATGAATTGAATGAGAAATCGAAGACAACAAGTAGGATCAGACATGGCAAAACATCCAGACATGCATTCACAAAAGCAACTGTGATACCTATGAAACCTACAAAATGGAAAGCATGAATAGTCACCGAGATGCCATAATTATGGGTTCAATATGATTAGGGTGCCATGTCAAAGGTATGGTCCCATGCATGATAAGGAGGAACATAGTGAAAATTGAAAAGGCATATAGTTTGAAGAACATGAACAATCATGGGAACTTTCAATGAGTCTTAGAGTAAAGGGTTACTGGAATAGTAAGAATTTTGTGTCATTTGAAGCAATTAAGACTAGACAACACAAGTGAGAAATCCATCATTGAATGCCTTAGAAATAGTTCATAACCCTTATTCACTGACTAGCAACAAAACAATCAAAAGAGTTGTTGAAATTCATCTAAAGCATTGAAGAGGGATCATCACAAAATTTTGCAAGAGTAAACAAGGACAGTAATATGTGACTTTTGGATATTAATGCACAATAATAAGAAGTCCCACAACTTTCTAAGTGCACAATGAAGTCAAGAGCTACAAAACAACATTAAGGTTTTTCAATGAAGGCATGAGGAATCAATGGTTGCAAAGAACATAGAAACTTTGAAAGGGTACCCATTTTGTGTTTTCACTTTAGAATGCAAATACAAAGGCGAAGAATCTAGTTTTCCTTCTCAAAATGCAAAACCCATCTAGGTTTGTGTTAAAAGTTCAAATACAAGGATATTCGAATGGAATAGCATGGAGCTTTTTGTTTTCAGAAAGAGCAACAAGAATGTTTCAAACCCTCTATGGAGTAAGAGAGAATGCAATGAAAAACCCTAGTCTACTCTTCATGGCCACAACCAGAGGGTTCTTCTCTTTTACAAATTTAAAAAATGCACTAGTTTCCTTAAAATCAAACTTCAAATACAGAAAAAGAACTAGTTTACTCCATTTGACAATGGAAAAGCTCCATTCGAGATTTTATTGCTGAATAAAGGAGGAAAAAGTTAATACAAAGGTTGGTTGGGAGCTTACCTGAGCTCAAGCTTGATTATGAAAGCATTTTTGTTATATGTAAAGCCTCTTTTCAGGCTTCAAAATCATCTCATGGTGGCCAAATCATGAAGAAATAATCAAAGGAAGCAAAAACACAATAAAAAAAATCATCAGAAGAGTATGTGTGGCCGCAGCCTGGAGGGGCTCTATTGGCCTTCAATCAAAAACAAAAGCCAAATTTTAATGATATGGAGGTGCGTTTACCTCTTTTCCAGAATCTCCATGGAAAATACAGTCTGGAATCAACCTCAAATCATCTCAAAGCTCCATCAGAAAACCTCATGGTGGTAGCAACATTTCCTCCAAAATGCTCAATGCAAATAATGATGTGTTCTGCTTATTTTCCCATGTTTTGATTTAGGGTTAGAAACCCTATGAGGCTGACCCAAAGGTATTTTTTTACCTTTGTTTAAAATTTTCTAAGGAAAACTAATGTGCTATGTGGGGAGATGAAGTTCCATGCCTTAGGATTTTTTCCTTAGGTTTCATTTTTACACTTAGGCTTTTCTTTGCTTGAGTTCACATGATTTAGGTTTTTTGCCTTATAATTTTCTATTGCCATTTGAAAATGCAGAGTCTTCCAAGACTTAGGGTTTTGCATTTTGTTTCCATATAGGCTGAATTATGGCCTTCTTATTTTTGCATGTGCTATAAATGTAAAACATTTAGCTAAGTGAGGTGATTATAAATCACTTAGTTTAATTGTTATTTGGATGCAAAATAGGAAGAGTTGGTTTTAAAGTTTCAACTCAAGGGGAGGTATGTTTCAGTCTTTATGACTAACTTGCTAGCATATAGAGAGAGGATATGGTTAGAGCCCCTTTTTCGTTTTGCATTCAAATGTAAAACATTTAATTAAATGGAGAAATTATAAACCATTTAATTAAATGTTATTTTTCAAATGCAAAAGGAAAAGACGTGCTTTTATGATCATGAAAGAAAATACATTACAAAGGGTTTCTCTGATTCACTACAAACCATTTCCACTTCCTAAACTAACACATTCTATATCCTAAAAACTCATTTACTTGGAATCTTTAAAGTATAAAATATATCAGTTTATACAATCCACTATTTTGCACATTGCTTGCAAAACTTCATTACAAATTTATGTTTATGCATTCATCATAATAACTCTGTGAAAGAACCCAACCACAAACAATGATAAATCACTATTTAAATAAACATTCAATGGTGTTCATGATACTGCCATCTGTCATACATTACAACCTTTGAAACTGTCCTCATAACTTCCTCTATTAATTCACTATGTGACTGCTCTTTGACAAACTGCCATCTTGGTCGGCTTTAACTCAAAATTGAAAGTAACTTACAAATCCCAACTGCACAAATAAAATTTCAACTTATTCAACTATCATTAACAAACCTTAACCATATCTACATATGGGTTAAAGGAAATATCTTTACACTGTCTATATTTACCAAACCCTAACCCATATTATCAATTCTCGATCAAGTATAACAAATCTTTGCAAATTATCAAGAACTCGTGCCATGTAAATGCTAGGGTTACTCAAACCCAAAACATTTTTTTTCTTTTCTTTCTTAATAAAACATTAATCTTCTTCATCATATAATTTTCAAGCAAATGTAAGAACAACAACGACCAAGAAAAATATCACCCGAAAAATGACTTGCAAACCTTGTGTTGTTCCCTTGAATTGTGGCGACAGATAACCGTCTAGCTTTGAGCTTTAGTCTTCCCATTTTTTGAGCTTTATCATTTCAAAAACCCATGATTACTTAGAATATTCAAAAATACTCATTATCATTTGAACCCTAAGCTCGAGACCAAGCTTCAAACTTTACCAAATAACACATGAATATGCTTTATGCCTGACATCGAAAATTCCTATTTTCCCTAAAAGGGTCAGTAACCTCTTTATTCACAATGCTACCATTTACTTGTTACAAGATGTCGATACATGTTGATCAGGTCAATCACTTGAAATATGACTGAATATGATGAGTGATTTATCACATTGAAACAAATGAAATCAAACCTTAATAACCTTTAATTCAAAAAGGTGTCCACTTTATGCATAGTGAGTAACTATTATTGCCTTAGTTAACATTCAAGGAATGATATGCTTCTAGTTGATAATCAACACAATGATGAATACCATACAATTATGTTCCCAACACAATAAGCTCAAGATCCTTCTCATATATAATGAATGAAACATTAATATCAAAGCATTGTATTATTGCTTGTGTTTATTGCAATGAAGTTGACTTCATATACCTTGTGTGAAACAACCATATTGTAGATCCATTGTACCTTGTGATACATGGTTTGAAATCTATGCCCAATCACTATCAATGTTAACACAATCAACACAAATGCCATATTGCCAAATATATCACCTGAATGTGTGCCAAACCAATCTGACCATGAACTCCATAAGTAGTGAATGTTGTCTCATAATCCCTTCAATGAATGCCAATGCCAAAACAACCCTTGAAATCAATGCCAAAACAATTTCAAAGGGGTCAACAATTCCCAAAAACTAACTCATATAGATTGAAACCAGTGGTTGATTTCCAAGTTGTATTGTAAGCCCAAACGACTTCAGGTAGTTTTTTGGCTCAATCTTTTCTCTTTGATGAAACTATTTTTGTTAGAATGTTCTCTAGCTCCCTATTAGTGATTTCTACCCGACCATTTGCTTGTGGGTGATAGGGTGATGAATTCTTATGGCTTACCTGGAAATGATCAATGAAGGCTAATAGAACTTTAGACATAAACTAGGGTCCTTGATCTGTGACAATTGTTCTAGGGGATCCACATCTGAGAAAAAAATTGTTATATAGAAAGTCAACTACTTGTTCTTCCCTAACAAATTTTAGAGCTTAAACCTCTGCCCACTTGATCAGACAATCAATATAGACCAAAATGTACTCTATCCCTTGTGAAGTAGGGTCTATAGGACCGATAAAATCTAATCCCCACTTTTCAAATGGTTCGAGTACTACCTGTGGTTGTAAGGGAATTTTATTGGATGTAATGGGTCTTCCTACTCTTTGGCATTCATCACAACAGTGAACATATTTTTTACATCTTTGTGCATAGAGGGCCAGTAATATCCTGCACCCAAAATCTTGCGGGATGTCCTCTTGGTAGAATAATGGCCTCCAGAGGAGTCATCATGGGAAGCTCTAAGGATACTATATGTTCATTTGCCCTATCACAACGTTGTAAAACCACATCAGGACCACATCGAAATAGTATCCCATTAATCCATTTGAATGGAGCACTTTCTTGAATGAGGTGTTTCTTCTATTTTGATGTGAAATCAGGTGGTGATTCTGAGGTGGCCAAATAGTTGGTGATGTTAGCAAACCAAGGGGTTTTAATGGAGATGGAAAAAAAAATTCATGTGGGAATTCATCCTGCATTGGAGCACTATCTCCATTATCTTGTTTGATCCAGGATAAGAAATACACAACTACGTTGAACTTACTTGATTTTTCAAGAATGGTTACGTTGAATTCTTGTAAAAGTAATAACCATAAGTCTGATTATCCTTCCGTTTACTACATGTTTATTTATTAGGTACTTAATGACATAATGATTTGTGTACATAGTTACTTTGTACCCTATGATGTAATGTCAAAATTTGTTGATTGCATGAACTACAACTAAAAATTATTTCTTCGTGGTAGTGTAATTCTATTTTGTTTAAGTCAAATTCTTACTAATGAAATAGATAACATACTTTTCCCCATTCTCATCTTCATGTCCTAAAACTGCTCCAATAGAATCATCAGAAGCATCTGCATAAATATGGAATGAAAGGTTCCAATAAGGTCCACGTAGGACAGAGCAAAGATGATTTTCTCCTTAATGATTTCAAATGATGATTGGCACTCTAGTGTCTAGATAAAATCAACATTCTTTTGGAGAAGGGAAAACATAGGGGTTGCAATCTTGCTGAAATTTTCTATGAATCTCCAATAGTATCTAGCATGCCCTAAGAAACTTCTAACATCAGTTTGGGTCTTTGGGGTCACAAGTTGTTGTATCACCTCGATTTCTTAGGATCGACTTTTATCCCTTCAGCTGAAATGTGGTGTCCCAACACTATCCCTTGTTCTACCATTATTAGGAATTTTTCATGACTTAGGGATAGCTGTTGGTCCTCACATTGCTTCAACACTTTGTCCAAATTTTGAAGGCCTTCATCAAAATTTGACCCATAAATAGTGAAGTTGTCCGTGTAGACTTCCACACAGTCATTTACCAGTTCAATGAATATTGCCAGGATAGCTCTCCAAAAAGTTGCAGGAGCATTGCATAGCCCAAAAGGAAGAACTCGATATGTGAATGTTTCCCAAGGGCACACAATAGTTGTTTTGTCTTGGTCTTCTGCAACTACTTGTATCTAGTTGTATCCACTGAATCTGTCCAGGAATGAAAAATACTTCCTTCCAGCCAAATTATTCAAGACTTGGTCTATAAACGGTAGAGGGAAGTAATCTCTATGGGTAGCTTTATTGAGTTCTGTATAGTCAACACACACTCTCCACTTCCCATTTTTCTTTGGAACAACTACCAGAGGCGAAACCCATTTGCTGTTAGATATGGGATAGATGAATCCTACTTGTAGGAGTTTCTCAATTTTAGTTTTAACAATGTCTTTCAAAGCAGGATTGAGTCTTTGTTGTGGTTGACAAACAGGTCTAACATCCTCATTACAGATGTGATGGGTACAAACAATAGGGTGTATTCCTCTCATGTCAGTATAATCAAAAGAAAAAGCTTTAGATCTACTCACCAAAACAACAATTTTTTTTTGTTCTTCTGGTTCTATCAACCAACTATTGATATTCAAAGTTTTTCTTGGTAGTAACATGATGGTTTTGACCCCTGGATGGTTGGAGGTGACAGTGTAAACTTCTCTGGTCAAAGTGTTGAGAGGACAACTATGTGGTATGGTTTGATGAAGTCTGGCAATATCTTCAAAGAAGTGATATGCTTTTGGAATGATATAATTAGCCAGAGGACAAGGTGATCCCATGAAGTTGGTGTAATTAAATTTAGTGTGATTAATGTTGATTGGATGCCCTAGAATATCTTCTACATCTACCATTTCCTCATCACTTGAGTCCATGGTAATATTTTCCATATTATTTTCCAATTCATCTTCTAACTCTTCACCATGTTTAATGACCACCATAACAAGTGAGGCTAGATTCTCTTGGTCATTGGGACCATCTGGTTCATCAACCCAAACTTTGTTATGTTCAACAGGTTTGGAGGGAGGATACATGAATAAATGTTTGCTATTAGGACCATGTGAAATGGTCATTCCTCCCTCTCTACAATCAATCTTGGCTGCCACTATAGCTAGACATGGTCTTCCTAGGATGATAGGATAACTATCTTTTGGTGTGAGGGACTAGATTATTTGAAAGTCTACTGGATACTCCCAACCATCAACCTTAACAAGAACATTTTCTATGACACCTTTAGGAATAGTTATGGATTGATTTTCCATCTGTAACACTGTAGTTATTGGACGTAAATTAGTGAGTCCCAACTTTTCCATCACATCGACATTCATTACGTTAATGGCTACTCCTAGGTCCACAAGTGTGTTAGGTATTGCTACCTCATTGATTATCATTGTTATAAGTGGATTGCCTAGGTCATCATATTTCAGAGCTATGGTTTTTCTAGCCAAAAAGTTAGCTAGATAACCATTTATATGAATAATGTTTATTCGCTTTGGTTTCCTTCCTGGTGTTTTGATGCATAACTATTTAATTAGTTGGTTTAGTTCAAGAATCTCTTTAATTTCTTGTAACAAAGGAACCTCAATTTGCAGTTGTTTAATCTCTTGTATCAGTGTGGTTTCAGTGGATAAGGAAATTTTTGAAGGGTTTTTCAAGGTGGTTGGTTTCAGATGCTCTAGAAAAGGTTCTTGTGTTTTCTCTTTCAAGGTGGAGTCCTTTAAAGGATCAGTTGGAGGCTGACCACCCTCCTCCTGAGGTAACTCAGAAGTTCCAGCTGGAGATGGCAGAAGAGTCTTGTCTTGGGTACTCATTGGATTTTGTTATAAAGTTGTGGAAGGTTTGTTAGCCGTCTTAGCGAATTCTTGAATGGGCTCGTCTAGGATCTCAACTATGGTAAGCTGCTAGAGTGTTTTTCCTAACCTTAACTGCAGATTTCCACAATGGATAGCATTAATTCCAGTCACATTTTCTTGTCCATAGAATACACTAGGGTATTCTAAAGATTATTCTTTGGATTAGGAACATGTTGCGCTGGAAGTTGTGGTTGGTTGACTTGCTCATTTTGTTGAGGGTTCTTAGAAGTTGGTAAAATGTTCTATTGTGGATTAGGAATCCTTCCTTGGCCTAGTGTAAAACTAATTTTGAGGTTGATACCATTGCGGTGCAGGATTTTTAGGATACCATTGTTTGTGTGTCTGGTTTGGCCATTGAGGGTTTCCCCAGGACTAATTTTCCCATTCAGGTGGTCCCCAAGGGTAATCTCCCTAGTTAGTAGGTGCTTAAGGCCAAGGTACTACCCATTGATTATTATTCCAATTGTTTGGGGGCCACTAGGAGGAATTTGAATTTTGGTCGTAAGAGAAATTCCCTCCAAGTCTTTAATTTACAAAGTTGACCTCCTCCTCAACTTGAGATGTCCTTTTCTTGGAATTCTTGATTGCATTCAAGATCTTACATTGGTTAGTAGCACGAGTTTTCTCACAAACTTGAAAAATGTCAATTTTTTCCAAAGGGAATTCTCTTAATAGGCATTTGTTTTGACACCTAGGATAGTAGATGGATAAGGTTTCAAGGTTACATGTTTTGTCCTGTATTCCATCCAACATGGTGTTTAATTGAATGAGAATGTCAGATTTAATATTTGTTATCTCCTCATGCAGTTTTCCTATTTCATTGGAACCTCTAAAAAGAATAGACTTATGAATACCTCCTTGAGCATGAGAGAAGTTCTGACATAACTCAGTGATATCATTGAATCTAATTTGGGACAAATCTCCTTTTCCCATTAAATCTATACTTCTCCTAGCATCTTCATCATGTCCCTTGAGAAATATGGTCTTCAAAATCTCTAGACTTATGGCTTCCCCACCAGATGGTTTAGATAAGAAGATGAACCAATCTAGGTAATCTTCTAGGCTTTCATCTTTATTTTTCCTTAGTTTGAATAACTCCTCTTTCCTATCGTTGACTCTACAACAACTCTAGCATTTATCTAGAAAGACAGACTCCATATCGTCCCAAGAGGTTATCGACCCTGAAGATAATCCCATGAACCAACACATTGCAACATCCTTCAGGGTGGAAGGAAAAAGTTTGAGTTTCTGGTCATCATTCTTGTAGTCATATGTCTGACACAAAACTTTAAACTCAAATAGGAAATGGTCGGGGTTTTCTGAGGATAAACCTCTGAAGGTTGGCAAGAAGGCTGGTGAAATATTTTTCATAGGCATCTCATCATCTACATTGATAGCAATAGGATAAGTAAATGTATGCGCTCCCCCTATCGGGTTAGCAACATTTCTACAGTCACCCAAAACATTGAAAGGAATGTGTTCCTCTACAAAAAATTTCTCTAATGGTTGAAGCTCTGGGATATACAGAGGAATACTCTCCTCTACAAATGTTTATTTTGATGGGTGGATTTTTGGGGTATACAAGGAGGTCTCAGGTTGATCCCGCTTGATCAATTCTTTGATAAGATCTTCAACTGAGACTTCCTCCTCCCTACTTGTGGTTGGAACGTCCTTTGGGGGGGTTTTTGGTATGAATCTTCCATGCAGGCCTCATTTCTTGACCATGCAGAAAAAGATTCCTGGGAACTATATATTTTCTTCCTAAAAGAGGTCTATAAGCACTCTCCTACTAACACTAGAAAAGGAAGGTCCCCAACAATGATTTCAAAAAGTGATAGGCTATCGTTAGGTCCTATGAATTTAGTTGAAAATGCATCAAATACATTGACCGGGTAGTCTTCAAAGGCTATATGCAGTAAGAAACATCTTGACTAAATCTCTTAGATTTTCTGAATGTTTGGAACGGTTGTAAGCAAAACTTAAACTAAAGGGCCATTAAGCTAGAAAGTGTAAAGTTGTCTAAGCTAGAAAGCATGAAATTGTTAAGCTAGAAAGCATAAAATGGTTAAACTAGAAAGCATATAAATTACTTAAAAATAAATGCTTGCAATAAAACTGTAAAGTTTAAATGAAAACCATCAACTAACATCTAACTGTTAACAAAAAATAAACTTAACAACCTATATATAAATAACAACCAGAGTGGGTGCTTCAAAATTTCAAATGAATAGAAGTAAACAATTGCAAACTTGAACTACAACCTGTAGGATTAATTGACAAAGCTTGACACATACACATTATTTTCATTCACATTTATCACGAACAAAATAAAAGTAACAAAATTGAACATGAAAAGACCTATCTATCTATTCTACGATTCCCTCGAGTGGCTAGCTCTCAGGTATTACTATGCTTAACTCAGATCACATGAACTTATGTATCTTTAACGTTAATCCATCCAAGATAATTCCATTGCACAAAACTAGTAACTCAGAATAAGACTGACAACGCTTATTTTATTCATATTAGAAAAAGTGTAACACAGAGACATAGTTCAAAAGCATATTATGACAAAATAACGATATCACCGTTTCATTGTTTATGGCGGTTACATATATATACCAAACTGCTTAAAAAAATCCTGGATTTTAGATGGTGAAAGATAACCATTGAAAAAATATTCTAACATAATTTAACTAACCAATAGACTAAGGTCCATAACATAAACATATTAGAGGCTCAGAGTAAGCCATAAAGTTTTTAAACAAAAAGTAAATAAAAAAAATTAAAAAGACTCGATCCACTATGCACTCCTGAAATTATGGTGCCTAGACTTCCAGTGCTTGTCTTCAACTACTTTGAAGTCTGCTTTAAAATCCACTCGGGTGTGCATAATGCCCTGTACAATACTAAAAACTATACCATTATGTTAGCGCTAGTTAGTTTATTTCAATTGATTTAGGAAATAAAGATTATACATATTTTTACAAAAAGTAAGCAATTATTAATTCTAAAAATAAACAATTGGTAGGGTAAAAGTTATTGGGAGAAATAAGGAAGGGTATTTGGCTTATCATATTCATGAGGTTATTTATACCTCATTAATAAGAATGACCTCAACTTGATTTTTGCATGCCTAATTCTAACCCTAGGAACAAGAAAAATGTACAAGAGTTAGTCTTAGACAAGATTAAGCATAGGATTGTGTTGTACCCCAAAATTAAAATTTTGGGTTACACTTAGACATTTTGAAGAAATGAGTAAAAGTCTTATCAAAACAGTCAAAAAGGTCAAAATTTAGGTGTACATGTCTTGCATGAGGGGTTAAAACGCAAAATTTTCAATTTCTGACAATCTGGGTCTGCTAAGAGCAGCTTGACCTACAAAACCCAGATCTCAGTTTTTCATCCCTAAATTTTAGGAAAATTGCTATTTTTAGAAATTTTCTCAAAATTGTAACATTTTCTGGGTTTTTCTGGGTTTCTTTCGAAATGGATACTAGCAAAATTTTTTAAAAATAGAAAGTTGGTCCGACAGGGTCCGAACTGATTTTGATTGGCTCAAAATACATCCATATTAGACTAGTGCAGTCAGAATCTTAAAATAATCAGTTTTGCCCTACTGGGTCTATTCCGCTTTTTAGAAGCATATCTGGAGCTCCGAGGTCATCAATGGAGGTGATCCGACTGCCAGGCGTCATTTTCAACACTTAAACTTCCAGCAGAAAGTGAAACAATGAACATGCACGAAGAACAAGGAAGAAAGTTGAAAAGTCATGAAAATTTTCTAACACTGTTGAGTTTGGGTGACCCTGTTAAAGAAAGGCGCCCACCTTTTTAGGGCATCAGATGAGTGAATTAGGGTTAGAATCTCTAATGGAAGTTGCTCAGTATTCAGTCAGCTTCGCGATGAATATCCCCGTCAGAGCATCCGACAATCCAGTCTCCGGCGAATTCGAGTCAAAGTGGCAGGTATAGAATGAAGATCTGAAACTTGAAGAAGATGAAGTTTTAAAAAATTCTAAGTCTGGAGAAACTGGGCGCCCTAGGTGAAGAAAGGCGCCCAAATTTTCAAGGTTTCAAACAGATGAATTTGCAGTCAAGGTTATGACGAGATGTCTTCAGAATGCAACAGGCTTTCCCGTGAGCTATCCAACACTACAAACGGAGCTTACAGTCATTAGATTCAAGGAGCTGAACAGAGGGTCAGACGAGAGTTGAAAAGAGAAATCCGAAAGCAAAGGTGAAAAATGTGAAAAATAAACTAACTCTAGTGAAGTTGGGCGCCCCAGCTTGCCAGGGGTGCCCAAGCTTTTGAGGACCTAAAATTTGCCTTTTGACAAAAGTGTTTCTAGAAGACCCCTCCTAAAATCCTCTCAGCTTCGCAACGAGTCCAAACATTCATCAATCCGATGCCCGGAGCTCGAAATTCAACAAGATCGACCGTAGAAGTGAAAGACATGAACAGATTGAAATTTTTTCTAAGTTTGGTAGAACTGGGCGCCCCTCTTGAAGATAGGCGCCCAAACTTTTAAGCCTTCAAATGATGGAATTTGCAGAAGTAGCACCCAGAGTGCCTCATCAAAATCAGTCTGGCTATCCAACGAAACATTCAGACAGTCAGTCGGATCAGTGTTGCTCCTGGAATCGAGGATTCATCAGAAGATTAAAGGGAGAAGGAAGAACTTGGAAACCATAAAAATGGCTAACACTGAAGAAGTTGGGCGCCCCTAGAAGGAATGTGCACCCATGAATTCGAAGGTCAAAATCTAGTTTTTAGCAGGAGGTGCCTCCAGAACATCCTTCTCAGTTTCAGTCAGGCTTCGCCGTGAACCACTCAGCTCACCTATCGGGTTGATCAGTCAACGGGAAATCGGAGGTGAAGTAGCCTATCAAAATGGAGAAAAGTTGAAAAATGCAAATTTTAACTAACACTGGTGAAAATAAGCGCCCCTCTTGAAGATAGGCGCCCAAAGTTTCATGCCTTAGAGAATTTTCAAGAGTTTTCAAATTTCAAAATTTGCAAGAAGAGAAGGATGGCGTCCAAGTTCAAGGGGCTGAGATTTAGGGTTTTGAAATAAAAGCAAAAAAAAAAGAAAGCAAAACCTAAATCAAACCCTAAGTCTATTTAACACTTCTTTTCAATGTATTTTTCATTATTTTTGCAGGTAGCATCTAGAGGAGAAAGTTGGAGCAGCAAGTTTGAAGATTTTTTGTGATTCAAGAATCCATAGTTGCTGGTTTTACGTCAGATTTTTCAGACTAGCAAGCATAAACCCTTGCTTTTTCATTCTTTTTGTTCCAGAAGATCAAATTTTTCAAGCAGAAGGCCAAGGCTTTCAATTTTTCGGTCATCTGGGTCTTTTTGCCTCAATCTTCTGAAGAAATTTTCAAGAATTTCATCAAGTTGCAGCAAATGCTTTTATTTTGCATGACAGTGAAAACCTCAGTGCATTCAAATTTCAGTCATCTGGGTCTTTTCCAATCAGTCTTCTAAAGAAAAGCCATATTGCAACTTTTTTTCAAGAAAGTTCAAAAACCTAGGGTTGGCTGCTTTTTCGATCAGACGTTAGGGTTTTGCAAATCTAATCAATTGGGTCCATTTCTAATCATATTCTGAACAAAACCCAGATGCCAGCTTTTTTTGGGAAAAATTGAAGAAATTAGGGTTTGTTGCTTTTTCAGGCTAAATTCAAAATTTTCAAAAACGGACGATCTAGGTAGTCTTGTGTTGATATTCTGAACAAAACCCATATCTCAGAAAAATTTCTCAAAAAAATTTGTCCGTTGGAGTACAAAAATCAGCATTCTAAAAATAGAAATTGTTCAAGACTTGTCTGAAACAAGGTGAGTTTACAGTCATTCTTCGAGTTTTCTGAAATGGAGTACACTCCTAATGTTTTCAAGTCCGAATCAGCTCTCTTTCACAATTATATCAAAACAGCTGAGACAGACTTGCATCATATCAAGCCGGTGTTCGATCTACATGCCTTGGAGAGAGCAGGCAACATTTCAATCAAGAACCTAGGACATTCTGGACTCCTCGTAGCAGCGCCTATTCCTATATCAGTTCAGAGCCTTGAGTTCGTAATCCTTGCATTAAGCATTACAACCTGGCTACTAGGGAGATCCAGTCAGCAGATGGTAGATTGATTTGCAGTCTAAAGCCTAATATGGTCGAAAGGTGTTTTTCCATTCCCCCATGGCCTGAAAGCGTAACTCTTTCAAGGGATGAATGTGAAAGGATGTGGAATATGCATAAAGATAAATATAGCAAGAAGATTGCACAGAGATGGATGAAAGAAAAACATAAGACATTGCCCAAGGATGTCGGGCGAGGAGAGTTCAAGGACGAGGTTGCCATCATCATCACTTTGCTCAACAAGGTCACTGGCTCAGAAGACGCCACCAAGTTTCAACCTTGGATGTTTTATGCCATACCTCACATTATGAAAAAGACCGAGTTTTATGATTGGCCTACTTTGATTAGTGACTGCCTACATCAGCAAATAACAAAATACTTTCAGTTTCATGTATTCCACATGGTGTCATATCTAGTCTACCTGGTGGCCTATCAAGGTCAATTCATAGGGTTGAACACCGAGGGATCATTGAGTGTACAACACATATATAACTATTATCCTCAACTGGAATTCATAAAGTCGTTGCACCACTACAAAAGGGTGAATGAGGCATTCTTGATGTACACAGTACGAGACTTAGACAACGAATTGCACGTTCGCATCTCTTCAGTTGCCAGGGCAGCAATGGTAGAATGGGCAGATTGGTTTATACAGTTTCCTACCTTTACCTATCTTAGGGTCTATGGTTATTCAGGTGCCCCGCTCATGTTGCCAAGATATCCATCAGATGAGGTTATCTTTATGGAATTCTTGAGGCATGCTCATGGTGTCCACAGTGTCTTGAGAAATAGAAGGAAACCCTCTCTTCACTTTCCATTAGGGTTGGGTATTTATACATGCAAGATTGCTACAGATGCCAGGACAATTGGAGAAGAGTTAGATAAATTCGGCCTCAAATCGTACAGTGAGAGGCGATCATTTGATCCCCACGGTGTCTACGCTGGCCGATTAGAGAAGAACTATAATCACATACCCGCACTTGAAGATTTTTGGGCTAACTGTGCAGATGAATTTGAAGTGCGAAGGCGTAGTTACAACAGGCTAACTCTCCATCAGATGAAAAACTGTTTAAATGAAGATATAGAAGGGCTCTCTGATGATGATGAAGATGTTCTTCTACCGATGTACACTCAGAGATGAATCGAGGATCAGCCTCTTCCACAAGTTAATTGGGCAAACAAGGAATCTCTTTCAGTTGAAGACAGAACAAGACAAGTCATTGAGCATAGTAAGGTTTTCTTAGTGCTTAAAAGGAAGAACTCCATTCCAGTAGCAGAACCGCCAAAGATAGTTCCCTCTTCTTCCAGAACACAGTCGAAAGGAAAGGGTAAAAGTCAGTCTCAAGATGGCGTCAAAAGTTGTAGATCAAATATAAATGTAAAAAGAAGGTTGGATTTCTCAGGCATAGTCATACAGGAACAGCCTACAGTTGATTTAGAAGTTCCTCATGTCGAGCCCGTACCTCAAAATGAAGCAGAGGAGCCACCTTCAACACATGACTCTGTACCTTTGACGGGTTCTTCACCAATTCACATTGATCTTGATATCGAAGATGATGAAGAGATTGCAACAGTACCTCCTGAGGAAGTTAGTAAAGATACTACTGTATCTTGGCTTGAGAACTCCTTAGGAAGGGTTAGGAGAAGGCCTTCATATCAAGTGAATGTTGATGATCTCGATAATATCTATCAGGAACCTCCTAAGAAGAAGGCAAAGAAGCAAGTTCACTTTGATAGGAATCCTGATAACGAGATAGTCATAGAGACTGCAGTGCCCCGGGAAGATAAGAATAGGGATGAGGTAAATATGGATGATTTTGTAATGGTCAAGGCTAATCTCGGTAGAAATACCAGACATGCAGATTTGAGTCTCTTCAAAGTTGTATATGAAAACCTTCATGAAAGAGTGCTTAAAGATGGAGAAGACAAGGCAGCCCTCAAGGCTGAAAATTAGCAGCTTAGGCTTTTCATTTCTAACCTTGTTCGTGGTTCTTCACAAACAACCCAGTTGCTGCCCCAGGTCTTGGAGACACCAGCTGATCACCATCAGTTAAGATAGCTGGTCATATGTGGGAAAGAGACTCAGGAGTGGATCGAAAGCTTCATTGTCAGAGGAAAGAAGATTTTGACACAGATGTTCCAGTTGAGAGAAAACGCTCATGAACTTCGTCAAGGCATCCAAGGATTTGAACAAACACTGGCTGAAGTAAAACCTAGGCATGAGATTATCATTGCTGATTTAGACACAGCCTACGGTTCATAGTTTCAAAGGAGCACAAAAGACAAATCCTTGCTTGGAGAGAGCATCATGTTTTCAAAGTTAAAACTTATGAGAGGATATTCGAAGAATTCATCACCTACAGACAAAGGGTGGTTGAAGCTCTTCTTTTCATCAGAATTCGTCATAGAGATCCCATCTCAGTATAGTCTTGAAGACGGTTCCTACGTCGGGCTTGAGGAGGTGCAAAATCAGTTCCAAAATGTTGTTCATAGTTGCAGTCCAGTTGGCGGAAGGATAGGCCATATTTCAGTGATGTCAGCAAAGTTCGATAAAGCGGTCCATGAGGTTGAAGATTTCCTGAGATCTATTGCAGATGCTGAAGATATTCTTGAAAAGCGGTGTTTTGTTGTTGATGGCATAGATGCACCGAACTGGGACACAATCTCTAACTTCCTAGCGGATGTGATCGAGCTTTAAAACAACTTTCTTCTAGAAGCTTTCTTTCCCACTTTCTTTCTATTCTTGGAATAATCCTTATCCATTCTTTGAGGATAGAAAGAAGATAAGATGTAATAGTTGGCGTTTCCCGCTTTTTTTGCTTTCTAGGGTTTTATCTTTCTAGATTTAGTAATAAAGCTTGCTTGCTGAGCAAGCCCTAGATTGTGAAAGCAAGGAGATTTTAGGGTTCCCTACTCCTCTGCTTCTCTATAAATAAGAGCCTTTGCTCATTTAGTTTTTTTTAACGGTTATTGTCATAGCAAATTGCGAGCCTGAATTGCAGCAAATTGTTATTCAGTTTCAGTTCACTTAGTTAAACTGTGCTTGTGAGAACAAAACACTGAGCCTATTGTTCCTTCTATTTGTTGCTCAAGTATTGTTCATTTGTGTTGTGATAAGCAAATTGTTGAGCCTCTTTAGCCAACAAGGAGTTAGTAAGATTGATGTCTTCTATTGTGTTAAGAATAAGTTTGCAAGCCTCCTTAGCTGCAATTTCTTGTTCAAGGCATGTTAGAAGTGAGCTGTGTTTTAGAGATTTGAGTAATAAAATCATGAGCCTCTTTTGCCTTGGTCTAAAATCTCAGATTTTCGTTATCAGTGTTCTACTTTTATGATCTTTATTTCAGTTTGCAGTGAAGTGTGTAGGTGTTCGTTGAAAGAGAGATTATTGAAGTATTTTTGTCAGAGATTCTACCTTGTTAATTTCTAACTTCTCTTGCTTTGCTATTACTTGAGAGGTTAGGAACGTCTTTAGTTTAAGTTAGTCGTAGTTGAACTTATTATTTCAGAAAATCTCAGCTGCGGCGTTTGTGTTTAAGAAACCTTGTGCTCTAAGCTGATCAAAAAGATAGGCAACTTAGTTTTAGTTTACTTTCTTTCAAACACCATCAGCAAGAGGGAGCTTCCCCTCCTAATTTGAAGAGCAGTTTATCTGTGCATAGCTGTCCGTTTTCAAATCCACATTCCAGAGGTGCGAATTTAAACGCCAACAGATTGCTATGGCCAATAATGAGGAAAAGAGGCAATGAAATAAGAATGAGGAACCATTAGGGGTTGCAAGATCCTTAACTAACAAGGAGTTTAGAGAAGGGAGTGTTTTCTCTACTCCTGATGTTTCTCCCTTTACTAATGATAATGAGTTACTAAGAGATGATGGCACTCTCCCTCTTGTAAATAGATGGACTAAAATTGATAAGAAGAAGCTCGAAAAAGGAGCAAAGGATAAATTGAACCCTACTCAAAGGGGAAAGGTAAGGAAGATAAAATCCCTAGATGCTTTGATAAATTTTTAGGAACTCTAAAGATGATTCTTCTAACATAATTACCTATGATCCTTAATTGCACCAACTAGAATGCTGGGGGATTGGAGTCCCTTGATAGGAAATATTTAGTTAGGAGATACATGAATTATATTAAGATAAAAAATTCTGGAAGAAGTGTGTAGGTGAAAAATAGGGTCCACCAAAATGAATCAACAAGATGATGGACCACTAGAATTTTCCACACTAAACACTACAATTCATGCAATTATGAGGGACAAAAGATGCAAATAACAATGATAAATGATACCTAACTGTTATAGCAACTATGAGGGAAGTTTTTAGAGCATAAAAAGTTGTGTACCTTGTCAAAAACTTGCTATTTTTAAGCTATAGAGGACTCATTCGCCTTCAATGGTGAATGGGTCCCTGCTAGGGTTTTTGAAACTGAGATCGGGGTTTTGTTCCTTGATGTATGCACTCTCAAAATTCTGGTTATCATTTCTGGAAGTATGTAGATAATTCTATAGCTTCAAATCTTTGATTTTTGTGCTTTAGATGACAACTTTTGCAACTTGACAACTTTGAAAATTTTGCTCCAAACTTGCTCCACTTGATCTTCAACCTGTAATCTGCAATCACACATTCAAGAGAAGAAAGAATTTTTTTTAGTGAATGGGGCTTTGGTTCGGTCAAAGCCCTTGTAGGTAATTAAACCAAATGATGAAATAATGTAATTAAAGCATGAAACATGAAATATGCAATGTAGATACCTTGGATGATGTCTTGTGAAACAAATTTGCAATCTAGCATGTAGTGGGCATGAAGAATGTAGATCTTGATCCTTGGATATGATGTGAACAATGCTTGCAAGTAGATCTTCAATGGTACATCCACTTCTTAGCTCAACAACATACATGAATGCATTAAACCCTTGTCATGATGATATGATCTTGAATTGCTGCAACAAACTCTTGAAATCTGCCTTGAAATGCCTTATGAATGCTCTTGTAATGCTATATCTATAATGCACTCTTGAAGTTGCTAGGATGTATCATAAAATTGCTAGAATGCTTCATAAACTTGCTAGGAGAAACAATATGAATTAGCCCCTTATTTATACTAAATAGGAGATTAACCCCGAAATTTAGACAATTAAGGCCGACACCAGATTTGGAAGTAAACTTTATTAAATTTCTGTCAGAATCAAATTCGAAAAGGGGGTCCTCATAAAGGGAGGACCCATTCGCCTAGCGTCCTGGCTCAGTTTTCCATGACCCAACCCCGGGTGATGGAAAGTACATTAAAAACCCATTTCAGATCAATTGATAAAAGGGGGTCCTATTAAGGGAGGACCCATTTTCCACCTAGGGCGAATGGGTCTTGGCACCATTTCCCAAGACCTCATTTTTTCCCAATTAAATTTTATATTATTTAGATTATGGGTGTTGGGATAGATCTTCGAGAAGTGTTATAAATAAGTTTTAAATTTAAATTAGAGGGGTTAATTAACTCCAACTAACCACAATTAATTAAGACCACCCTAAATAATTGTGAAAGTGCTTTAAACACTTTACAACACCTAAATAAGGTACAAATTTAAATACATTTTATTAAGAAGGGGCCCATTAAGCTTAATTAAGTAAATAAATCCTAAAAATGTGTGAAAGTGTGTGTCAACACTTCACAACACCTTTGCAAAGGACCAATTAAAGCATGTTTTAATCAAATAAAGGGTCTAGAATGATGTGAATGTGTACAACACATTACAACACTATTCCAAGACACCATTAATTTAATTTTAATGAGAGGATAACCCCATGTCAAATTCACACTAAAGTAGACATCCAAGACATTTGAGTATGCAATAATAACAAATACACATAATCATACCTTGTCAAAGGCCAAAAAAAAAAGAAAAATAAATGATCAAACACAACTATTCCAACACGATGTGGAATGGGGTTGTTTATCTGTAACATATGCTACTGACTTTGGGGTAGTGGAATCTTAGTTTGGAATAACATGATTTAGTGACGTAATTAAATAATTGGTATTATTTAACTAATCAAGACAAAATAAAGTGAAATTAAGACTTTATTAAATAAATATGAATTAGTTAATTGGTCGAAATTGATGAAACATGAATTAATTAAATAATGTCATTTTATTCAATTAATAGTAGAAATAGGGTTTTAGGACTTTATTAAACAAATGGAATTTATTTAATTAGTCAAAACTGATGAAAAGGTGAATTAATTAAATAATGTTGTATTATTCAATTAATAGGGGAAATTAGGGTTTTGATGTGAAATGCAATGATGTTTGATGACAAATGATGCCGATGATGTGAAAATGTCGTTTAATATGTGTGATAAGTGTTAGGTCAATTTTACATGTCTACACAAGTCTAAATTAATATCTCTTGATTACGAGTTAAGAATTGAGAAGTATAAATTTTGTCAAATTATCAAGATTGTGACATCATCTCTTATGATGATGAGATATTGCACTTACAAGATTTAATTCTTAAGAAACTCATTCAGAAACCAACAACAAATCAAAAGACCCATACCACTTTAAAATATACCATAATGTTTAAAATATTTCCTCTATAAAATTAAAATAAAATAAAATAACACCAGAATTAATCCTCTTGGAATATAAAATGGACATTTGTAAGGCCTCATGAAACCAGAAGATTAAAAGAGTACTTAATATTCTTACAGAGTGATAACAATCAGACTTGGCAAATGAATTTAACACTATCTTGTCCGTAATGATTCCATTACTAAATTCAATTTCATATCACTAAACATCCCAATGTTTGCATCTAGTTCTGCAGTTCATGCCATTAAAAATTTGAAGTTAGTGAGACATCCATTTATTATTGGTGATTGAGCCCGGCATCTGCATATTCTTCGTCCCTTGAATCCACATCACCCACAATTTCAGACATTTTCTTCACAAAAGAGGTAAACCTATTCCAATTCCTACCATGGAATAAGCTATCTTTCATCCTCAAATAAGTAAAACAACATAAGGGTCTCATGCTAGAATTCTTTATAATTTGTCTGTATGCAGCTTCATCAAATCTAGGAAGAGCATTCTCCCCAGCCATAGCAACCCCAGCTTTCCTAGTTGCAACAATAACTTGCTTCACCAACTTCTCTGGAGAGCACTTTATATTATGAGGGTTATCCGAGTCTCTCATTTCAAGGCAAGTAAAATTAAAGATCACCCCATGTCTAGAAAACATATGGGCTATGGGAAGATACCCATCATTAAATATAGTATTGTAATATCCTGCAGTTAGCTCTGGTGCATGGGATCTTGTTCCATAATGCCAATGGATTCCAGACACTTTAGCAGCAAGTTTTGCACCTGTGCTGCTAAAAATGGGTACAGCAGTTGCCAGGATGTTGTCACCATGGTGAAGAAGCATGTCAGAATACCATTTAAGAAAAAACTGTCCATAAGGTGAGTTCCAGTCCCCACCTTCACTTTTGAAGAAGTGGGTGTCCTCTGGCCAATTGTTATAGTGACCTGCATTGCTTGGTGGATGACCCCATTTTTCATTGCCAGCAGCTTCAGCTCTGGCTTTAAGGCTAGACAGCATATACTGCATTTATACATGCCTAAAGAAATGATTTTCAAGAATGAAATTATATAAATGTCAACATATGTCAGAAGTTACAATAGACAATAATGGAGTGAAAGTAATCCTGTAAGATGATTTTAAAAATAAAACCCAGATAAGGAAGGAATTGGTAATGACCTATAATATGTGACTATAAGATAGTTCCAAGCACAAATAGCCAAGAGGAGTGAACTCCCCAGTTTGAATGCCCACACTTTATTGGAGATCAACTCTAAAAACATTAAACCACAGGACCCGGTGACAACAATGTCACACATTAAGATCTGAGGTTGGAAGGTCAAAGCTTCAACAGAGCATCAAGAGGCTTTTCTTAAACATCAAAAGGTTTGATGATAAAAAGATATTTTTTTTCAATGAAACTTTTGAATATAGATGAGATGTAAAATTGTCAATATTTTAATAAAATGTAACTAAAAGTGAGTACAATATGGAGTTCCCTTTAGAAACTCCCTTTAAGACCAATGAATCTCTTAACATAGCATTGGGTAGGGGAGGAAAGAGATTTAGAATTTAATCCATACCTTATCATAGCATTGAAAAGCTCCAATTCCAGGGAATTTCCATGTCCCATTAGCTTCTGGGTAAGAAGGATATCTCAACTCTCCTGCAGGACCCATTCCTACATGGACTTCCTGCATCATCCATTGTATTTATGAAAGTAAGTAATTCAGTGATATTGGATGCCTTGCAAATGATCCAAATTTATTAATCAACATATTCTCAATGTTCTGTGAACAGGTTTCCTGCACTGAAAATATCTATAGGCTATTTCTTTTCAAAATTGCTTACAAAATTTTCAATCACTAAATTAAAAAATATAACGTTTCATGAATAACATTCAACAATTTCTTATATAAAAATCACGTAGCATATGAGTTTATCAAATTTCTTACAAGTTGCAGTATCCTTCGCAATTCAATGAAACTCCTTAAATATCAGAACTGTGGTAGTCCTGTGATATTATTCATCCCTTAAAATTCAAGCAATTGGGTACCTATTCAAGCTAGTTCTACATAAGAATTAAAAGCTACTCTGACCTGGTTATCTTAACAAAATAATAGTAGTTGAGGAGCCTTACAACAATAGTTTCACCAAGGAGATGGTTGAAGTTATCTTTGAAGCTTCTCATAAAATCAGCATAGCATTGAACAGGGGTTCTCCCTCTTAAAGCAGGAAGACTATCACTTCCCAATGAAACATACTCATAGTTTCGACTGCCCCATTGATCTGTATAGGCCAGGTCCTTATCTTTGTGCATTTCTTCGACCACCCACGTGGGCAAAGCAATACTGCACAATAACAACAATAACAACCCATGCATCTTTTCAACAATTATCATTAATTAAAATTTAAAAGTATTTTTTTACATAGAAAAATAAAAAATATCAATGAAAATTTATTATCTTCATAAAATCACTTCCAAAACAGGTTCAAAATACCCAACTTCTTGATAGGCTAACAGACCCCTTTTACACTATCACCCCTGTAGGGATAAACTGATGCCAAAATTATACATAATTAATATCTCAAAATGACTAATGTTATTTTATGCAAACGGGTTTCTGCAGCTCAAAGCTATTAGCTATATTGTACTGAAGAAAGTACCTGTTTTATACTTGAGTTACCCCTACAGTGGCTCAGCTGTTGAGGAACTGATTCATAAGAACCTATTTTATGAGATTAAACCTATGTTCCACGGCGTTTCAGGGACGGGGACGGGAACAGGGATAGGGGACGGCGATTTACAAATTTATATATATATAAATTTTTCAAAATTTATTAGTATATTATAGAGAGAGAGGGGGGGAAAGAGAGATATGTCAATAACATAACAACAATATCAATATGTAAATAAATCATGAGAGCAGTAGTATAACAGCATAATAAATGTCAATAAAGCATTATAACAGCAGTCTCAAACATCAATAAAACCATGGTTCAAAAGTAACAAAAACAAGAAAACTCCAATAGTGCAAATCTCTTAGGTAGAGTACATAACTTTTTAGCCTTGGATGTTGATGCTTCTCAGTTATTCAAACTACTCTTAACAAAAAGAAAATTACCCTGAAGATGGATCGAGAAGTATGCTTCCTAACATTGGTAACTAAAAATGCACATACATTTTATCCAAAAGAGCTCCGACAAACAGGGATGCAGTGGAGAAACCTCAAATTTCTTAGGCCTATAACATTCTTCAAAGTACTACAATGGCTTTTAGATAGAAAAGTAGGGTAGAAAGCTATTCACACATTGAAGACACACAAAGAATACAATAACATGCACAAAAAATATACAAATCTGATATATACACACAAAAAATATGCAAATCTGATATATACAGATACAAACAGAAAATATACAGTAACATATACAAAATATATGCAAATCTGCATCAAAGAACCATAAAAACATTAATTTTTTATGTTATTTTTGCTGCTGAAATGTCCCTGTCTGTTTGGGGATGGTGAGGGACGTCCCCGACGTCCCCCAGCTGTCCCCAAACGGACGAGAATGTTTTGGACCGTTTCGTGTTGATTTGCCTAATTAGGGGACAGCAAGGGGACGGCTGGGGACAGGGACAGCCCCTTCTGGGACAGGGGATGCATCCCGTGTAACATAGGATTAAACCGTTTTTTATGAGAGATGTTGGCATAGGTGAAGAGTTGCAATTGAAACCCCAAGAAACAATCATCATACAATAAAAAGAATTTACCATTTCCTGATATAACCAATGATTTTTTATTTATTTTTCTAGCTAGAAAAATCTCAAATATTTTGTTCACTTACTTGACAGAATCTCCAACATTTCCTCCACACTGATGGAATGACATGATAGTCTGCACTTTTAGTCCCTGATTTCTAGTCATTTCTACAAGTTCTCTATAGGCAGTCCAATTATAGTGGCCAGGAGCTTCCTTCTCAACAATTCCCCACCACACATCCATCATGACTCCTTCAACACCAATACTCTTCAAGGCCTTCAAATTTTCCATGGTTCTTTCTGGCTTATGAACAGTATTCTTATGTGTGACAACGTCCAGAGGCAGCATAACAAACACTGGAACCCCTCTGGTTTCATTCTTAACCGTGCTAGCTACGGATACTATTTTTTCTTTAACTTCATTCGGTACAGCCGTTATTATAATTGGGTATACCTCAGAATCAGGTCTTCTATGATTTGAAGCATTCTCTGATTCATTTGTAGTATGTGAAACGCCATTCGCTTCAGCAGTAGTACCATCAGAGGGAGCATTGCCCATTATAATTTCTGGGTGAAAAGCAAAATCTAAGAAGCAGATTTGATGATATTTTCTTCTGAAAATTTAGAACCTAATGGTTAATTTTGGGAGTCAGACAAGTCGCTTGTCATATATATTCCTGGTGTTGACTAGTAAGCATCTTGGCAACGAGATAAAATAATTTATTCTTTTGCAATTATTACTACAAGCAGTTTGCTTTTATTATTCGATGCTATTGTTAGGAACTTTGAAAGATTAAATAGTATCTTTAGCTTAATGAAAGATTAAATAGTATCTTTAGCTTAAGGAATATAATTGTAACGGTGAAAATTGTAGAATTGTAACGGTGAAAATTGTAGAATTGTAATGGTGAACATTGTATAATTGTAATAGTGAAAATTGAATAAGTATAATTGTAATGGTGAAAACTCTATAAGTATAAAGATATGTTTTATTGTCTGTTTTGATTGGAGTGTTATATAATACTAAATGTAATTTATAAGTTATATATTGTTCATGATTTTATATAATTTTTGATTTTTATTATTATTGATCTTACAAAGATTCATTCTTTAATATATTATTCATATCTTAAATCCAATTTACACGCGTAGAATTGATTCAAGACATTTTCACAATCATGGATCTAATCTTCAAACATTCAAAAATTCAAATTCAATTTTTTATCTTATCAACAATTTCATTAGTTGATGTCAACCAAACTAATACGCGTTTTGTTGATTGTGGGATTGGTTATCGTATTTTAAAAAAATCATTCATTTATTTTGAGCTAATCATGGATCTAATCCTCAAACATTAAAAAATTCAAATTCAAATTTTAATCTTACCAACAATTTCACTAGTTGATGTCAACCAACCTAATACACATTTTGTTGATTTGTGGACTTGGTTATTGTATTTAAAAACATTCATTCATTCATAGGCATTCTTATGGACCATATCTAGAGTTCAATTTGCAAGTAGAATATAAAAAATATATAATTATTAGAGAAATACATCAATGCATCACCCTAGGTCTATTGCATGCATGCTTAATGTCTTCAATCTTTCACTTAGATTTGTAAGGATGTCTATTAAAGATTTGACCAAGGAGAACTTGACCCTTGCAATCTAGCATATTCCTCAAAGGTGTTTATAAACACAACCTATCCTTATGTACATTTATCCAACAAAAATTAAGGCAAGTGAATCTTGACAACCCACATTCTACTAGATTAGATCCACAAGTTTCAAAGTAGGTTTACACAAGTTCAAATAAAAACTCATATAGACCAATTTTGCACACACAAGTGATTAGAGTGAAGAACTATCAAATTATAAAATCTCAAATCTTTGGAAATCTTAAAATTTAAAAATATTGGCAAATCAACTTCTAGATCTACCACAACATGATGTTTTATTAGGATTCAATTACGTAGTTTTGATACATTTTTAAAACACCACCTAAATATACATCACAAAACTTCTCCATCATTAATTTAGAGTTAAATATCACATTTAATTATTTCAACCCACATTTAATTATTAGTTTGACTTATTTATCTTATCTTATTATAATGGTGAAATTTGTGTACCCATGCCATTTTTAATTTTTTTTTTCTATTATGAGGGGAGTGCTTTGATAAATAGACATGTTGACAAATTGCATAATTTTATACAAAGTTAGGTCCCTTACCTTGTTACGTACCTTCCTTATTGCAACATTTCCATACACCTACCACTTTATCCCCTTTCCTCTCACACTGTTATACATTCACCCTATCAACTTATTTACTACTCTCATGCTCTAAATTATTCCCATGCATAAACTATTCACTATGATCTATCCCCTTCTATCTTGGGACTAGTTCGTGGTCATGGAGTCGTTTTGTGCTACTTTAAAATTTAAAATTTAAATTTGATCAAATTCCTACCTTTACCCTTCCTAGGTAGGGCTGACTAAACACAAATTATGTGATATGTTGTTATATCCTTGCATTTAAAGATATTTAATGCATTCATTATAAAATTTAATAAATCATTAAAGAAAATAGAAATAATTTATATGTACAGATTTTAATTGGTGTTCTAGAAGAAATATAGCATTATAAAATTATTTTGGGAACATCTACATGACTAAATAGTGTTAACTTTTATATTGTTTAAGTTCAAGGGGTTGATCAAGGTATATAATGCCCTTGCAACTTGATTACATGGTAACCTAAAAAGTTATTTATCAATATCACTAGCCCTTGCAAACATTGAGAAGCGTAGAAAAAGTAAAAAAAAAAGGTGACGTGAAGAAGAATAGTTTATGAATTACACAAAAAAAAATTCATGGGTGTAGGAAAAGTTTGTTGTGGTAGATGTATCCTTGATAATAAGTTTTGTCCCTACATAGAGTTAATAAAGAATTATAAATTTGAGGTGATTCCTAATATAATATTATCGATTTCTTGATCCCAAGACATACTAAATATAAATCTTCTTCATTCTTTATGCATTCACAAACTATCAAGCTAAGTAAATCTATTTTCTATTTACATTTTTCGCATTACAATCACTAGCTCATCATTCAAATGTTATCTCTTACTCAATTATTCTAGGTTAATTACAAATTATGTGTATGTTTTATTAGATTATCTTAGACTATATTTAAGGAAAGTTATTTTTCCTTTACATTTTAGTGAACCGATTTGATCCTACACATTCTTACCTTCTTCTAGGGTTTCTAATTTATACTTATATTATTTTGATTTTTCTACATATTTTCAATGTCACTTATGGTTTGATCCTTATTTTCTTGTATCTTTAGATTAGGTTTTGGTATAAATAGAAAGTTATATTTTATCTTACCCTCCCACCCTAAAATATCCTATCTTCATGGGACCTATTAGAGTTTTCTCCATTGTTTATTTACACACATTTATTCTAGATTATGATACATTTCTATCTTTCATATCATATGACACATATCCTTGATACACTTATGGAATTCAATGTTACATAAATACAATTTTTTATAGAGGTTTTACTCTATCATATCCCATATTCCCCTCATGCATTAAGATGATTAGTGACAATACTATGTTCTTAGAGATGTTTGGTTTACTTATTCACACATTGCATGATGATACATAAAAAAAAAGGGTTTATCATGTGATTTATTGATGAATGAGATTAATTTAGATCTAAAGATTATACATCTTTTAAATCTCATGTGATAATTCCATATAGTTTCATGTGCCTTATATATGAATATCCCTTTTTCATACATGTTGATGTGACACAATTTATGACCAAAATTTCACATCTCATATTGAATCTATGGATAATTATCTTCACATAGTCTTTCCATAACCACTTCATTTTTAACAGACATCAAAACAGGGATGGGTCCAGTGGAGCATAGACTGGTGACTTCTCTTATTACTTCCTTAGTGATCATATTAGGTACATAGGTCCAAAAAAATTGATCATGACTTTTTCTCAAAGCCATTTTGATCCACTTGATATCATAAAAAAAATAGGGAACCATTTCCATACATCTAGCTTCTTTTCAGTTCTAGGTTTTTATATTTTGGATTTCTAGGAAGAAATCCTCACCAGTTAACTCATTTTCCCATATATCACTTAACTTAGTGGGAGAATGCTCTTCTATTTTTCCATGAATGTAAGCCCTAATATATTTAGTTGGTAAAACCCCATATGGAATATCCGAGAATGTGCCTAATAGGTCATCATCCATGGCTTTTGTAGGATACCTCTTGAATTTTGGTTGTGGTTTTTCTGTAACCTCTATGACCCTTGATGTAGCCATTGAAAAATATATTCAAACTATTTCCAGGCAAAGTCCTTCAAAAATTAAGGTAAATAGATTCGTAAAATACCTTTTCCACGCTTTCCAATTTAGGGTTTCAATGCATTGAAACATAATCACTTTAAACACCTTGAATTCTATCTCTATTGCTCTACTCTTTCTCAAATTATTTTTTGAAATGATTTTTCCTTAGTGAATTTACCTTTAACCTTTCAATTTGACCTAATTCTGCATTGAATGCTTCAACACATAAAGCTGGAAACACTAAGTTATTTGTATGTACAGACAACTTTTGAAGCTTTGCAAACTTTTGCATTGTCATATTATTTTCTATAGTCTTCTCCAATAGATCAATCATGTTGATCTACAACACATATCTTCATGCTGTGGCATCAACACCTCTTTTTTGGTGGGGATAAAAGATATTCATTAAAGTCCCCCCTCTTCTAAAGCTCTTGGCTTAGTTTACGGAGCAAACATCTACATCGAAGGATGGTACATATTCTCCCTTGTCTTCTATCTCTTCCTTCTTTCTCCAAATATTTTTCATTTCCTTCTTTACTTCAATCAGATCAAAATTATTAACTGGTTCATGAACCTTTCTATTGGATTATCCTTCCTTATATTTCTACTTCTACAAAAATTAGCAATGTATCCAAGTCTACTACAATTGTGACATGTGATATTCTTCTAAATGGTATTCCTTCCATTCACTCTAGATCTGCATTGAGTAGCCTTGTATCCAAATCCATAGCATGTATAGGAGTGCCCATTGAAAGATTGAATCATTCTACCATTGTTATAGCCATTCATCATTCGACTTTTGCATTCACTTGCTCTATGAAAATCTTTTACATGTAAAATATTGACTAAAAAAGGATGAAACATTTCAATTCATTCTGCTTCTACATTCCATTGCTTTATTTCCAAATTTATTGCAAGAGTAGTAAAAACCATTGAAAGATGGGTACCTTTGTGCAATTAGTTGTCCGATTGGTGGTCTTCTAGCTTCATTCTTTTGATTCTAGATTTTTCCATTTTTCTTCTTATCTTCAGTCTTCTTTGGTTCATTGATCTTCTCTTCTACATTAGGTTTTTGATTAGTTTTTGAGCTTTCACCTTTTTCAAATCCTAAGCCATCTTTACTTTTAGAGACTTTCTGCCTTGCAATCATCTCATCAAGCTTTGTAGCACTAATTTTGAATTTATCTTCATGACTTCTTGATTTTTCCAAATCTAATCTTAGATTTACAACTTCTTGCTCAAACCTTATACATTCCTCTGATTTTCTTTTCACCATTTCATTCAAGCAATCTTCAATTCTTTTTTTCTCTTCAACTTGCACTTTCAAACCAATGATGGGTTCATTTTCTAGCTTTAATTGCTCACCGACTTCCTTATGTATTTCTATGAACTTCTTGATTTTCCCTCTCAATTTTCTGATGCATTCATTTGCTTCTTTGATGTTTTATTTCAAATCTTTATACTTTCATCTTTAGTCTTTTCAAGATCTTCAAGGGAAAATTTGAGTTTTCCATCTTTTCAAGCATGCAATCTTCTTCTATGAATCCAACTATTGAAATATTTTTGGAGGAATAAGAAATTTCCTATTAGCCATGTGTTCAACCTCCAAGATCTTCCCAAAGTGGTTAAGCTCCTTCCAAGGAACCAAGCTCTGATACCAATTGTTGAACACTTAGAATACTGAGAGGGGGGTGAATCAATATTCTCTTAAACCATTAAAACATTAAACATCCAAGCACTAATGCATATTCAACTACAGTAAGGAAAGAAAGCATGAAGCATTCACAACATCACACAACACATGAATGTTAAGATTTTCATATGGAAAATCCAAAATGGGAAAAACTATGATGAGGGTTAGCTCACAATATATTATAATTGGTTATAGTATATTTACAAAAATTCAATCATTGCAGGTGGATTCACTATCCAAGTGGACTAAGTATCCATAGAGAAAGATAGAAGAGAGATGGTGGCTCACAACCTAATTTAAACTGTTACAATTATATCTTATGTATGTATGAATTATAGTTCCATTGAAGAACAATGACAATCTTTATTTGATTCTAGTTCAACACTCTGCTTTGCTCTTCATTCACACAATTCTGATCTTCAACTTAACATTCACAACTTAGCTTCACATTGCTATGATCAAATTTCCATCATCTCATCACATACTACATAACATACATCAAAAATATAAAAAAATCCAACATATATATCTGGGCATCAAGTGTAACAACAATTAGGTTGGCCTAATTAGATGTAACAATCAAAATATATCTTGTTGGATCCAAAACTCTTTAAGCACACAATGCGCCATAATTCAATACTCAAAACATCTTGAAATAGATTGGAATGAACCTATAATTGATCCCACATAAGATAGAAATACATATTCAACCTTCACATACTTTCAAACATATTAGGTCGACTTTAGATACACTAGTAGAATTTGACAAATAAATGATTACGTGGCTAGAAATTTTAGTCACAACAACTAAAAATGACTAAATTCTACTAATTTTTTGCAACTTAGTTGTAAATGAGTAAATAAATGACTAATTTGGTTGTGGACTAAAAAAATATTTAGTCACACAAATAAAAATGACTAAATAGTTAGTCATTTATTTAGTCACAATCCATTTGAATAGATCATTTAAGAAATAAAAAATCAATAGTACTATTCCTAATTTTCATTTTAATAAATATACTCTAAAACTTTGGTCAAAACCTTATTTTCAAGCATAGCCTGCCAAAATGGAGAATTGAAATGACATAATTTTCATTTTAATAAACACACTCTAAAACCTTTGTCGAAACCTTATTTTTAGGCATAGCTCGCCAAAATGGAGAAGTATTTTTAGGCATAGCGCACCAAAATGAAGAATTGAAATGAATCCCTCTAAATAGTTGAAGTTGGTTGGGTTCAATATTTTTAGTGAAGAATGATAGAGAATGGTAAGGAGATGTGTGTGATAAGAGGCATAGGATTCATTGCTGCTTATCTCATTCCTGCTCTGCTCAACAAGGGTTACATTGTTTATGCTATTGTTTGTAATCTAGGTATTTGCATAATTTCAAATTCCTTCAGATGCTTTTGAAGTATCAATGTATCTTGTATAGGGTTTAGAATGATTTATTTTAATTTAAAAAAATAAATAAATGATGTATTTTCCTGTGATTAGATAATGTGGAGAAGATAGGGTATCTATAGGATCTTCTCGATGCAAAGTAGAGGCTTAAAATAATGAAAGACGACTTGTTAGAAGAAGGAGATTTGATGAAGCAATAAATAGAGCGGATGGGGTGTTTCATACTGGTTGCCCTATCATAGTGCACCAAATGATCACAACATCATGGTAGGTTGTCCTCCACTGGATTTCTTTTTCTTTTTCTTTTTGTTCTAATGACATAAATTGGTTTAGTTTTATTCTCTATGAAATTTATTACTAAGCAGGAGGCCTTCATTGATCCTAGTGTGAATGGGACTCTCAATTTCCTCAAGTCTTGTTCAAGATAATCCTCTGTAAAGAGAGTCGTGCTTACATCCTCCTGCTCAACTATCAGATATAACTACAATACTCAAGAGCTTTCTGTTTTAGATGAGTCCCATTGGAGAAATCCAGAATACTAAAAATAGTATAATGTAAGTTAAAACACCCTCCTTTGAAGATTATATTTCACCGATTAGAAGCATTGAATTGCTTGTACAAGAGTAATTAATAGGCACCACTTGTTGTGAGTATAAGAGTAAACTTGATCATCTTGGTATAAACAGAAAAAAGTCCCAAAATATCTCCATAAGATTATCCATGAAAGATTTTACTTCTTAGGTTCAACTCACATCTGCATAATTCTAAATTTAGGGTATGTTTTGCTTGCAACTTTGGTATGCATATGCAAAAAATCTTGCTGAGAAAGAGGCCTAGAAGTATGCAGAGGGGTAGGGCCTCGATCTGGTTGTGGTAAACCCATAATTTGTTGTTGGACCACTTCTTGCACCTGAACCTACCAACACTCTTGCCTCAATCCTGAACATAATGAAAGGTTGTGGATATGGTTAAAAACTTTGAGAACTTTGTGAGTATTTAAATGATTATTAAGTCATAATTTTTTTTTAAATGCACATTTTATAAAAGGGTTGTAGGCTCTCTCATGAGCATGTTCCAAACATAACATAAGCATGTTCATAATGGAACCTAATTATCTTCTTGATTCAAAGGTTTTGTTTTAGACATGTTTCAAACCCTATAAGTGGATCATAGTTGATTTGAAGCTATCACTGTTATAACTTATAAGCCATAAATGTTAATGAATTGATAATGGTGCAGTGGTTCACTAGTGAATTGCCAACAAATGATGAAAATGAATGCAGTGTAACCTAGATGAATAAAATGTATCATACATTTGTATGGAACTTGAATTAGCCATTTTCAAAATGAAAAAGTACCACTATGATCAAACACTGTCACCCTTATTTACCTTTTGTGACTGTCCTTGCATTTGACACCTTGCACAGTCACTATCATTCACATAAGCCTTAAGAGGTCTCCCTTAAGAAAAAAATTCACCCTTTTAACTAAAACCCTAGGCATCTTAGAAGCAAAACAAGCATATATAATGATTGTTTTTCCACTTTTGGGGCAATCTTATCACTGTTTCCATGTATTTAACCTCTGAGATGATATTCACCTTATCTCCCTTTGATCATCACAAAACTGTGCTCCATTGCTTGCATGGATCTTCTCAATAGAAACACATCCCTAAGGCACTATCCTCACAACCATTAATGAAAGTTGACTAACTTCTTGATCTTCACTCAACACTACATTTAAACTGCACTGCCATTGCTTTCTTTAACTATATTGACCTCCATCTTTATTTGAAAATATATCTTGGTCTATGGACAATAGGGTTTTAGAATCAAAGGGGTTCATCACATGACATTCAAGATTGACTGCTATATTGCCTTAACTCCTCATCTCTTTTGATTGTCACCACTTTGCTTTTTTTAGCTTGACTGTGACTAGGTCATGCAAATCACTGCCTTGCTCATTATTATTAATACCATTCATGCCCTCCATCTTGAATCTCATCATGCCAACAAAAACCTAGCAACACAACCTTGAATGACTTAATTTAACCACTAAACATTCTTATTGTCCTTTGACTGCAACGAGACTAAGTCTTCAAACTACACATTATTCTTGATATGATTGTTCACATGACCATTTGATAGTGGATTGTCATGTTTTGTTTCTTGACCAAACATCTCTCAATGTTAACCCATTGTCCCTTGATCAATAGACAATCCTTCATTATTATTTGGTATGCTTTGCTTAAAATTCTACCTCTTTTGACCTTTATCTTTGAAAACACAAAACTTTGCAACCCTTCACTTGTATAGTGACTGCCAAACTTAATTCATTGCACCGTCCATGATATCAGGTTATTTTGATTTAATTTCTCTTAATGAGGAAGCCAATCCCTTAATGCCCTTGAACAATGATAGAGTCTCATGGTGATTTAGGTTTCACACATGGTAACTATAAATTAAATGTTTTGGCTAAATTTATAGCTACTATTTTTAGGGAATCTTCTATCAGGAATTTTTAATTATTTTTCCAACTCGTTATTGTTTCTAATTTAATGATTTTAATATATTATCTAACATTTGTTATTTTTTAAAGCTAACTTCACTATCCAGTAGAGTTACTTTGATCTTGGTGTAATGATAGTCATCCTCTAATTTAAGAGTTATTAGCACTGCTTTTAATGAATTTCAATGACAATTTTTATATTAATTTTGTATTTATTAGTGTATGAGATGGTCTATCTTATATAGGAATTTGTAAATGATGTTATTTTTATTTATTTTTAAAAATTGATTTTAATTTTTAATTTTTAATTTATATTTTGGTTTAAGTATAATATGAGTGTAATTGATCTAGATCAATTTTTACACCCTACAATGTAAGGAAGCTAAGGGAGCGGAACAACTTCCTACACTAATCTTGAGAGGAGAATAAAGCAAAAAGTTTACAGATCTTTAATAGTTACAAAAAATTAAACAAAATTAAACATAAATATCATGCATACCATGACACAATGATTTACATGGAGAAAACCCTTTCGGGAGAAAAACCCCACACTCCAAAAGCCGCCCAATATATTATTCAATAAATCACAAAGATTACAATATACTTGTAGAGCAAGTTTCTCACAGGAGTATCACCACTCAGAGATCAAGAGACAACATGACCGCTATCAGACTCTCAGAAATCATCACAATCTCTTTCACAGTCAGAATACAACACCCTCATAAAATAGAGTTACATTCTAGGGAAAGACAGGCCAAAAAATATCTGCCATTAGATCTAAAACCTAATAATGAACGGTCCAAATTTACAATATATCCTTTATTTAATGTATGTTGACTATTCTAGAAGTTTCTTGAAAAAGTTAACACGGTCACATTTCGCTCCGTGCTGCCATTGTATACACCTATCAGTGTAACTAGGGAACATATATATAAATATATATATACATCCTATAAAAAATAAACCACATATAATTTCAAGGTTGAGACACATTTTCCCAATAAATCTCCCACTTTTCGAACACCTTGCAAGAGCAATGTGAGGGTGTAAAAATTTTCTCTTTAATTGCTAGGGGCCGAAAGGCCCATAGTCTCTGAACACCATATGAACTTCTCTGTGCTCACATGCTTACTTAAAGAATCAACAAAATTCATCAAAGTCTCTACCTTAACTAGCTTCGTGCCCTACCATCTTCGACCATATCTCTAACAAAATGATACTGTACATCAATGTGCTTGGTCCTAGCATGAAATGTTAGGTTCTTAGCTAGACATATCACACTCTGACTGTCACAATAAATTGTCACTGCACTTTGTTTTATACCAATATATGAACACAGTCTCTTAAGCCAAATGCCTTCTTTACAAGCATGAGTAGCTGCCATATACTCTGCTTCAATAGTGGACAAAGCAACCACAACTTGCCGCTTACTCATCCAACTAGTTGCACCACCAAATAAATTAAACACATAAGCACTGGTGGATTTTTTGCTATCAACATCACCCACCTAGTTTGAATCCACATAACCATGAATATCAAGGGAAATCTCATCTCCAGTCACATTACTATGATAACATAAGGAATAATTTGAGGTACCCCACAAATATCTGAAGAATCTTTTAACTACAGCCCAATGAACTCTACTAGGATTAGACATATATCTGGAAAGAACTCCCACTGCTTGGGAAATGCCTAGTCTAGTATAGACCATAGCATACATAAAAATTCCAACTGCACTTTGGTAAGAAACTCTACTCATGTCTTCCATCTCCGATGGGGATGTTGGAAAATTTGAAATAGATAACTTTGTTCCAACTGAAACAGGAACACACAATGGTCTACAATCCTACATATCAAACCTTTGTAAAATTGAATTCATATACTTACTTTGGCCAAGCCATAACATTTTGTTCCCTCTATCTCTTTTAATTTCCATCCCAAGAATGTGTTTAGTTGAACCAAGATCTTTCATTTAAAATTTGGTAGCAAGTTAAGATTTTAGCTATGAAATCATACCTTTTCCTTTGCCAATAAATAACATATCATAAACATATAATTCAATAAATAGGAAATGATCATCATTAGTTTTATAATAAACACAATGATCTAATTTAGCATGCTCAAATCCCAAACTCAACACATATATATCAAATTTCTAGTACCACATCCTAGGACTTTGTTTTAAGCCATACAAATATTTCTTCAATTTGCAAACTAATTTACTTTTACCTTTCACCACGTAGTGCTTTGGATGTGTCATATAAATATCCTCCTCCAAATCACCATGAAAGAAATCATTTTCACATCCATTTGCTCAACCTCTAAATCAAAAGCAGCAACAATAGAAAGAAAAAATCTAATGGATGTCATTTTTGCAACAGGAGAAAATATCTCACCATAATCAACACCCTCAACTTGAGAGTAACCCTTTGCAACTAACCTTGCTTTGTATTTCTCAATACTTCCATCTAAACCAATCTTTTTATTGAACACCCATTTACAAACAACCAATTTTCATCCTCCAGGAAATGGCACAAGATCCCATGTATCATTCTTTTTCAAAGATGCCATTTCTTCATCCATAACAATCTTCTAGGATTCTGCATCATTCATACCTAGTGCCTCTTCTACAGATTTGGGTTCATCCATGTTAGTATTTAAAGAAAAAATACATCTCCAATCATTAGGTGTATACCTTTCAGGTGGTTGTCTATGTCTTGTAGACCTGTGAACAAGTTGAGTTGGAGGTTCTTCCTCCTCTTATGATGATCTAGAGCTAGATGAGCTCTCCTCAACTTCTTGTCTACCCTTGGGCCTCGATTCAACTTTCTTAGGTGTAGAAGAAAATTGAATCATATCTTGTTTATTTTGTTCAGGCTGCAATGTAACATAAGAAGGCTTAGTTTCTCTAAAAATAACACTTCTACTATGCATTACCTTATGTGCAATAAGATCCCAAAACTTGTATCCTTTCATACGATAACTATATCTAATAAAGATACATTTCACAACCTTGATCTCCAACTTTGTTCGCTTCTCCTTTGGCACATGTGCATATACCTCACAACCAAAAAATCTAAGATGTCTCAATGATTCAAGCTTGTGACCCGACCATGATTCTATAGGAATCTTATCAACAAGAGATGATGTAGGAGACCTTTTAATCAGATAACATGCAGTGGCCACAACTTCAACCCAAAACCTTTGTTCTAGGCCAACACCACTCAACATACTCCTAGCCTTCTCCATCAATGTCCTATACATTCTTTCTACAACTCCATTCTGTTGTGGAGAATACAAAGTTTTCTTCTATCTATGAATACCACAATCTTTACAGAATCTATCAAAATCATTAGAGAAAAATTCACCGCCATTATTAGTTCTTAAACATTTTATTTTCTTTCCAGTCTGCAACTCAACCATTACTTTAAGTCGATTGAAAAATTCAGATTTACTCTTTAGAAAATATACCCATGTCCTACTATAATCATCAATAAATGAAACATAATATGTGGATTTACCAATTGAAGGAACATCTACAAGACCAAACACATCAAAATGAATAAGATCCAATACACCACAAGGTTTATGAGAACTCAACTAAAATTAAATGCAATTTTTTTTTCCATAAATGCAATGCTCATGGAAATCAAATTCAAGATTATAATTAGACAAACCTTCAACAAGGTTTTTATTTTTCAAGGTCCTTAGACCCTTTTTTGTAATGTGGCCAAGTCTCTGGTGCCATAACATAGTTTTCTCTGTAGGTAACTTTGTCTCAGAAGAAAGAGCACCATTGGGTACCCAAAAGCCATGACCATTTGCTGACGGTGAAACCGTCACTTCTTCCACAAACTTGCTTTTCATTGAAGTAATATTGCACTCAATAATGCATGCATCTAGCTTATATAATGTGCCATATATGAAATCTCTAGAAATCACCATAGCACCTCTAACCATCTTGCATCCTACATCAAAAAATACTACTTGCACACTCGCATCTATTAGTTTTCTCATAGATAAAAAATTTTGTGCTAATCCAGGGATATACAACACACCATTAATCCTTTTTATTCTACCATTAGGAAACCTGATTTTAAATTTACCACAACCAACAATGTCTAAATGAGAATCATCACCCAAGTACACCTTACCTCCATCAAATCATTCATATTTAGAAAACCAATCTCTATTAAAGGTCATATGGAAAGATGCACCTAAGTCAATTAACCATGCATCATTATTTGCACGAGTTATGAAAGCTGCAATGAATGCGTCACCATCTTCCTTCTTAGACTCAGAATCAAAAGAAACTTTCTTGTTTTTCTTCTTCTATTCTTCTTTGCATTCCTTACGAACATGTCCAAGCTTACTGTAGTTCCAACAAATAACTTTGGACTTTCCAGGAGATTTAGATCTCTCCCTGGACTTGGATTTTCCATGCTTCTCATTCTTCTTTCCTTTTTCCTTAGGTCTTCCACAAACATTCAGGGCCTCCTTGGCAGTGATGGATACCTTCCTCCTCATCTCTTCAAAAATAAAAGAACCCACCACATCTTTAGTCTTCAAAATAATAGAAGTACTCCCAATAGCCATAACAAGAGAATCCCATGAATCAGACAAAGAACAAAGCAGGATCTAACATTTCTCTTCCTCATCCATTTTAACACCAACTAATGCCAGCTGAGCCACCAACACATTTAACGCTTCTAGGTGGTCTGTAATTCATCCACCATCTTCCATTAGGGTGAAGCCACATAAGTGGTTTACACTTTTGAAGAGGAAGGAAATTTCAAAATTTTCCCATTCCTCATATCAAATGGGTTCGGCCGAACCCTAAGGTTCGACCGAACCATTTAGTTGGTTTGGTTGAACCTTAGGGTTCGGCCGAACCCATGGTTCGGCCGAACCAACTAAATCCCCTATTAAAAAATCATACTGGAGTGGGTTCGGCCGAACCTAGGTTCGGCCGAACCCATTTAGTATGGCTAAAACAAAAAACACATTCATTTAATTACTTTTTTTAATTGTATGTGTTGGTGGTTCGGCCGAACATGGGTTCGGTCGAACCCAAGTTCGGCCGAACCCTTCCAAGATGTTCGACCGAACACTTGTTCGGCCGAACCCCTCTTTTTTCATCCTTGGTTCCTAAGGCACCAGAATTGTTGAAAATTTTGCGTTTCGAAGCTCAATTTCAGAATGAAAATGGAGAAGATCTCAAAAACCCAACTAGTATCGGGTTCCCCTCAAAACGAGCTATCCAACGAATATAATTTTAGTATGTTTTGATTATATTATCTATCTGCTTTTTAAGTTTTATTAAATATAGGTTTTTCACGAAAACAAAACTCTCTGTTCTGCACAAATGGAAAAATAGAAGATTATCAAAAAAAATTTAAAAATATGAGTGCACCAGATATTGGAGTCCTTGATCCAAAAAAAAAAAAAGAATTTCGATACATACAAAGGAAAGTTATGCTATACGATCGTGTTATGTCGAATTGTAATTGATTTGACTTTAAAACTTGATTAAAGAAAAATATTCAATAAAAACTATCTAACTAAGTGGAAGCACTAGATATCGGAGCTACAAATCTAAATTTGAAAGAATTGGAATTTTATCTTTCAAGGAAAAAAAGTTATGCTTATACGGTGTCACTTTTTAAAAATGCTGTTTTTTGAAAAAAACCAATTTTCGTGGGAGATGGAAAAAGAAGTGCAATCTGATTCCAAAAAAATTAAAAAAATATTTTTAGAATCTAAAGACAAAATATGACAAGACTCTAGTTTGCATCATCTTCAAATTCTTTACGGTTTAATCGCTATAGGTGCCCGAATGTGGAGATTGTGTTAAAAAAAAAATATCAGTGTCCAGTTAGGCCAAAAAGTGTAAACCACTATTGTGGGATCACCCATTATCAAGGAATACAACTTCTTCCTCAAGAAAATATTGTTCACTAAAGATTTGGCTTGATACATCTCACCAAGCTTCTTCCATAGTTTCTGTGTAGAGGTCTCTTCATGGACATTAATTAAAATAGAGTCTACCAAGCACAATCTGATTAGACCCTTAGCTTTACGGTCCATAACATCATATTGAGCATCCTGAGTAGGATCTGCAGGCCTTGAAACATTCTCATCAACAACATCCCACATATCTTGATCTATCAACAGATCGTCCATCTTTATCTTCCACATCTCAAAATAATTTCTAGAAAATTTCTCCACCTTTATTCTCCCTGATGAACTTTCCATCTGAAAATTATTGCAACAAGATCACAAAGTGTCTTTTGCACAAGATACCACTCAAATATGGATTAGTTAAAAAAACCCAACAACCCACAATTGAAACCAAAGGTGATCAAGCTCTGATACGACTTGTAAGGAAGCTAAGGGAGTGGAACAACTTCCTACACTAATCTTGAGAGGAGAATAATGTAAAATTTTTATAGATCTTTAATAGTTACAAAAACTTAAACAAAAATAAACATAAATATCATGCATACCATGACATAGTGATTTATGTGGGGAAAACCCTTTCGGGAGAAAAACCCCATAGTCCAAAAGTCGCCCAATATATTATTCAGTAAATCACAATTTAGATTACAATATACTTGCAGAGCAAGCTTCTCACAAGAGTATCACCACTCAGAGATCAAGAGACAATACAACCACTATTAGATTCTTAGAAATCATCACAACCTCTGTCGCAGTTGTAATACAATGCCCTCATAAAATAGAGTTACATTCTAGGGCAAGACATGCCAACAAAATATTTTCCATTAGATCTAAAACCTAATAATGAACGGTCCAGATTTACAATATATCCTATATTTAATGTATGTTAGCCATTCTAGAAGTTTCCTAAAAAATTTAACACACTCACATTTCGCTCCGTGTTGCCATTGTATACACCTATCAGTGTAACTAGGAAACATAGATACATCCTATCAACAATAAAACACATATAATTGCAAGGTTGAGACACATTTTCCCAACATAAAATTTAAATTAGAAGTTTCAAATTCATGATTTTAAATTTAAAACTTTGTCTTTTTATTTCACTATAATAAGCTAATTAAAATGTAAATTCTCCAAATTACATTCCAAAGTAGCATATTTGAAGACTAATCCTAACTGAAATGAATCATTAAGGGTCTAAGAGAGAAGAATTGATAAATTTATAATTAAATTGCAAGTGATTAAGATGAATTATAGTAGCATTGTACCATCATCCTAGGAGCGTTTATATGCTTGTTTGTTGTTCTTAGTCTTCATTTAGAATTGTTGAATTGGTATATCTAGGTCTTTGAATGAACACCAAAGAAAGATATACAACATGAACACAAATCATATTTCCATCATACAATCTAAGTTCATTTAGACATATGAATACACTAGACATTCATTAGAGTATATAGAGACACAAATTAACACATTTTTTATTGATTCCAATATTTCTGGCTGACAAATTAATGGAGAAGGAGATGGATTTCTGCAATAATTTTAGTTTATATGAAAAAATCACTCATAAATCAAAACTGTACAGAGCTTATGCATGCATTCACTTGGTGCTTTTGTTGGTTTTCTGGCCTATAGATTAGTGCACTCTAGGGTAAAAGCACAAAGTTGTGTCACACTTTATAAAGGAAATGGCCAACATTGATCCAATTTTTAAACTTGAATCACTAAAAGTGGCATATATTTTTTGAATTTTGAAATGATGTAAACTAGTAAAATATGTATTTTTTAGTATATTTTATGTTTATATTTTTAAAAAAATTATAATTTTTTTATTTTAACTAGTTTTTAATAAATTAACACTATAATTTAGTTGTTGATAAAATGTTGAAATATGAAGTTGCATGGGACGTCAAAATTTTTATAGTAAATTTTATTTTTTTCTTTCAATTTTACTTTGTGTATTTATAACTTGAAACTTTAGTGCATGGATATATTTTTTTCCAATTTTTATAAATATATATTTTTAAATAAATATTAAAATGTGCATGAATAAAAAAAAGTTGTTTCCATCAGACACTAACTTTCATATTAAATATTTATCTAAAATGGAAAAAAAATTATACCATCTTGAAATAGATTCTTTTATCTAGTGCATCATATTTTTTAAATAAGTTTTAGTATTTTTCCTTGGCATTGTAATCAATCTAATATTTTGTGTTGATAACCTATTTTTTATTAAAATAAAATATAAAATATATATAATAATTAAACTATTAAAATAAATATATATTTGAAAACTACACTTATGGATCTACGAAAGGGTATTTTTTATATTTTAAAAAAAATGTTATTTACATTAGTAGGAATTATTGAAACTTCAAGTTTTTCAAATAATTTTATTTTTTTGGTAAATTAGACTCAAAGTGGTGCTCCATATATTTTTAGCCAACAATTTTAGTTGAAAAAGTTTTGGAAGTATCTAACTTAGCTAAAATGAATCTTACGAGATCATATGTTTGACCAAAATTGATTTTTAGTTAGAAATACTTAAATTCAGTTGTGTTGATAAGTTGGCTGAAAGTGTGACACAACTTTGTGCTTTTACCCTCTAGTGCTGAATTAAATGGACTTTGGATGATAGCTTTTCTCTGTGAGCTCTATTTTTCATTCCATTGGATCCTCGATCAGAATGTGAAATGGCAGCCCATTGAGTATAAAGCCTACCCAGAGAGACTTACAAAGAGGTGAAAACCATACTACTACATAAAGTGAGGCCTAGTAGATTTAGTATTGTTTAGGAGTGTTATAACTTGAAATATTGTACATTCTTAATAGATTTTTTTGGTGATTATTTGTGTTGCAGATATGGTGGAGAATTTGCTTCCAAGCTTCCTTCTATCGACATAACTATCACTACAACGAACCCTTTCAAGGAGCCTACTATAATGACTGCCAATACCATTCTTTTAGTGCTTGCACTTGATTACCTAGTAGAAATATTTGCATGTTATGTCTCAGATGATGGTTCCTTTGCCATTACTTTTTTCTCTCTAGTGGAAACTCTAAATTTTTCCAAAAGATGGGTGCCTTTCTGCATAAAGTTAAATATAGAGACGAGGGCTCCATTTATGTATTTCTCCAAACAAAATAAACCTTTTGATCCAAAATTTCTCAAAGAATGGAAGGATATGAAGGTAGCAGAGCATGCAAATTTTATTTAAATTTTTGCTAGAAGTCAACTGATTGAGTATAACAAAACTTTTCCCTGTAATGCATTAAAAATAATGTGTTTAGAATTTAAGATTGTGAAGTGTCTTATAGGGTGAATATGAAATTCTAGAGGAAAATCTTACCAAAGAATTGGAGACAGGACTAGTTCCATTAGATTCAACATCTCAAAATAGTATCCAAGGTTTTGTGCACAAAAACTCAAGACATAAGAAACCACTCTAGTATTGTGTAGGTGATAATCAACTACCTACCTGCTTTTGGAACAATATTCTTTTTTTCAAATTAACATCTCTATTGGAACTGTTCAAAGATTGTGTATTAAACTTGAACCCCTATTTCATTAAAGTAAAACTTGTTATTTATATTGATCCAGGTTATTCATGAAAACAAAAGGGATGAATGAAATGAAAGTGATATCTTGCCCCACCTTATATATGTTGCAAGAGAAAAATGTCCCTATGTTGGTCATCATTACAAAGCTGGTGTTGTGAATGCTATGGTAATTCAATTTCATATGGTCTACTTTTTGTAGGATTTGTTTTGAAGAATGAGCTTACTGTTTGTAATGATAATTCAAATAGCCTATGAATAGTGACGTTTATGTATTGAAGTCAAAATTTTTTAACGACCATACCAAGTTCTAGATAACATTATTCATATGTCCAAAATGATTTAGAGAGTATTGTTTTGATTTAGCTTTACAATGTTTTTTTGAATTAGAGCCCATTTGGATGGGATTCGAAAAGGCCCCTAACCACAAAGAGGAGGATAAATCATTTTCCTTAAATGACAGTTTTTGACTCAAAGAAGCATTAAAACCTAAGTCTATTTTCTGTGAGGAGGTAATAAACAATGCTTAGGGTTCACTGTTAAGAGTTTGATGATAGTACCTTGAGACCTTTGAGACAAGAGGATAGTCAAAGTATGCAAAGGAAACCATCTAAAAATCCAGTGCAATGAAACACTTCCCTTTGATGTAGGGACTGTCCTCTTCCTTTTAGATATTTTCATCCTACATACCATAGAAAAAATGCAATTTGCTTGATTTTGGGAATGATTGATGATAAATTGGACTTAATAAGGCCCTGATTTGGTGTTGTGAGGTGTTTTTCACATCCACACTAGGTCTTGGACCCTTGCAAACCAAATAAAATGCATTCATTAAAGGTGTTGTAAAGGACTTTTACACTTTTCTAGGCTTAATGAACCTATACTCCCTTAATTAAACATTATAAAATGTGTTTAATGACATTATCACATCAATCTAGAAGGCTTGTAAAATAAAATTAATGTTATTCTAGTGTTGTAATGTGTCTTACACATTCACATTGGATGTTGTGCCTTCCTAGGCTATGTGGACCTCATTTTCTTTTTGCAAAGTGTATTTAATCACACTTTCACATTGAATTATGTGTCCCAAGCCCTGATTGAACTTCACATCATCTTTAATAGGCCCCTATTACCCCATATTGTGCATCTCGAGACAATATTTGATGAGATAATCGACAAAGTCACTATATAAACCTAATTTTCTTATCTCCCTACAACCCAACTGGAAAATGGGCCCCTCTGGGACTAATTCAACATCTATGGTGAATGAGTCCCTGCTAGGTGGGACTGACTCACCCAAGGTTGGAAATGAGTTCCATTTGGGCCATTTTTGACCTTTGAGTGAGAAATTTTGGAAATCAAGTTTTATTTTTCTTCATGTCGGCCTTGGGGATCCAATTTACAGGAAAATAAGGTGAATTTCCTATAAAACCAAGTCTCTAAACCCTAATTCACATCTCTTAACTCATTCACAACTCATTCATCATTTGTCTTCCACTCCAAGCCAAGCAAGTTAGGGTTTTTACATTCTAAGTCATCAAGAAAGCTTCCAAAGACATTCAAGGGTAGAATCCTTCCTATATTACATTGCAGAAATTCAAGATCAATCACTATGGCAAGGTAATAACTCCATTATTGCATGCTTCATTACATTCTTTTCTCATGTTGGTTTAATTACCTAAAAAGGGGTTTGACCAAGGCAAATCCCCATGCCCTAACATTCAACATTTCTCTTTCCCTTCTCGTGTGTTTGCAGATTTAGGCATCTTGGAAGCTTGGAAATCATTAAGAATCAAGATAAAAAGTTGTTTAAGTCTTATCTTCTTTGTATAAGGAAAAATATCAACAAAAAGTCACTTTCAGACACAAAAATTAGACTTTTGGAGGTGGACACCTGTCAGGAACTGAAGAGTAGAAAAGAGACTTTAGTTTCCACCTTTGAATCTTTAGAAATTAAAAAGTGGACTCATTCACCATGGGTGGTGAATAAGTCCCATTGCTAGGCCTGATTTTGGTTTTCTATAGTTTTGGATACCCATTTGTCTGAGACGGGCTCTAAAATAGTTTCCTAGATTTCAGACTAATTCACCCAGAATGGTGAATGAGTCCCACTAGGCCTAAAAATTAGGACCAAAAGTATTTAAAAATTAATTTCAAGTCTCCAACAAGTTTACAGGTTCCATTCTTTAGTTTCATTCATTTTTGTTATAGCTTACTTTCATTTCTAGGTATTTTTGCATTACACAATGTGTTTTCGAACAAGTTGAATTTCAATAGTTTTTAGTTAATAATCAATATATTTTACTAGTTTTTTGCATATATATCATTGAATTTAGGCATATTTACATTGTAATTTCATTAGTTTGAGTGAACCACCTAGATTTTGGGTGTGGGATCTATCTCTTTCCTTTAGGTGAAAACCCTAATTGAGCAAAAGAGAGTCATAGCATTTCACACCCCTAAAATCTATGGTTCACATCCTTAATTAGTTCACCTCATAGTGTTGCTTACTTGTAGTCACTAATCTTCCATGTGAACCTCAAGACACTATCATCAAGCATTGACTCCTAGAGGACTGTCTTTGATTTCTAATTCTTCATGAACCTTCAAGACTTTCGTAGCTCTGAATTTGATCATTTTCTTACACTTTATTGGTCATTTACTATCACAAATAACAACCAAGTTCTTCCTTATAGTCCTAAATAATATCCTTTACCATCTAATGCTTGAGATTGCATGGTTTACCCTCATGTCTTATGACTACCTTTTCACTGTACTCTATTACCTTTGATCCATCAAGATTAATTCCATTTGTTTCATTCTTGGTTTTGATCCAAAACATAAGATATGACTGTCTTCTTATGAGATCATTGGAACCCTTGATTCATTTTTTTATACTCTTGACTGGTTAGAGATATTGCCACTAAACTTGATTCATTTTTTATACTCTTGCAAGGCATGTGTGAATCATGGAATTATTTCAAAAATACAATATCTCTAACAATAAATAAATGTTTTGTTATTGCCCCTATACAACCCTTGATTTACCTATTAAAAAATATAACCTTGAGCTCATACGTAGTCCAATTAAAATCATCAGAAAGGGTGTTAATATTTGTGTAATGACTACAATTACATATATATTTTTAATTTATAACCACAATGTTTTGAAAACCCAATCAACATACATAATTGATATAGTCCATATATTCCATTTGAATTACGCTGATCTAGCTTCAATAGTTGAACTGTTGTTGAAATTTTCATGGTAGAAGTAATGCACATGTATAATTCTACAAAAAATCTATGTAAGAAAATAGTTGTTAGGCATATAGTAAATAGTTGTCACAGAGAAGAAAAGGATCACCAAAAATAGTGGTACATTTTCCTTTAGTCTTAAAGTGATCAAGTGAAGTGAATTATTTCACAAATTCTTTAATACAAATTATTATGTTATGTCAAGGAATGAAAAGATTATAGGATATGGACAAAATGAGGTTGGTGAAAAGATTCTATTGTTTTTAAGAAATTCAGTGTTAGGCATGGTGCCAACCACAATAGTATCCACTCAGCCTATGCACAAATGGAAATTCTTGAATAGGTATGGATATCCACAAAATAATTACTAGAAGCTGATTTTGATCAGATATTGTAGTTCTAATTGCACTAACATGTATGCATAATATGGAAGCATACATAGGGCACACAAATACAACTTCTTCCATAAAATACTTCAAAAATTCCATGGAATGCAATTATTTTAAAATATTGTTAACAAAGTGTTGAAAGCTCATTTAGCAATTGTGATTGGCAAGTATAAGACACAACTATGCAGTCTTTGGCACCATCCTCACAAACTTGTGCAAATCTAATAGTAACTTGGTTCAAGGGTTCAATATGGGCCTCACCTCCAAGCATCACAATATCAGTGAGTGGTTAGATATATTGGATTCTTGAAATGATTCCATGATTCACACATGCCTTGAAACCTCCACACTAGATTGCATAAGTATCTTTCAACACAATTGGGATGATTGCACTTAAAGAATCTTGACATATGATCTGCATCTTAATGCACAAGGATGCATGCCAATCTTAGTAATTTTCACAACAATGCACAATACAATGCATAGCTCATTGCACCGTGTGCACAATACTAGGAATCAAGTCATGTCAATGCATACAATTCCTTGCTTCATGTACCACCTCTGTAGTGCCAAGAATCATGTTGTTCCCCCAAACATAGGTCCTAGCTTCATGCAACACCACTCATGCACTTAGAACCATGTTGCACAATACAAAGACATCACACATCTCTTGCATATCCCTTTGCTTCATGCATCACTCACTCAATGCCAAGGATCATGATGCATAGCTTCATAGGAAACTTTGTTTGAATTCTATGCCACATCTACACTTATGTGCATTAGCATATATTGGACGTACAATCTAAAACTTTGCGTACAATGTAGTACAACATCTTGGGACACTATGTGACAATTCAACACAACTTCTAGAACCATTTCATGCCACATCAACTTTAAAATAGGAAGCAATCAAAATTTTAACTATCGAGAGATGAAGTGATTCATGACATAGCTACCTTAATTGAGGATCAATTAAAAGCCTTGGTGCACCTTTATGTTTCAAAAAATGCCTCAAATAAATGTGATATCATGGATACCCGCTTTCCCATAATCACTTCAAGTCGTGCCTATGATGATGTGGGGCTTTCCCACATAATCACAGACATGACTTGAAGTGCTTGTAGGAGAGCAAGTATCATGTGAGATATCAATCATATGCTTTGCATTTTGTATAGAAATTTTCAAAAGCTTCTAATCATCTAAGATTGATTAATTACTATAGTTTGTTGACTAAGCATAACAATGATCCTTGGAGAATGCGGCTTGTGAATAAACATTACTACCTAGAGAAGGTTTTTGATGATTCAAATATGGAAGTACCATTTTCAAGGTGGCATCACAAAAATATGTTAGGGGATGCTTGGTATGTTTAGAGAGTCAATGATGTAAAATATGGTAATGGAATAACGGAAAAAATTCAATGATCAACAAATATTGCTATGAGCTATCTTTGTAAGTGTTGTTTCTCCCATGTGAGCTTGTTTTATTTTCAAGTCTTCATTTTTTAAATATTAGAGTTGTTAGATGTCACTTCTTCCTTACATTTTTATTTGAATACCTAAATTCTTTGTATGTACATTAACAAATTTTGAGAAAAACTAGTTTGAACAAGAGGAACCTTAACATATCAGTTGAATTGAATTTTCTAAAGAATCAATATATGTGACGTGTTTAATGAATTCAAGGAAGTAATCATGTAGAATATTTTCTTGTAGACCCTCTATACTTTGTCTTTGGCCATACTAAAAGAGCTGAAGATTTTCACCCGCTCTCCTGCAAGCACTTCAAGTCATGCCTGCAGTGATGCAAGAAAGCCCCGTATCACCACTGTCATGAATTGAAGTGCTTGTAGGAGAGTGGGTATCCATGATATCACATTTCTTTAAGACATTTTTTGAAAGAGTTCACTTTCCTTGTCTATGCTTCCACATTTTCATTTATGTCAAGTAGGGCACTTATAACTACAATATATGACAAAAAATGTTGCAACAATTATGAGAGTTTTGAATGTGTGAATCAACTATCAAGTGAAAAAAATGTTGCATAAAGCAGGTAAATGTTATGATGAAACATATAAAACTTTGAAAAATTCATGATACTACACACTATAATAACTCTTGATTAATTGGGCACACAATGACCCCAATGGTCGATCTTTTGCAATCTAATTTATGGATCAACATTTGTAGTCACTTCTTTGCTCCACCCACCCATTCTACCATAGGAATCCCAAGGAAAATAAAACAAACATGTAGAATTTTTATCATGGTAGGAAATATTAAGATTTGAATATCAAATTCCAGTTCTTCTAAAATAAGATATGGACAATTTTCATTCTTCTTTGGGACAATGTTCTAGATAAGATCCACAAAAGGTGATAGTTTTTCATCCTTTTTCTATACATAGAACTCATCTAGCCATAAATTTTAAAATAAAATACCAAAATTGAAAAGGATGTGGTGGTTGAATGATGGGTATACTTATTTGATTTTACAGAAGAGGAAGATTAGGGTGATAAACCAACCATATATTAATGTCCCCAGGAATGGATGGTATATGGAAGAGTACATTGCACTTAGTACCAACAATGCCCTCTAGACATTTTGCAAGGGGTGACATAAAAAATTGGTTGCAACCAGATAGGAAAAGAGTAGAGCAATCTAAACTTGCAATGCCTTTTCAGTTACCCAACAAAACTTTTTCTTTTTCTATAGGATGAGAAGAACATTTGTCATTTGAAAAACTATTTTACTTCATTGGATTGACTATTTATTTTGACTTTTGAATTTTATTGATATTACTTTTGAAATGGTTAATTAGGCCTATTACCGTTTCAATGAAATAACATTCCATAACTTGGAATGCATCTTTACACATCTCTATAATCTTAAAGTTCATACATTATATTAATTAGGCCTTATTGTAGGGAATTTAATGCTTTTTGTTTTTGTAATAGAATTGAAAAGACATTGTCTCATGAAAGATCCTACCCAAGAATGCCAAACAACATGATGTGCATTTTATTTTAAATTTTAGTGATTGTTCTCATGCATTTATTTTTATGGTTTTTGTGTATAATACTGATTTGAGCAACTATTTTCCATTTTGGCTAGGTGGCTATTGACAACATCTCACATGGAACATGTCCTCAATACACTCCTGATTACCTGTTCCTCCCCTAGATAATTTTGCACTCTGATCCCAGGTACTATCAATTGATAGAAATATATTTCTGACGTTGAATCTGTAGATGTTTTGAAGAGAGGTCTTATTTGTTGAGTAAATTTTGTAGGGCGCTGTAAAATTTGCACTGATGATGTATCAAATGGAGGGTGGTTGTCCAGTTGATTACAATGTCATCACAAGTCTCTTTCTTTAGGTAATTGCTTTCTAGTTGTTGTAAATTCATATATCTTATTCCTATTGATAAATAGCTTATGGTTTTTGATATGGAACTCTAAAGTTGAGGTGACTATTAAACTATCGCTCTTAATGTAATTTGTTTTGTTATATGATTATTTCTTGTAGTTCATGTATTGGGTGTAGATTCATGCATTAAGATGTTTGAATAGTTCAAGTCTTATGAAGGGCTATATTTCTTCTTGGGTGCATATTTGAGCTCCAAGTGATTTGACTTTGGGTTGTCACTTGTATCATTTTGTCATTGATATTCATTGATCTATTTGAAGAGGTAATTTTGTAGTAGCCTCAGAACCTTGTAATTATATGGTAAACTATATTTTCCATGTCATTGGCAGTGAGGATCTTGACATTCACTTCAAATACATTGAAGTAGTAGCCAAAACTGGACAAATCAAGGAGGCAGAATGTAGAACCAGAGAGTTGAACTTCTATGATGCTAAAAAGACAGAAATTTCTTATGAAAGCAAGACTTCCAGATACTCTTCCACTGATAAATGTTTATGATTACTTTGGATTTGTCCACTGTCATGTTCAATAAAGCTTATCAGTCAAGGTATATGTAGAACATAGTTCTCAATCCATATTGAGTATTCATGGCGTGAAGTTTACAAAGAAGTCTTTCATAGGACCCTTAGGCTTCATTTTTCAAGTAGTTCTCTCATGTTTTGGAGCTGTGTAAGCAAAGAATAGAGCATTGTAACTCAATTTTCTTAGTCACAGCACTGAGAAACACACTTTGTAACACATTTTTCAAAGCAAAGACATATTTAAGTCTTGTATCTACTATATGAACACCTTTTCTCAATAAAATTTTAGTATTTTTCCTTCTTAATAGCCATTTCATTATGTGTAAATGAATGATTGATTATGTTTTTTTGTGTTTTATGTTTAAACCTCAAAAGCATTGCCTCATTTCCAACACTTTTAGGGAGAAATCAGCTATGAACCAAAAAAAAAAAACTACCAATTGACTAAATATACTACCAATTGATAAAAATCAATAAATAAATATGACTAAAAGTATATGACTAAATATACTACTAGTTGATAGAAATTAGTGAATAAATATACTATCAACTGACATAAATCAATGAATAAATATGACTAAATCAATGACTAAAAATATACTACCAAATTGATCAATCAAAACAACCAAATAAATGACTGTCAATAAACTACTAATGGTCATGTGACTAAGCTCAGTGAATAATATGACTAAATATATGACTAAATCAATGAATTAATATACTACCAAATCAATCAATCAAAACGACCAAATAAATGACTAAAATTGGTTTAGTCGTAAATTTGGCCATGTTATAAATGACTGGAAATAAACTACTAATGGTCATGTGACCAAGTTTAGTCATTTACAAGTAGTTTTTAGTAGTTTTTTTAATCACATATTGCTATTTATGTACTAGTGGTAAGACCTAAAAATAAAAACCTTCATATGTGTATCCAAATCTCAATGTGTGGACCCCAAAATTCTATGCCAATGGGAATCCATGCTTTGCTAACATCTGGAAACTTATCTTCAACACCGTAAGGCCAAATAATCATCCATGAAGAAATGCAAATTCTCCCACACAAACAGACTATACAAAGAATAATTGTAATATGCCAGGCCGAACTCTATTACTCATATCTCTCAATCCATTTTCCCCAACATGATGAAATCATGGAATTAGGTATATCTCACATCCAACAAAATGATGTTAGAAGCACAAAGTAAAACCTTCATAAATGTAGAGTGGTGTAGACCCAAAAACTGACACACTATTACACTGAACTGGTAGATTTGACACAGTCAAATTTCCACTCAACTGATCTTTCTGAACCAAATCAAGATTGTAAAACAGTCTTCCTTAACAACTCCAAAACCTGTTAGAAATGATCAAAATAATCCACAACAATGCTGACATCAATGGCAACACTACATTCATTTTCTATGTACCTTCCATGCCCATGTTTCCAAACAACATCATCAATTCTAAACTTCCTCAACCTTGTAACATACTAAATAAAATACCATAATCATAATATAATTCAATAACAAGTCTAAATTCCTCAAAAAATTAATTATTAATGTATAAAAATTCAATAATATTCTTTCCAAAATGACATTGAATTTATATATTAATCTAATTATAATAATATTTTCATATATATTATTTTTCACTAATGCAAATCAAATTTGTTTCTAAACAATTTTTTTTAATTTTACGAATAAAAAATTAATTTGTAACCACTTTATTTTTGTTTCTAAACACCTATCTCTCTTATTTTTGAAGTTGTTTGAAGAATAAAAATTCAGCCAAGTTGTAAGTAATTGTTGTTGAGTTTAGTAGTTTTCTCATAATGGTTTTCAAATTATAGTTTTTATAACTTTTCCTACTATAGGTACAAAATTATTTATTTTAATTAATATATTTATATTCATCAATAATAAAATTTATTTTAGGTTAAAATTTATATAAATATATGTGTAATGAACCATTATATTTTATGGCAACCTAGAACCACCCTAACTTCTAAGCAAGAGGAAATAAAGGGTCTTTTTCTTTAATTTCCTCATTTGTTTGTGTTGTAGGTTGGATAAGAGGAAGGAGTTGAAATAAGCATATTGCAACTCTTTTGGCTTAGTATGATTTCATAAAATTCTTATTTGGTTCTACTCTCAAGTTTGTTTGTCAAATCATTTTAGTTTTGAAAAAGAAAAGATAATAACATGTTTTAATTAGAACTTCTAATTGGTTTACTAGGTTGATCTAATTTTTAGATATGTCATACCAATATCTATAATAAAAACTCTTTTTAAATTTTATCTCCTAATTATGTGTCTATCATTTTATGTGATCTAAAAAATATAATACTATTTTATTACAGATCTTACTATTATGAAAGAGGATGTCAATGTTTTTTAATAACTTACAATTGATGATCCGAGTTAGTAAATTTTTTGAATATGTTGTTTTGAGATAAATAATTGAAAAACCTATTAAATTATATATTTAAATATTATGTTTATAATTTTTTATGATAAAATCTATAAGATTGTTTTATAGCAGTTTATTGTTTGACATAGGGGCATTAATGTTTTTGATAGAGGAAAAAACAAGTTTTGAAGGGACCCAAAACCCTTTACAGTAAAAAACAAGGCTGTAGAAAGAACAACTAACAACCAACCAAACACCAGTCCCCAACAAAGACCCGTTAAGATTTACATTTAGAACTACTCATGTGGGAACAGAGAATCATATCAGAAGAAGACCTAGAGAAATTTGCTTTCTTTCCCTTAACAATAGTCCAACCTTCTTCCACTTGTGCTGCCTTACTCTGCCAAGCCAACACACAATTTTCCTGAAGATGAATGCCCGCAGTCACCGTCTCGGGGATTTCATCATTAATGTTTAGTGCAGACAAAGGCGAAATAGAGGAACCACTAGAAATGATAGCCGAAGCGCAGTCACTAGGAGTGGCATTCATAGCCCCAATCTCACGATCTTTAGGGGTTTCAACATGATGTTCAACTTCAACAACCCCACCATTTGAAACATCCAAAGGGGAACGAGCTTGTGATTCCGAAGCAACCACCTCAAAAAAAATCTTATGTTGATCAACAATCTTCTCAGTCGTATAATGCTATTGAGAGGCACCTTTCCACCGTGAAGTCGATGCATTTTTCTCAAATCCACATTGTGCAGCAGTGTGACCTGTTTTAAAACATCTTCTACAAGGGAAGGGAATCCCTTCATAGTCCAAGGATTGGACCCAAGATCCCTTAGAAGTTTTAATTAAAATCTCAGCAGGCAACCCTTTTGAAACATCCATTTCAACCAAAATTCGGGCAAAGGTGGAATGAAGTAAGTCAAAAGTAGCAGAATCTACCAACAAAAAATCACCTAGGGCATAACCCACTTCTTCCAAAAGGGGATCAATCCATAAGAGGAGAGGAAGGTGAGGCATCCGAACCCAAATCAGGATCTTGCTAAAAGTTTTAGAAGTAGGGTTGAAGTCAGCATGCCAAGGCTTAATCATCAACAAAAATTTATTCTCCCAGCTAAAAAAATTGTCACATAAGATAATGTTTCTGTCTTGAGCATTGTCAAACTTAACCACAAAAAACCCCTTAGCCGTGGGGAAAATAAAAACTTTACCAGAGATTAGAGGCTGCCATTCCTTGGAAATCCAAGGGTGCAACTGAGGAAGGTTGGTCCAAAAGCCCTTAAATCGACAAATCACTCTAGTTATAGAAAGCTCAGAAATGTTCTCCTCTATTTCCTCTTCTGTCTCCACCTTTAGAGCCACTGAAACAACATTGGAGATGGGGATGAAGCCTCCAATCATCGACCTTCTAGACTGGAGCCGTGCAACAGACCTGGCCTTAGCCACATGGCCGCAGCCCCTGCTACGACCTCCGCTAGACTCTGTTCCAGTTTCTTTCGCAGTAGAAGAACCATTACGGTCATTCTGGGAGCCATCCTTGCCTCCAACGCAAGAGCCATTAGCACCCAATGCCAGAGAAGGGAATCCATGGGACACCTCCTGACTAGGGTTTCCATGAATCGCCACCATTGATTTCATTTATAATAGGGGCATTAATGTTATAACCATAAATTTTGGTTAATCAAATGGGTTAAGTTGATTCAAATAGAAAAATACTTAATGAACCATACATTTAAAAGTATTTCTAAAACCTTCATATATAGTTACAACTATATACAATTTTTAAAAACTCTACAATAATTAATAGATAAAATGCACATAAAGGAAAATAATGAATACTCTACAAAATGTATTTATTTCTTTCTATTTTTACAATATAATCTAGTACAAACCATATAAATCTATTACAATAAAACACTAGTTACATTTATTTCAAAAATATTTCAAAATTTCACCATTTTTATAATGATATTAGGCATCTTCACTTGCAACATAAAACATGGTTATCCATAATAATCTCCACAAGCACATAGACCTAAAAGCAAAAACAAGGAAAAACAACTTGGGCCAATGGGCTCTCCACCCAACCATAGGGTTGTAAATCCAACCCACTCCCAAGCAAAAGGGGTCACATAACCAAATCTAGGTTTATCCACAACATAATGCAATCCGCATAAACCGCATAGCTTCTCTCATGTCATTCACATTGCACATTTATGGCTTTATTTCACATTATAATAATAACCCATCAAAAAATTACAACACAAAGGATGCCTCTTGGAATCCTTAATAGGAGGAGTGAGGACTCATACATAATAAGGGGAAAAATATCTCACAAATTGATTCACATTTGAAACCCACAAAAAATCTTCTTAATCTCATTTGTATAGAAACTTTCATCCACCCAAAAACCCCTTATTACTCTCACAAAATCACATATTGGACTCTTATCCAAGAGTAATAGAATGGAGGTACTCTTATCCAAAAATTGAATTCCATGTAGGAGCCTTAACCACTCAACCCCTATTACAAGGAGGACCAAACTCTCTCAAGTGTGGTCAACTCCACACAACACAAAATACATAAAAACTACAAAATATCAAATTTTCCCTTTACACAAAACACATCACAATTCCAAAAGCTACAACAAAATCACATACATAAAGATGCAAAACCCTTACAATCTTTCACATACATAGAAATGCTAAAATATTGAAAAGATGGCTCAAAACCCTACCTTAAAATTGCTTTCCAAAGATTTGAAAATTTGAAGAATAAAACCTCAAGGCTTTCCTTTCCAATTCTTCCTTTCTCTTCTTCCCAAAATTACTTCCTCCTTTCAACTTTCCCTTCCTCGGCACCTCCTTTCTCTCACCTTCTCAACTCTCCAAGATAGAAAACATTTCAAAGAAATGGAAAAAAACAAAAAGATGAAAAGCCCCCCCACACTCTAAGAAAATAAACCTATAAAGAAAAGGAAAAATAACTTCTTTTCCCAAGCACCCAATCAACTAAGCAACTCATAACTTCACCACTTTTAAAACATGAGAACTATTTTGGCAATTGATTAGCTACCTTCTATTATGTAACCATTATTTTTATTTTCTCAATGTAACAAAAAAGAGAAATATAAGTGGGTTCTAAACACTAATAAAAGTATTTTATAAGGTAAAATAACCCCTAACCTATAAATTTATCATCTAGGAAATTTTTTAGAGTATTAAAATAAAATTTAAACCACATAAAAAACCATATAATCATAAAAAATAAACATACTAAAAGATAAATCAAAAGATAAATAAAATAAACTTCCACATATACATATGATCACACAACATATAAAACAATGTTTTACAACAACACATTACATGACCTTATTTCTTCATACGAGATGATGTCAACATTTCACAAGAGATAGAAAAATAGAAGTAGCTATGTAACCTCGTCCACCATTGGCAAAATTCACTTGATCACTTAACAAAAAGGTCTAGTACATCACATGAATAAGTATAGCTGAAACAACTATTATGAATTAAGATAATATTTCAAAATAGTAATCAATTAGGAAATCAAATCTAATAACCATAACATTTAATATATGTAATTGTCATCTTTGCAATATCCACTCACATAATCACTTAATGAAATCAAATGATAACTCCATCTAATTAATAATATATAAGTCCATCATTTAATAATAATCATGATAGTCAAGACATCTATATGAGTATAAGAATAAAATCTATTTATTAAACAACTATCATCCATGAAAATCTTAAATATAATGTCAAACAATAAACACATGAAAATATCCAATATCAGTCATGGTAAAAATAAAGAACATAAAGAAATTTGGAAACATAGAAGTGGGGGGTCTCACATATATGAAATAAATTATCATCCACAAAACTCTTAAATAGTTCAATCATATAAACAAAAAATTCATGCAAGAGTCAACAAAGATGAGATCTCACATTACCTGAATTGTGGCCTCATCTCTTATGGTAACAAGGTATTACACTTACAAGATTTAATTCCTAAGAAACTCATTCAGGAACTAACAAAAAAATCAAAAGACCCATAACAGTTAAAATATATAAAAACCAAGCCACAATGTCTAAAAATATTTCCTCTATAAAATTAAAATAAAATCAAATTACACCATAATTAATGCTCTTGAAATATGAAATATAAAATGGACATTTGTAAGGCCTCATGAAATCAGAAGAGTATAAGAGTACTTAATATTCTTACAGAGTGATAACAATCAGACTTAGCAAGTGAATTTAACACTATCTTGTCCGTAATGATTCCATTACTAAATTCAATTTCATATCACTAGACATCCCAATGTTTGCATCTAGTTCTGCACTTTGTGCCATTAAAATTTGAAGTTAGTGGGACATCCATATATTATTGGTGATTGAGCCCGGCATCTGTATATTCTTCGTCCCTTGTGTCCACAACACAGACATTATTCCCACAAATAAGGCAAACCAAATCCAATTCCCACCATCGAATAAGCTATCGTTCATCCTCAAATAAGTAAAACCATGTAAGGGTCTCATGCTGGAATTTTTTATAATTTGTTCGTATGCAGCTCGCTTGTGGTGAAAAATTTTGCATTTTGTGAGAGAAATGATCGTGGTTAAGTGTGATCTGACTGTTTCGATTGCTCCTTCTGATGTGGGTTGTTTCAACCGCCTTCATCTTCCTCTTGCGCATCGGCAGCTTATGCGCAACAAGTGTAGGCATCCAACACCGAAGGTGAATAGGGAGGGAAGATGGTCTCCTCCTCCTCAAGGCGCCCTAAAAATTAACACGGATGGCTCTTCTTGTGGAAACCCTGGTCATGCTGGTATTGGTGGTGTTGGTCGGGATAGTTCTGGGGATGTTCAATTCATTTTCTCTATTTATAAGGGTCTTCATACTAATAATCTTATGGAGGCTCAGGCTATTTTACTGGCGGTGGAGCGTGGCAGCCGGTTGGGGTGGCGCAGGATTATGTGTGAATCTGACTCCCAGGTTGTGGTGAACTTGCTAAATAGGCGGAGGTTAGATGATGTCAGTTGGCACCTGGCTTTGATTATTGAACAAATTCTCAATCTTTGTGTTTCTCTTGAGTTTGTTACTTTCACTCATATTCCTAGGGAGTGGAATGGTGTAGCTGATTGTTTGGCTAAATGGGCTTCTGATCATTTTCTTGATTGGAATTTGGTTGATCGGGGTCAATTACCCCTGATTTTTCTCAACAGTTGGACCATTTGGTGGAGCTGGATAAGGCTTTGTAATGACTCTGCTCTGTAATTTTCTTGTGTTTTAATAAATTTTTACCCCTCTTTTATGTTAAAAAAAAAAAAAACAGGGAAGAGCATTCTCCTCAGCCATAGCAACACCACTTTTCCTAGTTGCATCAATAACCTGCTTCACCAACTCCTCTGGACAGCAGTTTTCCGAGTCTTTCATTTCAAGGCAAGTAAAATTAAAGATTACTTTATGTCTAGAAAACATATTAGCTATGGGAAGATAACCATCATTAAATACAGTATTGTAATATCCTGCAGTTAGCTCTGGTGCATGGGATCTTGTTCCATAATGCCAATGGATGCCAGCCACTTTAGCAGCAAGTTTTGCACCTGTGCCCTTAAAAATGGGTACAGCAGTTGCCAGGATTTTATCACCATGGTGAAGAAGCATGTCAGAATACCATTTGAGGAAAAACTGCCCATAAGGTGAATTCCAGTCCCCACCTTCACTTTTGAAGAAACCGGTGTCCTCTGGCGACTTGTTATAGTCACCTGCATTGCTTGGTGGATGACCCCATTCTTTATGCCCAGCAGCTTCAGCAGTGGCTTTAAGGTTAGACAGCATATACTGCAATTATACATGCCAAAAGAAATGATTTTCAAGAATGAAATTATATTAACGTCAACATATACCAGAAGTTACAATAGACAACAATGGAGTGAAAGAAATCCTGTAAGATGATGTTAAAAATTAAACCCAGACAAGGAAGGAATTGGTAACGACCTAACATGTGACTATAAGATAATTCCAAGTACAAATAACCAAGAGGAATGAACTCCCAAGTTTGAATGCCCATACACTATTGGAGATCGACAGTACAAATACTAAACCACAGGACTCGGTGACAGCAATGTCACACATAAAGATCTGAGGTTGGAAGGTCAAAGCTTCCTCATCCAATGCATATGACGTTATAAGGTCTATCACAGAGCACCCATAATTAAGAGCCTATTTTTCAACATAATTTTTGTCAATAAAAATAAAACACTGTTTATTGCTTTTGAACATGGATGAGGTGTAATTATCAACGTAATTTAAAGGACTATATTAAACATTCTCGAAGAGAATATGGAGCTCCTTCCAGAAACTCTCTTAAGATTTAAGACCAATGAATCGGGAAGGAAAGAGACTTAGAATTTGATCCATACCTTATCATAACATTGAAAAGCTCCAATTCCAGGGAATGTCCATTTCGCTAGTGGGTAAGAAGGATATCTCAACTCTCCTGCAGGACCCATTCCTACATGGACTTCCTGCATCATCCATTGTACTTATGAAAGTAAGTAATTCGGTGATATTGCATGCCTTCAAACGATCCAAATTTATTAATCAACATATTCTCAATGTTCTGTGAATAGGTTTCCTGCACTGAAAATATCTATGAGCTATTTCTATTCAATTAGTTAATTGCTTACAAAATTTTCAAATAGTAAGTTCACAAATATAAAGTTTCATGAATAGCATTAACCAATTTCTTATATAAAAAGCATGTAGCATACGATCTTATTAAATTTCTTAAAAGTTGCAGTATCTTTCGCAAGTCAATGTATCTCCTTAAATATCAGAAGTCGTGGTGCTCCTGTGATAATATTCATCCCTTAAAATTCAAGCGATTGGGTACCTATTCAAGCTATTTCTACATAAGCATTAAAAGCTACTCTGACCTGGTTATCTTTAAAAAGTAGTAGTAGTTGAGGAGCCTTACAACAATAGTCTCACCAAGGTGTTCGTTGAAGTTCTCTTTGAAGCTTCTCATAAAATCAGCATAGCATTGAACAGGGGTTCTCCCTTTTAAAGCAGGACGACTGTCACTTCCCAATGAAACATACTCACAGTTTAAAAAGCTGCCCCAGCGATCTGTATAGGCCAGGTCCTTATCTTTGCCAATTTCTTCAACCACCCATTTGGGCAAAGGAATACTGCACAATAACAACAATAACAACCCATGCATCCTTTCAACAATTATCACTAATTAAAATATAAAAGTATTTTCTTACACAGAAAAAAAAAATATCAAAGAAAATTTATTATCTTCACGAAATCACTTCCAAAACAGGTTCAAAATACCCAACATCTTGATAGGCTAACAGACCCCTTTTACACTTGTCATCCCTGTAGGGATAAACTGATGCCAAAATCATATATAATTAATATCTCAAAATGACTAATGTTATTTTGTGCAAATGGGTTTCTGCAGCTCAAAACTATTAGCTATAGGGGAGACGGGCCCATAGTGGAGCGGGGTCTAATAGTAGGGACAGAAGTAGTCTTTAGTGGGCCCCATAGTGGAGCGTCTTAATATTCAATTACAAAACATTTTTTATCCATAAAGTACACAAACTGACAAATCATGTGATGCCACATTAACGCACCAATAAAACATGACTTAGTGCACACTATCGGTCTCACTTTTTTTTGGGCCTTTTTGGATACCTCAACAAAAAGCATGTTGATGTGGCATCATATTTGATGGTGTGGCCCTAAAACAAAATATAGAAGCATGTGAGTTGCCAAATAAACTATTGTACAAAATTGGGAGTGATTTGAAATTTCCACATAAGATTTTGAGAAACGCGAAGTTAGAGTGCTCCACTATGGACCCCTCTCCCCTATTGTACTGAAGAAAGTACATGTTTTATACTGAGTTACCCCTACAGTGGTTCAACTCTTGAGGAGTTGATTCATTAGAACCTATTTTATGAGATTGAACCATTTTTATAAAGAGATGTTGGCATAGACCCGAAGAGTTGCAACTGAAACTCAAAAAGACAATTATACAAAAGTTTTTTTAACCATTTCTGATATAACCAATAATTTCTTTTTTCTAACTAGACAAATCTCAAATACTTTGTTCACTTACTTGACAGGATCTCCAACATTTCCTCCACACTGATGGAATGACATGACAGTCTGCACTTTTAATCCTTGATTTCTAATCATTTGCACAAGTTTTTTATAGGCAGTCCAAATATACTTGCCAGGAGTATCCTCCTCGACAATTCCCCACCACACATCCATCATGACTCCTTCAACACCAATACTCTTCAAGGCCTTCAAATTTTCCATGAATCTTTTTGGTGTATGAACGGTATGCTTATCTGTGATAATGTCCAGAGGCAGCATAACAAACACTGGAACCCTTATAATTGGGCAAGCCTCAGTATCAGCTCTTCTATGATTTGAAGCATTCTCTGATTCATTTCCATTAGAGGGAGCATTTGCCATTCTAATTTCTGGGTGAAAAGCAAAATCTCAGACGCAGATTTGATGATACTTCTTCTGAAGACTTACAACTCAATGGTTACTTTTGGTATGTAGACAATTCGCTTGTCATGTATATAATGATGGTGTTGATTAGTAAGCATCTCGGCAACGAGATAAAGAATTTATTCTTTTACAATTATTTCTGAGAGCAGTTCGCTTTAATTATTCGATAGGGACCCTCAAAGATGAGTTTGCTTTAATTATTCGATGATATTGATAGGCACTTTCAAAAATTAAAGAATATAATTGTAATGGTAAAAATTGCATTCTTTTCTAATTTTTCTTTTTTTAGTCAAATTCTTCTTTTTTTAAAATTATTATTTAACGTAGGTTTTTTTTAATTATTCAATGTTTTTATTCGATGTTCTTGATAGGAACTTTCAAAGATCAGATAAAATCTTTACTCTAAGAATATAATTGTAATGGTGAAAATTGCATTCTTTTGCAATTATTATTGAAAGCAGTTTGTTTTAATTGTTTGGTACTAATGAATAAGAACTTTCAAAGATCAGATAAAATCTTTAGTCTAAGGAATATGATTGTAATGGTGAAAATTGCATTCTTTTGCAATTATTCCTACAAGCAGTTTACTTTAATTGTTCGATGCTATGGATACGAACTTTCAAAGATTAGATAGAATCTTTAGCCCAAGGAATACAATTGTAATGGTGAAAATTGTATTCCTATAAGCAGTTTTCTTTAATTATTCGATGCTATGTATAGGAACTTTCAAAGCTTAGATAGAATCTTTAGCCCAAGGAATATAATTGTAATGGTGAAAATTGCACTATTTTGCAATTATTACTATGGGCAGTTTGCTTTAATTATTCCATGCTATTGATTGGAACTTTCAAAGATTACATAAAATCTTTAGTCTAAGGAATATAATTGCAATGGTGAAAATTGCATAAGTATAAAGGTATGCTTTTTTGTTAGTTTTGAATAGAGTGTTATAAAATGTTATAGATAATTTATAAGTTATATATTGTTCACGATTTTACATATTTTGATCTATATTATTATTGATATTCAAAGATTCATTCTTTAATATATTATTCACATCTTAAATAAAATCTACAGGTGTGGATTTGACCCAAGTGATTTTTGTAATAATGGATCTAATCCTCAAACATTCAAAAATTCAAATTCAAATTTTAGTCTTACCAATAATTTCACTAGTTGATGTCAACCAACCTAATACACATTTTGTTGATTTGTGGGCTTGGTTGGTGTATTTAAAATATTCGTTTATTTTTAAAGAATTCCTATGGATTATATCTAGAGTTTAATTTTCAAATAGAATAATCTATAGAATTATTTGAGAAATACATCAATGCATCATCCTAGGTCTATTGCATGCTTGCTAAATATCTTCAATCTTCCACTTAGAGTTGTAAGGATGTCTAATAAATATTTGACCAAGGAGAACTTGACCCTTGCAATCTAGCTTATTCCTCAAAGGTGTTTATAAATACAACCTATCATTCTTTCTGCATTCTTCAACCATCGAGCTAAGTACATTTATTTTCTATTTACATTTCTCATTACAATCATTAGCTCAATATTCAAATGTTAGCTCTTATTTTTTATAGGTTAATTACAAATTATGTGTGTTTTATTAGATTATCCTAGACTATATTTAAGGAAAGTTATTTTTCCTTTACATTGTAGAAATCCCATTCAATCCTACACATCCTAACCTTCTTCCAGGCTTTCCAATTTATACTAATATTGTTTTGATTTTTTTACATATTCTTAATGTCACTTATGGTTTGATCCTATTTTTATTACATTTTTAGATTAGGTTTTGGTATACGTAGCAAGTTATATTTTATCCTACCCTCCCACCCTAGGATATCCAATCTTTATGGAACCTATTAGAATTTTCTCCAATATTGATTTACACACATTTATTCCAGATTATGACACATTTCTATCTTTCCTATCATATGACACATATCCTTGATATGCTTATGGAATTTTATGCAACATATATATACATATTTTATGTAGAAGTTTTATTCTATCATATCCCATACTGTCCTCTTGCATTAAGATTATTAGTGATAATGCTATGCTCTTATAAATGTTTGGTTTGTTTTTTCACACATTGCATGATGATCCTATGCCTTGTAATAATGATGATATATACAAATAAAGGATTTATCATGTGATTTATTGACGAAATAGATTAATGTATCAATTGATTATACATATTTAACATCTTATGATAGTTCCATATAGATTCATGTTCCTTACATGGATAAACTTTTTTCATACATGATGTGAGATAATTGATGACCAAAATTTTACATCTCATATTGAATCTATGAATAATTATCTTTCACATAGTTTTTCTTTATATGATGATAGCTTAAATGTATTGATGATACTTTATTAGATTCTCATGTTGATACACCAACTGTTGTTATATCATATATTGCATGTTGACACTACTATTGGGATAGGTGCATCATACACCTTACAATTCCAATGTTCAAAATTAATTAATTAATATTATATTTATTTATTATTTGCGAATGATTTACTATGACATGTATAATGGGATATCTCGTCATGAAGGGTGTGAAAGAATATTTGTGATGAAGATAATGGCATAAGAGATATTTTGATGTGTAAGATCATGATTGTGGGGGAGTTATATTGTTGCTTGGAATCTTGACCAACTATATGATGCAACGTGTAACATATTTTGAGGGAAATTAAAGAGCCATCATAGAGCACCCAATTTAGTGAATGTATTATGATGGAGTCATTGAGAATTATGACAACATAGGAACATCTCCAATATTTAGGATTCTGACTCATCATGGAGGAGGCATTCAAATTTCGTCCCTAGATTTGGGCACCATATTTGGGTCATGTCATTGGCTCATGGTTTGTGGTTTACTAACTATGGTTTCATTTATTGAATATCCTATATGCTAGGTGAACCAAAAGAAAATATGTTGGGAATGATGGAATGGGGGGTTCACTAATAAAATTTGAGGTTTTTATGGATCTATCTTCTTTCGTTCATTAGGAAATGAGATCCACGCAAAGAATTGACTTACAACCCTAGGTGAGTCAACTCAAGATGTGAATCTTCAGATTTCCTTATGATTGAGGATGGGGGTCAAGGTCAAACAACACTTTCGGGAGAAAAACTAAAAATAGTAAAGCAACTCCCAAATGCAATCTAACACTTGAAACAAAAATATTAATAGGACTAGAAAATAGATTATAGATCTAAGAATGGAAGAAACATGTGTACCAATCACCAAAAGTTCTTTTTTAAGCTGATCTGGGACTCATTCACCCATGGGCGAACAAATCCAAGTATAGAGGTTTCAACAATCTTTTAGAAGCCTCTAATGTAGATTTTTAGCTTTTGATTTGTCTAGGTTTCATAGTCAAAATGTTAGAAATAACTTTAGGATTTGAGTTTTCATGAGATGCCAACTTTGAAATTTTTTGCAACTTTGACAACTTCCTCAATCTTTCTCTTCAAAAGGTCTTCAATCCTTCTTCAACCTAAATATGAAAAAAAAACACAAGAGGGAAAAATTATTTGGTTTTGGTGAATGGGGGTTTTCCTTGGTCAAACCCAATTTTGGTAATTAAACTTTGAAATGGGTGATCCCACAATGCTGGTTTACAATTTTCGGGAGATCCTGATTTTGCTAAAATCACATATTTTTAGAAAATATAATGATTTAAGCCTTGAAAAGTTCCATTTAAAGGATTCCAATTGGAGTGAATTTGATTGAACCACCTTAGATCAAACCCCCTTGGATAGAACCCCACTAGTTTTAAACCATACCTATAATGAAATCTCCTTTACACCTATCAAAATGTTGATTAAAAACCACTTTTGATTTACCTTTTGGGGGATCAAATGAATTCATTTAATTTTTTTGTATGTAACTATCCTTATTATAAGATTAAAAAGTATAATTTTAAATAAATTTAATTTAATTATTATATTTACTTTTTATTTCTGTGAATGTAGGTTTTTCACTAAAAATCAAGCTCTTTGTTCTACACATGGAAAAATAGCAGATTATAAAAAAATTGAAAATATTAGTGCACTAGATATTGAAGTCCTTGATCCAACAATTTTTTGAATTTCATACATTTAAAAAGTTTATGTTGTAGATAATCCTATGTCTAAATTGTAATTGGTTTGACTTCGAAACTTTATTTAGAAAAAATATTCAATAAAACACTATGGAACCAAATGAAAGCACTAGATATCATAGTTACAAATCTAAATTCAAAAAAATAGAATTTTATCCTTCATTGAAAAAAAATTATGTTGTATACGGTGAGCATCACTCCTTAAAAATGGTGTTTACTGAAAAAAACTAGTTTTTGAAGGAGATGGAAAAAGAAGTGCAATTTGATTCCAAAAAATTGAAAAAAATATATTTAGAATCTAAAGATAAAATGTCACAAATCACTAGTTTCCATCATCTTCAAATTCCTCACGGTTTAGCCATTATAGGTGCCCAAAAGTGAAGATTTAGTTAGAAAAAATCAGTTCAGTGTCCAGTTTGGCAAAAAATTATAAACCAGTATTGTGAGATCACCCAAATGAAATAATGAAACATGAAAGAGGGAATGGAGAATGAAAAAATCTATGTTACCACTCAATAAACCCTTGAAGAAACCTTCAAATAGAGGTCTGCAACTTGCATGGAATGGCTTCAATGGATGTGAATCTTGATACTTGAAATAATGCTTAAAATAGTGCTTTGAATGTTTGATTTGATCTTGAAACCTACATCACAATGTTAGCTCCAAAAAAATGTATGATGCAAGGAGAATTTGACATGATGAATGGATATTGATTTTTGCAATAAGTCTCTAATATTTCTGCTCTTGAATGCTCTTGATCACCAACTTTTCTCTTGTGAAATTGCTCTTGAATTTCTAGGTGAAACTTAGTAAAATAGCCTTGTATTTATAATTACTCATCCTTAATTTCTTGAAAAATTAAACATTACAAGAATAAATTTAAAATTTGAATTTAGGATCATAAAAATGCCACCAAAACATGATTTAAAAATGGGTTGCAAGTCCTAGTGAGGACCCATTCATCCCTGGGCGAATGGGTCCCAAGTCCCTATTCCTAGAACACACATTGCTCAAGGTGTTTAATTATGTATTGGCATTAACTATTGTTGGGTTTCCCCTTTGAAAAATGTAATTTATTAGGTTTGTAGATGCATAATAGGGCTTATTAAGGTATAACTAAGCTCAATTTAATTAAGAGGGCCCAAATAAGTGTGAAAATGTAAAGAAATAGATTTAACAACACTAAATTAAGGAATCATTAAGTCCATTTTAATAAGGAGGACCAAAACAAGTGAGATGGAATTTAGTTGAAAAATGGGTGCTCTTATGGTTTAAGGTCCATAGAATGTCACTTTTCTCCAACTAACACTCAAGGATTCCCTAGAGATCTCAACCCAAGAGTGGAATAAAGGTAAGAGATTTGCTAAGGGACTATCCTAGAATATGATTTCAAATTAAAAGAGGGGTTCACTACCAAATCTAAACTTGGAAAAGACAATGAAATGAAAGATGTAATGCCAAACCCTAATTCAATTCAATGACCTATAAATTGGCTTAAAAATGCAAACAAAATAGAATAGAAAGGTAGAGAGATGAATAGTGTGCACCTAGAAATCTGGAAGTGACTAAAAGGAGCTTTGAAATTCTAAAAATTATAACTTTTTGACCTAGTGGGATTCATAATGTTCACCATTCTGGGCAAATTAGTCCTGGGCAGTTCTATATTTTTGTACAGAAACAAGTTTCGGGAAAATTGGTATACAAATCTACAAAAATATTTGAAAAAAACCTATAGTGGGACTCATTTTCCACTTGTGGTGAATGATTCTAGTTTAGATTTTTTGGAAATTCAAAGTATGAATCTGCTCTTCTTAGTCTGCTCAATCTATTCTTTTAGGTTCCCATATTCAAAACTCTAATTTCAGGGTTGTAGATGTCCTTTTAGTGAAGATTATGACCTTGCAAATGGGGAGACAACTCCAACAAGCTTGTAACCTAATATTCAATGATCTTCAAGTCTTCAAAGTACCTAGATCTACAATCACACAAAGAAAGAGAGAGAAAGTGGTGACTGTTAAGGGATAGGGGTTTTCCTTGGTCAAACCCCTTGTAGGTAATTAAAACAAATGAAGATACAATGAAATGAAGGTATGAAACATGAATCATGGATAATGATACCTTGAATTATGGGAACTTGTAGATGATGTCTTGTGAATTTTCAACTTAACATGAAATGACCATGAAGGATGTAGATCTTGATCTTTTACAATAGGAATATAACAATGCTTGGTCTTGGATCTTCAATGTTACATCACAACACTAGCTCAATAACATGCTTGATGCTTGATATGCTTGACATGATGATGAATCTTGAATTGCTACAATAATTGATGAATAATCTGCCCTTGAAGACACTTGAATACCCTTGTGGATGCTTGAATTCTTTTGTGAACTCAATTTGTTATTATGAATTCTCTCACAAAGGTATTGGGTGAAAATGATTGAAAGAACCTTGTATTTATACTCAATTATGTAAGAATTCCTGAAATTACAACACTACAAGCCAACATTAGATCTAGAGAAGGACAAAATCCTGCCAAGAATTTGAATTAATTTTAATTTTGGGCCACAAGAGAGGTTATGATTGGTGTCAGGATTATCCTTGAAAAGATGCAATAAATGAGGCTTGTGGATGCAAAATAGAGCCAATTAAATCATAATAAATCCCAATTATTAATGACAAGCCTAGAAAAGTATGAAAGTGTGTTACAACACTTTAAAACACTCCAAATAAGGCCAAGTTAAGATTGATTATGATTAAAGTTATGTTTATTATGCTTAGTTAATTGATAAAACCTTAGAAAAGTGTGAAAGTGTGTTTCAACACTTCACAACACTTTTGCAAGGAACCATTAAATTACATTAGTTCACAAGGGCCCAAGACCTAATGTGAATGTTTTATCCACATTGCAACACTAAATTAAGGAAACATTAAGCCAAAATCCACAAGGAAGGCCCAAACAAGTGCAAAAATGCAAAGGGATACATTTTACTACACTACAAAGGGATACATTTTTCTACACTATACTAGGTGCTTGGGTTGGAGCTATGTATGGTTGTATGATTGATTGATAGGTATTTTTATGCTGTTGAAATTGATCTAATTTTATATGGTGGTAACTCCTATAATGAAACATCCTTTAATATTGTATTGTAACCTTTATTGCTAACACTACAATTGGATCATATTTTGGAGTGTGAGGTTTTTCTCTTGAAAGGGTTCTCCCCATGCAAATAATATTTTTATAGTATAATATTTTATGTATTCTCTTATGTAAATGTGAGAATAATTATTTTTACACATAACTCCCATCAAAACTTAGTGTAGGAAATGTATTTCACACCATTTCTCCCTTTCAACTATGAATCTAGTAAGGAAATTTTGATGATGATTATGATGGGTCTAGTGATGCATCCTTATATGTGAAGTCTTTCTTGCTTGATAATGCACATAGATGATTATATTTTATCGATTAGTGATTCTAGATTGTATCTAAGTAGCAGATCTTTAGAATGGTTTATTTTATCTTTTTCACTCTATATTTTTGCTAAAAATCAATCTTGACAACACTATTTAACAACATTAACCAATAATATTTTAAATTTATTTAATGCATATGATAAATCATAAAATATATTGAAGAAATAATAACGAAGAAAACCATATGAACACTAGATATATGTGAAGAAACACTTGTTTGAAAAATGCCACCACCAAAGAGACACACAATTTTAATACTCAATAATAGAGTTGCTAAGATCTTTTGATATAACGATAGCACCAAGAGAATTAGAAGGTAGAAAACACATACAACAAAAAATATATTTGTGGGAAAAATAACCTAATATAAAATGGATGCAAAAATAGAATAAACCTTTGAGGTAGGGTAACACTACAATAATCCTTATGAAATAAGCTAATCCATGCTATATCTCTAATATATTCCAAATATATAACATACTCAACATATTTATATAATGATATTTATCTTCTTTATTCATAACCACTAATAATAACATAATGGGAGAGGTGACTATTATACCTCACTCATTGCATAATATAACTAGTAATTTGTCTAGATGTGACCTAATATGAATAACTAAAGGAATGTGTGCCACATGTTGAAATATATATTGACCTATATACATTATAATATCACATCCCTACTCTAAGTCACCTTTGTGGTTGTTTTATTTTGATGGTATTTAAATCCTATCCTTGATCCATGTTTCACTACACCCATCTATTTCCATCTTTCACCATAGTAAGTCTCTCTTTTTTACCTTGAATAGCTACTAATTTTGTGATGCCACTATTTTTTGTATTTTCTTTCCATGAATTATCATGCCTTCTTAATGGTTGCCTCCATGATGATGTGCATTTCTATGAATTGCGCCCTTTTAATCTTCAGAATCTTATTTGATTGATCAATATTTTTGCCCCTTGTTTTATTGGATCATGAAGGGAAATAGTCTTTTTCATATTTTTTGTTTACATATTTATTCTCTTGTTCATCCTCTAATTTTATAAAATGTATTCTTTAGAATATTCGTAGACTTCTCTACCTTGAATTTTGATGCAGGGGCATCGACCTTTGCAACCTAATTTTGGTTTTGAGCATTTTTGAACCTTTATGTTTGTTTTTCCTTAATTTTGTTTTGATTCTGAATAAAATCTTGACATGTGGTAGTTGAGACTAGTGAAATTGATTCTTGGAAAGGAAACAAAGAGATCACCCCATCTTGGTGAAGGGAGGTTTCCAAGCAAAAGAAAACGATGATTGAAAGAGTGAGGGAATGATTCAATGTGAGAGCTCTACCTATGCAAGAAGGGGAAAAAATAATTAGAAAATAGAGAGTCGACTCCATCAGATAGGACCCGATTTGTAGAAAATGAGAGACACACACCTGTTTTGAAGAGAAGTTACCAACCCGTGAGAAGAAAATGGACGAGTTAATTGGGTGAAGAGTTGTTTGCCAAGAGAGAGTGCACTTTAGATGATGAAGGTTTTTCCTGTATAATGAATAAGAAAGGAGTTAGTGCCAATAGTGATGGAAAGAGGGCAACATCATAGTTTGGGAATAGCCCATGGAAAGTCTTGGGTTTCTATGCGGAAGAATTCAATTATGAGCTTAGGGAAGGCTTAGAGAGTAGAACCAGTTTGCATGAAGGAAACGATAACAATAATAAAGAAAGAATTCAGGGGACAATATAAGAGAGGAGTTATTCGACCAAAGCAGAGATTGCAATTTGTGGTGTTTTTTAGAGGCACAATGGAGTCTGTCAGCATAGAGTCTGATTCCCTCAGCATCTATGTAACTACCTTTTGGGTTTATGAATAAACTTTGTTTTTCTATTTGGAATATAAAACTTGGTTTAGTTTCCTGTCACTTTAAGCTGGGAGTTTGTTTCCTATAATAATGAATGAGTTGGAGTAGCTTAAATGTTGTTATTTGAATGATTGGAATATAAATGCATCTGAGAGATCTATGTCGCCTCTATGTTGTATTGGTTAGCCGTTCGCCCAATGTTCTATAGTAAGAACTGGTGGAACTATTTTATGGCTACTTAAAACCATTTCTATGTTTTGTTGATTAGCTATGTTCTAGAGAGGAATGTCATCAACTGGTATCAAAGCCCAAAAGATTTGGGTAGTGGAAATTATTTATGTTTATTGATATTAGGGAAAGTAAGTGTGTTGCAGATTGATAAGTCGTTGAAGAGCCCAGGTTCCAAAAGACTGAGGGAAGAAGGCCTTAGGCAAGGTGTTGCGAAGAAGATTGTGGAAAAGGTAAAGGATATAAAAAATGCAATAGAAAATTTAGAAAGGAAGCATGAAGAAAAAAAAGAAAGAAAGTTATAGAGAGAAGGACTGAATGAAAGCCAAGAAGGCAAGACAGAATGCAGATTTTAAGGGAGAGATGGCAGAATTGAGAAAATATTTAGAAAAGTGCAAGACTGCAATGCGACAATGGCTTGAAGAAGAAAGCTAGGAATATTTTTGGTGTTGGCCCATGGAAAATAAAGTAAAGTGGCTTGTCATACAGTCACAAAAAGATAGGCCTTGGTTATAGTGACTCTAAAATTTCACCTAGGATTGGAGATTATTAAAAATTATAGAGATAAATACCGCAAATTTCAATGTAGATAATATTGATGATAACATGCTACTTTTCATTAGATCAAACCTATATAGTACATACATATTAACTACAATGTGATATCATTATCATTTGATACAAATTTTAGCCTCATGATGAATCATACTAAAAAGGGAGAGGTGTTCAAGTTAAGGAACAACCCCAACCATTGGAGATATTCTGTAAACTCTCCTTTATAGTCTTGGGTCACAAGGAAATCCTTTACCAATGGATTTACTAGATACCTTCTTCCAAATGGGATCAAACTCCCATGTAGTTCTCCTAATCATAATTTCTCAAGGAAAATACACACAGGTTACCTCACACAAGGTTTAATAACCATATAAGTACTATATTATATGATGGTGAAATAAAATGAACTCTATAGAAAAAACCATATCATTTTTTAAAACCATAATGTATAACAACCACCATTTACCAACACCCATCCTAAAATAAGGTCATAAATCACAAGTTTTCATTGATTACTAATGCATGTCCCAACAAGGTTCTATTTACTAATTCCTATCAATTAAAAAATCCTATTAATAGGTAGGGGAACCCAATTGAATTCATACCACACCAAAATCATACTAAGAAACTTCCATTGAAGGACAAAAATGTCTCAAAAATTAAAACACATATCATTAGTATTCATAAATTAACTACAACATCATAGAATCCTTTTAGATGTCATAGAGACTAAGTTAAATAAAAATCTACCCAAGCTTCTCTTTTATTGCAAAAATATATTGTTACCATTATGATAAATAAAGGGAGTCCTTAGATCTCTACAACTCATTCAATCTTCCCATGAAGTATTGTGGCAGCAGAAAAAGTATCCCTCTACTTTTCCTTAATTGTTTGGGCCCTTCTTGATAAATTAAGCATAATGTTGCCTTGATTTAGTGTTGTAATGTGTTTGACATATTCACATTAGGTCTTGGGCCCTTTTGAGCTAAATGAACTTAATTTTACATTATTTAAGGTACATTGTAAAGTGTTGTTCCACACTTTCACACTTATTTAAGGTTTTCATTATTAGTTTGTCTTCTTTATGCCTTATTTGGCCTTATTTTGCATCCACAAGCCTCATTTAATACATCTTTCCAAGGATAATCCTGAAATAAACCAACAACCAATCATAATTCATGTCCTTTTAGGTTGTGTGGCCTAGATTCAGTGATCTGGGATTCATACGTCATCTTGGGCATATGGGTCCCACCTAGGTTTCGAGGCCTCGATCCTAGTTTCACATGAATCTTTTTTTTTTTTGAAAATGTGTCCCATAATTAATGCCTAATGGGACTCATACGCCACTTCTGGCATATGAGTTTCATGTGGCCCAAAATTAAATTAAATTCAAATTCTCAGTGGGATTTTATCCTCCTAGATCTGATGTTGGCTTGTAGTGTTGTAATTTTAGGAAATTTGACATAAACAAGTATAAATACAAGGTTATTTCACTCATTTTTGAACCTAACAAGAAATTAAGTGACCTAAGCTTTCAGGTATACATGCATCCTAGCAAATTTGAGTTCACAAGAGAATTCAAGTGTTTACAAGAGCATTTAAGAGTCTTCAAAAGCTGATTATCAAGTGTTTTGGTGCATAATTTAAGTATCAAGCATCATGTCAAAGTCATCATGCATCATGTTTTTTTTTTGAGCTAACAATTGTGATGTAGGGTTTCATGATTCAAGCTAGCATTCAATTCAAGATCCATCACATTCAAGCAAGTGTCAAGATCTACATCCATTGGAGCCACTTCATACATGTTTGCAACACTTTATTGCTAGGGTTTGGTGAGTTGCAAAATTGAATTTTGTTCATTCATCATTCCTTTATCTCATTTGATTTTATTACAAGGTTTGATTACCAAAATGGGGTTTGACCAAGGAAAACCCATTTCCACTAACAAAACAGCATTTTTCCCTCTCTTTAGCATGTAATTTGTAGATCTAGGTTGAAGACATATTGAAGAGCAAGTTTGGAGAAAGTTGTCAAAGTGTTCAAAGTTGTCACCTTGTTTTGGAGATCACAAAAAGACATCTACAGGTTGCAAATCAAAGATTTAGACCAAAAAATTAGGTGAAGATAGAGCCGAGATTGAAGAGTAGATTCAAACTTTGAATTCTAGAAAACCCTAATTGGACAAATACACCACTTCTGGCATATGAGTCCTAATACAATGGAATTTGTAGATTTCAAGTGTTCCAGACATATCTCTGCCAAATTTTTGTTCATACACAAAAACCCTAATCTAGGACTAAATCACGTAGACTAGCGTTTGAGTCCTAGCATACATTAATTTTAGTGTTTTTAGCATTTCAAGTATTCATTTAGGTCTTCAGATTCCCAGGTGCACACTTCTAATTTCTTAGCTTTCTATTTTTATTTACATGCTTTTCTAGGTCATTTATAGAAGTTTTGTATTACATTAGGTTTTAACATAAGGTCTTGTATTTAATTAGTCTTTCCAAGCCCTGGCTTGGTGGTGAACCCCTCTCTAGTAATTAATCAGACCCTAGGACATCCCTATTGTAGATCTCTTTCCCCTTTGTATCCTTGGATTGAGATCTCTAAGGTTTCCTTGAGTGAAACAAGAGTGTGAAGTAGGAACCCTATCCCCTTAAAGGTGGGGCCCCCTATTTCCCATTGTTTCATTTTGGTGAACCTACATTTAGAACATCTTAATTCTAATTTGGAGTGCATTATCATCCTAGATTTAGCATGCATTAACATTGCATTAGTGAATTGGCATTCTAGGGTTTCTAATTCTTGCATTAGTTAAAGTTCATATGGGTTTCATTTTTGCATCTTACATAATTGAATTTCATTTGAAATATGCATTTTCATTTATTATATAGATCATTCAAACCAAAAATCATAAAAATCATTTAAAATTTCTAAAATTTCTAAAATTTGTGAAAAAAACCTCACTAGGACTCATACGCTCCTCTGGGCAATTTAGTCTGAGTGTATATTTTAAATTGCATTTTCTAGAATTCAAAACTTTATTTCTATGCTCTTGTTTGCTGTTGATAACTTTTTGTTTCAGTTTACAGATTCTCTATTTCATTCACTTCATTACATCTAGTTCAAATTGGTTCATCTTGCACATTGCTTAATTGCATCTACAACATTTCATTTTAGATTGTTGCATAGTGTAATTACCTTGTTCAGATACTAAAATTTGCATTACATTTCATCATGGATATGTGCTTTGGTAAGCTTTGGATGTATTTGAAATCATTAGTGGATGTGTCAAGATGTGCCTTTGGAAATGACCCTAATGAAATTGAACTTACTCATGCTCACTCAACTTCTAATGCATGTCCTCCTTGTGATGTTGACATCATTGGAGAAGATGATGAAAACATGAATAAACTCCTAAAAAAATTTCTTAACAACCTTGAAAACAATGCATCCTTTTATCCATCAATGAAATAACCAACACCCCCTATAATACTGGCACCTGAGATGTTTTGTTACTTACATCTTGAAACTGAGACATGAGTTGAACCTAAGTTCTCTATAGTAGGTGAACCTAGTTCCTCTGATCAAGCAAACACATAACCATTCTATGTTAACAAAGTGACAAACACTCCCATCAACCTAAAAGAGACATATGGAAAAGGATTCATCATCTTGAGTAAACAAGGATGTGATACAATAAGTGAACATGAAATTCATCAAATCTTAGAGAAAATTCCAATTGAAGATACTAAAGGGTTAGGATATCAAGATCCTCCTCTAGATATGAGTGTCCTCCTTCATAAAGAACAACCAACGATTCGTAACAATGATAAGGATAACAAGATCACCTTAGGTCCTCCTCCTCAACATTCAACTTGAGAAGCTGGTGAATCTAGTAAAAATAAAAGACCTTACAAGCTCAAACCATTACCATTCTTACATACTCAAATAAAAATTGAACGAAATATGGAACACCTTCTAAACATAGGTTGGCTTAAACTACCACCCCCTACTAGAAGAAAAATTCCTAAAGATAACATGAAGTATTGTGCATACCATCAAACTCTTGGGAATCTTATTGATGAGTGTTGTACATTAATAAGGATCCTTCCACAATTTGGCCTCCTAGAAATCATCCCTTAAGGTCTATGTGCATTTTTGCTTCCTATCATGTAAATAGTTGTAGAATCTTTGTATGCTCACTATTACATGATCCTTCTCATCACTTACCTTAGCTCATTCTTTTCTTGCACTCAGTGGGGACAAGAATTGGTTAGCCTTGTCATAGTTTGGTACACATCGTTGTCCCTTTGGCTAGTTATACACCTTATGTATACGATAAACATGATTGGGATGTAGACGACCTACTTTAGGTTGACTCACATGTGCCTAACTAGTCTTTTGCATTATTTATTTTTCTTTTGTGTGATTTCATGTGTGTAATTGATTATTGCAAGAAGTTCAGTCCACTTCTAGTGGAAGTGTCATTTTTCAACTTTAAAATAGGTAGTCATTCATTTTTTAGAATAGGTACCCATTTTAAAATGGGTACTCATTCCAAAAGGTTTGAAAATCATAATCCATTTTTCACATTTGGATTTGGGCTTAGAAAAGGCATGGTAACCTAACCCTTATCCTTAGACCTACAAGTACAAGGTCATGACAATATCGAGAGAAAAAACTGACTATGTCAATATGGTTGACAGGTTTTTTTAGAATTATCTTATGAAATTAAAACCCATTTTAGATAAGAATGTGTAGATTCTAAATATATAATTTTTTTCAATTGGATTATTTTTTCTATTTTTCAATTAATTTATGATGAAACAGGTCCATAACTTGAATTATCAGAGATTTTTAGTATTTTAATAACTTTTTATTAAAATATTTTTTTGAAAAACAAATTTTACGAAAGCATACTTTAGACAATTATTTTCAATTTTAAAAAAAGGAATAAAAAAATGATAAGTTTAGGTCATCTTATGCGTAACATACATCGATTTCTCAAAACACCAAATATGGCCAATAAAAAATTAACAAAAAAAATATTCAATAAAAAACTAAAATTTTTTTTGGAAAGCGTTCTTAAATGAGTTACAAATATTTTCCCAAAAGGATTTAGAAAAATATAATTATTTAGGTCAAAATATGGATGATGTACATATGCATGGTATAATAAAAAAAAGTGACTTTTAAACAATGGTTTTTAGAAACACCTATTGAAAATCAATTTGTATCATCTGAGTATTAAAATAAATTACATATTTAGAAACTAGACTCTGATTACTACATTTTATTATTAGTGAATTTTTTCAAGATTTCATCTCTAAGTGCTTCAAATTTTCAGGTCAAATGTGACAAATTCTTAAAATAAGGGAAAACATCACCTAAAAAGGTGTTTTCCTTGATTTTCAGAATTTGTCACATTTGACCTTAAAATTTGAAGCACTTAGAGATGAAATCTTGAAAAATGTCACAAATCATAAAATGTAGCACTCAGAATCTAGTTTCCAAATATGTAATTTATTTTAATACCCAGATGATACAAATTGATTTTCAATAGGCATTTCTATAAACCATTGTTTAAAAGTCACTACTATACCATGCGTGTATGTCATCCATATTTTGACCTTTCACTCTTTTGGGAAAATATTTGTAACTCACTTAAGCACGCTTTCCATATTTTTTTGTAATTTTTTATTGAATATTTATTTTTTTGTTAATTTTTTATTAGCCATTTTGGTGTTTTGAAAAATCGTCATGTACGTCATGCATAAGATGACTAAACCTATCTTTTTTTATTATTTTTTTTCAAATTGAAAAGAATTTTCTGAAGTATGCAAGAGATTTCATAATTTTTTATTTTTTAAAAATTATTTTAATATTTAAAGACTTAAAATACTAAAAAACATTGATAATTCAAGTTTATGGACCTATTTCATTAGAAATTAATTCAAAAGAAAAAAAATCTAATTGGAAAAAAATTTACATATTTAGAATGTACACAATCTCATCTAAAATGGGTTTTGATTTTATAAAATAATTCTAAATAAAAGCTCATCAATCGGGCATGTGCAGGATCATCATGGAAAAACAAGCCCTTAAGTGGTGAAAAATTTAGAAAAATTAGAGTTAGGCAACTTGAGGTAAAAATTTGAATAATTTATCTATATTATTTCAAAATTATGTAAGAATATAATTTGTATCAAATTGAATGTAGTTTCTAAACTACTAGGTTTATTTTAAAAAAAACCTATTTGGTGAAAATTTGAAATTTCAATGTAGTAGTACTTAAATTCCAAGGAAAAAATAGGAAGTAGGTGTCTGCCCAACCACCCTAACCACAATAAAATGAAATTTTTTTTTAAAATATTTTAGATATAAGTAGAGGACACGTCTCAATGTGATGCATATTTTTTTGTAAATTTTTTCCAAGTAAATAATTAATTATTAATTATTTATTACAACTTTTAAAAAATATAAAAACTCGTATGTCTGACCACCTTAACTTGGTCAAAACTTCATTAAATTCATTTTTTTTAAAATCCTATAGTATGAAAATCATAGAATGTGACACATGTTTCAGATTCAAAAAATGTGATACCGTTTGAAAGCTATAGATGTTTTACAATCAGCTTATCAATCAAGACTTTTGTTGTAATTCAAATAGAAAATGAATAATAATTATTTATTAAATTCAAAGTAAAGCATAACTTATATTGGTGGAAAGCTGATAATCTCTTTTAAAAACTCTTTTCATTTCATCAATTTTGGGTAGAAAAAAGGTTACCCACTTTAAAATGGGTACTTTAAAATGGGTACCTATTCTAAAAAATGAATGACTACTTATTTTAAAGCTGGAAAATGACACTTCCACTAGAAGTGGACTCAAATTATTGCACTTACAGATTATATTAAATGTGATCCTCCATACCATTTGGTTTGATGTTCTCTCTCTTTATGGCATTCCTCTATTTGTACCTACATTCTTCGCTATGCCATAAATATTTTACCTATTTATTTATCTTTTCTTTGTCTTGTGTTTTCCTTTTGGGGATGATTCAAGGCGTTGAGACACTCATGTCTCTTCCATGTTGAGCCAAAATATTTTCCTTTATCTTTTTTTTGTCTTGTGTTTTCCTTTTGGGGATGACACAAGGCATCGAGACATTCATGTCTCTTCCATGTTGACCTGAAAGGTTTTTCTTTGTTTTCACTCTCTTGGTGTCATTCTTCCAACTCTATGCATATTTGGGGAAGGATGATCTAGTTTCAAGCTATCTTACAAACATTGTAGCAAGAACATACTAACCCAAAATCCATAGATCCCTCATGTGTTTGAGTTTCATTTCGGGGGAAACCCCTTCCTTTTTCATGACATAGCTTTATTTAGAAACATATGAGTTGGCATAGGGCTTTGTAGGTTAACTCTCATGTCTTCTTTGTTGTTAACATTTATCATTTTCTACTTTAAAGTAATTGCTCACATCATGGTGTTTATCAATTTCTTTAAAGTGGGGGCATATATTGACATTATTCTTTTGCATTTCATGTTTCATTGTGTAGTCTTCTTACTTCATGCGATGCGTCCTTTGCTTTATGGTTGAAATTGGGTGTGATTTCCCTCAAGAGTGTGATCTCTCTTAGCATATTCAATTCCTCTTAGTGGCTTGATGTGACACACTGCATTCCCTAAGTTGTGACTCTTCTTTTCTTTGATTGGTCCTCTCTTGGAGGCATTAGGTACAATGTTCCCAAAGTTAAGACCTTACATGAACTAAGCAAGGCTCCTTCAAATTTTCATTACACTATTGTTGTATTTGCATTTTTTGTTATATGGCCACCTTGCATAACAAAATTTGCATGCCTATGGAGCCATCTTGTTTTTTCATGAATTTCAAGCATACAAAGTTTTTCTTTCCTCATGAAGCTTGAAGTTCATTATTGTGTGGCACCTTATCAAAGTTATCAAGAGGTGTAGCTTTGGTATGGTTGGATAGGAAGCTGATCCAAGGCATGAATTTCCCATAGCCACTCATGCATGTGTGTGTAAACACATACTAGTCATGTGTGTATGTGTCTCACCTCTTTGGATACTCACCTAGCAAACAACCTAGAGTTCTATTGCCTTAGAGTGAGCTTTCATTTTTGAACAAACAACCTAGATCTAATCCACATCATGATGGATAAATGGTCGAAGCTTGATCCACCCTCCTTTTGTGTTTTTTTTTTTCTTCTCTTCATTTATTTGGTAGTGTATGCTTATGCCTTGTTGTTGCTCCTTATATCACTTTTCATGTGTGTTCTTTTGTACCTATGTTGGCTTTTCATAGGATTGTGATCTTGGGGGCTTGATCATCCCTCTTCATCATTTTCATCCTATCTTACTAACATTGCTGCACTTGGACCCCTCTTGATGCAATTTTTTCTACTTTAGTGTGAGTTTGAAGCAAGTTCATCCTCTCACTAAAATGGGGACTAAATATGGCATCAAAAAAAGTATTCCTCGACTTGCTTGTTTGGGCCCTCCTTGTTAAATTAAGCATAATTTTGCCTTGATTTAGTCTTGTAATGTGTTTGACACGTTCACATTAGGTCTTGGGCCATTGTGAGCTAAATGAATTTAATTGTACCATATTTAACCTATTTTGTAAAGTATTGTTCCCCAATTTTACACTTATTTAGGGTTTTCATTATTAATTGGGCTTCTTTATGTCTTATTTAATGCATGTTTCTGAGGATAATCATAACATAAACCAACATCCAATCATAATTCATGTCTTTTTAGGTTGTGTGGCCATGATTTAGTGATCTAGGACTCATACACCACCTTGGGAATATGGGTCCCACCTAGGTTTTGGGGCCATGATCCTGATTTCACATGAATCTAAGCAATTTTGAAAATGTGTCCCATTATTAATTCCTAATGGGACTCATATGCCACTTCTAGCACATATGAGTCCCATGTGGCCCAAAATTAAAGTAAATTCAAATTCTTGGTGGGGTTTTATGCTCCTAGATCTAATGCTAGCTTGTAGTGTTGTAATTTCCAGAAATTTGGTATAAACAAGTATAAGTACAAGGTTATTTCACTCATTTTTTAACCTAACAAGAAATTAAGTGACCTAAGTATTCATGCATCCTAGCAAATTTGAGTTCACAAGATCATTCAAGTGTTTACAAGAGAAATCAAGAGTCTTCAAGAGTTGATTATGAAGTGCTTTGGAGCATAATTCAAGTATCAATCATAATGTCAAAGTCATCATGCATCATTTTTTTTTTGAGATAAAACTTGTGATGTAGGGTTTCATGATTCAAGCTAACATTCAATTCAAGATCCATCACATTCAAGCAAGAGTCAAGATCTACATCTGTTGGAGCCACTTCATACATGTTTGCAACACTTTGTTGCTAGGGTTTGGTGAGTTGCAATATTGCATTTTATTCATTCATAATTCCTTTATTTTATTTGATTACATTACAAGGTTTGATTACCAAAATGGGGTTTGACCAAGCAAACCTCTTTCGACTAACAAAACAACATTTTCCCCTCTCTCTAGTGTTTGATTTGTAGATCTAGGTTGAAGACATATTCAAGAGAAAGCTTGGAGAAAGTTTCCAAAGTGTTCAAAGATGTCAAAGTTATCACCTGCTTTGGAGATCACAAAAAGACATCTATAGGTTGCAAATAAGAGATTCAAACTTGGAAATAAAGTGGAGAAGATATAGTAGAGATTGAAGAGTAGATTCAAAATTTGAATTTCTAGAAAAGTTGAAATGGACTGATATGCTACTTCTAGTGTATGAGTCCCAGTACAATGGAATTTGTAGATTTAAGGTGTTCTAGAAATATCTTTTCTATATTTTTTTTCCTACCAATAAACCATAATCTAGGACTAAATCGCCCAAATTGGCATATGAGTCCCAATAGACAATAATTTCAATGTTTTCAACATTTCAAGTTTTCATTCAGGTCTCTTCAGATTCCTAGGTGCACACTTATGATTTCTTAGGTTTGTGTTTTTATTGACATGCTTTCCTAGGTCATTTATTGAAGTTTTTCATTAAATTAGGTTTTAGCATTAGGTCTTGTATTTCATTAGTCTTTCCAAGCCTTAGCTTGGTGGTGAACTCCTATCTAGTCATTAATTATACCCTAGGACATCCCTATTGTAGATCTCTTTCCCCTTTGCATCCTTGGATTGAGATTTCTAGGGTTTCTTGGAGTGAAACAAGAGTGTGAAGTAGGAACCCTATCCCCTTAAAGGTGTGGCCCCCTACTCCCCATTATTTCAAGTATGAAATGTTGTATTTAAGTGATCCAGGTGGATCTCAAGAATCTAAAAAATGAACTATTCTAGATTCCCTTAAAATCATCATTATGTCGAAGTGCTCAGAAAATTAGACTCAACGCAACTTGAACGAGTGAAAAAGGAGTTCATACGTTTGAGTTATGGCTAGTCAAAGTCTAGTCAAAACTAGGTATAGGGAGCCAATCAGGAAGGCAACAAATTTGACCGACTCCAAATCAGTCAAAAACAACATCAAAGCAAAGAGCTCGATGACACACACACAACAATGTTCATTTCATCGAAATATGAGCTCATACGTGAAAGTTATCGCGAGTCAAAGTGTGGTCAAACCTTGCAACCTGGCAAGTATTTTTAGGTGAAAATTTGACCATCTTGAAATTCATCAAAAACAACATCAAAATGAAGAGATTGTTGCCACAATCTCGACACCACTCGTTTCTTCAAAAATGAAGCATGTACGTGAAAGATATGGCCAATCAAACTTTGTAGTTGACCAAGTTGACAAGGTGGTACAAGTGATGATGTCATCATGATGTCAACATGTTGATGTAGTAGATTCGTACCATATGGAAATGATGTGGACCAATCCTAGCATGACATATGGCATCCATACAGTAAGCTGGTAGCTGACATGGATGACTGATGTGGAAGGTGACGATGACATGGACTGGTTTATGTCAATGAATCAGATCGTTCCATGTGGCACATCATTTGGGTGCCACGTGGCACCATACTCCATCCTATGGAAATTGAACACTCCATTTGTTTTATTTATCAAAAAGGTAATGGTGGGGGTTGAACCTATGACCCCCACATCTCAAACCTAGTGCCTCGCCATTATACCACGTGTCTTGCCTCTAACCAGATATGGGTGTCAGTTTGGTTTGTAAAAAACCAAGTGGTAGGGGTTGAACCCCCAACTACCTAGGCACTAAAATTGCTTGGCCCCCACTACGCCATTTGGTGTTTCAAATATATATATGCGGTGGGTGTTAGTTGTCAAGTGGTTAGGCTCGAGGCCTAAACTAAACAAGATTAAAAGTGGTTATTAGTAAAGAAAAAACCCAACCAAGCCTAAGGGGGAAAATAATGCTATAGGGATAAGGGCTTAAATACAAATTTAAATGTTTTTATAAAGGTGGGTTGTTGTTTTATTTGTAATAAGAGAGATTGGTTAAAATCTCACCTTAAATGGGGAAAATTACAAAATTTATGGTTTTAGCCCAAATGGAAAAATCTCAAATATAAAAGGGAATGCTAGGGAGGCATTCCATCATCAAAATTTGGGGTTCAAGTTCTCTCATTCAAAATATCGGGTTCTTCATATTGAATTTAGAATGATGCATTAAGGATCTATTTCAGAGTCGAGCATCCAGATGAAGGCATTCGAGTGATGAGAATGTTGCAGGACGACCTAAGAGAATAATTGTAATTTCAAAGCTCTATGTGGATATGTCAAAAGGATATGGTATTTGCACTTGAAGGATTGTCATACGAAGTCCAGTTTGAAGAATTCTCTCTTACAATGCTGAAGAAGATTCCTACATATCCAATGTCAGGTATAATTAGAATGTTTTAATACTTGGCTATAGTCTGGAATGGTGAATTAAGAACTAGGATTGCATCTGTTGTTATTGTTGGAAGCACTAGTACAATGTGGATTTAGGGAGCACTTATAGGGCTTGAAACTTCCTGGCAATCATAGCTTGTATATGTAGTCAAAAGACTAGGTGTTGTAAGCAATTTGCAGGTTCAACATTAATGGAAAATTGATCACACTTATTGAGCGGATTTGGAGACATAGCCCTGAGAGGTGAACTCCATAATCAAATGTGTCCTGCTCTCTTGGTTTTACTTGGATGTTGATTATGGTTCTTTATTCCACATTTAAACTAAGTTAAATTGGTTAAGTGAAAGGCACTAATCAACAAGCTCAATAGGTTGATGGATTGAGTTTACACATTGGATTTAAACCATTAATTAAAGATCTTGGTATAGATTTCGATTCAAGTAAGTTAAGTAACTATTTTCAAATATGATAAATGAAGAAATTAATTGAGTAAGCACACTCTAAAGTTTTCGGATCAAGTGGTATCAGAGTAGTTTTTGAGCTCAAGTTTGGTTAAGTGACTAGTTTGACAAGTTTGCTAGTTAGCTCAATTTGCTTAGTTTATTTGGTTAAGTAGATTACCAATTTGTGCAAGTTTGTTAGTTTGGCCAATTTGATAGTTTTTTGGTTTGCAAGTATGTAAGTGTCACAGGTGTACATCCAAGAGGATGATGACATCTGAACAAGGAAAATCTTCTAAGGTGACAATGTCTACATCCATAATTGATGACTTCTTTGCCATGAAGAGGATGATCAAAGCACTCCACCAAGATAAGTCCGAGAGGCTTCAAGAGATCGAGGAAGCCAATTAGTGTCTCCAGTTGGAAAATTCTAAGTTAAGGAGTCACCTTGAAGACTTGGAAGATGAGAAGAGGAAGTTACACTTGATGTTGTAGAGTGTTGTGGAAGAGCAGATGGGAGAAAGTTCTGCTGTCAAGATTCCTCCCAGGATTGAAGATCTTGACATTTGTACTTTTTTTCCACACTTAGAGGATTCCTCATATGTACCCCTCACATAGCCTAGAATTTTGGAGGCTTCATCTGCAATAGTTTAGAAGGAGCTATTGGAAAAACAATCAGGGAGTTGATCAAGCAACATAAAAGGTAATAAATGAAGTAAGTTCAATTCCTTCCTTTAACCATGATCATGCTTTTGTAGCATTTGAAAAACATACCAAGGGTATCGGTATGAAGTTGCTGACGAAGATGGGCTTCACTGGGAAAGGCCTTGGAATGCATGTCCAAGTGATAGATAATCCCATAGAAGTGGTAGAATGACCTTCTCATATAGTACTAGGTTACGATAAAGAAGAAATTGGAGAAAGTTCCAAAACCATGTTTGTGAGAAGTTCTTCAAGTGACGAGTCAGTGCAAAAAGAATTGCCACAAGCTAAAGGTGGAATGCACTATGATAATAATAGTGGCTACAAATCATCTCCTACGAAAGATGAACATGATAGAGGAAATTCTACAACAGATTATCTTTAGTAGTTCGACTCAGAACCTGACAAAGGAAAAGCGAGTTCTCCTAAGTAGTTTAGTGCTCAAGATGGTTAGGGGAAATCCAAAGGTGATGAATACTTTAAATCTATTGCTGATTTTGAAAGTAGTGATTCTTTTGTACCAACCTTATAGAATATGAAACCATGCACATTTTTTCATGCACATAACAACTGTATAGCAAGGTGTAGCAAGAAGTAGAGGCTTTGTAGAAATTTAGTCATGCAAGCTAAGGAGACAGCAAGGCATGCATTACACCTTCAACGTTCCTCTCTGAAGAACAAAAAAATGTAGGACAAATCGTGAAATTATTGTACTCACTACAAAATCAGTGGGCATTGGGTTGAGAAATGCTAGAAGCTGCACCCATAACTTCAGAAATCACTGAGGCCTACAAAAGGACCCAGTCAATAGGAGGTTGCAGAGGTAAAGGTAGGACTTGTGGTTACCATCCCTAAGGTAGTCCGTGAAGAACTTCAGCAAAAACAGGATCAACTAGAAGTGGGAAGTTCCTTTGTTCAGCTCCATAAGAGACGGGAAAACATGTCGACTATATAGTTGTGTCAACTTTGTTTTATGTTACCTTTTAGATTTTGGTAAGATGTTAGTATATGTAAAACTAGTATGGTTTTTGAGTGGTAATGGAATTTTTTGCAAGTATTTGTATGAAGTTATATTCCTGTAAGGTTGAGATTTGTACGGCTTTTGAAGCCATATCCCTTGTAATATGAAGAAGAATACTTAAAGAATTCATTTTGTAGGTTAAGATTTGTTGCTTGTAGATTTATGGTAGTCCTCAAGTGGTTGATAATAATTCATGAGGTGAGAATATGTCACTAAGCTTCTATTGAAGAAGGAGATATTTTTGTAAAGATAGATAGACCATCTACACATTAGGACACATAGTTTTAGAGTATGGTCAAGAGTGAGTTGTATGTTCTCAGCTTCAAGACTCAGTCCAGATCATGCTTGAAGCTTAGTTTGATCTTAGGCAGATGATGATTGAAAAGGCCTACAAGGGGCGATGCTTTTCAATAGCCTTGTTGCTATGACAGGCATGGTCAAAGCTGAATGGTGAAGCCTTGAATCAGCCATTCTGAAGTACAAAGGTGAAGGAATGTATCAAGCTGAAGCATCGTTTGCCATTGTTTGAGTAGTTCATGAGCAAGGAGGAGCATCAGTTTTATGCCAGAATCTTCTTTGGTACTGTTGAGGCCCTGTTGATCTACATAATGTAGAGACAGAAATGTTTCAAAGGAATAGTACACTTTTGGAGACCAAAATTTCTTCAGTGGGGAGGTCTAATCTAAGTGGCTCTCAAGAACCTAAAAATTGAACTATTATAGATGCCCTAAAAATCATCACCATATCAAATTGCTCGGAGGGTGAAGCCCCAATAGTGGTTTACAATTCAAGTGAGGAAGTAAAACTCACAAAAATGACCCCAAAGCAAAAAAAGTGATTTTGGGGGTTACGAATATAGGTTCGAGCAAACCCATTAGAGGTTCACGAACTAGGGTTTGACCGAATTCTGAATTTTGACCATCAAAAACCAAAAATGCATAGCAAAGGGGGAGAACAAACCCAAGGGGGCTCAAACCCCTGGGGTTCGTCACGAACCTCCCTTATCCCTCATCCCTCCCTGGACACAAAAAACCCTAAATTTTGGCACTTCGAGCTCCAGGATTGAGGATGAAAATGGAGGAATCTTCACAAACCCAATTGGAATCGAGGTGGTCCTCAGAATGAGCTATCCAACAAATATAATTTTAATATGTTTTGGTTTTATTATGTATTTGTTTTTTTAGTTTTATTAAACATAGGTTTTACATTGAAAATGAAGTCTTGTTCTACACATGTGGAAAAATAGCAGATTATCAATTTTTCTTTTAAAAAATATGAAGGTGCCAGATATTGAAGTCTTTTATCTAACAAAAAGAAAGAAAAGAGTTTTGATATATACAAAAAGGTTACGCATTATACTATCCGCATTATGTCAGAATTGTAATTGGTTTGACTTCAAAACTTGATTAAGGAAAAAAATTTCAATAAAACTATCTAACCAAGTGGAAGCACTAGATATTGGAGTTAAAAATCTAAATTCAAAAGAATTAGAATTGTATCCTTCATGGAAAAAATGTTATGCATTATATGTTGTGCATCACATTTTAAAAATGTTGTTTTTTGAAAAAAACCAGTTTTTGTGGGAGATGGAAAAAGAAGTACAATGTGATTCCAAAATATTTGAAAAAAATATTTTTAGAATCTACAGACAAAATGTGATGAGACTCTAGTTTTCATCATCTTCAAATTCCTCACGGTTTAGTCGCTATAGGTGCCCGAATGTGAAGATTTAGTTGAAAATAATAATTTCAGTGTCTAGTTTGGCCAAAAATTGTAAACCACTATTGTGGGATCACCTTAGAAAAATGGACTCAACACAACTTAAATAGGCAATAAAAGAGTTCATACATCTGAGTTATGGCTAGTCAAAGTATGGTCAAAACCAGGTATAAAGAGCCAGTCAGGAAGTCAACAAATTTGATAGACATAGAATTAGTTAGAAATGATGTTGAATTGAAGAGCTCAACAACACGAACCCAACAATGTTCATTTTGTTGAAATCCAAGCTCGTATGTGAAAGTTATCGCGAGTCAAGGTTTGGTCAAACCTTGCAACTAGGCAGTTATTTTTAGGTGAAAATTTGACAATCTCAAAATTCATAAAAAATAATACCAAAATGAAGAGCTTGTTGCCACAATCCTAATGCTGCTCATTTTGTCGAAAACGAAGCATGTACGCGAAAGATATGGCTAGTTAAACTTTGCAGTTGACCAAGTGGTACAAGTGATGATATCATCATGACATCAACATGTTGACACAACATATCATACCATACAAACATGACATGGACCAATCCTGGCGTGACACATGGCATCCATATAGTAAGCTGGCAATAGATGTGGACGACTGACATGGAAGATGACGATGACGTGGACTAGCTTATGTCAACAAATTAGATTGTGCCACATGGCACCATACTCCCTCCTTCCATAGTTGAATACTCCATTTGTTTTATTTATCAAAAAGGTAATGGTGGGGTCAAACCCGTGACCCCCACATCTCAAACCAAATGCCTCGTCATTATACCACGCATCTTGCCTGTAACCGAATATGGGTGTTGGTTTGTTTATTTTAAAATAGTTGAAAATTGGTTTGTAAAAAACCAAGCAGTGGAGGTTGAACCCTTGATTGCCTGGCCACTAAAAGGCTTGGCCCCAACTACGCCATTTGGTGTTTCAAATATATATATGTGGTGGGTTTTAGTTGTCAAGTGGTTAGGCTAGAGGCCTAAACTAAACAAGATTAAAAGTGGTTATTAGTAAAGAAAAAACCCAGCCAATCCTAAGGAGCCCGAAAATGCTAAAGGGATAAGGGCTTAAAAGCGAATTTAAATGTTTTTATTAAGGGGGGTTGTTGTTCTATTTGTAATAAGGGAAAATGGTTAAAATCTCACCTTAAAGGGGGAAAATTAAAAAATTTATGGTTTTAGCCCGAATGGGAAAATTTCAAATATATAAGGGAATGCTAGGGAGGCATTCCATCATTGAATTCTAGGGTTTGAGTTCTCCCATTCAAAAGATTGATTTCTTCATATCAAACTTAGAACGATGCATTGAGGATATAGTTTAGATTCCAACATCTAGATGAAGGCATCCGAGTGATGGGAATGTTGCAGGATGACCTGAGAGAAGAATTGTGATTCTGAATCTCTATGTAGATACGTCATAAGGCTATGGTATTTGCACTTGAAGGAGTGTCGTACGAAGTACAATTTGAATACTTCTCTCTTACAATGTTGAAGAAGATTCCTGTGTATCCAACATTAGGTATAATCAGAATGTTTTAATACTAGGCTTTAGTCTGGAATGGTGAAATAAGAACTAGGATTGAATCTATTATTATTTTTGGAAGCACTAGTACAGTGTGGATTCAGGGAGCGCTTGTAGGGCTTGAAAATTCTTGGCAGTAACAACTTGTACATGTAGTCAAAAGACCATGTGTTGTAAGCAATTTGCAGGTTCAACATTAATGGAAAATTGATCATGCTTATTGAGTAGATCTAGAGATGTATCCCTAAGAGGCGAACTCTGTAATCAAATGTGTCTTTCTCTCTTGGTTTTACTTGGATGTTGATTATGGTTCTTTATTCTGCATTTAAACTAAGTGAAATTGGTTAAGTGAAAGGAACTAATTAGCAAGCTCAGTAGGTTGACGGATTGAGTTTACACATTGGATTCAAACCATTAATTAAAGATATTGGTATAGATTTGGATTCAGTTAAGTTAAGTAACTATTTTCAAATATGATAAATGAAGAAATTAATTGAGTAAGCACACTCTAAAGTTTTTACATCATTAAGCACCAATATATTTTATAATTTTTTTTTATCATTATACACTTATGCTAATAAGACATAGTGTTGATGTAATGCCCTCCCAAAAATAAACCAATAAAATACAAATAAATAATTAGATTTAGGAATTAATTCTATTATAATATAATCAAAGACAAATTACTTGCACTTTATTTTAATATGATATGAATGAGTCCACGTACAATTTTTTTTACAACATAAAAATATATACAAATGACAATAGAGGGTGGAAACCATATCCGATAGACTATAATTGGTCACTATAATAAAGGAATACAATGCATGAATAAAGCATAAAGTTAAATATTTTTATGTTTACAACTACATGTTTTTTTTCAATAGGAAAAGTTGAATCGATTTTCCAAAATTTCTACCCAACATTGAAATGCCTAAACCAAAAAAAACATTTCTAGCAATTCAAGTTTATAGAGAAATGAATATTATTCCTAGACAAGTGCATGTAATAGCAATACTAGAGAATAAAAATTTGAATACTTGGACAAGTATTAATTGATGCTGAGATTGAATAAAAAGATTATCAAAACATTTTATCTAGAATACAATCTCAACAATGAATTTAGTTATAATGTAGCTTCTACAAACATAATTAGTCCTCTAATTAGTTTTGCATCCTTAATTACAATCTTTGTAGTCTCATAGAATAGACAACTATTGTGCAATCCATCTCACAATTAGTAGTATATAAAAAAAGAAGTAAATTACTTGGATCTAATATTGATCTCTATAATTTCCTTCTGCTTACAACTAGAATTTATCTTTTATAAATTTGCAACTCTTGAATGGACCAAAAATCATCTTTGGATCAACACTATGTAAAGGATTTACATATATGAAATGTTCTTCAACAAACCCAATTCACCCTCTAAAACCCGCAACCCAAAATAGAGCAGCCTAGAACTGTTCACCACCCAATCGTAGGATGAAGAAGTTCACCCCCAAGCAAGAGACAAAGCCCATATGCAAAAATAAAAATGATAGAACAATGTACATTAATCATAGCACATTCACAGAGAACCCACACATGAGATTTTTCAAAGGGGAGAAGGGGGATTCCCTTCCCTCTTGGGGAATAAATTTCACAACTCCATTTATTTTCATCTCCAACTGCAACACAAAACCTTCTCAATCACAACACCCAATTCACATCTCCTTCCCAACCAACCATTCCAACACTCCATCCTTCATCTAAAATAATTCACAACACAACCACATTCATTATCTACTCCTCCCATTACCACACATATTCACATTCTATCACAATTCCCCTAGAGAGGCTCTACACCCTCCTCAACCCCACATGAAGGAGGCTCTCATCCTATAGGCGAGATCGACTCCATATTCAAACCCAAAACCCCCATAACACAAACAAGAATAACATGAACAAAAAAGAAAATACACACACTCCCAACACAATAGCAAAATTTGCTAACATTTCATAATCTCATAGAAAATAAAAGAATCAAATCTCAAGCTTACCTTGGCTATCCAAGTTAGGATAAGCCCAAAAACCCAATCCAAATACTTCTTCCCAAGAAAGATCCCTTTTTCCCTTTCCTTCTTCACCCAAATCCAAAAAGAAAAAAATAATCTTTACAAACTTACTTTCCCCAAGAAGAATCAAGCGAAATTTCAAAAAGAATGAAGAGGAATAACCATACCCAAATCCCTCTCTAAAATAGAATTTCCCACATCCCTTCAACTTCCTTCTAAAATGAAAAGGTCACTCAAAGTTAAAACATAATTCTCTCCACAATAATAAAAAATCAAACCACACTCAACATAAATCCTCCCCCATTTTAAAAATTAAAAATCAAATATATTTCTAGCAAATGGACTTTGCCTCCAATTCTTAAGGACTTGGGCTACTCACCAACAACATCTCAATAAAATCATTAGTACACTTTCGACAATAATAATCAAAACATTAAATATAAACTTTGAATTTTTCTAACATCACATGATTACGAAATCTATCATATTAATTAAAGGAATTTATTCTTGCAAAAATTATACATTTAGCCAAAACATTTTATAATCAGTCTATTTTATTAAATACACATATCATATCATTAATAAGCAAATAAATGCCTAAACACACATAGATTAACTCCTTTTTCTTTAATCCAAAATGATAATATCGATGCACCAACCATCACACTATAAAATATGAAATTAAACCAAAGTCTCTAAAGTAACACTAGCTATGACCTACATTCTCCCCCTCAAGTCTCAAGCTTCCTCCTAAAAGATAGCAAAAAGATGTGGAAATAAAGATCTCATTAAAGATGGTAAAGATGGATTGTACTAAAAAAAACAATCTTTACACACCTACTTTCCCTGAGAAGAATCAAATGAATTCTTGAGAAGAATGAAGAGGAATAACCATACCCAAATCCCTCTATAAAATAGAATTTCCCACACCCCTTCAACTTCCAAAATGAAAAGGTCACTCAAAGTTAAAACATAATTCTCTCCACAATAATAAAAAGAAATGAAACCACACTCAACATAAAACTCCTTCCCCATTTTAAAAATTAAAAATCAAAAATATTTCTAGCAAATGGACTTTGCCTCGAATTCTTAAGGACCTGGGCTGCTCACCTGCAACATTTCAATAAAAAAGCATTAGTAGTACACATTGGGCAATAATAATAAAAACATTAAATATAAACATTGAAGTTTTTCAGCATCACATAATTATGAAATCTATCATATTAATCAAAGGTATTTATTCTTGCAAAAATTATACATTTAACCAAAACATTTTATAATCAGTTTATTTTATTAAATACACATATCATATCATCAATAAGCAAATAAATGCCTAAACACACACAAATTAACTCCTTTGTCTATAATCCAAAATGATAATATCTATGTACCAACCATCACACTATAAAATATGAAATTAAACCAAAGTCTCTAAAGTAACATTAGCTATGCCCTGCAGTTGAATATGTATATATATATTTCACTCAACATATCCTAATTTCCACTTATATAAAATATATCAAATAAAATTTAGGTTTATTGTCACCTAATTCATACAAACATGGGATACCATTTTTAGAATCAAAATTTACATAATGATAATACATAATATCATAATCAACATTACATAGGTCAAAACATATCCAAGTAGAGGACATAAATAATCAAAATATTTTTTAATACAATAATATTACAAATCCTTGAATGGTTTTATGAATATGTCCTATTATAAAGTGATTAAATGACAAAAATATCATAATCATGCTATATTATGGAATTCGTCAAAATACTCTCAATATAAATATAATCTTGCTTCTAGCATGAACAATTCTCAAGTCAAGCCCAAAATAGTTGAATATATAAATCAATTAGATTGTCATATAAGGATGAACACTACCATATAATAATAATAGCATTCTTAACTTTTTGGTTTCATCTACCCTAGGGTGTAACCCAATATTCTCTTTCTAAGTGAACCTATTAAAATAAATTTACACAATTAATTTATAATATTATAAACAACTCATTAAAATCATCATTTTTATATAATTTGATGATCCTATCACTACATCTAATCATATTAATCTTGAAGAACAACTTTATTGTAGAAAAACTTAATAAAAAGTGCTCCACATACTTTGTATAATCTCTATTTAATATATTTTTTGATTAAATATCAATGATAAATGCATATTTTTTATTAGAAAAATATGCGAAACAAATTACAAACACTACCAATTCACCTCAAAAGTACAAGAGAAACACATAATTGATACTCAACAATTAAAAAAAAAAAACCTCTATGTGACACCACTAGTTATTGCATCTTAAAATGCCACGGATCTTGAGAATACCTAAGAAAAAATTTGTATTTAATTTTTTCTGTAATCCACACTAACCTTTTCCTCTACATTATCCATGGACACCCCATTCTCATGTTCATTCCATACCCAGGAAAATTGAACTTTTTCCAATGGCATACATTCATGCATGGCTGCTGTTGTATAAATCTCAAATGTGGTACTTATAAGAAAAATCAATATTTCAAATATCTTAAATCTCAAATAGAGGACCTCACCTCCCCTTCCGATGCCTGCACTTTCATCATCACTGATCTCGTCAATGATAAATGGTCACAGGATTGAGATTATATACAACTTAGCAGAATAAAACACTTTTTAATATTTCCGAACAGATTAACTTCAGTCAAAAGGCATGTTTAGAGAGGACCCACTGGTTTGTCACATGTCTGCACCAAAAAACAAAGACAGTCTGAATCATTTCTAACTTAAAAAAGGCTATTTGCAAGATAAGCCATGCTCGTGCTCAAAGATAGTAATGGAGATAATTACAGAAGTTCAGTGTGGGGACTTTCATGGCTCTGTGCAGATTGGATTTTGATATATATTATCAAGAAGAATGGACAGCATCCTACTTCGCCTTCTGGATGGGCTTTCTTCGACGGGTGGCCTCTGCTGGGGTGCGCCCAATGGTTCATGTCACTTTGAGATGATGCTGTACGAAGCTTTACTCTCAACCATTTTCCCTATATTTCTAAAGTGCGGTAACCTAACGGCTATGACAGGTAGTGAGCGTAGAAGGTTGACAAGCAGTTTCCCCGTACAACTTTATTCCTTACTAGTATATTTGTAGTTGTACGTAACTTCATAAGATTCACTTAAATTAGTCATTGGATTAGATGGATGTGTTGATGGTTTTAATATTAGTTATGGGCGTAAAAGGTTGATAGGTATCATTTGATAGAATTTTTTCCCCTCTTGTTAGATATGTTATTGTACACAACCTAACAAATTTCACTTAAACTAGTAACTGGGTTTAATGGGCATGTCCCATGGCTTTTATACTGCATCTATTTTATAAATAGATTGTTATCAATTTTTAATTGAAAGTTATCTTTCCAAAAATTAGCACATTCATAGAGGTTTATTTAGAGGTTAAATAGATTGTTATCAATTTTTAATTGAAAGTTATCTTTTCAAAAATTAGTACATTCATAGAGATTTATTTAGAGGTGTAATGAGTATTTCCACATTTAGCATACACATTTATAGAAATTTATTTAGAGGTGTAATGAGTATTTCCACATTTAGCATACACATTCATAAGTCCATTCGTGTCAGAGTGGAATTCAATTTTGATAAAGTGGGCATGGATGTGCAAATGAGCACAAGCACCAAGGACAATTGCCAAAGAATGAATGGTGGTAGATTTCAGGGTTATGATCATGTTTTCTTTGACCATTCTATTCAATCTCAAGAATATTTAAGACTATAGGAATCTATTGGGTATTCATCCCCCTATTTTTTCATATGATTGGTGGGTTTGGAGGGAGAGTAGACCTCGTGACCTCTTAAGAGTTAGTGATAGTAGATTTCTGTAATCCATGTAGATTATTGCATAAAATTTCTGAATTAGATTGTGTGTGAATTTTTGCATCAACCTTTGTTTCAAATCACACTCTTAATTCATCATGGATAAGAGAGCATAAGGATAACTTTATGCTTATTTATTTAAGAGTTATTTTATTTTATTTGGTAAATAGTTATTTTATAATTTTATAATTATAAGATTTAAGTTATAGTTTTTATTTTACTGAAGAATTATTTTATTTTGATTTAAGAGTTTTTTATGTAAGAATTATTTTATTACTTTAAAAAGTCTATGTATTATGGTTGAATTTCTACCTTATTTAAAATCAATTAGAATTCAATTCTTAACGATTTATTACAACTAAATTCTAGATCTCATTTGAAAATTTGAATATGGTATCATTGATGATCTCAATGTGAATCTACAATAAAGATAAATTAGAATTGAAGTACACCTCTAAATAGAATTTAAACTTACATCATAAAGTGCAGGTTGGTCTATAGTGGAATAATTCACTAGCCACAAGTAGGTTGTAACTTTGTATTTAATTTTATTCAATATTCTCATGAATGCAACTATAATCTTTTGTAGAAATAAATACAATCCTTACAAAAAAAAATGAAAATTATAATAATTATAATTCATGTAAAAATGCATAAAGTAGCTCAAATAACTTTTGTGCATGTGATGGCGTATATGCACAAGTTATTGGGAATAAATCTACACCTTACACTATTAAATAATTTTAGTTTCTATCATGAAAACCAATTCATTCAATATTTATCAAAGAAATGGACTTCAAAAATTATCACATGTAAAAAAGAGATGGAACAACTTGTATTAAAAAACCTATCTATATAGTATACTCTTTTATATTTTGATTAAAAAATTGAAAATAACATTTCAATTCAATATAGATTGAATTAGAACAATAGTTAATTAGTACTTATATCAATACAGTGCACATGAGCCCCTCTATGGTGAGCCCCTTTATTGAGGAGTTTTTTCATGTAAGAATTATTTTACAGTTTAAAAAAATCTATATATTATAGTTGAATTTCTATCTTGTTTAAAATCAATTAGAATTCAATCTTTAATAATTTACTAAAACTAAATTCTATATCATTTGAAAATTTGAATATGGTATCATTAATGATATCAATGTGAATTTACATTAAGGATATATTAGAATTGAAATACAATTCTAAATAGAATTTAAACTTGTTGTCATCAAGTGCAGGTCATTCTATAGTAGAATGATTCTAATTCACTAGTCACAAGTAGGTTGTATGTTTGTATGTCAGTCTATACAATATTCTCATGAATGCAATCACAATATTTTGTAGAAATAAAGACAATCCTTAATAAAACATAAAAAATTAATAAAAATTATAATTCATATAAAAATGTCTAAAATAGTTCAAATAACTCTCGTGCATGTGATGGTGCATATGCACAAGTTTTATAAAATGAATCTACACCTTACACTATTCAACAATTTGAATTTCTTTCATAAAAAACATTTTATCTAATATTTATGAAAGAAATCATGAACTTCAAAACTTGTCACAAAATACCAAAAAAAGAGATAGAGCTACTTATGCAAAAACCTATCCATATAGCCTACTATATTATATTTTAATTAATACAATCAATATAAATTGACCAGATAAAAGAATTATCTAAGAAAATAGAAAAAAATAAATTGTACACACAAGCACCGTATAGTGTAGTTACAGGATTGAGATTATATATAATTTAACGGAATCTGAATCATTTCTAACTTAAAAAAAAGACTATTTGCAAAATAAGCCATGCTCGTGCTCAAAGATAGTAATGGAGATGCTTACAGAAAGTTCTGTGTGGGGACTTTCATGGCTCTGTGTAAGTTGGATTTAGATATATCTTATCAAGAAGAATAGGCAACATCCTACTTGGCCTTCTAGATGGGCTTTCTTAGGCGGGTGGCCTCTGCTGAGCCCACTGCTTCATGTCACTTTGAGATGATCTTGTACGAAGCTTTACTCTCAACCTTTATCCATATATTTCTAAAGTGCAGTAACCTAATGACTGTGACTATGACAGGTAGTGAGCGTAGAAGGTTGACAAGCACCTTCCCCATGCAACTTTATTCTTTACTAGCATATTTGTAGTTGTACGTAATTTCATAAGTTTCAGTTAAAATAGTAATTGGTTTTGATGGATATGTTGCTAGTTTTTATATTAATAACGAGGGCAAAAGGTTGACAGCTATCTTTTTTATGAATTTTCCTTCTTATTATATATGTCATTGTACATAACCTAATAACTTAAACTTAAACTAGTAACTGGGTTTAATGGGTATGTCCCATGGTTTTTATATTGCATCTACTTTATAAATAGATTGTTACCAATTTTGAATTGAAAGTTATCCTTCTAAAAATTATCATTCTTAGAGACTTATTTACAGGTGTAATGAGTATTTCTACATTTAGAATACACACTCATAAGTCCATTCATATCAGAGTAGAATCCAATTTTGATAAAGTGGGCATGGACATACAAATGAGCACAAGCACAAGGACGATTGCCAGAGAATGAATAGTGGCAGGTTTTAGGGTTACGATCATGTTTTCTTTGGCCATTCTATTCAATCTCAAGAATATTTAAGATACATTATCTAAACATTCCAATAAAATTTCTTCTTCTAATCTTAGAATCTATTGTTACTTTACTTTCTTTTTTTTTATAGTTAAAAGAATTATTTTATTTTATTTGAAAATTTGTTTTATTTATTTAAGAATTATTTTATTTTATTTAATAAATAGTAATTTTATAAAATTTTAATTAAAGAATTTAATTTATAATATTTCATTTTATTTAAGAATTACATTATTTTGATTTAAGAGTTTTTATGTAAAGACTATTTTATAATTTTATTTATTTTATTATTATATTAAAAACGTTCATCTACTTCTTCCATCTAATTTGTTATCATCATGTTATCCTATGAGGGATAGGACACTGTGTCTTTTTATATATTATAATATCTTAGACATGTCATTTTGTAAGGAGAATAGCCACAATTGATGCCATCATGGCCACAAGAAAGAACTATCCTATGTCATTGGATAGATGATGAATGATCTATGGAGTTTTTGGCCCACTAAGTAGTTTTTAGGAGAGAAACAATGTGAAGCCAATGGCAAAAGAGAGGTAAGGGCCAAGTGAATAATAAATACACAGGTGATAAATTTTGAAGTCAATGAATGCAACATTAAATGTTTATGGGATGAGGCAAAGATTTAGCTGATTTGTAGCATGAGCGATTGTGAATGACATCAAGTCACCAAGAATTAAGTAGGGCTTGTGTAGACACCATGACATTTGCAATTCATGCTTTCAGTTGTGCAGGTTACAAAAGGTGATCCAAAGCTTGAAGATGATGCAACTTAGGGACCCAAGGTCTAGAGAAAAGAATTGTAAAGAAAACCCAAAAAATCCATCTAAGTTAGCTTAATTACTCAAAGGAATTATGCAAAGAACACACTACAAATCTATCTTCCAATCTAAAAGCTAAAGACAAAGTTGAACTTAAAAAAATTGATATTGTTTACACGTTCGAATAAGAAAAAAATCATCTATTTTCTGTGTCCAATGTTTATAGTCTATAAACTTGATTGACAAAAGTTATAAATATTTAAACATGATATTTCCACAATTCATGTACTAAATTTAAATATTTTTAATAAAAATTGTTTGAACTTTTTCATATCAAAATTTTAAATCAAATTTTACAATTAATCATAATAAAATAAAATAAAATACCAGGATTTAAATACAATTAAAAAAACAAACTTAACTTTAAGCAATTTAAAACAATATTAACTTGTAACAAATAATTAGTTCTCCAAACTAAAACTCCTCATAAATAGTAAAAAAGATTGGTATTGAACAAAACAGATTACATATAATTTCGAACATAATCACTAACAAAATTGAGATTATAATACATAATTTAACAGAATCTGAACCAAATTAAATGAATTTTTAATATTCCCCAACAGATTTATGTCAAAGGCATGTTTGAGGAAGACCCACTGGTAAGTCACATGTTTGCACCAAACAATAAAAACAGCCTGAATAATTTCCAACTTGAAGAAAGACTATATATATCACAACAAATTAGGCTATTTGCAAAGAAAGCCATCGTGTAGTCCTGCACCAAGACAGCCATGGAGGTGTTTAGAGAAGTTTTACTGTGGGGACTTTCATGGCTCTGTTTGTTCATTGGATTTAGATATCTTATGAGGAAGAACAGAAAGCTTCCTCCTGGACCTTCTGGATGGCCTATTTTAGGCTGCTTGCCTCTGTTGGGTTCAATGCCTCATGTCACTTTGACAAAGCTGTCAAAGAAATATGGGCCAATTCTGTATTTGAAATTGGGCACAAATAAAATGGTGGTGGCTAACACACCTGCTGCTGCAAAGGCCTTTTTAAAGACACTGGACATCAATTTCTCCAACAGGCCTGGCAACACAGGAGCCACCTATCTGGGCTACAACTCTCAGGACATGGTGTGGGCACCTTATGGTGGCAGATGGAAGATGCTGAGAAAGGTTTGTAAATCAGCCTTTTCTTTTCTGATCCATTGTCATTGTTAGCAAGTTAGTTTGTGTTAACTCTTTTGATTGGAGATACCAAATGTTCACCACACTTTTCTATAGCAGCAGCAACTAACTATTTCAGATCAACCAGTGCTTTGTTATCTTCTTTCACTTGTGCAATCAGTTTTATCTGTTTCCACTCAGTACTGTTAGATCTATTCTTATTAGTTATCTTTTATGATCAGAAAAACCAAAACGAATTATTGCATGTCACTTGCAACCAAGTTTCCTTACATGTTTCAGGACTGTCTTAGTTGATCTATATGAACTATAACTCAACAACCATCCGGATAAGAGATGAGATCTGTAGACTATGCATTTACATCTGTTGGTTTAGTTTCTCAATAGATTTTACTTGCCCGTTTCGAGGAACTGATTTTTAGGGTTAGATAGAATTACATGAACATAAACTATGGCCAGTAAATGATGTAGTACGAAGCTTTACGTATTCTATTCTAAAGCGGGTGGCCCCTACCGTAAATGATGTAGTGCTGTACTTTTATTAAGAAAGAGATATGACTGTGCTTTCATAATTTTACATAGAAATGTTTTTTTTATATTATCTTTTTCTTTAATCGGCTTTCAATCTAACTTCTAAGTTTTTCTTTAGGTTTGCAATCTCCATATGTTAGGTGGTAAAGCATTAGATGACTGGCAACCAGTGAGAGCCTCTGAGATGGGTCACATGCTTAGATCCATCTTAGCTCGCTCCGACAAAAGTCTCGTTGTGAACGTACCAGAGTTGCTTAACCTCTATGCATCCAACATTTTTGGTCGAATTGTCTTAAGTAAGAGATTGTTTGAAAGAGAAGATGATGAAGCTAATGAATTCAAGGACATGGTAGTTGAGCTCATGGCTATTGCAGGTTATTTCAACATTGGTGATTTCATTCCCTCTATTGCATGGATGGACTTGCAAGGAATACAAAGAGGAATGAAAAAGTTACACAAACGATTTGATGAGATGTTGAGTAGGATAATTGCAAAACACCAAAGCACAGCTAAGACCCGAAAGACTCCTGACTTTTTAGACATTGTTATGTCTCGACGTGACAATTGTGATGGTGAGGGAGGAATGTTATCTGATGTTCACATCAAGGGTCTTCTTTGGTACATATTCATTATTTAATTTCTTGATAATCTATATATTTTTAATGTTTATTATTCAATATTTTTATTTAGTTGTTCATCCATCCTTAAACCAAATCTTCATATAAACGTTGTATTATCTTACATTTCAAAAATTACCATTCTTCATATTATAAATTTGTATTATGAATAAATTTTAAAACATCTAAATTTATAATTAAAGTATCATAAAATAACTTGACAAATGTAAAAAAAATCAAAATAACATATTTTTAACAACATATATTTTTATTATTATTTTATATTTATATTCATATATAATCCTTACCATATCTTTTTCTACTAACATAATAATGACTATCATATATGTTTTCATCCTTTACATTATAATAATTAAAAATTATATCTAACCTTGCTAGATTTTTTCTATAATCTAATGACGACTTTGATATATGTTTTCATCCTTATCTTTTTCTAGTAACCTAATAATAATGACTATGATATATGTTTTCATCCTTATCTTTTTCTAGTAACCTAATAATAATGACTATGATATATATGTTTTTGTCCTTTATCTTTTTCTAGTAATCTAATAAGAATGCCTATTATATATGTTTTCATCTTTTACAATTTAATAATTAAAAATTATATTTAATGTTGGCAATAATGATAGGTAGTGAGTCTAAAACGTTTGAAATCATCTTTCATATATAGCATTATTTCTTCCTAGTGGGTATATTTGTCATCTAACAAGAAGTTTCACTTCGTTACAACTAGAGATATTTGACTAAAAATATCCCATCAATGTTAAATTGTGACATAAAATAAGTAATTATGAAAATTAAAATGAATTGAATTATTTAAGATACGTATTATTAGACAAAGATGTACTATATCAATTAGATTTTAATTGTATAAAGTTTATCACTTTGATTTTTAATTTGGCTTCAAACATATATCTTCAAGTATGCAAGATCATGTAGTATTTGTTTTTAATCTTTGAGGTAGAGAAAATTAAGTGATATTTTTTTGTTTGTGTATTTTTTAGAATTTAATCACTGCAGGAACTCATACTTCGAGTAGTTTGATCGAATGGACTCTTGCAGAACTAATTCAAAATCCTATTCTCCTTCAACATGCACAAGCAGAAATGGACAAAGTGATTGGTCGTGATAGGCAGCTTAAAGAATCAGACATCCCAAATCTCCCCTACTTGGTGGCTATTTGCAAGGAAGGCTTACGCAAGCACCCCTCCACTCCACTTAACTTGCCATGTGTCTCTACAGAACCTTGTCAAGTAGGTGGATACTACATACCAAAGGATACTCGTTTATTGGTCAACATTTGGGGAATTGGAAGGGACCCTAAAATATGGAAAAAAACCCCTTGAATTCAATCCATATAGGTTCATAGGATCCAAGATTGATCCAAATGGTAATGACTTCCAACTCATACCATTTGGCACAAGCAGGCACATATGTGTTGGCACTAAGATGGAGATTACTATGGTGGAGTATACATTAGGATCATTGGTCCATGCCTTCAATTGGGAAATGCCACCAGGGAATGAGATTTTAAACATGGAGGAGGCTTTTGGACTAGCACTACAAAAGAAGGAGCCCCTTGTGACCAAGGCTACCCCTCGACTTTCCCTACACTTATACTAGATAAAGATGAGAACTAAAAGCTATGTTTTGTTATTATTAATAATAGTATTGGTAGTCCTTGAATTAAGATCAAGTTATTCAAGTAATGTATATTCTATTTACATGTGTAATTATGATAAGAATTATTCTATAATAACACTCTTATATCATGGGTGCATAAATTTATATTTAAAAAAATATACTATTGTTAAAAAGTCTAATACAATTAAAAATATTAAATAATATTAAATATCAAAAAAACAATAAAATATAGTCGACATCATGAATCACAATGCAAATTATATATATACACAATAAGTCTACAAAAATAAAATAAGATAAAATAAATAAGTGTAAAAGAGTAATAATAGATGACTTAATCAAAAAATATAATATCACCTTTATCAATTATAATCAACCAAATATACTACAATTTTTTTATTAAAAACTTTATTTTAATTATTAGAAAATTAATTTATAGTTTTACTTCTCCATACTAAAATAATTATTATATTTTTAACATTAACAAATATTGCCCAACACTTCTTAATCGTGCTACCATAAATTGACGTGTAAGAAAACAAAAGGAATAATTGACTTATAAAATTTCTTAAGAGAAAATCTAATGACCACAAATGAAATCACCCCTCTATTAGAAACAATTAAATTCAAATTTGAGATTTAATTTATAAACCATTTTTACTTTCATTCTCCTTTAAGAAAATTTCTACTTTAAAGAAAATCACTTGTCTTTTCTCATTTTCTAAATGAACTCGTTGTTTCCTTTTCTATAGAACTATTTATTTCATCTCTTTCTTTTTTTCCTTTTTTTATAATTTAAATAAGTAAATAAAATTTATTATTTAATAAGAAGCAACAAGTTTAAATTTTCTATATTTTTAATTTTCATCATTAAAAATGTTGTACTTGATATTTGATTTTAAAAAAATTTCATTATAAATTGTAAAAATATAAATAGAAAAAAGGTCTCGTAGATAATTAAGCATTAAAAATTTCTCTTTGATAATATATTTGTATTATAAAAATTTTAATCAAAATTTGTTAATATTTTTAATTTATATACATTAATTGTATTTAATTCAAATTTAATATTTTTTAATTAGAAATATATTGTGTACATAATATTTACTACATAGTTAAAAATAATATTGTATACAACATGATATTTTTTCAAGTATGGCTCTAGTAATGTTGAATTTTGAAAATGAAGAGAAATGAAGACAATATCAAATAAAATATCGAAGATGATGATGATAATAATTGATAGATGTTAGAAGAGAGGAATAACAATAATGGTGAAATGATAATGATAGAAATTAAATGTTAGACATAGAGTTGAATTGTCAAATGAAGAATTACAATTAAAAAATTAGGAACATACAAATGGGATGAGAAGAAGTTGTGCTTAAATATCTTTAAAGGATGAATGTGTACTAAGAAGCACAATAAAAAGACAACATACATGTCTTTTAATTACATCATAACTTGCATGAGTAGATATGGGATACAAGTACAAAGAGCTTGTCAATTGTGTAGAATTACATACAATGTGTAGAGAGGGTGTGTTTTATGTAGGAAAGCAGTATGAATGATTTATAGATAAGATGTTTAAAAAATTTAAAAAAATTATACAAGTTAAACATAATATTTGTGAAAAGAACTAAAAAATGCTTTATAATTACTTAAATGTATAATTGTCATGACAATTGAATATTGAAAGGTCCAAAAATATCTAATCTCAAAGATAGAATATAAAAAAATTGGGCCTACAAAAAATGATAATTTAGAATAAATACACACAATTGTTACATAAATTATAATTGTGGAGAGAAGATATAGATTGACAATTTGTTCTTTCTAAACATTATGTTTAATCAAAAAACATTGCCCAGTATGCAGTAAAAGTAAAGACTTCATCATTTTCATTAAGTTTTGATGCAACTTGTAAAAATTTAAAATTATAATGAATTAGCTACAAGAGAATATAATAAGCTTCTAACTAAAATAATTTAGAAATATAGATATTGAAATGGAAGAAACATATCACATGTTAAAATTTTCATTAGTAGAGAGCAACAAAAAATTATCAATTTAAATCTTTCACATGAGGTATTCAAACATTATAAAAATAATGAAAGTCATGAAGAATGATATTTTTTTCATGAAAAGTGTTTCAATTATTTATATAACTAGCAGTTGTGTGTAGTGACATGCAACGATGAGCCAATAGGCGGAGGGGAAGTCCAAATGGCAAGGATTTGTACACGTATAGGAGGAATTAAAGAGGGGGATGCTAAGAACAATCTGGGAGAGACCATAGGAGTTGAAGACGAATGTATAATTGCTATCGTGACCATATATAACAATATGCAGGCAAGAAAATAGTGCATTGAAAGAATACATGATTGTTAGAAGAACTAGCATTCAGGGAATGTGATGCAAGAGCATCCTTGGTTCTTGGAAATCTTGCATCAACCAAAAATATTTTCTTTTAGTTTTATGTTCTTATTATGTTCTTGCTCAGTTCCTGTTGGTGGATTTGTTGTAATTGCTCACCAGACCTTATGGATCTTGGAGTACATCATTTGCATGTTCATTTTCCTTGTTCCAAGATTTGAGCGTGATTGGATCTTTTTTTGGCAAGTTATTGCTTCCGAAATTCTTGGCAGTTTCTTGAATCGACACTAGAATAATTTCAAACTTTTCGGCCAGTTCAATCATTATGGATCATCCCCGTGACTTGAAAATCCTAACGGTGGGATTCTGATTGTTCCTAGGAGTGTCCCCGACCTTCATTATAGGTCCACACTTCATCTTACACACCTATTGAAGAGTAATTCAAATTTGAGGCTGACATATTCATGCACACATTACATTTTCTTTCCTTGGAGAATGTGATAATCTTTGGCTAACACGAATGTTTCTAGAATTTTGGATATGCTATAAAGCTTGTAATTGATCATTAGAATTGGCAGTAATCAAGTAGAGCTCGATCAAAAGAATAATATTGATTTGATTGTAATTTTCAACTCACATATAGGAGCATGTTAGAATGTTGTATATTTGATTAGGCCTACGAGCCAAATCTATAAGTCTAGATGTCGGCCAAATGTAACTAAGATTTTTATTAATGAGAATATTTCCATCTAGATTTGCCTCAATATTTTGTGTTGCTTTCGTTGTGTTACTCTTGTTGCATGGTCCAGATTGTTCTCTTTGAAGACCCTCCTACCGTAGCTATGCTAGATTGGTATCAGAGAGAGGTTTGTTCCTTGCGAGATCGTTAGAGTTTGTGAAGTCCTATTGAATATTTGTTGTGGGGTGGTAGATTGAGGATCTGACCTACAGCTGCAGAGGGATTGTGTAAAGATGGTGGGAAGGAGAAATGGTAGAAATGGAGCACGTGGAAATGCAGACCAGGCCATGATGGAGATGTTAAGAGGAATTGTTGTCAAACTATATGCAGTTGAAATGGCCTAGAGAAGAGGTCGACTAGTTGATGATGTGAGTGATGAAGAAGTAGAAGTACAGGAAGAAAGAGGAAGAGATGAGCAACCTAGCCTAGATCAGGAAGAAGAGAGGTTCATAAGAACCCTAACTAAAGTGAATACAAGACCGCATTTCAATCCATCAGATTATAATCGTAAGTTGGATTTAGATGTATTGTTAGATTGGATAATAGAGATGGAAAAAGTATTTTGAATTTGAAGGTACCTCTGAAGATAAGAAGGTGAAGTTTTCTTGTACAAAGTTGAGAGGACATACATCCCTTTGGTGGGAACATTTGTAGATAGATAGACAGAGAAGAGGAAAAGAAAAGATAAAGTCATGGGATCGAATGGTGAATAAGTTCAAGTCAAAGTTTATGCTCGTAGATCATTAGATTAGCTTGTTCAAGAAGTTGTAGAATCTGAAGCAAAAAGAATCAAGCGTGATAGAGTACACCAAATAATTCTATAAGTTGAATATCAGATCTAGACACTCAGAGGATGAGATTGAGCAAGTAGCCACATATGTGAATGGTTTGAGGTCATCTATGCAGGATGAAATTAGTTTGATCAAGTTGCAGAATGTGGAAGAGGCATATCATTGTGCCCTAAAAGTAGAGGAGAAGTTGAATAAGAGACATGAGTAGAGACAAAGAGGAAGAGGTGGAAGATTTCAAAGAGGAAGAACTTTTACTGGAGGAGGAAGAGGATCTTTCCTAGACCAAAACAAGGATAAGGAGGTTAGTAAGAATGACAGTTCATACTAGAGAGGTGATGGAAACTCTTATAGGAGAGGAGGTTATGGTGGTTACCGAAATGAAGGTTATAGAAGAGATGATAGAGGATAGGAGAAAAGGATATTCAAAGGAACTTGTTATAAATGTGGTGGAGAAGGACATAGAGCATTTGAATGTAATCAGGGAGAGACAAGCAGGAAAGCAGAGAACAATAGAAGAACAACCTTTGTTGAGGAGGATCATGTTGGATCATCTAATAAACCTGCAGATGGAGAAGTGTTGGTGAATAGGAGAGTATTATGTCAAAGTGAGTTGGAGAAAGAACCATTACAAAGGAAGAATTTGTTTCAAACTAGATGCAAGGTGAATGGTAAATGTTGCAAAGTAATTGTTGACAGTGGAAGTTTTGAGAACCTAGTTTCTAAAGAGATTGGTGACTAAACTAAAGTTGGAAAGGTTGAAACACCCAAAGCCCTATCAAATTGCTTGGATTCAGGATGAGCATAAGATGCTGGTAAGTGAACTTGATGTTTAGTGAAATTAAAGATAGGAAATTACCATGATGAAGTTTTGTGCAATATCATGCCTATGGATATATGCCATGTTTTGTTGGGAAGGCCTTGGCAGTATGAAAGATAGGCTATTCATGACGGAAAGAAGAATATCTACACTATTGTTGCTAATGGGATGAAAGATATTTTTTTCCATTGGAAGATGTTCCTATAGTTGAAGTTTGTACGAATGCTAGGGTTTGTCTAGTTGATGGAAGAAGATTCCTTGATGGATTGAGACATGAGAATGTATGTTATGCCTTGGTACCTAAGAAGGATGAAGAATTGAAGCATGTGAAAGAACACTCAGAAGAGATAAAAGAGATACTGACAGAATAAGAGGAGGTCATTTCAGATAATGTACTTGATGGATTGCCACCTATGAGGAGTATTAGTCATTCTATGGATCTGATTCTTGGAGCTAGTTTTCATAATAAAGCAACACACCAAATGACATCGACAGAGAATAAAGAGTTGAATAGACAAGTGCAATAATTGTTGAGGAATATTTTGATCAGAGAAGGTTTAATTCCATGTGCAATACTTGTTGTTCTTGCACCTAAGAAGGATGGAGAATGGAGAATGTGTACAAATTCTAGAGCTATAAACAAGATCATAGTTAAGTATAGATTTCCTTTGCCCTAGATGGATGACATTATGGATTGTTTGAGTGGAGCTGATTTGAGATGAGAAGAGGATTGATAATCTGAGAACATTGAGACTAGAATTGACTGAATTGTTGATTTGCGCATTGGAGAGGTAAGATTATTTCATGGATTGGCTAGTTTCTATAGAAAGTTCATTAGAAATTTTGGTACTATTTGCAGTCCTATGATAGACGCAATGAGAGGAGATAGGAAAAATTTTAGATGGACATCTGGAGCATATCAAAGCTTTGAGTTGTTGAAATAGAAGGCGACTAAGCAGCCTATGTTGGATTTCCCATATTTCAATAAGGTATTTCAAGTAGACTATGATGCAAGTGGAAGTGCAATTGGAGCAGTACTAAGTCACGAGGGAAGACCTGTAGCTTATTTCAGTGAGAAGTTGAATGATGCTAGGAGGAGATATTCATTGTATGATCAAGAATTTTATGCCATAGTTCAAGCCTTGAAGAAGTGGAGACATTATTTGTTTCCTAAGGAGTTTGTGTTGTATATGAATCATCAAGCATTGTAATATTTGAATAGTCAGGGTAAGTTGCATCGAAGACACATGAGATGGGTAGAGTTCTTATAGAGGTACTTTTGTTCTGAAGCATAGGAGTGGAAATTCAAATAGAGTTGTTGATGCTTTGAGCAGGAGAAGGAATTTATTGATAGAGATGAGAGTGGAGGTATTAGGCTTTGAAGAGTTGAAGAACTTGTATGAAGAAGACCTGGATTTTGCAAAACCTTGGAGAGCTTGTAAAGAAATTGTTTTCGAGGATAAGAGTTAGTGGTTGGATTATTTCATTTAGGAGGGAATGTTGTTTAGGGGAAATTAGTTGTGTATACCTTGGAGTTCAATGAGGGATAACCTGGTGAAGGAGAATCATAGTGGAGGAATGTTAGGACACTTTGGAGTTGATAAGACAATGGCATTGGTCAGTGAGAATTACTTTTGGCTGCAGATTCATAAGGATGTTAGAAAATTTGTGCAGAGTTGCAAAGTCTATCAAGTTACAAAAGGGAGTAGTCAGAATGTTGGATTGTATAAGCCTTTGACAATTCTAGAGAGGTCCCTTGGGAGGATATCAGTATGGAATTCATACTTGGTTTACTGAAGACACAAATAGGTAATGATTTTGTATAAATGTGGTAGTAGACCAATTTTCTAAGATGGCACATTTCATACCTTGTAAGAAGACAACAAATGCAGTACATGTAGCAGATTTGTTTTTCAGAGAAGTGGTCAGATTGCATGGGTTACCTAGGAGTATTATTTTAGACAAAGATGTAAATTTTGTTGGTTACTTTTGGAGGACACTTTGGAAGAAATTGAAGATAGATTTGAAGTTTAGTTCTTCTTTTCACCCACAAATTTATGGAAAGATAGAGGTAGTAAACAAGAGTTTAGGGAACTTGTTGAGATTTTTGGTTGGAGAAAAGACTGGAAGTTGGGATTTAGTCCTTGCACAAGTAGAGTTTTCTTACAATAATTCAATGAACAGGAAAGACACCTTTTGAGATTGTTATTGGAGTTCACCCTAGAGGTATATCAAAATTGAGAGACATCAGTATGGAGGATAAGAGGAGTGCAGAAGCAAAAGAATTTGCAGAACACATGAAGAAGTTGCATATTCAAGTGAAACAACAATTGGAAGACATGAACCAGAAGTATAAGGAGAGAGCAGATGAAAAGAGGAGACATAAGGAATTTGAAGTTGGAGATGAAGTGATGGTATATTTGAGGAAGAAGAGATTTCCAGTTGGTACATAGAATAAGTTGAATATGAGGAAGTTTGGACCTTGTAAGATCTTGAAGAAATTTGATTCAGGAAATGCATATGAAGTGGAGTTACCGGAAGGTATGGGTATATTACCTATATTCAACATTGCAGATCTATATCAGTATCATGAAGTAGAATTCAGTGCAGATAGTGAAACAAAATTGGAGAATCAATTTTCTAAAAAACAATTGGATGAGATTGAAGAGATTTTGGATGTCAGAGATGGGAGGAAGACTCATGGAAGACGGTACAAAGAATATCTTGTGAAGTGGAAAGGTAGACTAGTTGAGGATTCTTCTTAGATTTCTTAGGTTGAGGTAGATCATTTTGGTTTTCCTTTGGCCCCAACAAAGTGAGGGACTTGCTTTTCAAATAACCCTAGATGTCTGATGCAGGAGCATCCTTAGTTCTTGGCAATCTTGCATCAACCAAAAAAATTTTTTTTTCAGTTTTATGTTCTTATTTTGTTCTTGCTCAATTCCTGTTGGTGGATTCGTCATAGTTTTTCACCAAACCTTGTGGATCTTGGAGTACATCATCTACATGTTCATTTTCCTTGTTCCAATATTTGAGCATGATTGGATATTTTTCTAAAAATTTATCGCTTCCAAAATTCTTGGAAGTTTCTTGAACTGGCACCGGAATAATTTCAAACTTTTTGGCCAATTCGATCATTGTAGATTGTCCCTGTGACTTACAGATCTTAACGATGGGATTTTGATTGTTCCTGTAAGTGTACCCGACCTTCATTATAGTTCCACACATCATCTTACACACCTGTTGAAGAGTAATTCAAATTTGAGGCCAACCTATTCATGTGCACGTTACATTTTATTTCCTTGGAGAATGTGATAATCTTTGGCCGACACAGATGTTTCTAGAATTGCGGATATGCTATAAAGCTTGTAATCAATCATTAGAATTGGCAGTAATCAAGTAGAGCTCGATCAAAAGAATAATATTGATTTGATTGTAATTTTCAGCTCGCATATAGGAGCATGTTAGAATCTTGTATATTTGATCAAGCCTGTGAGCCGAATCTATAAGTCTAGATGTTGCTAGCCGAATGTAACTAAGATTTTTGTTAATGAGAATATTTCCATCTACATTTTCCTCCATATTTTTTGTTGCTTTTGTTGTGTTACTCTTGCTGCATGGTCCGGATTTTTCTCTTTAAGGATCCCCCTACCGTGGTTGTGATAGAATGGACTATGATTCTTATGTTTACAAACATAATGTCATGGATGCATTGATATACAAAATTGAAAATGATCCATACTATAGGGATGTTGCAAGGATACATACATATTTGCACATAGGGAATGATAAGTTATATTTTAAGTGTTATATGGAACATTGATGTCACCATTGATTGCAGTGATGAACAATGCCTTGTTTTGTTGTGTTTCATTTTATTTCCCCTATGTGTAGATATGTATGTATGTCATAGTTGAAGCAAACAACATTGATACATATTGCTACATTCTTGGAATCATAAGTTGTATTTTAAGTATTATATGGAACATTGATGCCACCATTGTTTGCAGTGATGGAAAATGTATTTCCCCTATGTGCAGATATGTATGTATGTCATATTAGATGCAAACAACATTGATACATACTGATCCCTATGTTTATTTTGTTGGGACATTCTTGGAATGATAAGTTGTATTTTAAGTGTTATATGGAACATTGATGCCACCATTGATCACAATGATGGACAATGTATGTTCTTGGTCGGTTGTTTTGTAAGAATATAGACTGTGAGCTAATGGAAGTTAGTCTACATCCAAGCACAAGAAGGTATATAATAGCTAGGCATAGTAACGCCTGAGAGAGATCAAGTGACTACATCTAAAAATCCTCATGGCATCATTAATAACCCTTTTATGATACCATTACACTAAGACACTAGGGCATAGGTAAGGTTGAGATATATACATTGTCTCAAAAGGATAATACAATTATCTGAAAGCTTAGAATATAATTGATTTGGAATAGGACATACAAATGTTAAATAAGTATATTTAAATAAGTCATGCACAACCATAACAATAAAGAGATAATTGCATCAACAAACTTCTATTGATGTTAATCAAAAAGTTGATTGATCTACAAAAATTTTAAACTATATTTTTTTAAATTTTATTTATAAATCTACCTTTACTTGCAATCAGAATATATCTTGAGAGATTATTGTTGCATGCAATTGTTTATTTCACAATTGTGATTGATTTTGCAATCATTGTGATTATTCTCAAAGGTCATTTATAACACATTCCTTCCTCAAAATCCCCATTATGCGATTTCAAAACTCAACAATTTCAGAATCATAACAGAAAGTGAAACCATTATCAATACTTTCCTTAATGGTCAAATGTTTTAATAGTTCAGACTCCTCAAAGCCAAAAATAAGAGTAGTCAATAGACCTTGGGTGAAAGCCTTGCAGCAAGGCTGACTTCATAGAAGATCTAATGCCATGAAAAGATCCACATAACTCATGAAAATAAGTTGAGATGAAAGATCACTGACTAAGACATTACTATCTTATGTAAAATAGGATTGTTTTTCTTGAGTATGTTATACAAAAATTAAAGGAAAATGTGAATTTTAGTGCGATGAACATG
>VDFB02047230.1:221613942-221809585 GCA_007258455.2 Sequoia sempervirens | reverse complement strand
ATTGTACTACTTTGGGTCCTTCTTTCCTATCACTCCTGATCATCTATGACTAGGTGTTGTTTATTTTTCTATTGTCACTACGGTGTTCGTCTGTTGTTGATGGGCCGTAGGGCCTTGTTCTAAGGGTTTGCACCCTTGTTTTGTTGCTCTTCTCATTCTCTTTGTTGTTGGCCTGCTGGGCCTTGTTCTATAGGGACGACACCCTTATTTGCCACTTTTAATTTCAAAAACATAAATCCACTTAACATGATTGCATCATGTGCAACTTGAAATTCTAGAGATAAAGAATATTAAATTAAAGTGTGGTAAAAATAAATCTCTCGTAATTTTTTAAAAATGAATATTAATTATATAAATCATAAGGCTTAAAATTCATCTAGATTAATAAGGAGAACAAAGAGAAATGAAATATTAATAGTTTAATACCTCTAATGACAATTGCCTCTTCATTTGGGTGACATAATCAAAGCCTAAATTATTATACAAATATTAGTGTAAACCTAAAATAGAGAACTAGAAGTGTATACATGTCAATAAAAGATATAAGCATCATATAAACAAATTCATTTCAATGATATATTCTAGTATATAACTTTTACTATATACCTATACTAGGGAACTAAAAGTGCATATATATGTATAAAAAATATAAGAAATATCACATAAGTTTTCATCAATAATACAGTGTTTTTGTGATAATCCATACATTGTATTAAAATAATCTCAATATGTTAAGACTTGGTAATCTTGAACTTTCGAAAGATTTATTTGCTTTTGGAAGAGGTGAATAGACCCTTACTTCCCCTAAGTTGATAATAGTTTAAAGATATTCCATTCTCTTTTAAAAATATCTCAATACACCAATACTTTATAATCATAAACATTAGGGAGATTTATCTTCTTTGTAAATAAGTGAAATAGAACCTCTATTTCCTTTGGTTAGTGTATTTTTAATCAAAACTTGGAAAGCTGATAATGATTAAACAAAAGCAAATTCTCCAACACTCGTAGAATGCAAAATAATAACATGATTATATGACTAAAGTTACACAAGCCAAATTAGATGGTCAAAGATCAAACACACTAGGTAAGCTAATAAGGTTTCAATAAGGCCATTTTAGCCCCAAATTGATAAATGACCTCTTCAAAAAAATTATGACCAATATCATAATCCTCTTTAAGAAAAAGATGAACACTTATTGTATAGGCTCTTACCATTTTTAATCCTAAGGAATATCCAAGGTTTTTACCTTTGTAAAACTTAGGGCACATTTGAAGATATAAATTTTAGACATATTTAGATATGTAGTATTAGGACATCAATAAAGAGTAAAGGAAAGGGTAGTTCACCAAATTATGTAGTCATGACTATTAAATTTATGATATGTAAATCCACTCAAATGATTTACATGATACTATGATATGGTGAAATGGGATTTAGGGTAAGCACCTAACATAATTCGTGCACATTCCAACATATGCATTGGGGGATACAAAAGTAATCAAGAGAAACTATTTGGTGCATGTATTCAATGGAGATCCAAATAGTTGGTTAAGGTTTTGGTCCCATTTTTTGGGTTGATGAGATGTGATGTGGTTGATTAATTATGAAAGGTTGCAAACTAGGTGAATTAACACTAAAAGCACAAATTGTTACAAAATCTAGAAAACTCAGAGTAGAAAAACAAAAAAAAAGAGTAGAACTGGAAAGTGTAGACAAAGAGGAACCTACCATATGAATTTTAGGTTGATCTAGTGGGACAAGGGCATTGGATCCCTAGTCTATAAATGTCAAATTTTTGGATATAAAAGATTGTACAAATGTGGTAGGGTCTGTTGGTCTTTGACTACGAAAACCCAAAAATAGTTTAATTAAATCTACTCTCTTTTGGATTATGGGGAAGGGTGATCATGCTCTTTCTTAGGATGATGATTGGGATAATCATATCCCTCTTTGTGTGGATTTTTTTTACCTCCTTGAATGAAAATATAATGTGTAGAAGCTTATCAAAATTATGTTTTATATTTTCAGTATGATGTCATACAAGATGGTGTTAGAACTTGGAAATGGAAACCTAAAGAATTAGGGTCAAGCCAACAATTTCCTCATCTCATTGACTAACTTGTTCATATTTTAGCTTCTTGGAGAGTCTCCTTAGCCATTCAATTTTCTTGGATGGGGTGTGAAAGGTTTTGAGATCTACATAGTGCACTTTGGTTATAAAACTCTTTTTGTAGAGGACCTAGAAGTTCATAACTCTAAGCTTTGGAATCAGGTTTGGCATCCAAAATGCTACACTAAGGTGAATAATTTCATGTGGCTTTCTACTTTGGATAAATTTATTCATTACGATAATCTTAAAAAACATGGGATTATTGGTCCAAATAGTTGTACATCTTATGGCTTCTAGTTGAAGATAATGGTAGATATTTACTCTTGGATTGTTCATTTACCATTGTCCTTTGTTGATTATGGTGTGATTTGATGGGAATTTCATGGAATAATTATGAATCTATCCAAGACTTTCTTGTTAATTAGTTGTGTTCTTCTTTGCGGCAAAAAAACCTTAATTTGTTGTGTGATATTTGTTTTGGTCCAATTTGTTGAAATATCTGGTGAAAATAAAGTCAATGGATTTTGAATGATACTTCCAAGCATGTTTGCCAAGTTTGGGGTAGAATATTGGCTAATATAAAATATATTTGACAAGTTTGGATTCAAATATTATCAAGCAAGTTCTTGGTGGGAATTTAGAGTTGAACTGTTGATTTTTTGGCTCCTAAAACTTCTCTAACTCTTCTAGGGTTTTTTACCTAAAAAGATATAGTTAGGCCAAAAATGTTAAAGGGTTCATTCAAATTATGTTATATGTGATGTTATCTAAGCTAAATGAAGTGAACTAAATGCAAGTAAGTGATCTATATGACTGAATTTGAATGCAAAACTAAGATTTAAACTATGTTTGAAAACATACTGTGATATGCAAACAAAGAACTAAATGATGAAATAATGCAAAACAAAAATAAATGAGATGTTCGAAAATTCAGGTAAGATTTATAAACCCAGCCGTTGTGAATGCTGTTCCAAGTTACTAAAATTCACAAAGGGGACTCATTCAGCCCGGTGGCAAATTAGTCCCGCTTAATGGTGAAAAGTGGTCGTAGTTGAGGTTTTAATCACGACCCGCAATCAAACGTACCTGAGATTTTCAGCCTTGTTGTGGGACTCCATTAATCGGGTGGCTTAATCAATCCTCTCCACCTTTGATAGGAGACAACTTCGCAACACCGTGATCTAGAGATGTTCCACGGTCAACGAACCCACCGCGAACGGATAAAAACCTTCTCCAAGCTTGAAATGCATTTGCGACCACACCTGTTTGAAAGCTTGAATCTAAAATTCAACACTCCAAATGCTTGTCAACAACAAATGCGTTCAGGAACACACGGCGGGAAAATATTGAGGGTTATAACAGGGGTTTGCCTTGGTCAAACCCCACTTTTGGTAATCGAACCCTTAATGAAAAAATGAAATGAAAGAGAATGATAAAATAATAACATGTAATTGCTATCAACTTACCAAACCCTTGATGATGCAAATATGAAGTAATGTCAATGGATGCTCCAAAATGCTTGAATAATGCTTGATGAGATGTTGTAAGATGCTTGAATGCTTGAGATGATGTGTGAATGAATGCCTGAATGAATGGGTGAATGGGTGAACTTGATGAATGGGGGTTAAAATGAGGTGAAAATCACTTATTTATACAATCTCGTGCCATAGTTACCCGTTAATACCTCATCATAGGCCAACATCAAGTGTTTTTGAATAAAAACCCAACAGGAAATTTTTTAAATTTTGAATTTGGAGCCAAGGGGGACTCATTCACCACCCATGGCGAATGGGTCCCACTTAGGACCTAAAAATGGGTGTCGGCAATTATCTTGTATTTAATGTTGTTTGTCAGGCTTACATTAAAAAATGCACTTAATTAAGCCTTATAAGGGCATAAAGGGACCAAATAAAGCATAAGAGGGATAAATAGTGAAGTTATGCCTAGAAAAGCGTGAAAGCTCGATACAAGACTTTAAAATGTACTTTAAAATAGGACTTGATTAGTGATGAAAATGTGATTTTTAGGTGAATTGTAATAAATAGAGTCTAGAAGAGTGTAGAAATGCTTTACAACACTTCACAAGACGTCATTATTTGAATTTTAGTACCTAAATATGCATGTTCAAGCCATGTTACAACATAAAATCAGAGCAAAATAGATCAAACATCATGAAACAAGACCTAAAAGGCCACGAAAATGATAAGGGTCCATTTTTCTACGGCACAAGAGTGTTGATGAGACTTGGTATTTCAATGGTTTCTCCTTTCTCTTCTTCTTTCACTAATCCTCATGTTTCTCAAATTACTAAATGGGTTCGCCCTCCTTCAAGTTTTGTTAAATTTAATGTTGATGGGGCTTTAAAAGGTAATCCTATAAATGTTGGAATTTGAGGTGTCTATTGTGACCATACTAGCAAGGTCAAGTTTTGGTTTGTTGACAGTCTTGGTGATGCTTCCAATAACTTTATTGAGCTTATGGTCATTCGTCAAGCTCTTTTAGTTGCTAAGTTGAATAATTTTTTTCATATTATTCTTGACATGTGTTGACTAAAATTTTGATTGATCATTTCAAAACATAAGTCTTCCTCTTGCTTCCAATAGTGGCAGTTGAATAAACATAAGAAATACATTGGCATCCTTATTCATGGTTTTTTACAAGTTGTTCAATGGAGCCATACTAGAAGAGAAGGAAATTAAGTTGCATATTTTCTTGGCTAAATCTACATTCAACTGGAATGATATCAAGATTAATAGTGGAAGTGATCATGATTGTCCTATATGGGATTCAAACATAGCTTTCAAAGATTTTGTGAATACTGACTACAATGTCTTTTTGAATTCTTGATTTTTGCAAGGGTGCTTTTTGTTGTAGTTTAGGTTCTTGGGGTGTCTTTCTTGTAATAACTATTATTTCGTTTGTTAATCGACTTTTCTTTTGGTTCACCTTTTTTAACATAAAGATAAACATTACTTATAGTACTCACAAGATGAATAATCTTTATGGTCGCAAGGACTTATACCTTGACTACATAAATTGGACGGTTCTTGATCTTGTATTGATTGTCTATCTACAGTCCATCTAAATTTTAACATTTTTTGGAATCGTTGTACCAAAAGTTTTTTTAAAAGTCATAGACCCACTTTGTAATTTGTTTCTATTTTAATATATTTTTAACCTTTATACTAAAACATATCAATGTATTGTTAGAAAATATATAAACAATCCCCTTATTCATATAATTCAACATGAATAATTAAAGATCACCCCACGATATAGATTTCCTTGGAAAAAAATCATTTCTTATAACTCTACTAAATTTGCTCAAATCATTGATATTTATAGACATCCTTTATACATATTTGTAAAATTGTTTGTATAAAACTCTTTTAACATTTAAAAAAACTATAAAATAAGGTCTTATTAAACATTAAAAATGATGGGGTCAATTTTCATCTTTTCCCTTTACATGTTGACTAGCCCGAAGCTTTTATTAAGTGATTGTAAGCATTTTTGTAGCTAATCATATATCTGCAAAAAATACTTTTACAGATCGGTAATTCTTTAAAACAAAAACAATGAGATTCCCGAGAATGATGTGGTGCAATCTTCTCCACACCTCACAGGATCTTTTTTTAGCATGTCTCCGTCTACACTATATCACTTTGTTTTTAAAATTTAAAGTCATTAGACGGGCAATTAATAACATCTAATTGCTAAGTGATTTCTGGCTTCAATTGTGTGCCAATTTGATACAAAAAATTCACACACGATCGAAACCAGAAATCACTTAACGATTAACATTATGAATTGTTGAAACTTATATCATTTAACATTTAATTTTCTAATATTCTGCATCATGTATCATCGATCTATGTACAGCCTGGGCCTGGGTCGTATATGTAATTCAGTTTAACGCATAATACCATCATGAGCCGGTTTCGAAGACATCAGAGCCGCTCGTACCGTATTTGGCGCTTTCGTAGCGTAGATTGAAGGCGTAAGAGCGTATACCAAGGTAGGTCCAAGGCGTAAGCCTTAGGGTAATTTTGGTGGACTAACTTTCTACTGCGACTGCTTATAGTGAGATATTTGCACCGGCATGGCATGGATGCTCTATCTCACGCTATCTCGCTTCTTCAGTAAATAATGTGACCGGTTCTCCTTCGCTTTTCCGCACTGATCGCCGTAGTGCATGGATGCCCATCCGCCGCCATCCCTCGCTTTCGCCTCGCAAGCGCACTGCCCTCCCCGGCCCAACCAACTGGCCAGGTGTTTTATCGCGCACCTCATTAATTGTGGGCTGGCCAGTTTTAGAATATATACTATTAAATTATATAAGTTACCTGCTAATTTATATGACGATGCTAGACTTATTTATTTTTATTATCATTTCTATCTATATTATTTAACTATAATTTTAAAATTATAAAAAATATTTAAAATATTAATAAAATTTTATTTTAAAGTAAAATAAGTATAAATACATAGTATAAAAAGTATTTAAATTTAAAAAAAAAATTATTAAATTAATTTAAATATTAAATTTTGATATTTTTAATATAAATCAATACTATAAATTTTAATAAAAAATAAGTTTTAATTTTTAATTTTTAAATTTTATTAGTAAATATTTAAGATAAAATAAGATTGAAAGTAAAAATATTTAAATTTAATATTAAATAAGAATCTTGTATATATTGTTTCTATTAATTTTTTTAAATATTAGATGTTAATGTGTTTACTATAATTTGATATTTTAAATTTTGATTAAAAAAAATTAATTTCTAAATTTTTAATTTGAAAGATAATAAATCAACAAAGAATGTATTTAAGAATGTCATAATTAATTAACTCATTGCAACTTTAATTGAACGATAAACTAATTAACACCAAACCCTAATTGAACTCTAACCCTAATTGGAACCCTTATTCTAACCCCAAGTTTTATCTGAGATAACCCTAACCTTAATTTAATTCTAACCCGAAACTTTGTCCTAGAATTCTAACTCTAACTCTAACCCTAAACCTAAGTAAACCCTAACCCTAATCCTAATTAAAAGTTCAATCCTAACTATAATACTAATTTTAACCCTAATTGAACTCTAACCCTAATTGGACATAAAACTTAGTCACCCAAAAATCACTTTAACTTAGTCACTCTGATTTTTTAAACAATAGTAGAAGATAATTCCAATTGACATGTAGCCTCAAGAAAGATCTTTAGAATATCTTCTTGTTCTATCAATATTACCAATAAAGAAAATACCACTTTGACTTAGTCACTCCCAACACCTACTTCCTAAATGGTCACTAGGATGCACAAATATTAAATTACACATAGATAAACAATAAATTGCACATAGTTAAACATGCCACACACTTCTATATTAAACATGCCTTAAGAATCTTAATAAATGTATCCAAAATAATCTTAATAAATGTATCCAAAATAAAATTATGTAATTTTGATAATGATACATATGGTTCTCTAGCAATAGTAACAACTTCACCCCTTTTAAACCTATTTAATATACTAATATAACATATAAGGAACTTATTGACATTATTGAATCTATGGAAAACCAAGTAATACATGGAACTCATCCAAAGTAAGAAATATATGATATTTCAAGTTGATCTTCTTTCAAAAAATCTACCAAAAGTAAAATAAAGAAACCCATTGGCATAGTTGGCATTCCATTAGTTATCTTAAAGGAAACAATTGAATACTCATATTATAGCTATTAAAATGATGATTAAGTATTTTTTGAGTATATGTTAAATTGACAAGTAAGATCAATAAGAACACTCTTAATTGGTTTGTAACAAACATAAGCTCTAGCATATAAAGGACCATAATAACCATTCACAAGTATCTCATCAAGTGAAAATGTACTAATTGTCATAGAAGAAGATGTAGAATTATTCTAATCATCATTAAGCATGCCCTCTTGAAACATGTTTTGGTATCAAAATGAAAGCTCACAAGTTAAGATTTGTGACAAAATGCATTCCCACTACTTTCTCTTCTTACTCATTTATCAATACAAGAGAAGGGGCAAGTTTGTTTTAACCCAACATCATTTTCCACTACCAAAGTAAGGGTTTAAAAAAATATAACTCAAATGTAAGGGTTTGTTTTAAAATTTACATTCACAATTTTAGATGATATATATTTACAATTTTGAATGATAAAAATAGACTTTAAAATTTAATGATTATTGATTTTAGTTAATGAAATTGACTTAAGAGTTTTAAAAAAAATAATAAGAAATTTAATAAAAATGCTTATAAAATCTTTTAACTAAGTTAAACAAATATTATAATATTAAAAACATATAATTTACGGGCTGAAGCTTTAACAGATTTTGTTTTTAATCTTTTATTTTTTTAATTTTTATTTTTTTTGTTATTAACATTTCTATCTATATTAAATTTTACAAACAAAAAATTAATATTTAACATTAAGATATTTAACATTTCTAGGTGATTAATAATTTGATAATATTAATTTAACAATATTTAAGATTAGAAATGCTAATAACTTAGAAATGTTAAATATAAATAGATAACTATGTGGCATGTTTAATATAGAAGTGTGTGGCATGTTTAACTATGTGTAATTTATTGTTTATCTATGTGTAATTTAATATTTGTGCATCCTAGTGACTATTTAGGAAGTAGGTGTTGGGAGTGACTAAGTCAAAGTGGTATTTTCTTTATTGGTAATATTGATAGAACAAGAAGATATTCTAAAGATCTTTCTTGAGGCTACATGTCAATTGGAATTATCTTCTACTATTGTTTAAAAAATCAGAGTGACTAAGTTAAAGTGATTTTTGGGTGACTAAGTTTTATGTCCAATTAGGGTTAGAGTTCAATTAGGGTTAAAATTAGTATTATAGTTAGGATTGAACTTTTAATTAGGATTAGGGTTAGGGTTTACTTAGGTTTAGGGTTAGAGTTAGAGTTAGAATTCTAGGACAAAGTTTCGGGTTAGAATTAAATTAAGGTTAGGGTTATCTCATATAAAACTTGGGGTTAGAATAAGGGTTCCAATTAGGGTTAGAGTTCAATTAGGGTTTGGTGTTAATTAGTTTATCGTTCAATTAAAGTTGCAATGAGTTAATTAATTATGACATTCTTAAATACATTCTTTGTTGATTTATTATCTTTCAAATTAAAAATTTAGAAATTAATTTTTTTTAATCAAAATTAAAATATCAAATTATAGTAAACACATTAACATCTAATATTTAAAATAAATTAATAGAAACAATATATACAAGATTCTTATTTAATATTAAATTTAAATATTTTTACTTTCAATCTTATTTTATCTTAAATATTTACTAATAAAATTTAAAAATTAAAAATTAAAACTTATTTTTTATTAAAATTTATAGTATTGATTTATATTAAAAATATCAAAATTTAATATTTAAATTAATTTAATAAAAAAAAATTTGAAAATTTAAATACTTTTTATACTATGTATTTATACTTATTTTACTTTAAAATAAAATTTTATTAATATTTTAAATATTTTTTATAATTTTAAAATTATAGTTAAATAATATAGATAGAAATGATAATAAAAATAAATAAATTTTAAAAAAATTAAAAATTAAAAAAAACTGTAAAAATTTCCAGCGCTGTAACTTATATAATTTTAATATTATATATTGCAAAGGGCGGCGGCAGAAACCCCAAAACTGGGGCACGGCACAAACCCCAAAACTGGGGCACGGCAAAACACAGCACGAAACTGTTAGTTGCAGGACAGGGAGGACAGGTCTGTGTTGCACGAGGGCGAGAGAAACGAGGGATGGCAGCGGATGGGCATCCATGCCATGCGGTGCAAATTATCCCCTGCATAGACAGTGCCTATAGACAGTGCCACTTTTTTCTGTGTGAAATTATTTTTCTGTCACATCAATGAACGGTGAAATAATTTTTCTGTCACATCAATGAACGGTTTATTATAGCACTTTTTAACGGCATTAATGTGTTACATAGGGGAAATGTCCATGTTCAATTGCTGTTTACTCCATGCTTACCTGACCCTCAATAACCATTTATATTTTAGTCATTACATTGTTTTAATTATGCCAATAAAAGTTTACCAATTACACCAATATATGTTCACTATTGAATGTGTAGTTGACCAAAAAATTAAACAACTATTGGTACATATCTATTTTCAACGAAAACACATTGAAAACACCTTGAATTTTTTTTTAGTTTTTATTTGTTGTCCAATGAACGGGTAGTGGTGAAGTGGTGAAGATGTAGGGGAGGTAGGTTTAAAAACACCCTTTTTGATCACCTTTCACTTTACGGGTTCAAGAAGATGCGTTTTAACTACTCAAAAGCCAAATTTTTATTTTTAAGCTAATAACTCACTTACTAATAACCCAAAAAAAAAAGAAAAAATCGAACCTATTTTCCACTCTCTACGGATAGACGAAAAGAAAAAATCGAACCTATTTTCCACTCTCTACGGATAGGCGAAGTTAGCCCTGGCAACTACTGATACGTTTCCCCTATTCAATAGGGGAAATTGACAAAAACATTAAATACTAATTCAATATATTTAATAGATCTTGTCCGTACAGACTCACGCCAGCTGTTATCTCTCTTGTCTTATTTTTTAGGCTTGTAAACTGTATTGACGTTTGTTCTATCTACTTGTGACTATTATATGCTGTAAAAACATTTTCTTTTGTAGTGTTATGTTTATAATAGGTAAGCTGTTGATTCCGGAGTATTTTCTGAAGGCTGCTGCATTATTTTGGAAGCTTTTTGTTCTGTAAGATTCCTGGTCAGGTTTAGGCAGATCGCTGGTTCATCACGGAAAATACATTTTGTTTTACTTTCCATCTTTAAAGGCTGCACCCAGTTTTTCCTCTCAGATTTGATGTATTGTCTATTTGATGACCGATTTACTGATTTGAAAGCCCGCAATTTGAAAGGTAACTATATGAAGGAGAAAAGTATGGTTTATAGAAGGAGAAAAGTTTTATCATACTTTTATGAACAAATATAATGTATTGCTGAAATATTCTAAAATATTTGTTTGTATAACTGTCTGGTTAATTTGTGATGTTCAATCATTAGAATTGGTTTCAGTGATTGCTTTTCTCTTTCAAAACCAACAGGTTTGCCAATTTAAGAACAATAAATAATTAATTATGGTTCTTAAGACACTCTTAAAGTGAAAATTAATTGGCGTCATTCACTATAAATTTGAGTGAAGAACAGGGTGATCCAAAACACACAAGAAGCAGATAACGATTACATTTGAGCTAGTCTGTGATGGCTTTCCGCAGCTCTGCATTTTTTCTGTTTAAGTTTACTGCAATTCCATTACTTTCCAACGCTGAAATTCCAGAGGAGTTGGCTGGAAAGATAAAGCTTATCAATGCCAAGGGCGAGCATTACGGTCTGGTTGTTTTCGGCGAGGAAGAACTCAAAGTTATGGCTCAGGGATATTTCCGTCCTGACGAGGACTTGCCTTCTGTAGATATCTCTGGTTGTCTCAAACCCCATTCTTTCCTCTTTCCACCTTTTTACTTAAAATTAGTAGAGTTATATTAACTAGCGTTGGTTACTATGCTACAGCTCGAAGGTTCCGTGTGGGAGAAATTGAAGGGTGTAAGACTATTCTGGCCATGAGCGGAAGTGGATCGGTATAAAACTAATCTCCGTATTTTCTTTTGTCAAATACTGTTAAGATTAGTTTAATATGACTGAAGGTGTGAGTGATTATGGCACAGGTTAATGCAGCCCAGACGACACAGTTGCTGCTCACTCACTTTCGTGTGAAGGCAGTAATTCACTATGGAAGAGCGGCCAGTGCAAATCCCAACGACCTGAGTATTGGTGACATTGCTATTCCCCGTCAATTCGCACACACTGGCGTCTGGTACTGGGAGGTATTCCTCAGAAAATTCTTCCCTATTTTCTTCTCTTGCTCTGTGTTCTTCTTAATAAATGATAATTTATAGCTATTGGATTTGGAATGATTTCAGAAATTTGGAGGGGATGAGGGGAGTTTCACTCGCGAGATTGCAAACCTCACGTTTTCGAAATAAAATGTTGGAGAAGGGTGTTAACAATAAACTGCAGAGCGTATATTTCCAGCCAGAAACTGTTTATTCAGTGGAAGGAAAGCCTGAGGTGGGAGACGCCAAATTTTGGTTTCATGTGGATGACAAATTGTTTGCTACCGCACAGGAGATTGAGGTTAGCTACTTTAGGCTTCGCAAATCAAACGTCAAACGTTGTTTCACGTGATTGTCTTAAATTTCGTGCTAGTAAACAGAGTTTGCTAAATTGAATCGACTTGCAGGATACATATTTGCACAGGTGCGTGGGGAGATCGCTAATATGTTTGGAACAGCAGCCAAAGATAAAGAGGGTTGAAAAGGGCGGCAGTGCAAACTTATATGTGAATAATGAGGCTTACAGAGACTTCGTCCGTGATAAGTTGAATATCGCCTCCATGGACACTGAGAGCGCAGCAATCGCAATGGTATGACTACCAGAGCTTCAAGTATAGTAATATGTATTACTCATATATCTGATGTTTGCACTGCATAAAAGTAATTGGGGAGATGTGCCGGTGTGCGATGTTAGAGATAGTTAAGATTGTCTAAAAATAAAATAATATTTTTAGAATCTTCTTGTAGCTATTTTTGAAATAAAAAACATTTAAAAAAAAGAGTTGTCATAAAAGAAGTTTTCAGATTTTAGAATCTTCTAGAAAATAAGAAGCTTCTAGACTTCAAAGATGTAATAGCTATATATGTGTGATTGCGACAGCTATTGTATACAATTTTTTGAATTATATATATATATATATATATATATATATATATATATATATATATATATATATTTTCAACTCTGTTCTACCCTGTTTTGCCTTGTTTTTTGTTTATTTATTACTGTTGTTATATTTCTGGGACTGTTTTTACATGGTATCAGAGCTAGATTTAGTCAAATTCGGCTGGAGATTCATCTACAGGTTCAGCTAGAAATATTGTTAGAGGGTTTTGCTACAGGAAAATATATTGCTGGAGTATTGCTAGATTTGTTTGAAGGCTAATTTTTTGCTAACATGAGTTTTTCAAATGAAGTTTTTCCTATCTTTGATAGAAGTGGTTTTGTAGATTGGAAGATTGCAGTCAAGAATGCTTTGAGAGAAAAAACTCTATGGCGGATAGTGAATAAAAAAATTGTAGAACTCCAAAATGATAGAGAAAAGGAGTTGTGGAAATGCAAGTTGGAGCAAGTTAGAGGTATTATTGGTAAAGCTTTGAGCCCCAATCTAAATAGAAGATTTGTTGATGTTGATAATCCAATTGAGTTGTGGGAGAATTTAGAAAAAAGATTGTAAAGATGTAGACATTGTTAGCATATTTAGTATAGAAGAAAAATTGATGAATTTAGATCCATCTGATTTTCAAAAAATGTTTGATTACTTCAATGAAATTACCTTTTTAAATGCTCAGCTAAAAAAAAAAGGTGAGTTGATTGCAATGGTTGAAAGTAAGTTTTCCCAGCCATATAAGGTATTTAAGGAATCAAGGAAAAGGGTTCTTCAACTAAATCTCAATACCCCCCAGCAAACTTTTGATCAATTTTGTAAGTCTTTCTTAGATGAAGAAGTTCAGCTTATTAAAGGACATATTAAGAAGAATCATGCATATACAACCAAAAGTAAATTTTTTAGAAATAATGGAAAGAAGAATTGGAAAGGAAATAATAAATTTTAAAATAATGAAGGTTCTAACCATTTTTCTAGAAATGATGGTGCAGAAAAGCAAGCTAGAAGAAAGGCCATTATTTACAGGTATTGTGGGGGTGAGAATCACATGGAGAAATTTTGTTTGAAAAAGAGGGACAATGAAAAGTAGCAATATAAGCCCAAGCAAGAAAGGTTTAATGATGGCAAGATGGATAAAAATAGCTTTCTGGCTGTGTCCGTTCAAAAACAAGGAAAAGGTAAATCCATTGTTAAAAGGAGTTACTTTGCTTCAAATTCTAATAAAGAATGGATTTTAGATTTAAGGGCATCATCTCACATGACTGGGGATAGATATTTGTTTATTGAATTTTATGAAGGGAAGAATTCAGATCAAGAAATTTTTATTGGCAATAAAATAAAAGTTTCAGTTTTAGAAATAGGGACTGTTAATGTGACAAATGGGACTTTGAAAAATGTTTTATTGGTAAAAGGAGTAGGGGTAAATCTTATTTCAATATATAAAATTGTTCAGGCTGGATATGAGTTTGTTGTCACTGTTGATCACGTTATTGTTAGAGATAAAAAAGACCCAAGCAATTTAATTGCTATTGGTAGAGTTGACCATGAAGAGAATCTATTTAAATTTATGGGGTTTGTTGATGATAAATATACACTCTCTCATGCTTTTATTACTCAGACTGATTATATGTCACAACTTTGGCATGTTAGACTTGGACACTTAAATTATAGAAAATTACAAGATATGGTTAGAATGGATATGGTTAGAGGATTAACAAAAATTTTAGCTTGTGAAGGTGTGTGTGAAGGTTGTGTGTTAGAGAAACATCATCGAGATCCTTTTGATTCAGGTAAAGCATAGAGAGCTAATCATCCACTACAACTCATTTATAGTGACTTATGTGAACTAGGTTATACTTCACTTTCAGGTGCCAGGTACCTTCTCACTTTTATTGATGATTATAGCAGGAGAGTATGGGTTTATTTTCTTGAAAGAAAAAATGAAGTATTTGAAGTTTTTCAAAAGTTTAAAGCATTAGTTGAAAATCAAAGTGGGAAAAAATTTAAATGCTTAAGGATGGATAATGGGGGTGAATATTGTAATTATGCATTTGAATCATTTTGTGAAAGTTGTGGTATTAAAGTGCAAAGAACAACTTCATATACCCCTCAACAAAATGGAGTGGCTAAACGAATGAATATAACTCTTTTAGAAATGGCTCGTTGTATGTTGCATTTTAAAAGTTTGCATAATAAATTTTGGGGTTTGGCTATTTCTTGTGCTGCACATATTATAAATAGAATCCCCACCAAAGCTCTCACAAATGTCACCCCTGAAGAAGCATGGAGTGGTAAGAAACCCCACATTGGATATTTTAAAGTATTTGAATGTATTGCTTGGGCACATATTCCTGATGAAAAGAGAAAAAATTAGAACCAAAAGGATGAGTTGTGCACTTCTACAAATGATGAAAATATCATTGAAAATGAAACAACTAATGTTTTTGACCAGCCATTTTCTACAGGTAGTGACAATGAAGAAGAAGACTTTTCAGCTAGATAAAAGACAAGGAGCGTTGAAGACATATATGAACAAGGATCAAAACTTCAAGGAAGGAATGGTAGTGCTTTTATGGCCAAAATCTTACAGATTGATGATCCAATTTCATATGAGCAAGTTAGAGGGAAGAAAAAATGGGAGCAACCTATGAAAAAAGAATATGGTTTAGACTGGGGTGGTGATATAAATGACCAAAAATCTATTGGAAGTTATGATTTTCATCTTGCGTCAAGTCCAATTACATGGAGCAACAAAAGGAAAACTACTACATCATTGTCTTCTTGTGGAGCAAAATATAGAGCAACAAAAGACGTAGGAAAGAAAATAATTTGGATTCGAAAGGTGAACATTAAGGGGGGATAGTAATATAATGTTCCCCTCTCTTTTGATTTTTCTAGCCAATCTTAAAGCGAGATGTTAGAGATAGTTAAGATTGTCTAAAAATAAAATAATATTTCTAGAATCTTCTTGTAGCTATTTTTGAAATAAAAAAACATTTAAAAAAGAGAGTTGTTGTAAAAGAAGTTTCTAGATTTTATAATCTTCTAGAAAGCAAGAAGCTTCCAGACTTCAAAGATATAATAGCTATATATGCTCTTCACTCCAATTTATAGTGCAGAAGGCCGATTATTTTCCACTTAAAAAAGGTCTTAGGACCTTAATTAATTATTTATTATTCTTAATTTGGCAAATCTTATCTCTCACCACGTCAAGTGGGAAAATATTCGGATGGATAGAAAATGTGGACCATCTGTAATCGGAAGAATCGAATGGTGTGGAGAAACGTGGGCGTAAATCCATGATCTGCATGGACCATTTCTATTAAAATAGCAACATTTAACTCTTCATTGATGTGAAACACAAGTGAAATTTTGGAAACGAATTTCTTTGCAGGTAAGTAACTACATAAAAACTGGAGGTGATTACGAACTTTTGCCGAATGAACTCGAAAGCATATGCAGATGTTTGAAAAATATACCTATTTGGCCTTTGGAACCGAAAAAGGAATGTCCCTTCGAAACATTTTTATTGTTTTCAATAAATTGCCAGCTTAGAGCCATTATTACTTTTCATTCTCCATAAAAATTGATTCCACATTATTACGCTGAAGGCGTCCTACGCTTAGTATTTGGGAGGCCTTTTTGCATTCGACGGTGTAAATTCATGCAGAGGCAATCGCCTACGATCAAATACATCTGAGCCGCTCAAAGGTTTTTCCCGGATGGCACAGAGTTTAGTGCAGAAGACAGAAATCTGCAGAGCAGTTATTACTCACCTTTCACGCACCTTTTTGACTGCTTTCCCTGCTGTCGTTGCTTTCCGCTCCTCCAAACTCTTCGTCCCTGGTATTGAACTCATTTCTCCACCTGCGTGGGATAATCCCGTTCAGTTGAAAAAGAATTTTCCGTCGCAATTAATGTTCCCGTTTTGTTGGTGGGAATGCAAATATCTGGTTTAGCATTTACTCTCGCCGCCCTCTTTTGATTCCTAAAATATCTGCTGGTAAGGAGGCCATTTTTAATTCTGCATTCAGGGGTTCTTTCTCTTTATGGCCCATGGGAGCTCATTGTTAATTCTCTGGCGCGTATTTGGGATATTTCATTTGGAAGCCATACTTACCTCTCCCAAGAACAAAGCAGGGCCTTGGCGAGTGGTTTGGAAGCCAGTGAGTAGCCCTTCGTTTGGGCCTTCAAAGTGTCCCCAAATATGATATTCGACACAACACTAGATGTGGGTTGTGCATATCTTCCCGAGGGCTTCCAAGAGCGTACAAAAAATAGAGGATTGATGACATGGGGTTGGGTGCTGCAGCTGCTTCTTCTCTATAAAGCTGATTTCACTTTCAGGACTTCAAGGTGTTATTTGCATTCGATTTGGGATCCATTCTTTAAGAACAAACAATCATATTGCATGGATTCTCAGCATCTCACTTCAAATCAGTGACACTCTTACCTTGCTTTGTTTCTTGAATGATCTATTTCTCACTTTTATATCCATACACAATGGCTTATTTTACGCTGAAGGCGTATCCTACTATGAAGTGAGCGAAACTATTTTTTACGCCCTACGGTTGAGATCATCCTGGAGACTATTGTAATGATCGCAGCCATTGAGCCAGTCCGCTTTACTTTCTCGTTTATATTTGAAAGAAGCCAAACTAAAAATTTACATCAACGATAGAGAGCCCTATCGAATCAATCGTATCTGTGCATTTGTCTTGTCCAGTCCTTTCTCCTTTTTCTATCGCCCGTATTAATGCCTTCAAAATACCGACCATATTGAGTACTGTTTCAATGTGAATACAGAAAAATGGCTTTCATTTTGGCGGGGGTTGTGAGCGAGCGAGGCTTTGGCCGTCGCTCTTGAAGTGCTCACGGAGCAGCAGAAGCGTCTGTTGTTGCTGAAGAAGCGTCTGCTACTGTCACAAAAAGTTGGGCTGCTGTAACGAGTGCACCTGATAAATTTGTTGCTATGTCGGAGAATACTGCATCTAATGGGCTCAAACCCTATGTTTATATGGTTTTCTAAATACATTTTTTAAAATTTGCAAACCCTAGATTTATATAGTGTTGTGCATCAATAAATTCTCTGGCGCCGGCTACAGAATAACCGTATAAGGCTTCACAGAAGATCAAAAATTTGTAGAGCTTCTGGTGCACTTGCAAGGCGATAATGGTTTTCGCCCCTCGGCCATCTGAAGATATGTGCTATTTGAAGTCGTTGGCATTATATATTTTTCATGAAATTTTTTTCATACCGTATTTTCTAGAGAGGGTTTTGTCTAGAGAAAATGAAAATGGAAAGGGCGAACATGGTTCGTTGATAATTGTCGTGCATGCGATGATGCTGGATTCAGGATTTGTCGGGTTTAATGTGCAGAGCTCATAAGCTTCTTCAGGATTTCGGCTTCCTCATGGCTAGGTGAAAAGGCCATTGGTGAGTCTTTGTTACATGCTTCCTGAACTAATTGTTTACAATGGCGATGGTAAATACGTAGAAAATGTTCAGCTTAGGTTTTCGGTGATGGGTAATTTTTTAGTTGTTTGTGGCGCTTTGGCTGGTGCGAAGAGTTCACAGTCTTGTAGGCTTTAGTCTTGACGTGGGGAAGTTTTTGCCTTGCATTGAACGTGCCAGTAGTTAATAGGAAATTCAAATATTGTCTCTAAAAGTGTTCCCTGGAAAGAAAGCCTGAAATTGGGGAGGTGCAAGATTTTCTTCGGGATGAGGGGTTTTTGTTTTTGGAAATTTGTAAAGGATACGATTTCCATTGCCTTTGCTCAGTGCTTTGTGTGAAAAAGCTGGCTTGCCACTCCCCTGTCGCTTATCTTGTTGCCTATAGAGGTGAAAGTGTTGATTTTGGAAAACCTACCTGTTGTGCATCTTGCTAGGCTGGGTTGTGTGTGCACAGAGTTTCTGTTTCTGGCTTCAAATGATGAATTGTGGAAGCAAAAGTATCTAGATAAATTTGGATCTCATAGAACACAGGGTGTGCAAAGATGGAAGGATGCTTATGCTAGGAATTGGAAAGAGAAGAAGAGGGAAACTCAGAGGAGAGATGGACCTTTCAGGTATCCTTCTCGCCCATTGCTAAGGAGATCGCCACTTCCTTATGGAGTTCCTAGATATGGGATCAGAGGAGAAGATTTTGATCGATTTCCTGCAATAGGTGGTGGAAGTTTGTTTGGAGGAGGTGGCACTGGAGGCAGGGTTAGGATGGGTGGTAGAACCCTGATAGGAGGGTTACCAGCGAGGATGCTCACCATACCGCACTGTGACCAAAATGGATTGGTTGATGATATCGATGCACACATCGATCCACATTTTCAGCCTGGGAGAGTTTAGCCTTTCAATTGCATCAAAGGTTAGGAGAATAAATACTGGATCATGTGATTTTTGGTTTGCAGCTTGGGAGAGTACAGCCTCTGAATTGCATCAAATGTAAGTGTTTTTCAGTGGATTATGTGATTTTAGATCTTTAGCCTGGGGGAGTCTAGATCTTTAGCCTGGGGAGTACAACCTCTAAATTGCATCAAAGGTTGGGAGTATAATAAATACTGGATCATGTGATTTTTGTTAAGCAGCTTGGGAGAGTACAGCCTTTGAATTGCATCAAATGTGAGGGTATAATAAACATTGGATTATGTGATTTTAGATTTGCAGCTTGGGAGAGTATAGCCTTTGAATTGTGTTAAAGGTTTGGAGTACGATAAACACTGGATTTTGTGATTTTAGTTTTTGTTGAATAAATTTTAACCATATAGCCTTCCCTGTAAATTCTAAATATTATATGCATCAAGGTCCTATAACATCTATAAATCTAGAGCTGTGTGTTTTGCATATAATATAAAAGTAAAGTGTTGGGATTTCTTCAGCTTACTATCTCCCGTTCAGGATAATGTATACATAGAGTTCTGTCAAGTCCCGTGTGGGTGAAATTTCATTCATAGATGTACATAATTGAAAATTCCGGGTTTGACTTCCTTCAAATGCCACCAGTGTAATAAGCAATTGAATCATGTCATTGTTCGTTTATGTTTAATAACTGGGAGTCCTGATTATTATATGCATCAAGCACTTGCAACATCAACTTGTATAAGGCCATTTTCTTCTATGTAAAATATAAAACAACTTGTATAAGGCCATTTTCTTCTGTGTAAAATATAAAACAGAGTTCTCTTGGCTTTTTATTGAGTTGCTTTATGGGTTTAGACTTTAGAGTGTTGTATGAATAGAACTATGTAAACATTTTTCAACGGAAATTCTACACATGCTATACATGATATGAATGTCTGAGTTTGAATCTCTTCAGATTGCAGGGGCATGATAACAATGTAAGATGTGATCTTAATTATGTTCTATAACGTCTAATTATATTGTAAACACTCTTTGCTTGTGCAAAAAATGGGCACTTTGGAATAGAGGAATTTTGTCAATAGTTACAATTGTTCCGTTGTTTGACAAGATACCTCAAAGAGATGTGGTCTTGTGGACTGCAGAGGCTTGCACAAAATGGATTTGTTGAAAAGACTTTAGAAATTTCCAAGCAAATGCAATTGTCAGGTTTAAATCCAAATCCAAATTTCTTGCTCTCTATTTCTCCCTCTCTCCCTATTGCAAGCATAACATTAGCCTATTGATAATGGAGCCTAATTATCTCCCTAGTTCAAAGGTTCTATTTTAGTTGTGTTTCAATCCTTCTAACTGAATGCATAATTGCTAAATGATCTACCATTAGATCTCATGTATTACACAAATGTATACAAAAAATGGATCTATTTTATTCATAATTAACCTTCCACAGCTCTTCGGCGTACCCATTGCACACCGAAGGTGCAATTGCTAGTTTATTTTCTTTGTTATTGCTAAAAAAGAAAAATTTGTTTATGAATTTACAGAATTTGATTGATACCATTGTATAGTTGTTTTTCAGTAGTCATGTCTATTAGTCACTACATTTTTTATATTGTTTATTTTCTTTGAATGGAAATCTGGATGAAGAGGGTTTGAATCTACAGGTAGTCTTGTTTTTTTTATATTTTTTATCCTTCATGATTTAGATTATTTGTAGTCTATTTTAGATTCTATTTTGCTGAAGGTAGTTTAGCCAAATGGTTTTCTTATATTCAGTATTTGTCTATTATACATTTTTGGTATCCAGGATACTATATTAGGGACTTATTTATCAGGTTCTTTTAGCCATAACCATCCATTTTTATTATTTACCAAAATACGATTAACTTGTGTCAACCCAAATGTTGTTGATTGGTGGGCAGAAATCTTGATATTATCTTGAAACTTGCATGCTGAAATTTATCATTTATAACAACGGCATGTGGTTTAGATTGATTAGCTTCCCCTTAAATAGATCAACTTAACAAGATTGGTCTTTCTGAAGGAGTCTTTTTCATCTCCAGATCATCTAAAAAGCAGCTGTTGATATCAATCATAAATGCATCCTTCTCATTTGCTGATTATGCTATGTAAGGTGGTCATAGCAGTCTTGAGGAAATCCATTATATTCTTTGAGTTATCCAACTTTGTAGGTTAAGGTGTCCGCAACTTAAAATGTATCCATAGAAAACATTCAAAATATATCTCCTTCTCAAAGTTCACTAACTATGCAAAATAGGGTGGTTGTAGCAGTCATTAGAAAAGCTGGGGTATTTTTTGAACCAGTAAAGAGGGTGATTGTAGCAGACTTGAGAATAGTTGAGGTGTTCTTTGAACCATCCAATTTCATAGGTAAACCGTAAAAGTGTCCACAATGTAAAATGTATCCCCCCCGAAAAAAAAGAAGTAAAAGTGTCCACTATATAAATTGCATCCCTGAAAAAACATTCTATGATAATGCAAAGTAGCATTTTAGCAGTATTTAGTAAAGCCAAGGTGATGTTTGTAGGTTAGCATGTCTGCGTATATAAATGTATCCTCTGAAAGCATTTAATGCAAATTAGGATTGCTATAGTAGTTTTGAGAAGAGCTGAGGAATTCTTTGAATAACCCAATTTTGTAGGTAAAAGGGTCTACAAAATTTGAATGTATTTGGAGGACATTTAATATCTATTGCATCCCCCTTTTGGCATATGTATGGTCTTCTTTCAAAATAGAACACCCAGTGCCCTTGCTGAGTGTTTTGAGTGATTTTATTCTTTTAATTATTGGTCCCCATAAAACAAGATGTTATGCTGCCTGATTACATTCATCAAGGAAATAAAACTGCAATATCAAAGGTTTAAGCATGCAAATTAGCATTTGGCAGTACTGAGTAAAGTTGAGGTGTCCTTCTATACTCTGTGTTTTTGACTTAGAGAAGGCTGACAAACTCAAGCAATCTCTTCCAAAGAAACATGATCAAAGAAAATAAACACATCTATAGTAGCTACTCTGTTTGATCATTGAATGTTTAAATTTGTAATTTGTCCACATCTTTAAAAGAAACATGATCACTCACAATGCCCACCTGCATGCAGATAACAAAACATTAGTTTTAGAACCGGGTTAAGATAGGTGGGTGTATGCAGTTTGCCAAAAACCCATAATCAAACGAGAAGTGACTTGCCAAATGTGCAGTTTTCCAAAAACCCATAATCAATTTTGAAGCATTATTTACCTATTTTGACTTAACGCCTTGAGTACTAGATTGAATGTAGTTGTGCAAAGCTCTTTGCTTACAATCATAAGCTCTTAATGGGTGTCCTATTTTGAATTAAACTTTTGATTGTGTGCATAGGTTATCAATTTTGAAGCATTGTGCACCTATTTTGACTTCTTGCCTTGAGTACTAGATTGAATGTAGTTTTGCAAATGTCTTTGAGCACCTACCTCTTTGGAAAGGCACATGTGCAGATCAAACTTATTGCAGGGGACTCTGTCGTGTCGTTGCCTTCTACGTTGCATATTATACCTTTAATCTTTTCAATTTTATTTTTGCATGATTGATCAAATTTTGCTATTATGTTCAGTTGGCTAGCTGTTCTTGTTATATGTAATCATGTTTGAATGATCAATGAGTCAACACTTATTTAGGATACTCACTCCTCTTATCATATAATATATTTAAAAGATCTTTTTTAGTTCATAAGAATATATATTTTTGTTCTATAAACATTGTTGCATTTTACAATATAAATCTAGGCTTTGCAAATTTAAAAGAACGTATAAACATAATTGCATTTTCCTATCAAAATATAACTTTCCCTTGCATATACTGTCTCCTTAGGTCACTTTGTCAATCGTCTTCGCAACTTACAAAAAATTTCCACTGAAATTTATACAAAATTGAAGTGGCTAACAAACTCAAACTTCACCATCAATCAGAAAGTTGCAAAACCCAATGCTCCTATCAAAGCCACAACAAAACTATCTCCACTATAGCCTGGTTGATGAACTTTGATGTACTTGTTTATTAATAGAAAGTTTTACAAATTTAAGCCAATATTACTTCACAATCTTGCACCTCTATTTTAGATATGTCAATTAATGTTGCAATTGGACATGTTACAAATTTGTTTTCTTGGCCCACCACATTGATTCTACAAAATGTCTAGCTCCTCAAGAACTTTTGTCTACATGCATGGCTCTCATGCATTGTTGTGACTTTTGTGATCTTCTTTGGGTAGCTGTCCTCTTTGTCCATGCTTAACACCCTAAGAAACTTTGTATCTGAATCTGGCCATTTATACAAGCTCGTGAAGTTTAATTTGAATGAAACCTGTACATCCAACCATCCTGCAACACAACTTGAATTCATCATGCTTACTCAAATATATGCACGGCCCACAAGAATTTTTTACTTGGGTCTCTCAAATTTGTCATATAAATCCTTTGAGATGAGTGTCTCTCTACTCTTGCAGATCTAAATGATAATGCAGCAAAATCTAAAACCAAATATCATGTGGGTGGTCAAGCCAGTTGAGGACATCAAAGTATAACAATGCTCTCAACGCTCAAATACATTTATACGAATTGTCTGCCATGGATTTATAGCCAAAATTTGAGAAATGATGCAATAAAATTTCAGAACACTAAAAATTTTATATTTCAAAATATTATATTTCGTGCATCACTTAGCTTGACGACATCTATGTCATGTGAATATTCATTGGAGGTTCTATTCACACTAGATTAATAAGGTGAACAATTTTTATTTTTTATTTTTTTTAAGAATTGTTTATAGGTATTCAATATTGAAGTAGAGTCTCTAGCCAAAGTTATTAGCTAAGAGTTAAGAATTGAGGGGTATTCTATATATTCTTTTGCTTTTGTCTTTTTGTATTCATTTTACGTTTGGTAATCTAAAGCACTGTGTTTGAATCACTCTTGCATAGTAGGATTTTTCACCATCTTCAAAACACTCTGATTATCAGATACCCATATCACCTACGATTCTTCAAGCCCAAAATAATTAGCATTTCACTTTTTAAAATAATTATTTTTTGGGCCAAACTACCTTCTAATGATAAATTTTACGTTTGATATTGCATTTAAAATACCAGCAATAATATATAATACCATTGTAAAAATTTCATGTTCATTTGGCAATTTAAAAATGTTTGGTTATTTCTCTTTTCCTTGTTCTTAACGTTATTTTCTTGATAGTTTTCTAACTATTATTTACTATTTAATGTATAGCAGTTGTAGCTGAAGATGTAAATGCAACAGTTGCCAGAGCTATTTTCATAGAGTGAACAATAGAGATCTGAACGTCTTCATATGTTAAACTTAATACATTCTCAATTTTTTGTCAATATACTGTGCTTGTACTTTTAAGATCAACTTTCCAAATTCAAGGGATTAGCATGACACAAACCATATATTATTTATTATTTAATGTATAGCGGCTATAGCTGAAGCTGTAAATGCAATGGTTGCCAGAGCTGTTTTCACAAATTGAATTGTTCTTAAGGCTAATTTTGTGATAATTTCCTGACAATATTTTATACTATTTAATGTATAGCAGCTACAACTTAAGCTATAATTCCATTGGTTGCCAAAGTTATTTTCAAAGAGTCAACAGTATAGATCTAAACATCTTTATATGTTGAACTTAATACATTCTCATTTTTTTTCCAATATACTGGTGCTTGTACTTTTAAGACCAAGGATCGTCTTCATATGTTAATACATTCATCTTTATGAAGCTTATTGAATTCTACAATCAATATTTCCTCACAATTTTTTGCAATTATACTTGTTCTTTTACTTTCAAAATTACACTTTGTTAAATTTATTAATTGACTTCTATTTTCCATATAATATTTTGTTAATAAAATTTAAATTACAATATGCCGATTTCATTTGCTTGAAAGCTTCTAAAGCCTTTTGGACAAATCCATTTTGTGCATATCCTGCAATCATTGCAGTCCATGAGATGACATCTCTTTGAGGCATTGTGTCAAACAATTCACGTGCATTTCCAACTATAATATCTGATGAAAATCCCCCTTCCATTATGCTTGGATGGATGTCCATACCCTGTTCCCAAACTCCCATTTTAGCACAGTTAGGGAATACACTAGCAAACATACCTTGATCATTTACAGTTGTAAATGAGTTTTTCCACTTTCTAATTAACAAAATTAACACAAAGTTCACTATATTATCTTTGGCGTACCCATTGCACCCCATAGGTGTGATTGCTAGTTATTATATGAAGAGCTTTAGTCAATCTTGTCAAGCAGTGCATCAAATTTATTCAATGAAAATTAAATTCATTCATTACAATACTTAATTCGAAACTTGATATTTCCGCGCAACATTGAAAAAATCCATAACATAAATTATAAGTAAACAATTAGGCATACATTACATCAATCAAATCAGATGTACAAATTGAAACGCGCGTCGATTTGTTTTTAACACAGGCATCGATCATGCTTTCTTTTTAAATGGACATAGATAGTGATTGTTTGTCGTCCACAAGCGAAAAGCCCAAAATTGCTGTTGATTGATGTAAAATATAAAGAAGGCCAAGTGGAGAGTTTTTCAGTGTGTCGTCGCTTTCTTATCTTTAACTATGCTTTTGAACACGTGATTTTCAATTTGGACAATCTGATTTCGATTGATGTGGTGTGTAAAATATAAATACATTTATACACAAGGGTTGGATAAATGGTTAATTAGCCTATCTTTTCAGTGCAGAGTATTCAATGTGTGTCTGCAACCTTATCCCTAAATATGTTTTCTTCGTTTTCACATGCTACAAGATAAGGTGTGATGAATTAAGCTCTTAATCCATCTTGTAAGTGGACAATCTACGCATTCCACACCATAAATAGGAGTGAAAATAATATTCTTAGTAATTTGTGATTTCCCTGTATATGCATATGTTTAGTCACAGTGGCTGCACCATTTGTGTATGTGTGTGTTAAGCTTCTTCTTTCATTTTAGAATAATATTAATTTAAGAATAAATTTAGCCTTAGTATTAAGGTTTCTAGTTGGGACATTCTATATAACCTCCATTCAATTTAATGATGAAATTATGGAGGATAATTTGTTTTAAAATTTTAAAGATATTATATATAATATTAATGAAGAAGGTTCATACTGTTAAAAAATTATTTTAAATAAATAATTTTGTTTAATTTGTAAATTTTTTTAATTTAATAGTGTTTTCAATTTCATGTTAAAATTTGTTAATGATCATTTATTTTAAATAATTTTAAACTAGCAATCACACATTATGTACAATGGTTACACCAAATAATTGTATGACAAGTTTGAAATTGTGTGGGCATATTGGATGAAATTGAAAATGTGTCATAAATAGAATAATTTAAATTGTAATTTTTGTATATTTTTTCATAATTTAGATTATAGTTATATGCTTAAATGTGTAAAAAAAATATAAATCCATAAAATATTGCATGAAATTATTTAAAAGGAAATGATTTTTTAAAAGAAAAGGGGACACCAATTTATTTGATATAAAAAAAGTGTATAAAATATATTATTTTTGATATATATAAAATGCTGAATATATATATTTGATGGGTTATTGTTAATATAAAAATCTATGCAATTGAACAAAGGGTGATCCCACAATACTGGTTTACAATTTTTGGCCAAACTAGACACTGAACTTTTTTTTTTTAACTAAATCTTCATTTTTGAGCACATATAGCAGATAATATCTGTGAGGAATTTGAAGATGATGCAAACTAGTGATTTGTGACATTTTGACTGTAGATTCTAAATAATTTTTTTCAAAATTTTTGGAATAAAATTGCACTTCTTTTTCCATCTCCTTTGAAAACTAGTTTTTTTCAATAAACCCCAGTTTTAAGGAGTGACCCTCACCGTCTAACACATAACTTTTTTTCTATGAAGGATAAAATTCTTTTTTTTTTTTTAATTTAGATTTGTAACTATGATATATAGTGCTTCCAATTGGTTTCATAGTGGTTTATTGAATATTTTTTCCTTAATCAAGTTTCGAAATCAAACCAATTACAATTCAGACATAGGCGGACTGTATACCACATAACTTATTTTGTATGTATCGAAATTCAATTCTATTTTTTTTGTTGGATCAAGGACTTTAATAACTAGTGCACTCATATTTTTCAAAAAAAAAAATTAATAATATTCTATTTTTGCACATGTGCAGAACAAAAAGCTTGATTTCTGGTGAAAAAGCTACATTCATAAGAAATAAAAAATAAATATAATAATAAAATTAAATTATTTAAAATTATACTTTTTGGGAAGCTTATAATAAAGACTACATACTTACAAAAAATAAATTTTAAATGAATTTAGTTGATCCCCCAAAAGGTAAATCAAAATTGGTTTTTTATCAAGATAAATTGATAGGTGTAAAGGAGACTCTATTATAGGTATGGTTTAAAACTAGTGGGGTTCTATCCAAGGGGTTTTTATCTAATGTAGTTTGATCCAAACCCCTTCAATTGGAATCCTTTAAATGAAACTTTTTAAGGATTAAAACATTATATTTTCTAAAAATGTGTGATTTCAACAAAAAATAGAATCTTCCAAAAATTGTAAACCAGCTTTGTGTGATCACCTCACAATACTATAGATTGAGCACAAGGAAATATGGTTCCACCTTTTAGGAGATGGAACTATTAGGGGACCTATTTCACTCCAGTCATTCTAGGAAACCAAGATCCCTCTACCAATTGACTTGATTGAGGAATGGGCTTAGGGTTAGGATGGTTTCCTTAGGTGTGATTAAAAGGGGGTTCACCACTAAGAAAATGCTTAGAAAGAAAGAAATGAAAATATGAATAAACTAAACCCTAGAAACTTTGAATATGAAATCAAATAGAAAAACAAAAATACATAAAAGTACCTAGAAGATCAAAGATGACTAAACAAGATCTAAAAAATCTCAAATTTATTGATATTGATATGAACTAGGACTCATATGCCAGAATGATTGATTTAGTCCCAGTTAGGGTTTCTGTACTGAATCTAGAATCTACTACTAACAAACTAGGATCTAAAGTAAAATGTTGAAAAGATGTATACTAGACTCATATGCCCAAGGTGGTGATTTATTCCCAATATTAGGGTTTGACTAAAACTTTTGTAGCCTCAAGTGATATTCTATAGCTTTCATCTTGTCCAATCTCCAGGTCTGAAAATGTCTGAATTCTAATATGTAGGTGAGTTTTTGTGAAGATGACAACTTCTTGACAACTTTGACAACTTTCTTTCTATATTACAACTTTGTTTTCAAAGGATCTTCAAACTCTAAAACACCTAGATCTACAATCACACATGAATAGGGAAAAATGTTGATTTGTTAGTGGATAGGGGTTTTCCTTGGTCAAACCTCGTTTTGATAATCAAACTTTAAAATGAAATGAAATAGAAAGAAGGAATGATGAATGAACAATATACAATATTGCAACTCACCAAACCCTTAAAATAAAGGCTGCAAACTTGTGTGAAATGGCTCCAATGGATGTGGCTCTTGAATCTTAATTGAATGCTTGAAACTTGATCTCGAACACTTGCTTGAATCATGAAAATCTACATCACAAATGTTAACTCAAACTCACACATGATGGATGACGACTTTGACATGATACTTGAATCTTGAATACTGCTCTGAATGTTTGATTATTTTCTCTTGAATACTCTTATGACAACTTGATGACTTGTAAACTTGCTAGAATACTTGAATTGCTAAGAGAAATTATGTGAAATAATTGAGTATTTATACTTGTTTATGCCAATTTTTCTAAAATCAAAACACTACAAGCTGACATCAGATCTAGGAGAATAAAATTCTACCAAGAATTTTTTGCAAGTATGAAGCAAGTATGAAGGTGTTGTCATTGATGTCAACTGCTTACCTAGTTTTCCACTTGTTGTTGTTGTCATGGATGAAGGTTATTGGCTTTATATGTTCAGGATATTAAGAAAATTATAAAGGAAAAGGTTGCAAGGGTTTGATGTTTGCTACGATTTTGCTCCAAGATTTTCCTCTATGCTTGTTGGATTTAGATATGTTGTTCGTGGTTGTTGTAAGTCACTATATCTAGATTTTTGGATCGTCATATGTAGTGCATGTTATGTTCACCAATTGTGAACTATGAGTTTCAATGTATTTGACTGAAGTTCGGGAGAAATGTAGTTGCTCTGGATTTCTTCTTGTTCTAGTCTTATGACTTTTAGTTCTAGAGTTAAGCTAATATATGATCATGTTCTAAGTTATTGTTGTTATCTAAAAGGATTGGATTGTGCTAAGATTGTGTGCACTTAATTAATTTATGTGTTTTACACTGGTTTGTCCAACCTTGTGTTTAACACTACTTTTGAAGCTTATGGAAGTGTATTGAAGCATTTGTTTGGGTCTCCCTTATTCTAATTCTACCCTAGAATGTTTTGGCACCAAACTAATTTAAATTTGTAAACGCAAATTGTGTGTGGCCGATTTTGGATATCTTTCAAAGTTGAAGATAGTATAAATATAGGATGAGATATTGATGAAGAGTGTGCAAAGGAAATAGAGTAAGATAGATGCGAAGTAGATGCAAAGTAGTGTGTATGTGATGTGAGTTTGGCAGATCAATGTGAAATCTAATTGTTGAGTTTCTAGATGCAATGAGTTGAAGGTGTACTCTATCATTCATGCATGTCTACAAGTATTTGAGTGAATTGTGCTGAAAATCTCTGTTGCGTTGAGATAGTTTTTCTCTTTGTAACATATCTATTCTATCTTCTTTGTATCTATGTGGTCGTGAGCACTCTAGGTAGTTAACCCTTGTTGGAAAATGAGTTTTGATCTAGATAGTGAGTCATGTTTTGGCAGTGAGCCTTCTTTGGAAGTGAGCGTTCGTAAATAGTTTTGATATTATCTATATTGTGAGCTAATCCTCACTGTGGTTTTTCCCTTATTGGGTTTTCCACATAAATTTGATGTTATTGTGTATGTGTGATACTTTTTTAGTTTTTGCCTTTGCACTTAATGATTAATCATACTAGTAGAGTAAAGGATTTTTGATTGGTTTAATTTTTAGAAAAAGATTTAAAGGTTAAAGTTTGTCACAATTGATTCACCCACCTTCTCAGTTTTCTTGTTCAATAATTGGTATTAGAGCTTGGTTCCTTGGAGAGAAGCTTAACTGTTTAAGGAAGGTCCAATATGGTGGGCAAGATCACTTTTGAATGTGTGAAGTTTGATGGAACAAATTTTTCTATATGGAAAATATAGATGTAAGGATACCTGGAGTATTGTGGATATGATGTTGAAAAAGCCTATAAGACTACTTACACTCCTTTGGCTAATGGTTTGAGTGCAGTTGATGAAATCATGGCACATGAAGAAAATAATAAGGTGAAGTTTATTCTAAAGAATAGTCTTTCACATTTTGAGTTGATTAAAGGTCAAAACCTAAATACTACTAAAGAATTGTAGGATGCTTTAGAAAAGTTGCATGAAGGAGATGAAAAGTTCAAAGAAGTAAAGTTGTAGAGTTTTGAGGCACGGTTTGAAGTCCTAGATATGTATGAAGATCAAAACATTAAAGTCTATGTACAAAGAGTGGATGAGTTGGTAGGTGGAATGCGAGGACTTGGTGTTATAGTAGATGAATCTAGGATTGTAAAGAAGATTCTTAGAACTCTTCCTAATACATACAGTGAAAAGGTACATCTACTATTGAAGAATATGTGGATTACAAGACTTATACTAAAGATCATTTATTGGGAACTCTAACATCTTATGAGATGAGAAAGCCAAATTTGAGATATGTATCGAAATCAGAAATTGCTTTCAAGGCTACAAGAGCTTAAAATATGGATGAAGAGAATCTTGATGAAGTAGAAGCTAACTTTGTGAGAAGGATGAAGAAAGGCTCTGGCAAGTATGAAGGTAAGTTACCCTTTAAATGCTTTAGTTGTGGAGGAATAGGTCATTATGCTTCAAGATGTTTGGAAAGAGCTAAGAAAAACAAACTAAGATTTAACAAAGAAAGATAAGATAAGAAGATCAACATAGCATATTATGTGAATGAGGATGTGAGTATTTATGATGAAAAATCCGATTATGGAGATATTGATGAAAATGAATGATTTTTCTTGGCTATAAAAGATGAGCCTACTTTTTCTAAATCTGAAAGATAGGTGAAAGAATGTCCTTCAGAGAAAGGGGAAGATGAAGATACTATAATCTCTACCCTACGTGCAAAATAAGAAAAGAACTATTGGTTTGTTGACAGTGGGTGTTCACATCACATGACTAGTGATAAAAGTAGGTATGTTAAACTTGAAAAATATGATGGAGGCTTAGTTATATTTGGAGATTATACTGTGCTAAAATTTGTGGGATAGGTTCAATAACTTTTGATGGAGAGTGTAATACTAACGATGTTTACTATGTTAAGGGCTTAAGGCATAATCTCTTGAGTGTTGATAGATGTGTAGTAAATGATATAATCTTGTATTTGAGGATGAAAGATGTGAAATCAGGAAAGGGTCCAAAATAGTGATTGTTGCAGGAAAGAAGCCAGAAGGAAATATATATCAACTTGAGGGAACTAATGGAGGTTGCTTTATGACTCAGATTAATGATAGTTTATTATGGCATTAGAGAATGCATCATATGATTTTTGATAACTTCAAAAATATCAATGTAGTGCAACTCGTAAGATATTTACCAAGGATTACAAAGCATGTTAATGCTATTTGCAAGAATTGTTAGTTTGGAAAGCAAGGAACAAATTTAGATCAAAGGAACAATCTACTATCAGACTACTGGATTTGATTCATACAAATCTTTGTGGTCCTACAAGAGTGAGAAGTCTATAAGGTGAATGTACTTTATGCTTTTGATTGATGATTACTCTAGATATACATCCAGGTTACTTTTCTTAGTGAGAAATCTGATGAAATCTGATGCATTGGATAGATTCCAGACATTCAAGGCTATGATAGCGAATCAAGTGAATTTGAGAATAAAATACTTGAGGTCTGACAGTGGTGGTGAATTCACCTCCCATGAGTCTTATATGTTTTGTGAAGTTCATGGAATAAAAAGATGGTTATCTACTCCTAGAACACCTCAATAGAATGGAGTTGTTGAAAGAAAGAACAAAACAATTCAAGAAGCAACTAGATCAATGATTATTGAAGCCAGTCTAACAAAATATTAATGGAGAGAAGCTATTCACACTACTGTTTATGTGTTCAATGGAGTTCAAGCAAGAGCTAATAGTACTAAGACCGCCCTATGAGCTATGGTGTGGAGGAATTCCTATTGTTAAGTATTTCAAGGTGTTTGGAAGAAAACATTATATCAGACAAGATAAGGAAAATTTAGGGAAGTTTGATGCTAGAAGTGATGAAGGAATTTTCCCTAGATATTCTACTAAGAGAAAAGCCTATAAATGTTTCAATAAAAGACTGAGGAAGATTGTGGAAAGCACAAATGTTAAGGTTGATGAAGCAATGAAGAATACAATTGAAGTTGATGGATATGTATATGATGAACCTTATTGTGTAATAATTGAAGAAGTTGTGGAAGAAAAAGAAGAAGCTCCAGTGGTGTCCCCTAAGAAACCTAAATATGTAAAGAAAAATCATTTAGAAAATTAGATCATTGGAGAAAAAAGGAAAGGAGTACTGGCAAGAAGCAAAGCTGCTGCTTCTAGTGAGATAAATTTGTGTCTACTTTCTAATGTTGAAGCATAGATATTATGTGAAGCATGTAAAGATGAACCTCAAATGGTCTTGATACATCATGTAGATTCTCATGCACTTCGCTCAGGTTGAGCATTTCTTCATAAGGCAACATTGTAGGTAAATCAGCCCTAGCCTCACATTGAAAAATTAGTTGTGCTATCAAATGAATGATGTCCTCAATATTTGCTATGGTAGGAGGCTGGTTGAAACTCTGGAAAGAGGTTGGGTCCTGCTCCTTCTCTTCAAATTTTACCACAATTTGCTCAGTTGTGGTGATTGAATCATCCTCAAGAAATAGGGATGACATGCCCATCTCAGTTAGCCAAGAGGAATTTTCCTACATGCTATCCATAGTCTGGTTCAAAGTAGCTATGTAGGCGTTAGTACAAAGGATGTTCAAGTGGTAGTGGATGAATGTTTTTATCATCTTGGAAACAACATCCCAATCCTCGATCCCTGCCTTTGCTAAGTTTTCATCAAAGACAATGTATAGCTTACTTAGCAAACCCTTTGCCTCATGAACCCTTTCTGTGATGAACCATGAGAACTACTCAATTGTTCCATGAACCTCCCTACTTACTTTTGTTGCCCCCAACATGAATTAGAGTGTGGGTTGTAGTGTTAGGTAGAATCCCTTGACCTTCTCCCAATATGAAATATATAGCTACTGAGCTACTGGGATGAGGTTCGGTTGAGTAGCAGGGGCCTGGGGAGCACTCCTTAGAAGGGAAATCTTTGCATCCTTCGAGCCAACATCCTCTATCAATTCCGCAATTCTAATCTTTACGGATGAAAGTTTTCCCTCAATGTTTCTTAGCTCTTTGGACCAATTTTTTTCGGCCCTACTCTTGTTTATTGACTCTAATTCAAGAAAAAGTTTCATCTCTTGAAGCTCCTTTTCCAATTTGGCCCTTTGGGCCCCAAATTCTATCTCCTTCTCTTGCATCTTTTGCTCCAATTGAGGACACTATTGTTCAAACTCTTTACCTTTAGTTGCACTACCTGCTTCGCCAGAGTTAACTAGTTCTGATAGTCTTGGTTCCTTTTCTTTGGCACATCGACCAAGGAGGGGTCAATGGATTGGAACTTGGCAAGTTCCTCCCAAAGTCTGTTCTTCTCCACCTCTAATGCTTGCACATTTTTTGATAAGCATGCAATATTTTCCTCTTATGCCTTTTCCTTTGCTTGCAAGAAACTGATCCTATCTTTCATAAGCTTCAGCTCCTCTTCTTTCTTTTTAGTTGGCGACCAGACTTGAGGAAGTCTTTGGTCACCACCCACTGCGTTTCTTTCATGAGTTCAACCTTGTCTTGTGGTCAGGCTGCTCTTAGATCAAGTCCCACAACATACATGTTGTAATCATCCAGCATCATCTCCCCTTGTGGTTTGAAAATGCTTGTGTACATGGTGGTGAAGTTCAGCGTTTCCTGTGCATAATTGTAAATAGTATATACCTTTGGCTCTGCCGACTTCTTCTCATCCTTAGCCTTTTTCTTTTGAATTCTAATATCCTATGCTTCCTTTGTAGCATCACCCTATGGTATGAATTGCGCTGGCGACTGAACTAGCCTACTTGCAAAACGTGTGTTGGGAGGTAGGGAAAAAGGGAACGTAACTATAGCGGACCTATGCATTTTCCTCTTTAGGAGATTGACAGTCTATGGGGAGAAATTGGGAATTTTCCAAAGTTTAATCTATGAGTCAGTGGGAGAATTCACTGATTTTTGTAGTGATTGTGGGCTCATGGTTGATTCTAATTGTTGGGTGAACTAGGTTGTGCTTGATATAGTAGTAGCAGGAGGGGTGACAATAGCGGTTGCACTTGAAGAAAGAGAGGCAAGAGAAGATTAGGTAGTGGTAGACATTGTAAGGGCTCATGGAGGTGTTAAGATAAATGGTCTCGCATGGGAGAACTAGGAGAAACCTCTCGCAACTATTGTGGTAGAGATAGAAAAAGAAGGATCTACACTTGTAGTGATGGGTGTCGCAAAAAAAAGGGGCTACTAAAGATTGTGAAGTTAGAGAAGAAGGAGCAAATATTACCTACTGACTAGATGATTGCGGCTCCTGGCTTGCTTTGGGTGTTTGCAAACTCTCCACAACAACTACTTTTGTGCATTTCCATTTGGCAGGCAGGGTGTCCTCCATTGCTACAGTTTTTGACTCTTGTTGGGCCATTATTGTCCTTGTTGTAGCCCAGGTGAGTGTTTGGAAAGCTCTTGATAGATTCAGCCGCACATTTGAAACAAACCAAATAGGTTGGGAGTGAAGTTATACCTATATGTAGTTTTCTCCTTGGTGAGCCGGTCGAAACCATCACCCCCTTTTAAATCTTGCAAAATTAGAGTCAAAAAATAATCCGAAAATGCATAATAGTCATAGGTAGTAAAGAAGAGAGGAGTCCATACAGAAACCAACCTTCGTTTCCTTGACTCATAAAAAATAGACAACCTCATATACTTAAAGAAATCAGGGTTTTGGTGCAAAAAAATGTGAGCAAGGAAGGAAGGAAACTTGAACCTTCGTTGCATTGGATAATCCCTAATTTTCCCTAACATCTCATCAACAAGGTATTCTACAAAATCATACCAGAAAATGTTATGTTGCTTATGGAATTGAAACCCCAGACCCAACTGAAATTCATGCACATCCTTGTTAGTGTACAAGCCACAAAAAAATTCCAACATTGAGAATGCATCCTACATATCCATGGGAAGGCGATGAGCGGCATCAAAATATTTAGTGGCTTTTGATGATCTTCTATAGGCCTTTTGGTTTCTTTGTTATAAAATTTCAGATCCTTTTGCATGCATCTCCATGTTGCCTCTCCCTTTGCTGGGTTGAACACAACATATTCCAGATAGCTTCTGTATAGATATTGACCTTTAATCTTTGACCCTCAATGGTGCTTGTGTGTGAGTTGAAATGTTCAATGGCCACATTGACAAGTTCTATGCAATAGTGAACAAATGGGACCATATATTGTGGGAGCCCATTGTACCATAGCTTTTGAGATACTGAGTTTGGGCCAAAGGATACCTTCATTCTTTCATAGGCCGCTTCCCTCAAATTATTGGGCTTTTTTACAAGGATGGGATCATCAATATTATCTCAATCCTCCTTGATTCAGCTTTGATCCCTATACTTTTTGGGCTTCTCCAAAAATTTTGTGTTTTCCCATTTTGGCCTCTCTAGTATGCCAAGCGAGATGTAAGAAACATTTTAAAAAATGTAGACAGCTGATGCTCTATGCATACCATTAAATAAGCTCTGCATTTCTTTTATTTGGGCCTCTACTCATGCTTCTATTTGAGAACTCTCTGCCATTTCCTGTTGTTAGAGATTTTTGCTTGGCTCAAATTTTCTACAACTTTCCTTGGCTCTGATTGCACTTAAAATTTTGTTTGCTCTAGGAATTTTTTTTTGAAAAGCATTCACAATACAAAAAACCTTTTGCATGCAAGACTTAGCTATTTCCTTCTTTGGGTGGCCAACAATGCTCACCTACTTGCATTAAAGTTGGCATGCACTGCCAGTTATTTTCTTATACAAAGCGAATTACATGCCATTTTGAAATAACAAGAATTCATAACAACCCTTAGCAATGATGTACACCAACATGATTTTTCTTGGAAGTTGAGCCAATGATTTGAAGGTTATTTAGGCATCAGATGTTGTGGCAATTAATATCCCAAATTGAATGATTAAGCCAAAATATGTAATAAGTACCCAAAAATATTTGTATCCCTCTTTTAAATTTGAGACTTCAATGCCTGCAGAAGGACACCTCAACATTTGGCCATATGAACTACCACTGGAGACTTCCACTAGCTTATGCAATTAATTAGATTCCACTAATCCTACACATAGTAAATCATACCTATAGATGCAACTGGGTGGGAAATTTAAGTGAGCCTTGGTGCAAAATTTGAGGTGGTACTTGATTAACCTCATGCTTATGGTATGAAAATTACCATGCTTATCCTAGCCTTTTCTATAAATAGGTGCTTTAGGCAATAGTGAAATCACACTAGCAACTTTTAGCAGAATTGGTATTAGGTGATTAGCTTAACATTCAACGTTGGCAGTTTGTGTAGTATTTACATAGAGTTTAGACTTAGGCGATTGGCATAGGGCTTGTGTCTAATAGTCATATAGAGCTTTGTCGCCATGAATACCCCAATTAGGCTAGTCTCTCATAAGTCTCAAACAAATTTTTTGGGCAAGATTTTGATTAGGCACCTTAAGAAGATGACTAAAAATAAACATTCCTTAGCCATCAGAGCCATAAAATGGGTTATGGGATGTGACTTCCTTGAATATGAAGATAAATACGGAGTTAACATCGATGTGTGCTCTCACTTTGTCACGTCAATGCTCGATATCAAGAATCCCAAGCCACTTGTTCTCCACCTAGTAAAAGAGCTCTTTCCATAGAAATACCTAAACGACCTTGGAGAGTGGTGGTGAATGCTACATTTGGTGGAGGTATTCCAACTGTGAGCAACCTTTGTAAGTTCATTGAAGAAGACGTGGTCATACCATGATTGTCGTTCCTGAGCGGTTTCTGACTCTAGTCACAGGAAGAACATCGCGAGAGGGTTACCCATGCTTGTCACTTCCTCTTTCGCTTTTACAACGTGGTGCCATTTTATGATATCAACTGGTACATTAACTTCAAGAACCTAGTGTTCCCTTTGCCACTTGCCATTGCTCCTGTAGATGCTGCTACTAGCAATGACATTGCCTTTGATGAAGAAATGGTTCTGGATGCTGCCATTGCTTCCACCCATGCTCATGACTAAAGACTTCTTTTTATGTTTCAAAAACTAAATCTCATTAGTTTGTTTTTTGTATATATGCCTGGAAAAGGCCTTATAGTAGTTGTATAAAGAAGATACAAAAATATATATAGATATATATACTCTAAAAAGCATGGCCTCTAAGCCATTTTGATACTTGTATTTAGCAAAGTATATAAATATAATGGAAATATAGCTTGTGATAAGATTTCTATCTCCTTTGCTTGTTGTTCTGCAATATGGGTTTGCTTTTCTTTCCTTGCATATTCGTACTCCATTTCAATTTAGTATGAGGGTGTCATTTTTCTGTGGCGTGGATGACTTTTATTTTTCTTTGCACTTTGCAATAATGGGTTCCATTCACTTCTAATTTCTCGCACTTGAGGAAATAATGATTGAAAGATCGATTGGAAAAAACACAAGGAACTATGCACATATTTACATTGGCAAAACAAAGTGAAGTTAATTGAATAATTTTAAATGAATCCCATTGATCGGGATCCCCAATGGTTCATGTTCCATGGTTTTTTACTTTGAATGTGCTATGTTCCTTGCACTAAATTATTTTGAAAGGGCCTTCCTAGAGGCTATCAAACTTCCCGTGTTGGCCAGGCTTTGCTGCCTTTTCATTAAACTTTAGCACTAGGTCACCACACTTAAGACCTTGGTCTGAAGCTTTCTTATCAAACCATCTCATAACCACTTGTTGGTGGTTGGTCATAGCTATTAGGGCCTTTTCTCTTTTCTCCTACATCTCCAACAACTCGGCTAGCCACCCTTCCATTGTGTCATTTTGCTTTATCTCGAGAGATTTGAGAAATTGAAGTGTCAGAATCTTCATGGAGATAAGCAATAGGGATTTTTTTCCATATACTAAATGATACGACGAAGTCTTGAGGACTTGCTTAGGAGTTATACTATTTTCCCAGAGCGTCACCTGAAGTTTTTTGTGCCATTCCCGTTGGTGCTCTGAACCAATTCTTTTGATAAGTCAAACTAAATTTTTATTAGTCGACTCTACCAGGCCATTACCCTATGGATAGTAATTTGATGATGTTTTCAAGAATATGTCATTTGTGAGTGTGAATTGACATACCTTAGAGCCTAGGAAAGCCTTGGTGCTATTAGAGATGATGGTTTTAGGAGGGTTGAATCTGGTAACGATCTCCTTGAGAAAGTCTACTATCTCTGCCTATGTTGCGTTCTTCAGGAGCATGGCTTTAGTCCACCTTATGAGGTAGTTTTTTGCTATCAGAATCTATTTATGTTTGGCATTAGAGGTGGGATTAATCATCTCAATGAGATCAAGGCCCCATTGCACAAATGGCTCATTAACTACTATCAGGTTGAGGGGCATACCCGAATTTTCTCTTCTCCCTACAAAGAATTGGCATTCCTTGCAAGCTTTTACCAAGGAAAATGAGTATTTAAATAGCGTGGGCTTGAAGCAGCCAACACACATAATTTTGATGGCAGTGGTCTTTGCAGAGAAATTCCCACCCGCAGGACTGCGGTGGAAAGTGTTGAGGATCTGCTTCACTTGCATTGTAGTGACACACCACAGTAGAATGTTGTTAAAGTTCCTCTTGAAAAGAACTCCTTCAATGAGCACATATCCAGTGTTCTGTAGTTGGTATAATCTTCTCTTTTGAGAAGGAAGGTCGGGTGGATATTTTCCTGCATGCATGAATCTTACTCTATCTGCCAACTAGCAGCCTTCAGACTTAGACTCATTCATTAGAACTAGCTCTAACTATTCTTCTTTAGCAGTCATTTCTTCATCGTGCACCAGATATTCACACAGTCCTCTTCCTCGAGTGGTCTTTGTAGGCCTAGCCTCAACATCATATTCAAGGATCTTGGTGATCCAATTAGCACTTTTTTTGGTGATTTCTCCTTCTCTGATATATGCGCATACATTGGAATGTGTGACATAAACAACCACCTTGTTGCAAGAGATTAGGTGCCAGAACTTCTTTAGTCCCTTAACTATTGTGAAATCTTGTCTCTTGATGAAGTTGTAGTTTGTCTCATATTCTTTTAGGGTCCAGGAGTGGAATGCTATCAGATGTTCTCCCTTTCCTTCATCATCTTTCTATGTTAAGATAGTAGAAATGCTTGACTTGCTGCTGAATACATACATTATGAAGTCCTTTGATAGGTTTGGATTAGCTAGCATAGGAGCTGAGGAAATAGCATCCTTAACCTTTTTGAAGACTTTTCTCACTTCTTTAGTCCATTTAAATTTTTTATCCTTTTTCAGCATCAGGGTGATTAGCCTAATTATTCCTACAAAATTAGAAATGAATTTTCTCACAAAATTTACCTTTCCTAAGAAAGACTAGACACCTTTCTTGTTGACCAAGAGGGGAAACTCTTTGAATGCTTTCACCCGCTTAGGATCAATCGTAATTCCTTCTTTAGACAGTACGTGTCCCAATAGCTTGCCTTGCGACACCCCGAAAACATTTTTTCGTGTTCAAGGAGACCCCGAATTCTTGGCATTTTTAAAAAACCATCTCAAGGTGATCAAAATGATCATCCTTGGACATAGAGAACATAGTGAGATCCTCTAAATAGATCAAGATGATCTTATTAATCAATTCTCTAAAAGCGATGTGCATGGCTCGCCAAAAAGTGGCTCCTACATTTGAAAGGCCAAAAGGAATTTTAGCATATGCAAACATTCCCCACTTGGTAGTGAACGTTGTTTTATTTTAGTCTTCCTCTTTAACCTGGATCTGATTGTAACTGGAGAAGCCATCCAGTAGAGAAAACATTTCTGATCCTGTCACTATTTGCAAGATTGTCTCCATAAAGGGCAGCAGGTAGTGGTCCTTTAAGGATGCTATGTTAAGGTCCCGAAAGTCAACACATAAGTGGATGTCTCTATTCTTCTTTCGAACTGGAACCAAGTTAGACACCCTAGTGCTATGCTTAATAGAGAAGATAATTTGGGACTAAATTACCTTTGTCAGTTCTTGCGACATCATAGCTCGATCTTTGGATTAACTGGCCTCTATTTTTGGCAGACTAGTTTTCCACCTTTTGTCAACTCAATTGCATGTTGGATGATGTCGAGATCATATCCCTTAAGGTCACCATATGACCAGGCAACTACTCCTTCATACCTCTCACAAAATTCAATGAGCCTTTCTTTATCATGATGTGGGATGTCTTTCCTAACTTTGAGCTTTCTCCTATCTCCAACCTGAAGGTTTGCATAGTTGTTTTTGTCTGCTTCAAATTTTCTTTTGTCATTTTTGGCATCATCACAGTCAAAAATATTTTTGAGAGTGACAAGACCCTTTAAAAGCTTATTAGACTTTAGCTGAATGATCTATTTTCCATAGGCCTCAGCTATCTTTGGTTGGAGTTGGTCAGCAAACTCTCCTGACTGTTGGATGAGTGAGGCTATGTGTTCATCACTGCCAAATACTTTCTAGCTCTGATCATTATGTAGAATCACCGGTAGGACTATCACTTGTATAGAGTGCTTGTTATGCATTAGGTCAGAGGCAGGTTCAAATTTGTATTCAGCTTCATTGTTCAAATAAGCGAATTTGAAGTGGAAAGATTAAGGTCTTTTTTCATTGTGTGGGGATGTCAAACATATCCCGGCTCTTGCGCTCACTTTGCATCTTGCTCCATCAAAGTGGAGAATCCATAGTTCTAAGGCTTGGTTACTTTTTCGTTCCTTCATGACCTTTAGAAGCACTTGATCTTCATCATAGATAACATAGCCAGTGCCTAGCCAAATAGCATGATAGTTTCTGAAAGGTTCAACATCTATATATTCACTCAAAAGGACTTCTTCTTGATCAGTTTGATCTTCGGTCACCTTTTCATCTTCTATCAACTCAGTGCAATATGATTCTTCCTATATGAAAGAGGTATGGGTAGCCTCAAGATTGATTTTGGCTTCATCGACCACATGTTCTGAATGCAGAGATTCAAAATTTATCTTCATTTTGGCTCTGTGCTTGGTCCTTAAGATAAAGTGTGACTAGTCTAGAGAAAGAGATTCAAAATTTATCTTCATTAGATTTTACACCCTTCAATAAAGGAGAGAACAAAATATTCCAATCTAAAGCATCTTGTGTAGGTATGACACCTTGTGCTAAGCAAGAGATACCTTTATCGCAAAATAAAGCAACATCCAAAATTTTGACCAAAAGAGTATCTTGATGAGACTCCTCCAAGATCATCTAATCTCTCTTCCTCCAAGAAAAAAAATAAATTTTATTACAGGACTTCATTTTGTGCATATCATAGAATTCATGGTCATTCTACTAATGAATGTAAGGGTTTGAGTAGAAAAATTCAATATCTTAATGAGTTTGGTGTTCTTCCTTATGTGGGGGCACCTAATTCCTCTAATTGATACTAATTTTGACTCTAGCATTGGCCCGCCTCACAAAAGGATATGAATATCATAGTAAAACTTTCCTGAAAATTGGATATTCCGACAGGTGACAAATATCTCTCTATAGATGTTCATTTTACTTGTCAAATCAGGGGACGTAGACTTTAAATGGTGCAGCAAAATATATGCACTAGGAACTTGGTGCGGTCAACTCTTAGCAGAAATACATACTGGAAAGAAATTCTATCTAAGCCACAGAACAGTAATGCAAAATTCTTCAACTCAACTATGAGAAAAACCATAACAACTACAACTGAAACACAAACTATGAACTGGCCTTATGTTGCAGGAACAGTCACAGGGATGGGCTCTCTATGCTGCAGGAGCACTATAAGACTGAGTTTGTATGAAAACTTCAAAAATGAAAACTAACTAAAGATTAACAGAAAGGAACAACTAACTAACTAGCTACAGATACTTACTAAGTGGCCCCCCTTAGCAAGCACCTACTGATTACGCAAATGTTAAACTCAGAACTTCATTGAACTTTATTCATGAAAACAGAATGATATACATTGCTTTGTTGAAATGAAAACTAACAACAAACTCTGTTTCTGATCAAACAGATTCTGTCTTTCATTATCATATTGATTCTTACATGATATCTACTACTTTGTTCTATCTCACTCTAACTATCATCTATCTTCTCTCTATTCCAACTTACTTACTCACTCTCGCAGGAGGAGTGTCTTATTTCCAGAAAAGCAACTAACCCTATCAAAGAAAGGCATGGAAATAAAGTATATCCTCGAATCAAGGAACAAACTTCATAATGAATTTATACGTTCAACCCAATCCAGAGAGAATCTAGCGCTCCACTCTTTCCAGATTGACTGTCATTGAAAATATTTCCCAACGGTTTCGGTCAAAGAGTCTTCACTGGAGCTTCCTCGAAGTCGTGCAGAAAATGGACTTTACTACAAGGCTGAGATCAGCTGCACTTGACTCGATCATTCTTCAACAACCTGTGAAACAAAAGGTAACAGATGCGAAGGAAAAGGCGCATGGCATATACATGATATCTATTCATTAATCACACATTTTAAATCTACTTCATCATTCAAAAACTGTATACGATATACTAGTCATTTTCGGGAGTCAACAGGGCAATAAATGCAATTAGGTCAACACAATCAGCTGTAGGAATATAAGAGTATCTTGCTACAGGATTTCCCATAAAAAGGTTTTGACAAAGTTTAAACAGCCAACATATGACAAAGGTAAAGACATTTAAAAGTTCATCATAGCATCAAATTATGAGCGTATTTTAGGCTCATCACTACCCCCTACTTAGCCCAATGCTGGTCCTCCAGCATTAACTTTCCTGGTGGTTTCTTTGAAGTCAGTGGTGGCTGCATGACTCTGGAATGGATGTCCAAACTTGTAATAAAATCCTCTAAAGTCCCGACACCTTTCATACCTTCGGTCTTCTAATTCATTGTTGAGATTTGAAGCCTTGTGAGGATAGAGGGGCCACATTAGCACAAGGGGTCTGAATGACAGCGGTAGCCATAATTCAAATCTTGTTTGAAGTCCCAATTGAATATATCTGCTGGTTCGTTTGAGACTGCTGTGAAGTTTAGGGGACCATGTGGTTCTGACTTTCTTAACCCAACGGTTAATCTCTCCCATCTTTTCTCACCTCTGGTGTATGCCAGTCTCCAGAATGAGTATGGTTGTGCCTAGAATTCATCATATACTTGTTTTCTGATATCAAATATTTTCTCCCTGGCTGAAACATTATTAATACCGTATGTCAGAGCAAACTAATCTTTCAACATTACATGAGGGTTTGCACTTTGTGAGCGCAATGGAATAGACTCAATTTTCTCATCTTCCTCATACATTTCCCACTGCCTGCCATAATTTACCTCATTTGCTGCCCATGACATGAATGCTCTCAAATGAATATCATCAATGTATGGAAGAGGATTCCATTCTGTTTCAAATGGTATTAAAAAGCCATGCAAATAGAATTCACACAGAGAATTCCTTAACCAATTAGGGGCTGCCTGATATGCTTCATAAAAATCTTTGGCAGTATGAATTATAGGGTCTTGGTTTCTGGAAATTCTCATCAATTGAAACTATAAAAACTGTTCTTTGAGACACAGAGTATAAACTCTGGGTGGCGGTCTACATTCCATAATTTGGCCGGCTACTTTGAACATTTCGTCCATTTTTTCTTTCAACTCAACAATTTCCTATTTCTGACTTTCAATTTTCTTTTTCAATTTCTTCTTTTCTACTTCCCATACTTTGTTGCATGTCAGTCTGGGCTATGTGTCAGAAAGTCAGGGTTTGTAGTGTAACTGTTTCCCAATTATCTTTAACATATTCTAGAAACTCAATTAAAAATGTCCTCTTATACACAACAATGGCTTTACAAATTGTGAAGTGAAATACAGTTTCACTAGGCACATTCAATTGTTCAGTCTGTTCTTGTTCTTGCTGCAAGATAAATTCTTCTTGTTGCTGTGGTGGAGAAGTTTGTGCTTCCTCCAAAAATTGCATAGCAGCATTAGCCAAATCATCAAGATTTGGTAACTCTTGCTCATTGTACCCTGTTTCTTTTGTCTCAACGTGCTCCTCTTCAGGAACAAACGAACTCTGAGCAACATTCTCAGACTCATTCTGAGAAACATTAAATTCATATTCAACAGACCCTTCAAAAATTACAATCACTTCAGGTTGCGGTGAAGCAGGGGAGGTCTTAGATTGTTTCCTTGTGGAAACCCTTCTTGGCACAGATGTTGCTGTAGGAGGTGTTCCGGTAGCTCTTCTTTTTCTTGTTTGTTTAGAGGGTTCTGCCCTATCAGAGGATAACGGTGAACTGAAAATAGCAACAGGTGTTGCTGTAGGAGAAACGGCTGCAGGGGAAGGTGCTGCAGGAGAGGAACATTGTCTTTTCTGAGAACGAGGGTCTGATTCAGGGGACCCTTCTACCTTTGATTTTCCTTTCTCTCTCCTAGCGGTAGACCTAGTTTGTACCCTAGCAGAGGATTCAGGTGTAAAAGCTGCAGGACTGGGTGCTACAGGAGTAGATGACCCTTGCCCTGTTCCAGTAGTAGATGCAATTTCTTTCTTCTTTCGCTAAGGTTGTGGCGTAATTACCCTAGGGGGTTGTGGTATTTGCAAACTCTTTTGGGCAACAAATTGTTGCTAGGAGAGAGGTGAAGCATCTCTCAAAGAGCGCTCAATTAGTAATTTTATAAGGCCATGATGGGTGACAGAATTGTCTTTCCCTTGTTGAGTTCCATAGGCACTTTGTTCTAAAAACTTTAACAAAAAATTTGGAACATTTATGACTAACCCATGCCTCATATGGCTTAACAATTTAAAATGATGAGAATGCAGGTAGGAAAAATAGCCTTCACAGGTCAAATACCTCATTATATAAGCGGCATACTCTGAATATGGAGGAGGTAACGACACACGCTTGCATCCCTGCTTGGAGACTTCCAGAGGTCCATTAGTGGGCATTGAAAACTCAGCCCTTGCAGCTGCAGCATCTGAAGAAAAGTTTTCTCCAACGGCTGGGAGCCCAGTTACTTCAGCGATTCTGTCTTCGGTTGCAACAACTGTTAAACCCCATACGGTGGCTTCCCCTTCAGAAAGGGTTCTCAAAAATTCTCCAGCAGCCTCCTCATCAAAATCATTCAAGCTTAAGAAATAATTTAGCCATCCACAAAGACTAAATGCATGGACTATTTGCGGATTTTGTAGTAACAGTTCATGAGCTACAGGCTCATGTCATACCAACTGACCACCCATGTTTGCAATTTTTCTTAGCTAAACTCAATTCCTTGCTGAAGATTCAAATTCTCTGTTTCCCTTTCTTCTGCTCTAGTTTTTTTCATGCCGTCACATTTCTTTCTTTCTTTTTCTTTCCAAAAATGAACTTTTAAACAAGCAATCTTAATCGTAGTTTACAAGAAAACATGCAATAAAGAAGGACATGCAATCATATTTGGAAAGTACCAAAAAAGTATTAAAGAAAGATTATTTGCAGTTATGGCTGCGGCGAAAAGATAGATTTTGAAAAATAGACTACCCCGCCCCCTACTTAAAGTATGACATGTGTCCTCACATGTTTGAAAGAATAGGTAGGGATTTGCATGATAATAGGGATTCGCATAATAATGACTGGTACATGCATAGCAGTAAATGAGTGGAATGAAATAAATCAAATATGCGAAAAAGAAAAGATATGGCGTACCTTCATAATTTGCACGTACGTGTGAAGAAAGATGACGGCGCTGCATGAATTGACAAGTGGGAAAGATATCTTAATTAAGGTTGCTGCTACAGATGAATTGGGTGGGTGACGTGGTGGATGAAGTGAAGTGGATGGAATGGATGGATGAGGCAGAGGGATGGAAGATAAAGAAGTGAGGTGGAGGTGATAAATGAAAAATGGAGAAAAAGGGGTTTCCTTTTAAAAAGAAAACCTTTATTATGGGCATGCTTTTTGAAAATTACTGTAACACTGCAAGAGAAAAGCTAAAGCCTTTGGCTGCAGGAAGAGTAGCGGGAGGAACCTGAATGAACTGCGACATGAATTCTTCCTTTAAGGCTAGCTTATGGTACAGTTGGAGTCGGTGGCCATTGATTAATAATTTGAAACAGACTGGATCAATTGTTACCAATTGTACAGCGCCATTGTCAAACACATTTTCAACTTCATAGGGGCCAAGCCAGCTTGTTGTGAGCTTACCCTAATTTTCTTGATATTTGGAGTCATATAACAGGGCCCAATCTCTAGCAGAAAATTTCCTGGTTTTGATGTGCTTATCATGCCATTTCTTTCTTTGCTGTTGGATTGCTTCTGTATGCTGCAAGGTGGCTTTTCACATTTCATTCAAAGCATTTAACTGTAGGAGACAGTTCTTCTGTGTTTCAGATATGTCTATGTTGAGTTCAAGAGCTGTTCTCAAAGTTTTGTGCTCAAACTCTATGGGAAACATAGCTATTTTTCCATAAAGCATCTCAAAAGGTGTAAACCCAGTCGTTGTTTTCCATGTAGTTCTGTAAGCCCAAACTGCTTCAAGAAGTCTATTGCTCCAGTCCTTCCTATGAATCTACACTATCTTTGTGAGTATGGCCTCAATTTCTCTGTTTGTTACCTTTGCTTGACCATTAGCTTGAAGATGATAGGGACTGGATTTCCTATGTTTGATCTTGTAGTCATTCATTAGTGCAATGATTAGATTTGACGTAAACTGTGGTCTTTGATCAGTTACAATCTCTCTGGGCATGCCAAATCTTGTGAAAAATTGTTGATACAGGAATTTAGCAACTTTGTTATCGCGGGCATGAGTCATAGCTTTTACCTCGACCCATTTTGTCACATAGTCTGTGCAAACTAGAATGTATGATTTTCCATTTGATGGTGGATCAATTGGTCCTACAAAATCTATCCCCTATTTATTAAAAGGGGTAACTATTATCTGTGGATATAGTGGCATTTCATCGGACTTAGTTGGTCTTCCCATATGCTGGCATCTGTCACATTTTCTTGTATAAGCCACAGCATCTTTGTGTAACGTTGGCAAGTAGTACCCTGTTGTAAGAACCTTCATTGCTGTTCTTTTGGCTGCATAATGTCCTCCACATGGTTCATCATGACAAGCGTGCAATATATCATAAGTTTCATCCCCTCTGACACATCTTCACATTACTTGATCAGGTCCAGTATAAAACAGACAGTTTGTAATCAATGAAAAATTAAAACTTTTCTCTATTAACAACCTCTTTTCTTTTGGAGAAAAGTGGGCTAGTATTCTATTTGCTGCTAGATAGTTAGCAATGTCTGCATACCAGGGTTTATGTGCAACAATGGAAAATAAATGTTCACCTGGGAACTTATCATCAACGATCTCATGTTCAATAGGGGCGGTTGATTGAAGTATTGACAAAAAGTCGGCTACAACATTAGCTTTTCCTGGCTTGTCAATGATTGTGATATCAAATTCTTGTAACAACAGGAGCTATCATGTTAATCTATCAGAGATGGCAGGTTTGTTCATCAGATACTTGATTGCTGCATGGTCGGTATGAACGAATATCTGATATACTGTGACATAATGCCAAAATTTATTCAAAGCATACACTACTACAAGAAACTCCTTTTCTGTGACAGTATAGTTGAGCTCAGGACCTTGAAGGTTCTTGCTGATAAAGTAAATAACATGTTCAATTGAATTTTTTTTTTTGACTTAGAACTACTCCTATGCCAAAATTAGAAGCATCAGCATGTATGTGAAAAGGAAAACTCCATTTTGGTCCTTCAAAAACAGGGGCTTTAGTAAGCAAGTCCTTTAGTTGTAGGAAGGATTTTTTACAGGCTTCTGTCCACTCAAACTGGAAATCCTTTGTTAACAAAGCATAAAGCGGGCTAGCAATTTTACTGAAGTCTTTTATAAACCTTCTATAATACCCTGCATGACCAAGAAAACTTCTGACATCTTTTTGTTTTGCAGGAGTTTGTAAATTTTGAATAACTACAATTTTAGCAGGGTCAACTTGAATTCTATACTTTGAAACATGATGACCTAGAACAATACCTTCTTCCATCATTAGAAAGCACTTCTCACTGTTTAGAGACAAATTTTGCTCTCTACATCTTTTCAGTACTTTTTCTAAATTCACCAGTGCTTCTTCAAATGTGACTCCATAGGTAGTGAAATCATCCATATAAATCTCCATGCATTCATGAGATATATCAGCAAAAATACTAATTACTGCTCTCTGAAATGTTGTTGGTGCATTGCATAGGCCAAAAGGCAAGACTGAATAAGCAAATGTTCCCCATGGACAGGTAAAAGTGGTCTTGTCTTGATCTTCAGGGGCAATTTGTATTTGATTGTACCCACTGTAACCATCTAGAAAGGAAAAATATCTTTTGCCAGACAGTGAGTCTAGTACTTGGTCTACAAAAGGTAATGGAAAGTGATCATTTTTAGTGGCACTGTTTAACTCTCTATAATCTACACACACTCTCCATTTTCCACCTTTTTTGGGAACAATGACTAATGGAGAAACCCATTGACTGTCAGAGATTGGATAAATAAAACTAGCGTCAAGCAACTTTTGAAGCTCACTTTTAACTATTTCTCTAAGTGTTGGATTTACTCTTCTTTGAGGTTGTCTGACCGGTGAACAATCTTCTTTGATATATATTCTATGAGTACAAACTCGAGGATCTATTCCTTGCATGTCCCCATATTCCCATGCAAAAGCTCTATACTGTTCTTGTAGCATTTTTAATAAGTTAGCCTGTTGAGACTTTGATAGCTTTCTATTGATATTCAAGCAATGATCTGGAGACAATTCTATCTGCTTAGTGAGATTACTCATAGAATCTACAGGTGATGTTTGTACCTCTTGTGGAAGAAAATTATGAAAAATTGCTGGAAGTTTATGCAGTGAACTTTCAGAATCTGATTGCTGCAAGAAACATTGTAAATGAGTACCATTTGGATCAAATGAACTACCCGTATCAGAATTGTACTGTAGAATTTGAAACAAAAAAACATCCTCACTCTGAAGTTGTGAGAATGGATTATTTCGAATCATCATTAATTGAGCCAAAGAAATAGCTTCTTTAATTTCTTCCCCGACATCTGGCCAAACAGGTTGGGACAAATCTAGTTGAGGTCTAGCGGGCAGATACAGAGCCAATTTCTTTGTGAACTGTCCATCAGAAATGGTCATATCTCCAGAACGACATCCTATAAAAGCATCAGCAGTTGCTAACCATGGTCTACCAAGGATAACTGGATATCCTCCTAAAGTTGTCTTGACTGATAATATTATGAAATCAGCAGGATACTCCCAAGATTCAAGAGTGACAATTACATCTTCTACAATCCCATCACATTTAATTGTGGAGCTGTCTGCAAGCTGTAGAACTGTGGGTGTAGACCTAATGTCTGAAATGTTCAGGGAGTTCATAGTATGCTTTGTCATAACATTAATAGTAGCACCTAAATCTATCAAAACATTTTTTACAACTTGGCCATTTATATGTATCTGCACTACAGGACTTCTAGGATCAATATACTTTGGAATAACTACATTTCCCAACATTATATCAGCTAGTTTCCCTAAGACATGAATTGTTTGAGGATCCTTTTTCTTTCGACTAGGCTTCTTCAAACAGGCTTCTTTAATAGCTTTTCCAAAAATGGGAATATCTTTAATAGCCTTAAATAAAGAGATTTGAATCTGCACATTCTTGAGCTGACCTAGAATGTCAAAAGTGGGTTCTTCCATGGATTTAGATGCAGTACCTTGCAACCTTTGAGGAAAAGGTGGGTTGTCTTGAGTTGGAAAAATAGGCTCCTTAGAAACTATGTCAGTGACGGGCATTTGCTCCGAGGGAACAACAGGTGCAGTAGATTCTTCAAGTGGAGAATCTGGTATTTTAGTAATCAGATGTGGTTTTAGAGTAGGTAAAGTAGTTCCAGACCTCAAATGGATGTCACTAATGTTTAAGGCATAGGCTGGATATTGGTTGGCTTCAGCAGAATATGCAGTTTGTTGTGGCTACTGCTGTTGCTTATTATTGGGATTGGGCAACGGCTGGGCAGGCATAGGTGTTTGTTTTGGAGGTCCTGGATTTGTGGCAGTTGCTGCAGGAGGTGGTATGAGAGCCTGTGGTTGTGGCTGTGGAAGCTGCAGGAATCCAGAGGACTGGTTTTGCCATTACTGAGGGCCTCTCCATTGAGGGTTTTGTTGGCAATTTCCTGAAGGTGGGGTCCATTGCCCTTGTGGCTGCTGCCAACCTCCTTGAGGAGATTGCCATTGTGGGGTCTGATAATTAGGCCAACTTGGTTGAGGTGGATTCCAGGATGGTGGTGGTCCATAAGCATGTTGCCATTGGTTATTATAACCAGAATAAGGATTACCGAAAGTTAGAGGATCTTGAGGCATACCTTGTCTTTGGGCCCATGGTCTCCTTTGTGCGACAAAGAACACTTGATCATCATCACCTTCTACTGGCTTGAAGTCAGTGGGTAGTTGTCTGGTCTCCAGATTAGCCACCATCTTACATCTGTAGTCATGCTTCTTTTGTCTGCAGTACGGACAGAACTCAGCCAAAATTGTCTCAGCCTCTTCATGTTTCCTCCAAGCTTGCATGGTATCCAGTTGTGTCACCATGTTATTAATGATGTCCTACTTGAAGTCAGACAACAAATTTGTTATCTCCCTCCAGGAGACTCCATCAGAAGAAGACTTTCCCATTACAGTATGATGACCTCGACCTTTTTTAACTATTGCTGGAGAATAGTTAAGACATATTTTCTTGATGTCATCCCAAGGTAGCTGAGTGATATCACCTCCTCCCATCAGGTCCAGGGCGTCTATACAGGCATCACTGATTCCTTTGAGAAAGAGTAGTTTCTGAGAGTCTTCATTGAGGGTATGGTTTGAGTTCCTCTTCAGTGAAAACAAAAATCTAGAAATATAATCTTCCAGGCTTTCATCGTCCTTCTGCTGAATTCGGAATATGTCATCACCTTTACTGGCACTCTTACAATATTCCTTATACTTTTCAAGGAATTTCGTCTGCATGGCCGCCCAACTATCAACAACACCTCTTCCTAGACTCATGAACCATCTAAGAGCTCCCTCCTTCAAGGTGGAAGGAAATAGCTTCAGTTTATGAGCATCTGTATTGTAGTCATAACTGCGGCAGAGAACATCAAATTCAAACAAAAAATTTTCCGGGTCCTTAGTGACCAGGCCATAGAATTTTGGAAGCAATGAAGAAGGTATATTCTTAAGATTGTCAGTATCTTGCTGGGGAACAATAGGGAACTCAAAATTAGGAGGTGGATTATTAGGTGGGTTATTTGCCATGTTGGGTTGCTGAAATAATGCAGCAAATGGGTTTTCCTCAGGTTCGTTGTCAGCTGGGTCAAACGGTAGTTCAATAAACAGGTTACCAGGGAGAAACCTTCCCAGTGCGTCTCTTCTTCTTCTATGCATGCAATATGGTGAATAGCGGCTTAAAGGATCTAGAAAAATTTACTAACAAACTAAACTAGTGCTAAAAATGACTTCTGACAAACTCCTAGCTGGACACCATCCTCGACAATGGCACCAAAAAAATGACCCGCCTCACAAAAGGATATGAATATCACAGTAAAACTTTCCTGAAAATTGGATATCCTGACAGGTGACTAATATCTCTCTATGGACGTTCATTTTACTTGTCAAACCAGGGGACATAGACTTTAAATGGCGCAGCAAAATATATGCACTAGGAACTTGGTGCGGTCAACTCTTAGTAGAAATACATACTGAAAAGAAATTCTATCTAAGCCACAGAACAGTAATGCAAAATTCTTCAACTTAACTATGAGAAAAACCATAACAACTACAACTGAAACACAAACTATGAACTGGCCTTATGCTGCAGGAACAGTCACAGGGATGGGCTCTCTATGCTGCAGGAGCACTATAAGACTGAGTTTGTATGAAAACTTCAAAAATGAAAACTAACTAAAGATTAATAGAAAGGAACAACTAACTAACTAGCTACAGATACTTACTAAGTGGGCCCCCTTAGCAAGCACCTACTGATTACGCAGATGTTAAACTCAGAACTTCATTGAACTTTATTCATGAAAACATAATGATATAGATTGTTTTGTTGAAATGAAAACTAACAACAAACTCTATTTTTGATCAAACAGATTCTGTCTTTCATTATCATATTGATTCTTACATGATATCTGCTACTTTGTTCTATCTCACTCTAACTATCATCTATCTTCTCTCTATTCCAACTTACTTACTCTCGCAGGAGTGTCTTATTTCCAGAAAAACAACTAACTAACTAACCGTATCAAAGAAAAGCGTGGAAATAAAGTATATCCCCGAATCAAGGAACAAACTTCATAATAAATTTATATGTTCAACCCGATCCAGAGAGAATCTAGTGCTCCACTCTTTCCAGATTGACTGTCATTGAAAATCTTTCCCAACGGTTTTGATCAAAGAGTCTTCACCGAAGCTTCCTCGAAGTCGTGCAGGAAATGGACTTTACTGCAAGGCCGAGATCAGCTGCGCTTGACTCGATCATTCTTCAACAACCAACGAAACAAAAGGTAACAGATGCGAAGGAAAAGGCGCATGGCATATACATGATATCTATTCATTAATCACACATTTTAAATCTACTTCATCATTCAAAAACTGTATACGATATATTAGTCATTTTCGGGAGTCAATAGGGCAATAAATGCAATCAAGTCAACACAATCAGCTACAGGAATATAAGAGTATCTTGCTACAGGATTTCCCATAAAAAGGTTTTGACAAAGTTTAAATAGCCAAAATATGACAAAGGTAAAGACATTTAAAATTTCATCATAGCATCAAATTATGAGCGTATTTTAGGCTCATCAAGCATGTTTCTCATCAATCATCTTGGCTCACCCTTTTCTTGCACTAAGTGGGGGCAAGGGGGTTAGATAGCCTTTTCATCGCATGTCACCAGTCATTGCCTCTTTTGGTTATTTTCTCACCTTTCATGTATATGTAAGACCAAGCTTGGGATGTGGACGGCATGCCTTAAGTTGGCTCGCATGTGACGTACTGAGTTATGAATTTTGGGGGCAACCCCTTTTCCTTTTTCATTTTTAGCTACTTTAAAGTAATTGCTCACAGCATGGTGTTAGCAATTTCTGTAAAGTGGGGGCATACATTGGTATTATTTTGGCATGATTTCATTTTCATTTTTCCTTTTCATGTTCCAGTGCATGATTTTATTTCTTCTTGCAATGCGTCCTTTCTTGGCGGTGTCATTGGGCTTAATATCCTCCAAGAGTGTGATATTTCTTTGACTTGTCCTCTCTTGGAAACATTAAGCACAATGTTCCCTAAGATGAGACCTTGCATGAACTAAGAAAAATCCCTTTGAACCTTCTCTCTTTCTTGTTACGTTGCATTTTTTTCTTTATTAAATTCATGGAGAGTATGGCTTTAATATGGTCCCTTGGGGCCCACTTAGTGTACAACTAGCTCCCACTAGCCCTCATGAGCTTGCATTTTGTTTGCATAGTGGACAATGGGTTTCACTTGTAAAATTACTTTTGGACAAATAGCCTAGACCCTGTCCACCGCGTTGGACGGCCAGTCAAAGCTTGACCCATTGTAGCTTTTCCTTTTTTTTTCCTTTCTCTTGTCTTTGATGTTTTTTGGCAATCTGGTTATGGCTTCATATATTATTCGCATGTATGTTCCTTTGTGCCTAGGTTGGTTTGTCATAGGATCTTAACCTTGGCGGCTTGATCATCCCTCTCAATCATTGTCATCCTATCTTACTAATATTTGTACATTTAAACCCCTCTTGATTGTGTGATTGGATACTTTAGTGTGAGTTTGAAGCAAGTTCATCCTCTCACTAAAGTGGGGACTAAATGTAGTGCAACAAAATGCATACCCTTGCATTTTCACATTTGTTTAGGACCAACATGCTTTATTTAGGCTTCTTTATGGCTTAATTGGCTCTATTTTGCATCCACAATCCTAATAAATTATATATTTTTATGCAAAATCCTAAAAAAATCTAAAGATAAATGATAATTTAATGTTTATGTCTATGTGCCCCTGATTTGTGGACTGGGACTAAGATGCCACGTAGGGCATCTTTGTCCTCCATGGGTCTTGGGACCCTAATTTTGAAACCACCAAAATAGGTCCCTTTTTAGAGTTTGTGCCCCAAGAATTGAGCCTTGGGACTAAGATACCACCTAGGGAATCTTAGTGGACTCCTTGGTTTATTTTTCGGGGTCCAATTTCAAATTTGGCTAGGATTTATCCTTCTTTAATTAATGACTTCACATATCGGCTTGTTGTGGTGTAATTTTGGGATATTAAGCATGAATAAGTATAAATAAAAGGTTCCTCCACCCATTTTTCATTCCAAGAATTCAAGAGAAATTCCTCAAGTGTTTGGAGCCATCATCAAGATTCAAGCATCATGTCAAGGGTTTTGTACATCCATTCATGTTGTTGAGCCAACATTATGGACGTAACATTGAATATCTATTTGCAACCATTGTTCACATCATATCCAAGGATCCAAAATCTACATTCTTCATGGCCACTATAAGGTAGATTGCATATTTTCTTCACAAGACATCATACTAGGTGATATCATTTTTGGTTTTGTGCTCTTGTTGGTGTTACATTTTTATCATGGTTTTCTTTCCCTTTATATGGCTTTGAGCGAGAGGGATTATGCCTCACATTTGCACTTGAGTTTTATGGTTTTAGTGCTTTTTGTGACTTGGTACACCCCTTGATATTCTCATATTTGTGTTTCAGTGTTACTAGGGAGAGTGGCTCTTCATGGGGGCCGACGCACAAAGGGGTAGCTTGGATAACCCACAGAAGAGTTTGTTTAATAAGTGAAAACTGAATAAAATAAACTAGTGGGTTTGGATAGGATCACAATAACTAAGATAGCTAAGATACCTCACCCATGCCGTTAGTGCTTTTATAGACTAAGGGTGGGTTGAGAAAGCCATGGTCGAGAAGATCACTACCTTGTCCTCACGAGAGGGTAGTGGCCCTGCATGTGTCACCCTATGGGGTCGATGCCTAGTGAGAGGCAACTAGGATGACCATATATGGGGGCCAACACCTGTTGAGAGACAGCCATGATAACCCATGATAGGGTCGTCTGATGACACTCTCCCATAGTATCCCTTGTCATTTCCTTTGTGTGCCTTTGGAAGCAGTTGTCTTATAGGTTTTCGTTTGATGTTGATGTTAAATATGTTTATTCTTAACCTAGTTTGTTGACTCTTGTTGCTTCTCCGCTTGACTGTTCTCTGTCATGGGGTTTTTGTTACGACTCATATTTTTCAATAAATAATTTATAATTCAATATTACTATTTTAATGATCATTGACCAAACTTTGGCTTATGTGCATAACAAGTATATACTCTTGGTGGGAATAGGTGTCTAGTGGACTGATTGTGACTTGTAGTGAAAGGAATCTACACACACAATAAAAAAATATATATATAGTTGCATTTGCATAATTTAGTTATGATTGTGTCTTATTTCATTTAATAAGGAAGATTATTGTTATAGTTGCTTATTTAATTAAATGTTAGTTAATATTAATTTCTCTTAGAAGAAATAAATTAGTTTTAATTTGAATTTATTGATTTTATTCGAAATTAAAATTAATATTTATTGTTTTAAAGGTAAATATGATGCAAGTCAATAGATCATTTTTTTTTTATGAAGGGTAAAATGGGTTTTACAGGGACCTGAAACCACAAAGTTTACAACATAAAAGAAAGGACAGAAAAGTCTAACAAAAACAACTGGCTGCACAAAAGGAAAAAACCGGAACAAGTAGTAGCCTTGCGCAAAAGACCAAGAATGTCAAACAAAAAAAGTCAGTAGAAAAACTGACAAAAAACCCTCCGCAATTAACCCAGAGTCTTCAAGACAGACTCTATCTCAACCTCTAGGTTCTGCATATCTTGAACACCCTTCTTAAAGGTTTGAATCATTTGCAGAGTGGGGGGAGCCTTCCTCTTCAAATTTTCCCTAGTTCTCTTAGAAATGCCAGCATCCTCCTCCTGGTTTCTTTCATTGGTTTCCTCCAGATCAACCACCAAAGACCCCTGTTGAGCTTTGTCCAATTTCTCAGTCATGGCATTGATGATGATAGCGTTGTGTCTAGCCATACGATTGTTTTGTTCGACAATAATTTTGACACTACTTTTCATTTTTTCCACCTCAATTTCAACATTTTTGTTCTTGCTAGCTTGGTACTGGGTATCCTTGTTGAGACCATAATCTCTTCGTTCCACTTCTTTCTTATCAAGCGCCACAACCTTGGCTCCCAAATCTTCCAGCTTACTTTGTAGGGACCAATTTTTTTATCTAATATATCATATTTGTTATTTAATATTAGAACATTTTATTAGATAAATATGAGATAAACTTAGAAAGAAAGCAATATTTGGAAAATAAGACAAAGAGACAAAAACAAAAAAAAAGAAAAAGAAAAAGAATGGGGAAGCGATGCATGAATAGAGAGGCTCGGATTCTATCTTATCAAGATTCTTTGACTTGTCTAGAAGTCGGTGAGCTCTAGACGCTACAGCTGAAAGAAAGCCTTAACATATTTATGAGCAACAAGTGTAGGATTTTAATGAGGAGACCATTTTATAGAAATTCCTTTGGCTGTAGCTAACACCAAGATTTGATAGAATTATGATAGAATCTGCATGGTAGATGTTGTATGATCCAAATTATGTCAATTTGAGGTAACTGTTGTGATTTTTATTTTATTTTAAAAATAATTGCATTAATATCTGTTAAAATAAGGCATTAGTTCTATCTATGCAACATTCATTTTTTATGGAAATGATTGACGTAGTTTTGCAGTATGAATATATTAATTTTTAGTTTAAAGATTGTTCCTCAATTTATTGTGCTTAAATGTGATAAGAAAATGCTGATATGACTATATTCATGCTACAACGGAGGTCAAATTAAAATCAGAAACTTTATATAATTAAAATGAACCAGTCAGACATGAACTCTCTTTAAAAGACCATCCACGTCCAAATAGTAATGCAAATAACCACAGATTAAGTTTTGGTGTGATTCATTCAAACTCGACCTCTTTAAAATTGGAATTTAACATTTATCCCTGGAATATATCATTACTTCAGAATTTGGTGAAAGATTTAGCAACTTAATATTAGAATCAGGGAGATCTTAAAACAAGATTAGTTTGATGCCATCTTGGTGCTCCTATAATCTACATGCATTTCATATTCTTCATTTTCAGAATAAATGAAATATATAGTGCTTACTCTGAAATAGGCTGCAGAAACTTCTAAGTCCTTCAATGAATCATCTATATATTTAGTAAATCGAATTAGAGTAATCTCATGCCCGTACTGCATGATATGAAACATTTTTAGCTCTCTATGTGCCTACTACTGAATATAAACAGAGCCAAGATTGGACTAGATAATTAACGCAGGATAAAAAGAAATCTCAACCTTTAAATGGTCAAGAGTAATGACTTAGTATCATGTGTATTTTGATATCGAAGTTGTCCATTAATTTATCTCAGTTATCTTGAGTATTTTAAAAGAATGGGAACTTGGCATGAGCTAGGAATTGGCATTTGAATTTTTTTTTTCAAATAGAACTTAGATTAACTTGTTGGGAACAAATAAAGTGCTGAGAAATAACTGATATGAGAAGATAACTAACACTTGATTACATATTATTATAGGTAACCATTATTCTGAAACTTGTGTTAAATGTTACCTTGATGTAATTTATTGAATACAATTAGTAATATTCTCTCATGGGCTTAGGACCTAAATGAACCAAGAGAGATATGCTGGAATAGTATTTTCTTGTACTTAGAGATTTCCAAGTCAAATTCTGATAGATAGATCATTACATCATAGGAATTCTTTTATTTTATTTTAATCTAGTTTTATAAAATTATGTTAAGATTATCAATATTCATATATTGAGTCAAGCTCAATGATAATTGATGATAATTGCGGCAACTCATTGAAGTATGTAACTCTAGAATAGATTATTATTAACAATGTATTTATGGTAGATGGTTACTGGGTCATGTTAATGATGGAAAAATACGAGTAGATTGCTCTAAGTAGAAGTCTTCGGTATCCTTGGCCTGATACATGGGACGACCATTTTTGTCTGGCGAAGCTAACATTGCGGCCATGAGTCCTATCAAACATAAAATGATTTCATACATATTTCTTATTAACACAATGCAAATAGTTAACTTTAAAGCAATCCAAACAGTTGAGTGTTATTATAGCAGAGCATACCCGTAATCTTTTCTCGAGAGCGGTGAGCATTCGAGCCGCAAGAATTCCACGTACGCCTCCCCCGTCGATACTAAGGACTCAGATAGTCTTTATTTTCAAAGGACAAGCTGAAGGACAGAGGCAGATGATTAAAAAACAAACACACAAAATAGCACACAGAAAAAAAAAAATTGACTTCTATTACATCTCAAAACAGATAATGCATTGAAACTGAGCTGCTGCTTATAAAAACAACTTGCTTCTGCTGAGCAATAATTTCATTACATTTTCCGAATCTTTAAGATCATATATAAATTCACAATAGAAAGACATTCAATGTCATTAAGACAAAATCAAAAATAGAAAGATTTTGGCATGATTTAGCCATCGAACCATCATAAAAATAGTCCTTTACAATATTAAAGATGAAAATTTAATGACCACCAAAAGTACGGCAAAAACACGTCACCAAGAAGCCTTTACCACACAACTGCGGGAACCAGAAGAAGATGCTGCTGGTTGGCGGTGAAACCGCGCTACCTTCGGAAGAGAGAAGAGGGACTACGGTATGGCAGAGAAACCGCAATACCGCGGGTGGCAGGAAGGTGGGCTACGTTATGGCGGCAAACACCACTCTACCGCAGGTTGATGCTGCAGATGGTGCGGGAACGCGGGAACTCAACAGTCAGGGTGAAAATCCAACAGAAGCGCTTCCTGTTCAAAGGTGAATAGGTGAATATGGTTTCTAGGTTTAAGTCCATTGCTATACCCTTACAAGAGACAAGATGCATTGAGGGTAATCTTAACAAATCTTAACTATGTTATTTTCCTAGTAAATACCTATTTAATAATTGAAGAATAAATCATCTTTAATAATATTAATATTATGGAAGTCAAATATCTAATAGCCAAGATTGTTATACGATTTTGGTAGATTGAATAGAGGTGTTGGCTTTTTAGCTTATGGATTTGTGTATTTAGTTTTGGGCCCTGATTTTGATCACCTATTTTTATCTTGATAAAATAAAAAAGAAATTATGCAAGTTAACCAAGAAGCTAAGATATTAGTACCGACGACTAGAGGCCATGATTTTACAAGACAACTAGAGGCCATGATACCAACAACACTCTAAATGTAAAAGCTACAAAGCTGAACCAAGAAACTAAGATATCAGTACGGAAGGTAGAAGGGGGAGATTCTGCAACTGGAAGAGATTATATGAAGCTCATGTATCAAATCATAAATGGAAACTAAAGAATCAGCTAAAGAGTTGGCTATAATCTCAAACTGTTTGGTGGTTTTCATTTCAAACATTCTAAAATCCTATTGGTTAGGTAAGTTGGTTGGAGATCAAGCAACATTTTTAATCCATTTATACAAGAATGATAGATATGCCATCAAAGCATAAGGGTTATTGGTGGTTAAAGGGTTAGTGGAAGATAATGGATCCAATCTTTTTGCAAAGTTAGAGTTTGTACCTATTAAAATATTTTAGAAGGCATAAACAATAAGTTGTTAAAATATTTGTACCTAATAAAATAATACATGGAAAATATCATACACAAGTTGTAAAAGAGTTACATTAGGCATATTCCAGATATGTTTGAATGAAAAAAAAAATCTTATTAAATCTTTGACATTTCTGTGAGAATATTTATGAAGTTGGTGTTCGTTGTCCAACCTACGAAATTATTCACAACACAACAAATATTGTGCAAAACCTTGAGCTAAGTCACTCGTCATAGTTTCAATGAATTCTTTTAATATGTTCGTAACTATATAATTTTTTATTTTTTGGTTTTATTTTGTTCTAAAATTATTCTATCATTATTTGTTAAATAAAGGCACAGGTTCTGCAAAAAGAATGTCTCACAATGAGAAAAACAACTTTTAGGTAGTTGAAACATTCCTCACTCCATCCTTGAAAACAAATTTTAACTCACAACAAATACTTTCATTTAAAAGGCTGCAAAAATCTTGTATCAAGCTCAAGAATATAGTAGCGCCTAAAATATTTATATTTTTAGATCAAATTTTTCTTTACTACGAATAATTTAAAGCTGCAGTTGCAAAGGGAGATTGGTTTTGGTTTGTTTCATTAAAAAACAATTGTGGTAGGGTTTCAAAAATTTTCCTACAAACTTTAGCCATTTCTCTTATTGACATTGTTGACAACATGACTCCTTTTTGTAGAATCTTGAGGTATGTCACTTGTCATAATTTTGGTGAATCTTTTTTAGAATCTAGATGCGAGTAGATTATTTTGGTGAATTGCATAATTTTATGACAACCATTACATTTAAAACATCAACAATAAAGATACTAGTTCAATCCATTCACAAGTAAGCGAAATTGAATGGACCAAAATTGCAATAAAGAAAATATTTTTAAATTATCAAAGAAAAAAAATAAAAAACTATTACTACAATCCTTCATAAAGGAATTTGATGGTTTCTGCATGTGTAAAAGAATCTACAATTAATTTTTTAAGATGTACAAGGAAAAGAAGAGGGTGTGTAATAATTTAAAAAGTTCTATTAAAACGGACCAATGGAAATACGTTACCAAATTGATTGAGAGCTTAATTTATTTATGAGGGATGGATTTGATAGGGATGTTTATGGGAAGGTAGTAACAAATCGACATGCTACTAACCATTGGAAGCTTGATGAAAGGTTAAATAAAATTTTCTAGCCATGTGTTCCTATGTCCCATTTGTTACTTCCAAAATAAAATAGAATTTTTTTATAATTGAATGGCATATTTTTTAAAGTGACACAAAATTAGGGTGAGCAAAAGGTTATGAATATATGTAATTTTAATCACCATGACATAGCAATTTCCACTCAATGCATACATAAATCCATCACTAAGTTTGAGGAAACTTTTTCTAGTTATGAATGACTCAACAAATATTGTATTTATAAAGAAACATTGCAGAAAATTCATTTATTTATTAAATAAAATTAAGAGTATGGTTTAGTAATGTGAGAAATTGAGAAATTGAGATATTTACTTAAAAGTTATAATGCAACAAGTTTTCTTGGTCTCTCTAATTATTAAATTATAAAACAAAGATAACATGAATACTTAACAAAGATAATTTTGTTAAAAAAAATTTAAAAACTAATATAGGTATCTTAAATACGTCTAAATTAAAAGAAATCAACATGAAGGAATTTTATTTTCTTAGAATTTTTTTTATTTGCTTTGGAACTATTTTATTTACTACATATATGGCCATATAATTTTAACCGTATTTACATTATTTTTTTAATCAATACACTTATTTTATTTTTAATGTAACTTTTAATTTTATTAAATCTTTTATTTGCATCTAATTTTTTATATTTATATTAAAAAATATCATTATTTAAAATTCAAATGGATTAATTTTTTTTATTGATATAAGGAAGCTAACTCCACATTAGATGCCTTAGCAAATAATGCTTGTAAAATGGAGATTGAAACCCTCCAAATTGATTCATCCAATTTTTCACCATTAAGGAGTTTACACAAATCATCTGCAAAGAAGGTCAAGGGAGCAAAATCTCTGCATCTTGGGACATTCAATTGATTAATGACAGGTCAATTTTTCTTTCCACATCATGGTTGTGGAAAGCAGGTTGATCGATTCTTGGTTAGTAGCGCTGAAGCTCATACTGACTATGTGAAATGTCACGTGCCCCATGTAACACTCCTCAAAGGGAGGTTCCAAAGCTTAACCCTAAATCTATTGTCTAATGGCATCATATGGAAAGTTGTTTCATTTAGTTCCTGGGTTGTATATGGTGATGTTCAAAAGCCAAGTTTCTATAGCCATGATCGATGCAATACATTTCCCCAAGGGTGGGCTCGAAACTATTTTTTCTTGCACTCGTTGTCTGAAATGCCACATGTCACATGCACATAAATTTAGGAATTTCTTGAATATGAAGATTACAGAAAGGTGTGCTATTAGTTCATTTCATTGAAAGCTGGCTATTTAGGTCTCAGATAGTATTATAGATGGTTAGGTTGCCTATACAATTTTCCATGTGCTCTCTATTGCATTCTTCTAAAGGAGGATCCAAAGCCTAATCTTAAGCTTGGAATCCAAAGTACCACGAAAAAGTCATTTCATTTGGTTCTTGGGTGGGTTGCATTGAATTTTTAAGTTTATCTCTCACAACCACGATTGTACGTTTGCATCTCCCCAAGGGAGTTTCCAAAATGCTTACACCTTGAGCCCAATGGTCGATAGTGCCAAATGTCACAAATGTACAAGTTCATCTCCCAAATGTGCTGGTTAGTCATATTTATCTTGTCCACACACATAAAATAAATTGCAAGATTCCTCAAAGAATTTACTCACCTATGGGTTGAAAGTGGATTTTGATCTAAGGAATCTCTTTTCTTGAATGAAATAGAAGAATAATTGGGTTCATCACACCCCATTTTTCCCTCTCCATTTATAGTAAGTTTGGTGAAACATTCCAAATTTATTATAAAACCCTGTGTGTTTTGAACCCTAACATATTTTTGTATGTTTTAGTATGTATGTATGTATGCCTATATGTATGTATGTATGTATGTATGTATGTATGTTTATATGTACATATATGTATATGTATGCTTGTATGTATGTGTGTCGTAGAAAAAAGTACCCTTTGCTTGACATGAGATTAATTTAACTTAATGAGGCCTTGATTCAAGTGTTGTGAGGTATTTTATGCATCCATGCTAAGTCTTGGACCTTTGAAAATTAAATAAAATGCATTTAATGATGTATTGTGAAGTGTTGTAAGAAATTTCTACACTCTTCTAGACTCTATTTATTACAATTCACCTAAAACTCACCTTTTCATCACTAAACAAGTCCTATTTTGAAGTGTTAATGTAAAGTCTTGTAACAAGCTTTCATGCTTTTCTAGGCATATCTTCACTATTTGTCCCTTTCTCATGTTTATTTGGTCCCTTTATGCCATCATAAGCTTTAATGAGGTGTATTTTTTAATATTAACCTGACTAATAGCATTAAATATGACATATTTCTTGACACAAATTTTTAGATCATAGGTAGGACCCATTCGCCATGGGTGGCGAATGAGTCCCCCTTGGCCCCAAATTCAAATTTTTTAAATTTTCCTTTCGGGTTTTTATTCAAAATCATTTGATGTCAATCTGTGATGAGGTATAAATGGATAACTAAGGCACAAGATTGTATAAATAAGTGTTTTTATCCTCATTTTTGAATCCCTCATTCATATATCCTATCTCTTAATCTCTCATTCATCTCTTAATCTCATTCATCATCTCTCTTCTCAAGCAAGCTAGGGTTTTCACATTGCAAGTTATTAATTTAGCTTCCTAAGACATCCAAAGGAAAATTCTACATGTTTTGTTATATAATTTCAAGATCAATTATCATGGAAAGGTAATTTATTCCATTATTTCATGTTTCATTCTATTCTTTCATAATTTTGGTTTAATTACCTAAACAAGGTTTGACTAAGGCAAACCCCCATGCCCTAATAATCAACATTTCTTCTTGTCTTGTGTGTTTACAGATTTATGTCCCTTGGAAGCTTGGAAATCATTGAAGATCAAGTTGAAAAGTTGTTAAAGTACCCTCTTCATTCAAAAAGTCAAAAAATCAACAAAAACTCATTCCCAGGCCCAAAAATTAGTGTTTTGGAAGCAAACACCTATAGAGGTTTGAAGTGTACATCTGAAGCTCTAGAATCCACTCTTGAATATTTAGAAATCCAATTGTAGAATCATTCGCCATGGGTAGCGAATGAGTCCCACTTCTAGGACAATTTCATGTTTTGTGCATTTTTTGACACCCTTCTAACATAAACAGATTCCCAACTCAATTTACTAGCACTGGGACTGATTAGCCCAAAGTGGCGAATGAGTCCCTCTTGGGTTGAAAAACATCATCAATAGCATTTCAAAAGTAATTTCCAGTCTTCTCCAACATTTTAGGTACACATCTTCAGTTTTATTAAGTTTTGTTATAGTTTATATTCACTTTAGTCTTGTTCATGCAATACACAACGTGTTTTCAAACAAGTTGTATTCCTTTAGTTTCCATGCATTAGTCAATCACTATTATTAGTTTCTTGCATTATAACATCACATCTAGACATATTACATACACATCATACAAATCGTTTAATGAAACATGAGCATTTTTAACCCTTTTCCTTCCCTTTTAGGTGAAAGGTCCTACAAAGGTAAGTGTCCAAAGGGTTCCAAATATCTTTGTTTCAGTATGTATGTATGCTTGTATGTATGTGTTTGTAATGGAGTGAATATTCACCCCTCACCAATTCCCCATTGACACCCCTACCTTAGAAAATAAAACTGGAAAATGTTATTTCACATCATCCATCCACTTCCTAACCACTTGGCAGCTGTTTGTAGTGTAGATGGGGGAATTTTTGTTGAGGACACTAGCATGGTGCACAAATTTCTATGTGGTGTGCTTTCATCTTGATAGGATTATTGCCTCTATAATTTGTAGAGGTGTTACACTTCTCCATTGGCGATGAAGAGTAATGCCCTTGCGCCCTAGACTGACCTTGAACGACTCGTTTGGGCTTCTATTCATCCTCAAAACATATTCTTATTCATTCAATCACTCTTCTTCTCACTTCTCCACACTTCTTGAACTTCACTTGATCATTATACACATGTGAAATTAGCATTATGCACTTAGTTCATATTCATCCACTCATTAAATTAATCAAGCTCATCAAATCCATTCACCAAGTAAATCAGGACTATTTAATTCATTCCTAAGGTTATTCATTTAAATTAAATAAATAAAAGTCTCACATCATCCATTTAATTAAATAAACCAAGACTTTATTTAATTAAATCTCCAAATGCATATTCCATCCCTTTTTTATTTAAATAAATCCAAATATTCAAGTCAAATGGGTCAAAATCAACAAATCATTACCTAAGCTAATCTAATCTAATCTTGATTAAACTAACCTAACGACCCATCACATCCTATAGCTTTTCCCACTTGCACAAATAAATCAATTTATTGATGTAGTAAAATCCTTATTTTCTTTCAACTTGGCATAAAAATAGAATATTCCCTCAAGTTTGAAAATGAAGACAAGTTGACTCGTCCCTTCCAACATTGCAATAAATTCTCTCTTTCATGTCCCCCTCTCAACATTTAATTTACAATTTCAAATTTGAAGCTCCCTCTCTTGGGCACATTGGCCAACACTTGCACATTCCTCAACCTATGGCAAGTTGACAAGTGGCCTCATCTCATTGGTCCAATCTTTATCCCACATTGCTCTATTTTGAGTTCTCTTCCAATTTGAAAATCTATAAATAAAGGGCTGATTCTTCATCAAATCATCTATACTCTCATGCAAAGTTACTCTCTCAAATTGAGAACTAATTTTGCCCATCACCATTGCATTGCATCACTTGAGTTTTAACAAGGATTGGGAAAGGGTCATTTGCACATTTGACACCAATCCAATATCGAATAGGTACATGTTATGCTTTTGAAATGTCTATTTGATCCATTTTTCTATTTGTTGCATTTTCTTAAGCATTTACATGTTATTTCATAGGAGCATTTTGATAAAATTTCTATAAAACTAACCCATATTTGAGGTTTTAGAGATTTGTAGATTTTATGGTTCTTCATCATGGTGCTAGAAGGACGGCCTCCATTTCATTGTATTAAGCTTATTTTGATTTCTGACAAGTAAAGATGAAACGGAGGTGGGAATAGCCAGCTAAAAGGGAACTCTCGTGTTTTTTCGTTTTAAATATATCTTTTGCAGGTCAAATTACTATTGCAAAGTAATCTCTCGATGTTCAAATTTAGAGGCATTTTGAATCTGTTACTTGAAACATCTATTGGCAAGTGGGTTTTACTTTTACCATTAGTTATTTACAATTGCACATAACACACGGGCTGTTATTTGCATTCACAATTTTTTTTTTTAGCACTGAAATCCATCTCGTGTGCATCATACAAATATTGATGTTGCTGAACTATTGATATATATAAATAAATAAAAATAATAATAATTCAAAAACAACTTCTTAGTTACAAATTGTTGTTAAAAATTTCAAGTAGATCACAGTTGGCTTTTCTTCATTGCATTATGATTTTCCTGTTCCAAAGTGTTGAGGCAGTGATGTCATTTTTTTTTATATATTATCATTCTGATTTAAGGGATGTAGTCATTTGAAAAGTAAGTGTTTGCATCGGTTGAGGCACCATGGATTTCTAAGAGTCTATCTACCTTTTGTGGACATTGATTTGCATTTGAAACTGATTTGGAATTTTATTATCAGTGATGACAAGGAGGAAAGATCAACAGTTGAATAGTAGTGTAGAGGCATCACTTGATAAGCTAGCACATTAAATTGAAGGCTGGGAGGATGTTAGTCAAAAGTCCTTCAGTCATTGGGGCACAACATTTACACTTGCTATTTGCATCAGCTCAAAAATTCTCCTTCTGCTCTTTTATATGCCTACCACTTGCGTTCATTTGAAAACTTTTAAGTGCCTTGGGCATGATTTTTCTGTCATATGCTAAATGCATTTATTTAAAATTAGTTTTAGTGCACTTAAGCTTTTTTGAATTCGGCTGAACATTGCATTTGCTTGAAAGTTTTTAATATAGCATTGGCTTTACACCTGCCATTCACATTGAATTGTGAAGGAACTTCATGAAAGTAAAGCTACAACAATGATATGACCATCTATTTTTTCTTGGTAACTTAATGTTTTACTGCTTCTTTGATTGTCGACAGTGCCTTGGGGCACATTGTGTCATAAAATGTTGGACATAGCTTCCCATTTACACATCACAAATAAATGATCAAATACATACAATTGAAATAACTTTTAGGCATGTACCTGTCTTATAATGCATGAGTAGGATGTCAACAATTTAATGAGAATGACTCTTGAGATTGACTGCAATCTACATTTTGGCTTATCCATAACCTACTAACCAGCAATGATGAGGAATGAATGTCAGGGAAATAAATGCAATGTAAGGTGATTGATGTGAAGGTAAGGTAATTATCGCTGATAAAAGTGCTAGAAGCATTTATTACTAAGATCTTCTCCACCGCATTCCAATGTTGAGGACACTTATCAAGTGATCTACCGTCCACAACTATAACTACTTTAAAAGCCTTGGCAATGTACTGTGACTAAATTCCAATGGTAGTGTGCTTAAGGGATCGATATAAATCCTTGAGAAATATTGTTGTCCGCGCCATTAAAATCATGAAAGAAGTCAACAGGATTATATGTAGATTCAAATAAACCAATGTAATGCAATAAATGTTCTGTAATTTGAATTTACACACTTATCTTGCAATTTGGCTGCCACCCTTTACATCATAGAGAAGATAAAAAATATATATTAATTTAAGTTTATTTGTTAGTCTATGACTAATTTGCTAACTTAAAAATGTTGAATGGATGAGGCTTTTAAATAAACTAACTTTTTATGAAAGTGGGGGGTAAGTTGAAAAGGTATTGATATTTATTATTGAGTTATCCTAAGGAATTCATGTGCCTTATCAATGAAATTTTGTTTTATTCCTTTCTTTAAAAATCTTCCTCAAATGGTAGACAAGTCTTGTCTATATTTTTATCATTTTACAATACATGCCTAACTCTTATTTGTGATGGAATAGGAAAATGAAGGAAAAAGATAAAAGGTACAAGGAAAACAATGAAAACAAAGAAGGAAAGAAAAAGGGAGACAAAGGAGGAAAAAGAAGGAAAAAGGAAAGAAAAGATGGAAAGCAAAAGGATAATGAAGGACAACGAAGGCAAAAATGAAGGAAAACGAAGCATGAGGCTGATATTTTGAAAGATCAAAGTGTTTTTAAACATTTTAAGTGTTTTTTTAAACACTTCTTCAAGAAATTATTATCTTTTCTTTCTTAGAACACTAATGTCATTTGGGTTTAAAAAGAATCTTTCAATTTCTTCTTGCAAAGGTTAAAATGAACATTAGGAATGCAACTTAGTAGATTTTGTTTCTTGGATTAACAATTGAACAAAGTATCTCTAACTTGTCTTTTGGTGCTTAAAAAGAACTCACATTTTTCTTTGTGGATTTAAAAAGAACAAGTGCAACTTTGTTTTCATGAGGGCTTACTTAAACTAAATTCATTGAAAAAGAAGGTATGCACTTCTCTCGTGCTTTATAGTGATCCTGAATAAAGATACCCAACATTATCCACTCAAGGAAATAGGTCAAACACAACAGGAAATTCTGAAGTTAGAAGAACAACAAATTTGAATAACATCATCTACAGTGGTTAGTTATTAGAGAATGCATTCTAAACAAAAGCTCTCGAAACAAGCAAAATCAAAGAATGAAGGTGCTACTACCACCATACTGGGGGCAACTTCATCTCAAGCAAACATCAACATAGGGAGCATGAAGAATCCTTATTACGAAACTGATGCCAATACTACAACCAGTCACATCATGAATCTTCATCCACCCATCACCCCATCCACAAATTGGGACCAACGTCAAAAGGAAGATTTGAATCAAATTACGAAGAACGTTATCAAAGAAAAAGAAGCTGAGAAGTATAATGGATGAATCAAATACACATGGATACCAAAGAATACAAAGAAAGATCATCCCTATCAAACTCCATTAGTCAAAGAAACTATGGGGAAAAATAAAAAAGGGAAAAGTATCCATCAAAGATGTCTGCAAAAGAAAAGTAGGTTTTTCAAGCGACGTACAAAGTGTATCAAGCAGTTGGTCATAATTCCACACACACTTTCGTATCCACCTATCATTATTCTTCTTCCCAAGTTTTGAGAGTCAAAGATTCCAAGTTGTCAACCAATCCATCCTTTATGATCCCTAAACACACTCCATACACGCCTCCATGCATGATACCCAATTCTCAAATTGACCATGTATTGGAAATGACCCTTCATCATAAGGATTCTAAAGGCCCTCTATCACAATGTATGCACAAAGACAGAGTTAACCCCGATATCAATGAAGCAAATTAGGAATCCCAAAAGTTGCATTCAAGTGCATGTATCTTAGCAAAGCAACTTCTTCAAGTAGGATATCAATGGCACATTATGATAGGGGCATCTACATCAGCAACACCTTGTGATTTAGCATGAATTTAAAATCTTTTAGAAAAACCAAAAAAAAAAAAAAATGAAAATCCAAAAAAATCATAAAAAGGATTGAAAAAAGTAAAGAGAAAAAAGTCGTCCTCTAGTGAAAACCACTACGGTGGCACTTTGGGCATGTACCATGATGAAAACCTGGCAAACATGCATCATGTGTAGAATCGAGCATCTACGTGCACTAGTTCAGATGAAAGCATCTCATCCCATCCATAATAAAGCCAATATTCCATCCATCTTATCCATAATAAATCCATGTATCCATGAACCATTGATCCAATCCACTTTCATCCATCTGCATACATGGTCTGAGTTATCTTGATCTTGATGAAAGTTTGCAGCACACGTTGCGCCTGCTTATGGTAAACATCTTGACATGGACCATATTCATTGATCCTATCCTATGCAGCATTATGTGAGCCATGAAGCATTATCCAAATGAACATTCATTATCCGAACACCTCATCTTATTGCAAGATAATCCTTGGAATCCTTTGCATGCTTCCCATATCCATCCATCCATACACCTATCCAAAGCATCCATCCACGACATTCCATACATTGCTAAGCACTGGGGGTAGATATTTGCATCTTGCTTTGGGAATAAATCTTGATCTATATCCTCCAACTTATGTGGTGATCTAAACATTGGAAAATGTGAAACCAAATTGGTCAAACCACTTGTGAGCAAAATTCCAAATCACTAGCCCATGGCATATTTTGACAAGCAGATGTTCCTTATTAGTCTTCATCTTTTATCGAACATCGATCTAAACAATCGATATCAGTCACATCTAACTTTCACATCAGCATCACATCAAATCATTCAAACAACTTTTATTCCAAACCAAGCTTCATCAATCGTGATCAATCAAATCCAATCAAAAAATTCATCATCTCAGGATATCCTTGCATTTTTGTACATCCTCAACAATGTTATCATCATCAATCCCGATCAATCAATCCTTGCATTGTTGTGCATCCTCAACAATGTTATGGTCATCAATCCTGATCAATCAAATCCTTGCATTGGTGTGCATCCTCAACAATGTTATCATCATCAATCTTGATCAATCAAATCCTTGCATTGTTGTGTATCCTCAACAATGTTATCACCATCAATCCATCGATCTGATCAATCAACCTTAGCTTGGTTTTCAAAAAAATCCCAAACAGATCACTGATATCATATCCATATCCAAATCGTCAAAATCATGTGAAAACCCAAAAAAACATCCAAAAAATATGAAAATAAAAAAACACTCAAAAAGTAAAAAAAACATCAAAAACATTGGAATTCGAACTACATCGTCTCTAAGCTTAAACGTAGGCAAGGCTAATCTTTGATCATCCCCCTGGACATCAAAATCCAAAAATATTCGAAAAGCATCAAAATCCAAAAACATTCAAAAAAATAAAAAATCCAATAACATTTGTAAAAATAAAAAAAACCCACAAACAGCCTCAAAACATTGAAAAACATAAAAAAATCCAAATATTTGAAAAAATCCATCCATCTCATCTCGTTTGCACCTGCAATAATCAATCATCCATAATAAACTGATCACCACCTTCACCCTTTAGTAAAACAAATAGAAACAATCACATCAATCAGCAAAAGCAAGCTTCAATCGTAAAATCAAAATTGAAACAACAAACCTTTAAAATAAAATCAAACTCTTGATCATTTTCAGACATGTCAATCGACCTTATATCAACAGCCTATCAATCAACTTATCAACCTATCATCATCCTATACAATGCATGTCCTAGGATATATCGTTCCGAAAATGGGCATCATTTTGGATATCACTTTGGATTCTTATCCTATCAAAACAAATCCATTTTTGCTAGAGATATGAAGAACATTGACTTGTTTGCGTACTTGGTCTTTTCTTGTGATTTATCTTATTGCGCTCATTCCAAGGACCTCTCGATGATATCCGAATGAAGGATTTAGAGAGATAGGAATGGGGCAATGATCATTATCCTTTTGTCTATTGTGCTTGTTGGACATTCTTGTAAAATAACTTGGTGAATATTTGCTTTGTTAGGTACATCCTAGCAAGGTTTCTGTATGTCAAGTGTGAACAAGAATACTCCTATCTGTTTTTCGAGTCAAAGTCCATCACACTAGGTACAACGCCATCCTAGTTCTTTATACCTTGATGCATCGTACCTATGTGTGTCATCAAACATAAGTTAAGTAGCCCTTTTAAAGTCCCAACCCTTGATAAGAAAATCATCATCATCTCTCATAAAGTTGGCTTGTTGGATCCTCTTTTCATCATCTAACTTCATCTTTTCCGCACTAGCATGAATAGTTAATCATCATCACCAGTGAATCCATCCTGCATCCACGAACCATCAATATTCTGCATCTAATCTCACATGCATAATCATCATCATAATATAGATTTTTTTGTCTAAGCATCTCATAAAATCATACATTTGCATAATCACAACATATCATCATCTTAATATAGATCTGTTAGTCTAAGCATCTCATAAATCATCCATTGCATAATTACAGCATATCACATCATCAATCTCATCCATCTCACATCATATCATCATTTAAGTTGTTTAGAATAATATAGATTTGTTATTCTAAGCATCTTAAAAAACTATCTCATTTGCATCATCATCCATAACCATCCATTTTGAACCTCTTTATCGCGAGATTGACCCTCAAATTAAATCTTTTTGCTCGATCTCTCGAGGGGGCAATGTACCAGTGTACTTTCTACTGGGGCATCCGAAAAATAAAAAAAAATTAAATTTTGATCGTGGCAAGTTTATTTCTTTGAACCAACGCAACAAGTACATTGCTTCAAAGAGGGGAAAAATGTAGACACACAAAATTGGCATAATGCATTCGATTAGGTCATATTCATCCATTCAGCAAATAAATCAAGTTTATTTATCAATCTCCTAAAGTCATTAGTTTATATTAAATAAATCAACTTGATCCTAACATCACCCTCCTTGATTAAATAAATCAAACCTTTTATTTAATTAAGTCTAAAATCACCTTTCATCCCTTTTTGATTTAAATAAATGAAAATATTGAAGTCAAAAGTTCAAATCATCTTATCATTATCTAAGCTAATTTAATCCTGATTAAATCTAATCTAATGCATGTCACATTCTCTAGATTTTCCCACTTGCATGAATAAATTAATTTATTGATTTATTAAAATCAGCATTTTCCATCAACATGGCATCTTTGAGGAATATTCCCTCAAGCTTGAATTTGAAAAGAAAGTTGGCATGTACATCCAACATTGCAATAACTTCTCCATTTCATGTCCCCCACTCAACATTTATTTCACAAATTCAAATTTGAAATCTCCCTCTCTTTTGCATTGACCAAAATGTGCTCAGTTGCCTCCAACCTATCATAAGTTGACAAGTGGCCTCTTTTCATTGGCTTGTTTTTTATCCCACATTGCTCTCTCATAAGAATTCTTCCAACTTGAGAATCTTTAAATAGAGGCTTCATTCTTGATCAAATCCTCCACAACTCCACAACTTGATCCACAAATCCTATGCAAAGTAACTCTCTTCATTTGAGAACTGATTTTGTCCACACCATCTTCATATAATATTCATATCAATTTCATCATTGAGCTCAGCAAAGGATTGGGAAAGGGCTATTTTCCACAATAGCACCAATCTACTATGAGATAAAGTTGGATCATGTTTTTTATATGCTTTCTTTAGTTTCCATTGTTTCATTTTATTGCATGATTAATATGTTTCATTATTCATAGGGATGTTGATAATTTGCTTTGTTTTAAATGCTAACCATGTTAATGTGTGTTGGAGGTTTTAATCAATTTGCAGATTTCACCATCTACTACGATATACTGGCACCTTTTGTTGACGGAACAAATTAATTTTTCCAATGGTGGTTAGGATCAGGTAGCTACTTTTGTGTTATTTCCAGTGTAATACTTGACCTTGTCTCATATGGAGTACTAAGTTCGTTGTTCGTATTGTTCGTATTGTGTTGTATTTCTTATGCAAATTTTGTATAAATGTAAAGTCTCTTTATTTTTCATTTGATTTTCTTTAGTGTGTTTTATTCTTTTATGATTTTTAAGTACCTTTATAAGGTTTATATTTCATTTTTATGGTTTAAAAGGGTTCCTAAGTGTATGACCTATAGGTTAGGTGTTAAATTTTATTATAAAACACATTAAATGGAGTTTTGAACCCACTCTCCTTATCCACTATTAAAAGGGCGAAAATTAGAGTTGGTTGGGTAGTTTAGGCAGTTAAGGAAAGGTAGTTTATTTTTCCCTTCTATTTATTCTTTCTCCTTGTGTGGAGAACAGGTTTTTTCTTGGGAATTTTTTTTGAGTTATAATTTAGTTTATCATTTAGTAGAGGAAAATGCTAGTTGGAGGAAGGAAGACAAGAAGGGTAGAGGAAGGAAAGATGAAAGAGAGGATCTGGATAGTCTTCTAAAATTGGATATCAATTCTTATGGTAGGTTCTAAGCCCTTTGATAGATGTTTGCTTTGATGTGTAAAAGAATGTTTGGAATGTTTTCTATGTTGGTGAAATCTATGTGAAAATAGATGGTGAATCCTTGTGTCTTTTTGGTGTGAATTGTGTGTGAGTTAATTCTTAGGTATGAGTACTCACCTTGACTAAATTTGAACACAAATAACCTTATGTGTGTTTTTGGTGAAGAAGTAATAGGATGCAAATGAAACTGTTGTAATGTGCAAAGGATAGTAATGGCAATATTATGTGGTATTTATTTGTTGAAGGGTCTAAGTGATAATTTTTTTTTGTATCCTAGAAGAGATTGTGACATAGATTTTGGTACCTGAAAAATACTTAACTCTCTTCCTAGGATCTTTCACCTAGAAAGAGAGAGATTTGGGTTCCAAAATGCTTATGCACATTCAAATAGGGATGTGTGTGATGTGATGTGATGTAAATGAATTAACATAAGTGCAATTGACTGATTAAACTAATCTAAAATGAATGCAAAGATGTGATTTATTCTTTGTTTCATAACACAGTGTGATATGCAAACAACTATGAAATATGAAGAAATAGAAAGAAATATACAAAATAGAAAGTACTAGGTCAAATTTGAGTGCACCTGGGAGTTGTGTGAGCTGTCTGGAGTGTCTGGAATATTGATCAATTTTTTTTATATTTCACAGTGGGACTCATTCGCCAAGGGTGGCGAATCAATCCTCCAACTGATGAAAAAAAGTGTCAGGACCTAATTTCTAATAGTCAAGAGTTGATTTTTGATGAAATGTAGATTTCTAGATTTTAGGTGGGACTCACTCACCAAGGGTGGAAAATTAGTCCTCCCCAAGATTTCTAAAAAGTCAAAGGTCAACACTGCTACTCCAGATCTTGAAATTGCTAAATGTATGGTTGTAGGGGTCAATTCTATAGAAAATAGGCTGAAAGTCACTCAAATTGATTGAATAGATGATGAATTGAGTTGAAGAGCCTAGTTGAATTTAAATCCACTTTTCAACACATTTAGACCTATCAAATCTGCAAAACAAAGGTTGCAAAGACACATGTAAAGGGGAAAAATGTTGGTGGGTTAGTGAAAGTCAAACCCCACTTTGATAATCAAACCCAATCAAGATAAGTGAAATGCAAAGGAAATGACAAATGAATAACATGAAAATATTGCAAACTTACGAAATCCTTAATATGCAAATCTGTGTGATGTCAATGGCTACTCCAAAGTGCTTGAATTAATGATGCAAGATGCTTGATTGCTTGTAGATTGAATGCATGAATGAAGAAATTTCCTAAATGGATTTGGATATGTAAAACGAGGTGAAAATCACATATTTATACAAATAGTCTGCCTTAGTATCCATTCATACCTCATCACAGGCTGACATGAAGTGAATTTGAATAAAATCCCAAAAGAAAATTTGAAATTTTTTGAATTTGGGGCCAAGGGGGACTCATTCACCACACTTGGCGAATGATTCCACCTGGGAACCATAGCCAAGCATCAGGAATTATGTCATGTTTAATGTTGTTTTTTGGGATAAGACCCAAATATACACTTAATGTAAGCATATGACCACATAAAAAGATGAAATAAAGCATGAGAAAGGTGTAAATAGTGAAAATATGCCTAGGAAAGTGTGAAATCTTGTTACAAGACTTTACAACACTTCAAAATAAGACTTCATGATGTGTAAAAAGGTTGTTTTTAGGTGAATTGCATTAAATAGAGTCTAGAAGAATGTAGAAATGTCTTCACAACACCTTCACAAGACATCATTCTTTGGGTTTTAGCACCAAAATAAGCATGTTCAAGACAAGATACATCATAAAATCAAAGCAACATTGTTCCAACACTATGAAACAAGACCTAAAAGACCATGAAAATGACAAGGGGCCATTTTTTGATGACACATTTAGCCCCCACTTTAGTGAGAGAAACTTGCTTTCTCACGCTAAAGTAGCCATGAACATTGAAAAGAAGAAGGGTTCAGATGCACTTATGTTAGTAAGATGGAATACAATAAACAAGGAGGATGATCAAGCCCCCAGGATGAAGATCCCATGGTAAACTGAACATAAGGACAAAGGAACACACAAGTGTCGAGAGGAATTGAGTGAAGCTTCTATCATCAATCCAACTGGTTGTGAAAAGAGATCTAGGCTGATTGTTTGAAAAAGAGAAATGAATGTGTATACTCACTCTAGGGCCATGGAACTAGTTGTCCACAAGGTGAGAAAGCCCAAAAAGAGATACATATGCTAGTTGATATGCACTGACAAAATGAAAAAGGTGGCTATGGGGAAAAGTCATGCTGAGAAAAAAAAACTTTTAAGAACAAACAATGCTAAACAATGTGAGTTCCTACAATTTGCTCATCTTCCAACTCTTCAACACCACCTATAACTTCTATATCTTCAAATATAACTATGAAAACTTCATAGAATGATGTAAATAAGTCTGAACCTACAACAAACACCCAAGGAAACCTCTCCAAAGAAAGCTATTCCTCCCTTCTCTATGTCTTCCAAACTCTTCTTCAACAATTCTTCCATGAAAAGTGGTTTTCCAAATTCTTCTCACACCCTCTCATGAAATTAATTTCTCATGTTTTATTTAGGCCTCTCCAATATGGAAGAACCCATGCCACCACACATGAAAACCTTCAAAAGACTAATTAAAAATAATTTAAAACTCATTTCTAGTAGCCTTGTCAAAGATAGGATGCTGCAATTTTTATTCTCCACCTTAACTCCTAAGAAAGCAGAAAATCATGGCAAGTCCTAGGCACCCACTTTCCCCAATCCCTACTTTATAGGGATCAAAATTAACCTTTTAAAACTCCTTATTAAATCACCTCATAATTCCTTTTAAATATTTTTCAAACAAATATTTTTTAAAAACTACTTTTCTTGTTTTTTTTCACTCACTAGCCAACTACAATGTGCAAAGGACATTTTATTGAAAAGTTTAATTATTCAAAAATATATCATGTGTCCCCCCATCATTAAATTCAATCCAAAATTAAATTATTCAAAAATTCAAAAGTGCTCAACCAAAAATTAGCCTCTTTTATTTGATACAGGATTGCCAATTGTCGTGGATGCTCCTACATTAGAAACCCATGGTAGAAAAGAAATGTGTCATGAGTGTGACATAAAAAATTGTATATCATGTTCTTGTGTTTCATCCAAACTTCTTCCTTATCCACATGTTTCTTCTTCTTCACCCTACTTTGAAACTTCTTAGATATTCCTTCCTTCATCTTTCCTCTCTTTATTCCTTATCATCATCAATCCATCAATCCCTCATTATATCGGGATATCCATCCTAATCCTTGTATTGCTTAACACTATCCTTGCATTATTGTGTACCCTCAACAATTTTATCAATCAATCAACCCTAGCTTGCTTTTCAACAAAATCCTAAACAAAGCACTAATATCATCACACATATCCATAGCCAAATCGTCAAAATCATGCACAAATTCAAAAACATAAAAAAATCACAAAATCCAAAAACATCCAAAATCACACATCAAAATCCAAAAACATTCAAAAAACATCAAAATCCAAAAACATTCAAAAAACATCAAAATCCAAAAACATTCAAAAAACACAAAAATCCAAAAATATTCAAAAAACCCCAAAAATCCAAAAACATCCAAAATCACACAAAATCCAAAAACATTCATGAAATCTCACAAAATCAAAAAACATTTGAAAAAATCAGAAATAAAAACATCTGTAAAAAATCTCAAAAAATAACAAAAATAACCTCAAAACATTCCAAAAAATGTCAAAAACATCCAAATATTTGAAAAAAACTATTCGTGTCATCTTACATTCACTCGAAATAATCAATCATCCATAATAAACTAATTATCACCTTCATCCTTTGGCAACATAAACAAAAACAACCATAGAAATCGGCAAAATCAAACTTCAAATGTAAAATCAAAATTGAAACAACAAACTTTTAAATGCAAAATCAAACTCTTGATCATTCGCAAACATGTTAGTTGACCTTATGTCAACAACCTATCAATCAACTTATCAACCCATCATCATCCTATACAATGCATGTCCTAGGATATATCATTTTGACAATGGGTATCATTTTGGATATCACTTTGTATTCTTATCCTATCAAAACACATCCATTTGGCTAAAGGTATGAAGAACATTGGCTTGTTTGTGTACTTGATCTTTTCTTTTGATTTATCTTATTGCACTCATTCCAGTGACCTCTCGATGATGTCTAATCAAAGCAATTTAGAGAGAAAGGAATGGGGCAATGATTATTATCTTTTGTCTAATGTGCTTATTGGATGTTCTTGTAATATAACTTGGTGAATACTTGCTTTGTTAGGTATGTCCTAGCACGGTTTCCATATGTCAAGTGTGAACAAAAATACTCCTATCTGTTTGTTGAGTCAAATTCCATCGCACTAGGTACAATGCCATCCTGGTTCTTTATACCTTGATGCATCATATCTACATGTGTAATCAAACATAAGGTAAGTAGCCCTTTTAAAATCCCAATCCTTGATAAGTGAAATATCATCTATCATCATCATCATGTCTCTAATAAAGTCTCGTCAGATCATGGACTTGTTGGATCCTCTTGTTATTATCTCATTTCTTCTTTCTTCTCTCCGCACTAACATAACATCACCAATGCATCAATCTTGCATCCATCTTGCATCCACAAACCATTAGCATATATAAATCTCATAATCATAGCATATCACATCATCCATTTCATCCATCTCACATGAATTACATCATTATTTTAAGCTTTTTAGAATAATATAGATTGGTTATTCTACGCATCTGAAAACCATCTCATTTGCATCATCATCATAATCATCCATTTTGAACCTCTTTATTATGAGATTGACCCTCAAATCAAATATTTTTTCTCGACCACTCTAAGGGGCAATGTACCAGAGTACTTCTTTCTGTTGGGGCATCTTAAAAAATTAGAATTTTTTTGAGTTTTTATCACGGTAAGTTTATTCTTTGAACCAATGCAATAAGTACATTGCTTCAAAGATGGGAAAAATGTAGAAACAAGAAATTGAAATCACGTATATTTAACTAATTCATATTCGCCTATCAATTAAATAAATCAAGGTTATTTAACTGATCTCCTAAAGTCTCTTCATTTAATTAAATCAAATATATTTAATTAAATGGATAGTCCATCAATTTCCTCCCTTTTGATTTAAATAAACCCAAGTATCTAAGTCAAAAGTCAAAATCACCTAATCACCTCTTAAATTAATCAAATCATGATTAATCTAATCCTAATCACCCATCACATCCTCTAGATTTTCCCATTTGCCAAAATAAATCAATTTATTGATTTATTAAATTCTCCATTTTCTTTCCACATGGCATAAAAAGAGAATATTCTTCAAGTTTTAAATCTCCCCCCCAAATTGACAATGTATACGAACAAATACACTAAATCAAGGCATCATTAAGTACAATGTATACGAACAAATGTGGGAGTAAACGATGCAAGAGTAAAAAATGAAAGAAACTTAAAATGTAAGATTGATAAGTAATTAATTTTTTATTAAAATAATAATATTATAAAAATACTTAAAATGTTAGTTATTAAATTTTAATAAAATTTAATAATTCTTTATACTAAAATAAATTATACTAAATAATTATAATTTCAAATTATATTAATATTTTGAATAAATTTTTTTTCAATATTTTAAATTAATTTATTTTTATACTAACATTTATTAAATAAATGTACACACATTTAAAATAAGATAGAAAATAAAAATATTTAAATTTAATATAAAATAAAATATTAAAATCTTTTAAAGATTGTTTCTAACATTTATTAAATAAATGTACACACAACATTTAAAATAAGATAGAAAATAAAAATATTTAAATTTAATGTAAAATAAAATATTAAAATCTTCTAAAGATTATTTCTATTAATTTAATTTAAATATTGAGATTTTTATGTATTTAATATAATTTGATATTATAAGTTTTGATAAAAACAAAAGTTAATTTTTTAAAATTTTAAATTTAAAAGATAATAAATCAAGAAAGAATGTATTTAAGTTCATGTCATAACTAATTAACCCATTTTAATAGTACTCATAATGTAAACACTTGAATAAATATAATAATTTAATATTAATATCTCTTTAGATAATTATATTATGTTAGTCTTTTGATATTTTAAATGTTTTAATTTTAATCTTTTTGGATGGTTTTTATTTGAAATATTTTGATACAAATATTTATATCTTTATATAAATCAAAGCTGCGCGGCAGCGAAGTCCTCCAAAAAGTTATAGAATAGTTATTTTTTAATTAGTTGTGTTTAATAAATTCAAAATTGTTTGGGAAGACTATAATAGGCATGAGAGGGAAATTATAATGGTAAGTGCAAGTTTTACTCCATAGTGTATGAGAAAGTGCACAAGAAGCCTATGCCTAGAATGAATCCATTATTAATAAAAAAAATTAGAGAGAGAAAGCTAGTAGCATGTTGGATCTATCTAAAAACCCCATCATGGTTGAAATTACTCTCATAAATCCTCACATTTTTTCCAATTATGTGCTTCCTAAAATTGTGAAGTATGATTTTTTTTCATTTATCTAATTCAATTGCTTCTATTATGAATTGAAGAAAGATAGGGGTATCCCTATAATATTATTTAAAATTAGGGGGAAAACTTATAAGTCCATGTCAATTTTTATAATTGGAGACAAAAAATGAATTTTTTACCTTTGATTGAAATCGCCCCATTGGTTTTCATCCAAAGGGTAGAATTGGGCAATTTCTCTTACAAAAAGGTCAACCTCTTGTACAAAATGATAAAAAAAACCTTATAATTATAACTATAATTTATATGGGTTGTGTGATGATAATTTTATGCATAATATCAAGGATAATGGTTTCTTGATTATGGATAATGATTCAAACAACACTAAAGGTTGGCATAACCTTATCAAATATTTGCAAATAAAATTCAAAAATTAAAATTAAAGTAACAAAACACTCACATGATTTATAAATTGAAACAAATTAAAAATTCTTAAAATATTTGCATAGATTCAACAATAACCCAATTTGAACCATGCTTACCCCACATAGTCTTCAAGGGGCCTATAATCTTATGAAAGATTTACCAAAAAAAAATCATAAAAAAAATAGATAGCATGATTTAACAGATTGAAACGAATTAAAAAAATTCTCATAGAATAACTAAAGAGCTCAGGGCATAACCCATGTTTACAAGTCATAGGAAGGTGAGTCCAAGATTTACAAATTAAAATTAAAATTAAAACAATTTAGATAGCGTGATTAAATAGATCAGAATTAGGGTTAGGTTTCATGTTAAGGTTATTATTAGGATTAAGGTTAGGGTTATAATTAGATATAGAATTAGGGTTAGGGTTATAGTTCAAATTAAGGTTTACTTTACGATTAGAGATAGAATTAGAATTAAGGTTATTATTAGGATTAAGGTTAGGTTTATAATTAGATATAGAATTAGGGTTAGGGTTATAGTTCAGATTAAAGTTTACATTACAATTAGAGATAGAATTAGAATTAAGGTTATAATTAGGGTCAGGGTTATAATTAGACGTAAGCTTTATTATATAACTATAAATACATTAATTTAGATTTTTCAATTTTAAGTATATTAAAATAGAAACTTGTAAATTTAGGAAAGTTCTTCCACACTCAATTCTCTAAGTTTTAGAAACTTTTTTTTTGAGGTAATAATTTAACATATTCTTTGTATATCTTATCTTTATAAATAATGTTATATAAATTATTTAATTTATATGGTAAATAAGATAGTTTTAAATATATTAGTTTAAAAACTTATTACCTCCCACCCGCTCGAAGAGACCCACCATGCCCAAATGGACCATCCATATTATGCTGCAAATTCAAAATTAAATAAAATATAAAATTATAATATTATTATTTAATATATTAAATTATATTTTAGATGGTATAAATGTTACATATATATTGTATATATATATTATAATATTATAATGATGTTAAAATTATATATTAGATATTATTTATGTTACATATGTATTATATAGTGTATATATTATAATATTATAATATGTTGTTAAATTAATAGTATAATATATTGAAAATATATTATTTATTTGAATTTTTTATTAGATTATTTTATATATTTTTTTTTTAAATTTAAGTTTTTAACAATACCACCCCAACGGGGTTTGAACCTTGGTCACAAGAACAACAATGTCACCTATAAACCATCACACCATGCCAATACCGGCTATTTTATATATTTGAATTTAATAGAATGGAAAATATAATAAATAAATATAGTATACATAAATAAGTATTTATATTTAGTATTAAAAAAAATTCACATAATGTATTATTATAAAAAAAATTCACATAATGTATTATTAAAAAGAATGTTGTAGTAAACATATTGACTTTATAAATATATATATCTATTTTATCTAATGAGTATATTATATGTAATGGTCAGAATTAGATGGTAGTTAAAAAGAGAAAATAGAATAAAATAATTTAAAAAAAAAAAACGGCATGAAGTTCAACCATGCTCTATATCAAGTGAAAATTGTGTACCAATTAGATTCAAATAACTAATAACTAATAATATTAGAAATAACTAATAACTAATATTTATACAAAGATATCTAATATTTATATCTTTATATAAATTAATATTAGAAATAACTAACAATATATTTATATTTAGATAAATTATTTAAACTTAAAGTATACATTTTAAGATAAAAATATTTAATTTTCATTAAATATTAGTAAAATATTTCAAATAAAAACTATTAAAGAAATCAAAATTAAAATATTTATAATATCAAAAGACTAACATAATATAGTTATTTAAATAGATATCAATATTAAATCATTATATTTATTCAAGTGTTTACATTATCAATACTATTGCAATGAGTTAATTAGTTATGACATAAACTTAAATACATTCTTTCTTTTAATGCTATGAGATTTCCACAATGCATCATGTTGAAGATTTTGTGATTTCTGGATTTTTGATTGTGTTTAAGTTTTTTTTCATCAACGTTTCGGATCACACTCAGTGATCACTGAGTGTGATCCGAAACGTTGATGAAAAAAAACTTAAACACAATCAAAAATCCAGAAATCACAAAATCTTCAACATTCTTTCTTGATCTATTATCTTTCAAATTAAAATTTAAAAATTGACTATTTTTTTTATCAAAACTTATAATATCAAATTATATTAAATACATCAAAATCACAATATTTAAATTAAATTAATAGAAATAGTTTTTAGAAGATTTTAATATTTTATTTTATATTAAATTTAAATATTTTTATTTTCTATCTTACTTTAAATGTTGTGTGTACATTTATTTAATAAATGTTAGTATAAAAATAATCAAATTTAAAATATTGAATAAAATTTTATTCAAAATATTAATATAATTTAAAATTATAATTATTTAGTATAATTTATTTTAGTATAAAGAATTATTAAATTTTATTAAAATTTAATAACTAACATTTTAAGTATTTTTATAATATTATTCTTTTAATAAAAATTTAATTACTTATCAATCCTACCTTTTAAGTTTCTTTCATTTTTTACTCTTGCATCGTTTACTCCCGCATTTGTTCGTATATATTGTACTAATGTACTAAAAGCAACCTGAAATGCAGAAAATGTCAGAGTTTGCACGAGAGTTTTATGGCGAGAAAATCAACGCACTGTCGGAGGCATCCATGCCATGCATCCATGTGGGTGCAAATTGTCACCCCTATAGACAGGGCACTGTCTATGCAGGAGATAATTTGCACCGCATGGCATGGATGCCCATCCGCTGCCATCCCTCGTTTCTCTCGCCCTCGTGCAACACAGACCTGTCCTCCCTGTCCTGCAACTAACGGTTTCGTGCTGTGTTTTGCCGTGCCCCAGTTTTGGGGTTTGTGCCGCCGCCCTTTGCAATATATAATATTAAAATTATATAAGTTACAGCGCTGGAAATTTTTACAGTTTTTTTTTCATTTTTAATTTTTTTAAAATTTATTTATTTTTATTATCATTTCTATCTATATTATTTAACTATAATTTTAAAATTATAAAAAATATTTAAAATATTAATAAAATTTTATTTTAAAGTAAAATAAGTATAAATACATAGTATAAAAAGTATTTAAATTTTCAAAAAAAAATTATTAAATTAATTTAAATATTAAATTTTGATATTTTTAATATAAATCAATACTATAAATTTTAATAAAAAATAAGTTTTAATTTTTAATTTTTAAATTTTATTAGTAAATATTTAAGATAAAATAAGATTGAAAGTAAAAATATTTAAATTTAATATTAAATAAGAATCTTGTATATATTGTTTCTATTAATTTATTTTAAATATTAGATGTTAATGTGTTTACTATAATTTGATATTTTAAATTTTGATTAAAAAAAATTAATTTCTAAATTTTTAATTTGAAAGATAATAAATCAACAAAGAATGTATTTAAGAATGTCATAATTAATTAACTCATTGCAACTTTAATTGAACGATAAACTAATTAACACCAAACCCTAATTGAACTCTAACCCTAATTGGAACCCTTATTCTAACCCCAAGTTTTATCTGAGATAACCCTAACCTTAATTTAATTCTAACCCGAAACTTTGTCCTAGAATTCTAACTCTAACTCTAACCCTAAACCTAAGTAAACCCTAACCCTAATCCTAATTAAAAGTTCAATCCTAACTATAATACTAATTTTAACCCTAATTGAACTCTAACCCTAATTGGACATAAAACTTAGTCACCCAAAAATCACTTTAACTTAGTCACTCTGATTTTTTAAACAATAGTAGAAATAATTCCAATTGACATGTAGCCTCAAGAAAGATCTTTAGAATATCTTCTTGTTCTATCAATATTACCAATAAAGAAAATACCACTTTGACTTAGTCACTCCCAACACCTACTTCCTAAATGGTCACTAGGATGCACAAATATTAAATTACACATAGATAAACAATAAATTGCACATAGTTAAACATGCCACACACTTCTATATTAAACATGCCTTAAGAATCTTAATAAATGTATCCAAAATAATCTTAATAAATGTATCCAAAATAAAATTATGTAATTTTGATAATGATACATATGGTTCTCTAGCAATAGTAACAACTTCACCCCTTTTAAACCTATTTAATATACTAATATAACATATAAGGAACTTATTGACATTATTGAATCTATGGAAAACCAAGTAATACATGGAACTCATCCAAAGTAAGAAATATATGATATTTTAAGTTGATCTTCTTTCAAAAAATCTACCAAAAGTAAAATAAAGAAACCCATTGGCATAGTTGGCATTCCATTAGTTATCTTAAAGGAAACAATTGAATACTCATATTATAGCTATTAAAATGATGATTAAGTATTTTTTGAGTATATGTTAAATTGACAAGTAAGATCAATAAGAACACTCTTAATTGGTTTGTAACAAACATAAGCTCTAGCATATAAAGGACCATAATAACCATTCACAAGTATCTCATCAAGTGAAAATGTACTAATTGTCATAGAAGAAGATGTAGAATTATTCTAATCATCATTAAGCATGCCCTCTTGAAACATGTTTTGGTATCAAAATGAAAGCTCACAAGTTAAGATTTGTGACAAAATGCATTCCCACTACTTTCTCTTCTTACTCATTTATCAATACAAGAGAAGGGGCAAGTTTGTTTTAACCCAACATCATTTTCCACTACCAAAGTAAGGGTTTAAAAAAAATATAACTCAAATGTAAGGGTTTGTTTTAAAATTTACATTCACAATTTTAGATGATATATATTTACAATTTTGAATGATAAAAATAGACTTTAAAATTTAATGATTATTGATTTTAGTTAATGAAATTGACTTAAGAGTTTTAAAAAAATTAATAAGAAATTTAATAAAAATGCTTATAAAATCTTTTAACTAAGTTAAACAAATATTATAATATTAAAAACATATAATTTACGGGCTGAAGCTTTAACAGATTTTGTTTTTAATCTTTTATTTTTTTAAATTTAATTTTTTTTGTTATTAACATTTCTATCTATATTAAATTTTACAAACAAAAAATTAATATTTAACATTAAGATATTTAACATTTCTAGGTGATTAATAATTTGATAATATTAATTTAACAATATTTAAGATTAGAAATGCTAATAACTTAGAAATGTTAAATATAAATAGATAACTATGTGGCATGTTTAATATAGAAGTGTGTGGCATGTTTAACTATGTGTAATTTATTGTTTATCTATGTGTAATTTAATATTTGTGCATCCTAGTGACTATTTAGGAAGTAGGTGTTGGGAGTGACTAAGTCAAAGTGGTATTTTCTTTATTGGTAATATTGATAGAACAAGAAGATATTCTAAAGATCTTTCTTGAGGCTACATGTCAATTGGAATTATCTTCTACTATTGTTTAAAAAATCAGAGTGACTAAGTTAAAGTGATTTTTGGGTGACTAAGTTTTATGTCCAATTAGGGTTAGAGTTCAATTAGGGTTAAAATTAGTATTATAGTTAGGATTGAACTTTTAATTAGGATTAGGGTTAGGGTTTACTTAGGTTTAGGGTTAGAGTTAGAGTTAGAATTCTAGGACAAAGTTTCGGGTTAGAATTAAATTAAGGTTAGGGTTATCTCAGATAAAACTTGGGGTTAGAATAAGGGTTCCAATTAGGGTTAGAGTTCAATTAGGGTTTGGTGTTAATTAGTTTATCGTTCAATTAAAGTTGCAATGAGTTAATTAATTATGACATTCTTAAATACATTCTTTGTTGATTTATTATCTTTCAAATTAAAAATTTAGAAATTAATTTTTTTTAATCAAAATTTAAAATATCAAATTATAGTAAACACATTAACATCTAATATTTAAAATAAATTAATAGAAACAATATATACAAGATTCTTATTTAATATTAAATTTAAATATTTTTACTTTCAATCTTATTTTATCTTAAATATTTACTAATAAAATTTAAAAATTAAAAATTAAAACTTATTTTTTATTAAAATTTATAGTATTGATTTATATTAAAAATATCAAAATTTAATATTTAAATTAATTTAATAATTTTTTTTTGAAAATTTAAATACTTTTTATACTATGTATTTATACTTATTTTACTTTAAAATAAAATTTTATTAATATTTTAAATATTTTTTATAATTTTAAAATTATAGTTAAATAATATAGATAGAAATGATAATAAAAATAAATAAATTTTAAAAAAATTAAAAATTAAAAAAAACTGTAAAAATTTCCAGCGCTGTAACTTATATAATTTTAATATTATATATTGCAAAGGGCGGCGGCAGAAACCCCAAAACTGGGGCACGGCACAAACCCCAAAACTGGGGCACGGCAAAACACAGCACGAAACTGTTAGTTGCAGGACAGGGAGGACAGGTCTGTGTTGCACGAGGGCGAGAGAAACGAGGGATGGCAGCGGATGGGCATCCATGCCATGCGGTGCAAATTATCCCCTGCATAGACAGTGCCTATAGACAGTGCCACTTTTTTCTGTGTGAAATTATTTTTCTGTCACATCAATGAACGGTGAAATAATTTTTCTGTCACATCAATGAACGGTTTATTATAGCACTTTTTAACGGCATTAATGTGTTACATAGGGGAAATGTCCATGTTCAATTGCTGTTTACTCCATGCTTACCTGACCCTCAATAACCATTTATATTTTAGTCATTACATTGTTTTAATTATGCCAATAAAAGTTTACCAATTACACCAATATATGTTCACTATTGAATGTGTAGTTGACCAAAAAATTAAACAACTATTGGTACATATCTATTTTCAACGAAAACACATTGAAAACACCTTGAATTTTTTTTTAGTTTTTATTTGTTGTCCAATGAACGGGTAGTGGTGAAGTGGTGAAGATGTAGGGGAGGTAGGTTTAAAAACACCCTTTTTGATCACCTTTCACTTTACGGGTTCAAGAAGATGCGTTTTAACTACTCAAAAGCCAAATTTTTATTTTTAAGCTAATAACTCACTTACTAATAACCCAAAAAAAAAAGAAAAAATCGAACCTATTTTCCACTCTCTACGGATAGACGAAAAGAAAAAATCGAACCTATTTTCCACTCTCTACGGATAGGCGAAGTTAGCCCTGGCAACTACTGATACGTTTCCCCTATTCAATAGGGGAAATTGACAAAAACATTAAATACTAATTCAATATATTTAATAGATCTTGTCCGTACAGACTCACGCCAGCTGTTATCTCTCTTGTCTTATTTTTTAGGCTTGTAAACTGTATTGACGTTTGTTCTATCTACTTGTGACTATTATATGCTGTAAAAACATTTTCTTTTGTAGTGTTATGTTTATAATAGGTAAGCTGTTGATTCCGGAGTATTTTCTGAAGGCTGCTGCATTATTTTGGAAGCTTTTTGTTCTGTAAGATTCCTGGTCAGGTTTAGGCAGATCGCTGGTTCATCACGGAAAATACATTTTGTTTTACTTTCCATCTTTAAAGGCTGCACCCAGTTTTTCCTCTCAGATTTGATGTATTGTCTATTTGATGACCGATTTACTGATTTGAAAGCCCGCAATTTGAAAGGTAACTATATGAAGGAGAAAAGTATGGTTTATAGAAGGAGAAAAGTTTTATCATACTTTTATGAACAAATATAATGTATTGCTGAAATATTCTAAAATATTTGTTTGTATAACTGTCTGGTTAATTTGTGATGTTCAATCATTAGAATTGGTTTCAGTGATTGCTTTTCTCTTTCAAAACCAACAGGTTTGCCAATTTAAGAACAATAAATAATTAATTATGGTTCTTAAGACACTCTTAAAGTGAAAATTAATTGGCGTCATTCACTATAAATTTGAGTGAAGAACAGGGTGATCCAAAACACACAAGAAGCAGATAACGATTACATTTGAGCTAGTCTGTGATGGCTTTCCGCAGCTCTGCATTTTTTCTGTTTAAGTTTACTGCAATTCCATTACTTTCCAACGCTGAAATTCCAGAGGAGTTGGCTGGAAAGATAAAGCTTATCAATGCCAAGGGCGAGCATTACGGTCTGGTTGTTTTCGGCGAGGAAGAACTCAAAGTTATGGCTCAGGGATATTTCCGTCCTGACGAGGACTTGCCTTCTGTAGATATCTCTGGTTGTCTCAAACCCCATTCTTTCCTCTTTCCACCTTTTTACTTAAAATTAGTAGAGTTATATTAACTAGCGTTGGTTACTATGCTACAGCTCGAAGGTTCCGTGTGGGAGAAATTGAAGGGTGTAAGACTATTCTGGCCATGAGCGGAAGTGGATCGGTATAAAACTAATCTCCGTATTTTCTTTTGTCAAATACTGTTAAGATTAGTTTAATATGACTGAAGGTGTGAGTGATTATGGCACAGGTTAATGCAGCCCAGACGACACAGTTGCTGCTCACTCACTTTCGTGTGAAGGCAGTAATTCACTATGGAAGAGCGGCCAGTGCAAATCCCAACGACCTGAGTATTGGTGACATTGCTATTCCCCGTCAATTCGCACACACTGGCGTCTGGTACTGGGAGGTATTCCTCAGAAAATTCTTCCCTATTTTCTTCTCTTGCTCTGTGTTCTTCTTAATAAATGATAATTTATAGCTATTGGATTTGGAATGATTTCAGAAATTTGGAGGGGATGAGGGGAGTTTCACTCGCGAGATTGCAAACCTCACGTTTTCGAAATAAAATGTTGGAGAAGGGTGTTAACAATAAACTGCAGAGCGTATATTTCCAGCCAGAAACTGTTTATTCAGTGGAAGGAAAGCCTGAGGTGGGAGACGCCAAATTTTGGTTTCATGTGGATGACAAATTGTTTGCTACCGCACAGGAGATTGAGGTTAGCTACTTTAGGCTTCGCAAATCAAACGTCAAACGTTGTTTCACGTGATTGTCTTAAATTTCGTGCTAGTAAACAGAGTTTGCTAAATTGAATCGACTTGCAGGATACATATTTGCACAGGTGCGTGGGGAGATCGCTAATATGTTTGGAACAGCAGCCAAAGATAAAGAGGGTTGAAAAGGGCGGCAGTGCAAACTTATATGTGAATAATGAGGCTTACAGAGACTTCGTCCGTGATAAGTTGAATATCGCCTCCATGGACACTGAGAGCGCAGCAATCGCAATGGTATGACTACCAGAGCTTCAAGTATAGTAATATGTATTACTCATATATCTGATGTTTGCACTGCATAAAAGTAATTGGGGAGATGTGCCGGTGTGCGATGTTAGAGATAGTTAAGATTGTCTAAAAATAAAATAATATTTTTAGAATCTTCTTGTAGCTATTTTTGAAATAAAAAACATTTAAAAAAAAGAGTTGTCATAAAAGAAGTTTTCAGATTTTAGAATCTTCTAGAAAATAAGAAGCTTCTAGACTTCAAAGATGTAATAGCTATATATGTGTGATTGCGACAGCTATTGTATACAATTTTTTGAATTATATATATATATATATATATATATATATATATATATATATATATATATATATTTTCAACTCTGTTCTACCCTGTTTTGCCTTGTTTTTTGTTTATTTATTACTGTTGTTATATTTCTGGGACTGTTTTTACATGGTATCAGAGCTAGATTTAGTCAAATTCGGCTGGAGATTCATCTACAGGTTCAGCTAGAAATATTGTTAGAGGGTTTTGCTACAGGAAAATATATTGCTGGAGTATTGCTAGATTTGTTTGAAGGCTAATTTTTTGCTAACATGAGTTTTTCAAATGAAGTTTTTCCTATCTTTGATAGAAGTGGTTTTGTAGATTGGAAGATTGCAGTCAAGAATGCTTTGAGAGAAAAAACTCTATGGCGGATAGTGAATAAAAAAATTGTAGAACTCCAAAATGATAGAGAAAAGGAGTTGTGGAAATGCAAGTTGGAGCAAGTTAGAGGTATTATTGGTAAAGCTTTGAGCCCCAATCTAAATAGAAGATTTGTTGATGTTGATAATCCAATTGAGTTGTGGGAGAATTTAGAAAAAAGATTGTAAAGATGTAGACATTGTTAGCATATTTAGTATAGAAGAAAAATTGATGAATTTAGATCCATCTGATTTTCAAAAAATGTTTGATTACTTCAATGAAGTTACCTTTTTAAATGCTCAGCTAAAAAAAAAAGGTGAGTTGATTGCAATGGTTGAAAGTAAGTTTTCCCAGCCATATAAGGTATTTAAGGAATCAAGGAAAAGGGTTCTTCAACTAAATCTCAATACCCCCCAGCAAACTTTTGATCAATTTTGTAAGTCTTTCTTAGATGAAGAAGTTCAGCTTATTAAAGGACATATTAAGAAGAATCATGCATATACAACCAAAAGTAAATTTTTTAGAAATAATGGAAAGAAGAATTGGAAAGGAAATAATAAATTTTAAAATAATGAAGGTTCTAACCATTTTTCTAGAAATGATGGTGCAGAAAAGCAAGCTAGAAGAAAGGCCATTATTTACAGGTATTGTGGGGGTGAGAATCACATGGAGAAATTTTGTTTGAAAAAGAGGGACAATGAAAAGTAGCAATATAAGCCCAAGCAAGAAAGGTTTAATGATGGCAAGATGGATAAAAATAGCTTTCTGGCTGTGTCCGTTCAAAAACAAGGAAAAGGTAAATCCATTGTTAAAAGGAGTTACTTTGCTTCAAATTCTAATAAAGAATGGATTTTAGATTTAAGGGCATCATCTCACATGACTGGGGATAGATATTTGTTTATTGAATTTTATGAAGGGAAGAATTCAGATCAAGAAATTTTTATTGGCAATAAAATAAAAGTTTCAGTTTTAGAAATAGGGACTGTTAATGTGACAAATGGGACTTTGAAAAATGTTTTATTGGTAAAAGGAGTAGGGGTAAATCTTATTTCAATATATAAAATTGTTCAGGCTGGATATGAGTTTGTTGTCACTGTTGATCACGTTATTGTTAGAGATAAAAAAGACCCAAGCAATTTAATTGCTATTGGTAGAGTTGACCATGAAGAGAATCTATTTAAATTTATGGGGTTTGTTGATGATAAATATACACTCTCTCATGCTTTTATTACTCAGACTGATTATATGTCACAACTTTGGCATGTTAGACTTGGACACTTAAATTATAGAAAATTACAAGATATGGTTAGAATGGATATGGTTAGAGGATTAACAAAAATTTTAGCTTGTGAAGGTGTGTGTGAAGGTTGTGTGTTAGAGAAACATCATCGAGATCCTTTTGATTCAGGTAAAGCATAGAGAGCTAATCATCCACTACAACTCATTTATAGTGACTTATGTGAACTAGGTTATACTTCACTTTCAGGTGCCAGGTACCTTCTCACTTTTATTGATGATTATAGCAGGAGAGTATGGGTTTATTTTCTTGAAAGAAAAAATGAAGTATTTGAAGTTTTTCAAAAGTTTAAAGCATTAGTTGAAAATCAAAGTGGGAAAAAATTTAAATGCTTAAGGATGGATAATGGGGGTGAATATTGTAATTATGCATTTGAATCATTTTGTGAAAGTTGTGGTATTAAAGTGCAAAGAACAACTTCATATACCCCTCAACAAAATGGAGTGGCTAAACGAATGAATATAACTCTTTTAGAAATGGCTCGTTGTATGTTGCATTTTAAAAGTTTGCATAATAAATTTTGGGGTTTGGCTATTTCTTGTGCTGCACATATTATAAATAGAATCCCCACCAAAGCTCTCACAAATGTCACCCCTGAAGAAGCATGGAGTGGTAAGAAACCCCACATTGGATATTTTAAAGTATTTGAATGTATTGCTTGGGCACATATTCCTGATGAAAAGAGAAAAAATTAGAACCAAAAGGATGAGTTGTGCACTTCTACAAATGATGAAAATATCATTGAAAATGAAACAACTAATGTTTTTGACCAGCCATTTTCTACAGGTAGTGACAATGAAGAAGAAGACTTTTCAGCTAGATAAAAGACAAGGAGCGTTGAAGACATATATGAACAAGGATCAAAACTTCAAGGAAGGAATGGTAGTGCTTTTATGGCCAAAATCTTACAGATTGATGATCCAATTTCATATGAGCAAGTTAGAGGGAAGAAAAAATGGGAGCAACCTATGAAAAAAGAATATGGTTTAGACTGGGGTGGTGATATAAATGACCAAAAATCTATTGGAAGTTATGATTTTCATCTTGCGTCAAGTCCAATTACATGGAGCAACAAAAGGAAAACTACTACATCATTGTCTTCTTGTGGAGCAAAATATAGAGCAACAAAAGACGTAGGAAAGAAAATAATTTGGATTCGAAAGGTGAACATTAAGGGGGGATAGTAATATAATGTTCCCCTCTCTTTTGATTTTTCTAGCCAATCTTAAAGCGAGATGTTAGAGATAGTTAAGATTGTCTAAAAATAAAATAATATTTCTAGAATCTTCTTGTAGCTATTTTTGAAATAAAAAAAATTTAAAAAAGAGAGTTGTTGTAAAAGAAGTTTCTAGATTTTATAATCTTCTAGAAAGCAAGAAGCTTCCAGACTTCAAAGATATAATAGCTATATATGTGTGATTGAGGACAGCTGCTGTATACAGTTTTTTGAATTAAATATATATATTTTCAACTCTATTTTGCCCTGTTTTGCCCTATTTTTTATTTATTTAAATTACTGTTGTTATATTTCTGGGACTTTTTTTACATGCGAGAGCGAGAGGAAAGCATTCCTAGCAATGAGATCGATAACCAACTACGCAGGAGGATCTTGTGCAGGAAACGATGCATCTGTGATACAACGGTTATGGCATTCTCATGCTCTTGCAGCAATCGCTGCACTTTTTGAGAAACTGGATTCTAACCTCCATTCAGCTACAGGTGGTGAAATTTGGTAAATGGAATGCAAAGTTTTACAGTATCTATTATATCTATGTATGGGTGTCGTATGGGCGAGATTTAAGCTGTTGGATCAGCTTCAAAATCAGTCTTATTACCATGTATTTGCTTAGTCACTGTGGAAGCTCAATCTAAATAAATCACAATTTGATATATCAAAATAACTTGGTGTAATAGTAATCCTATTAAGATATGATCAATTTTAAATTTTGAGATAAACCAGGATGAAACTAAATCAAATTTAAACAATGAAATAATTAATATTATTATAAAGGCTAAGAAGGTGGAATTCTAACGCAATATGTTAGCTAAATTAATTTAATAATATAAAAATATCTCAGTCCCCTCTTTATACTTAGGTTGGTCTAAAATTCATGCAATATACCACTCAAAATTTCCATCTTGGTGAAGGGAATGACCACATATTCATGGATCTAAACTATGTTAAGTATGTTCTAAATTGTTTAGATAAAATATTCAGCAACTGCCCTATTTTGTTTGTCATTAAATAAATAATGAATCATTCATCACTAAACAAATAATTAATTTCAAGCCTATCTTTTCTTTACATTAAAAATCATTGTTCACCTAATTATCTTCAACTATTACATTATTCATAACAATACTAAAATGGCTTTGGGTCTAGATGTAAATGAGATGCAAGGTTGGAAGCAGTCTGGTTCGATGTTGAGGGCATCTTCCCAAGACCATTATCCTTCATGTCCCTATGCTCTGAAACCCCCATTTTTTATTCGCAATTTTGATATGGCCCTAAAAATATGTTTGGACAACATCAGCTTCGACAAAGAGGAGTTTTCGAAAGGCTATGCCCTAATATGCAGGTTTATGAGAGTATGGAAAATTTTTTGTGATCTCCATGCCTAGACAAGAGAAAACTAGAAAGAGTATATGGTGGATGAAATCAGCATTTATCCATGTGCAAAGGGATTTTTTTATTTTGGTATTCGAATCTCTCGAAGATAAGGAATTGATCCTCAATATAGATTCATGGTTTTTTCAAGGAGAATTTCTATGCATGAAGCCATGGTTCCCCTTCTTTGATCCTCGAACTGAGACGTTTTCTTTGGCATTCCTTTGGGTAAGATTTCCCTACCTTCCTCTACAATCTGGGAAAATTGAGTGCTTGATTGCAATTTCCAATGGTCTAGGTAAGTATCAAAGCATTTCAAAAAAACCTATCAATTATGAAAACTATACATGTTTTTGTTTATGTGTTGAATTCAATTTATCCAAAGGCCTACCAACTAAAATCTCTTTGAAAGTGACAAAAAGATGTTGGCATCAACTAGTAGATTATGAAAAGATGCTTTTTGATGTAGAAAATGTTTCTCAACATCTCATGGTACCCCATGATGTAATAAGAAGCAAGCTAAGATGCAAGGTGAAGTCTCTTATCAAGGAGTGGGGTTGAATCAAGCCACTATGTAATTGTTCCAATGACAAAGGATACTTTATCTTCTCCAAAATGTTTATAGAAAATGTCTTCTCCCTCAATGGCTCTACAAAACAGTGATCTTGAGGTAGTTGATGCCTCTACAACTCTTGTCAAATCATACATACCAATTTCACAAGGAATATCCATTTTTTGTCTCCCACATCTTCGATGATCTCAACAAATTTAATATCCAAAGAAGCATCAAAACAAAAAAATTGTATCAAACAAAATACCTCATGTATGTCAGAACACAAATGGATGAAGTTAAAAAGGAAGAAATCTTCTCCCTCAAGTGTCAAACATTCAATGACGTTAAGATCAACAAAATCTCAGGTGAATAATTAAGTAATGTAATCAAAGAATATGTAATCTTATTTTTGAAGTAATAGAAAGAGTGCTATCCTCTCTAATAGCAATCCGCCTAAAAGAAGAAAACAATAGTAAAAGTCTATATATCCATGGATGCATGTTGTAATTGTTTTATTATAAATGTATCCTTAACTACTCTATTTGATCATTCATCATTAAATGAGTAACGAATTTCAAGCCTAACTTTCCTTTAGATTAAAAAGGGTGGGATTCACCTAATTTTCTTCAATTGTTATTAGGTTATTCATACTCTTTTAGAGGCTAACTTTACTTTCAATTAACATGGGTGGGGTTCACCTAATTGTCTTCAACCATTACATTATTCATAACAATACTCAAAGTATATATAAATCTATCTTAAAATTGTTATAATGGATAAAATAGACGTAATTAGTGAAAACACTTCAAAAGGTAAGGTGCAAATCCTTTACAATTATAATGAATAGATAATTAGTGTAAATTGATGCATCATTCAAGTAAGAAATATATATAAAAATAAAATTGATGTTTATTCTTCTAAAAGTGTTCTTATGAAGCCTTATGTTTATTCTTCAAAGTGTAAGTTGTCCTTTCATCTTCTACAACTGCAGTACATTTTAGTATATTGAAATCTATTTATAGAATGTTATTCTTCTAAAGTGTTGTCTTTGTTTTAAGAAATATATCTATAAAATGTTATACTTTAAAAAAAGTTATCTTTTATTGATATATATTTCTAAAATATTGTAAGTGTTGTTTGTGTCTTGAAATCTATTTATAACATATTATTCTTTTAAAGTGTTATATTTTGATCTTCTAGAACTGTTATGATAGTTAGTATATTAAAATCTATTTATAAACAACTTGAATGATGATTAGAGGGTGGTGAATGCAAATGACTACCCACAACCAACATTAATGCAAATGACTTACCCATAACCAACATCATTCATTCACACTAGTCTACTAGTGTATATTGTAAATGGAAACCAGAATGATTTGATCTTCATACTACATTTACTACAAACGTACACCTTGACTAAGATTGTAGTTCTTAAGCCTACCTATTCAACCAAATTTTGCTTGGTGCTTACTAGTCCACTTTCCTTCAGGCCACAAAATTTAAATGTTGATAAATAGATTAACCACCCCCACTAGTATTCCACATTTGATCTGTCTGAAATGTCATTTGTAGTAAATTTGGATAGGTGCGTGGGGAAATTGCGTATATGTTTGGAACAACAGCCAAAGATAAAGAGGGTTTAGAAGGGAGGTAGGGCCAACTTTTATGTGAAAAGCGAGGCTTATAGAGACTTCATTCGTGACAAGTTGAATATCGCCTCCATGGACACTGAGAGTGCAACAATCAGAATGGTATCACTACCAGAGTTTCAAGTATAATAATATGTATTACTCATATAGCCATCTGATATTTGCATTGACTAAAAGTAATTTGGGAGATGTGCAGGTGTGCGAGAGCGAGAGGAAAACATTCCTAGAAATGAGATCGATAACTAATTATGAAGGACGATCTTCTAAAGGAAATGATGTATCTGTGATACAATAAGTAGTTATGGTATTTCCATGCTTGTGGCAATCGTTGCACTTTTCAAGAAACTGCAGTAGGGGTTTTCAATCTCTAATCAGTTGCTAGTGCTAAAATTTGGTAAACGAAATTCAAATATGTATGGTAGCTATTATATTTGTGTATGTGTGCACTTTAAGTTGTTGCTTCAGCTTCAGAATCAGTCCTTTTTTTTATATACCTCGCAACTCAGTCCATCTTCAGAATTAGTCTTATTACTATGTATAATTTGTCTAATCATGAAAGCAACTCAATCTAAATAAATCACAGTTTTATATATTAAAGATGTTGGTTCTTAACTTTGAAATAAAATGGATGAAATTAAATTAAATTTGAACAATAAAATAATTAACATTATTATTAAGATTAAAAGGTTAGAGTAAGGAACACTATCTTAGATAAATTATTTTAATAATATAAAAAATATTTCATTTTACTCTTCTTTACAGTTACATTGGTCTATTAATTATTGTTTCATTTCATTTCTTATTATCTACTTTCTTCATGGTGATGATGGATCATGAAACTAATATGTTGATGGAAAAATTTACACAATCAAATTCAAAGTCATTTGAATGCCTACTTCATTAACTTGTAAAACCATTCATTCATGTAAAATGTGAACATTCTTCAATTTACATTCTTCAAGTGTATTGTGTATTTTTCAATATAGACAATTAATACTATTAAGATATTATTTTAAATGAATAATTGTATAAAATTTATGATGCATAGATATACATCTATCTCAATTATAAATTAAATTAACAATACAAAAATAATCTAATTATAAACAACTAAATTTGTTTTATTTCAATTTTAAATATTTAATTAAATTCATTTTTTCCAAGAATACATAATTGATATATTTATACTTTTTGGGGAAAATTATCATTCATAGTCATACACAACAACATTGATCGAAATCAAATAATTATCAAGTGTTTCCTTTCGAACAGACTCAAAAGTATCTAGGATACACTCAGTACTTTCTCTTCTCACTTCACTCGATGATATCCACTACAATCTATTCCAGAAAGCTTGGAGTTCATGTGGATCACCCGTACACCAATATTTGTGGATAATCCTAAAAAATATATTAAAAATATTATACCAATCAGTGAAAATCAAAATCAGATTTACTTTTCAAATAGGCAACTATTGTGTTATTTCTATATATATATTTAGCTAATAGGTAACATATTGTTTGAAGTTTGAGTTAAATAGCTATCTCATGGAAGCATACAATTAGTGGGTGGTTTTTAAACTTTTAGTTTTCAATTGCCATCAGATAGAATCAAATATTTGATCATATATAATTTAATCAGATCTTATGTGATCCTTGCCACACACATGAAAGAAAATTTTACTCCATCTGATCTCCTGCTTTATTCATCCCTACCATGTAACCTATCAATTCAATCCTTGTTTTATTTTTTGGCCCTAAACCCCCAATATTTTCAAATCCACTTTTCCTTTATTATGAATAGATTGAAGCAGTAGCTCTAGGGAAATTGATTTTGGTTAGTCTCATTTAAAAAAAAATTGCTATGGTAGGGCTTCATAAACTTTTCTTGTAAAGTCTACCCATTTTTGCTCATCGGATTGTTGACAACATGATACAATTTGTATAGAATATTGAGGTAAGTCGCTTTCTCTAGTCTCAAAAATTTTTATTTTACAAAATCCATTAGCAGTTGTTATCATTTTTTTTTGTGTTTTATTTCATGGGTCTAACTCATTGTTGGGATTTTGTTGTTGTTGATTTAGAGAGCATCATTTGAGAAAAAATAGGGACATGGGCTTCCATTTGTGCCTCTCTTAAAATGAATGAAAATGAAGGGCTTATATTCTTCATGTTTCCATCTATCAACTCTAATTCAAGGTTACTTGAACTAAGATGTATGTTCTCCTCTAGCCAAGAGGCCATATGGAGATTATCTTTGGTTCATCTCATTTTAATTATTTTTTCTATTTTAGGGCTTCGTAAATTTTCCTTGTAAACTTTGTGCATTTTTTCTCATCAGCATCGTCGATAGCACAAGACAATTTTTGCAGAATATTGAGGTAACCAAACCTTAAAGGTAACTCACTTGTTCACTTTATTTATAGTTTTGTGTAGAGCAAGAGTAGTGGTGGTCCAACGAAGAACACTGGGTTGAATGCTAATGACCGATATCATGGTTTATTGATTACTTTGTATTTTCATTTTTATTTTTCTTGTTGCTTGTAGGGTACAAGACTTGGACACCCTACTCCATTAGCCATAATTGAAGAGGTTATAAACATTTTTTTGTTGGTATAGACTATACATTTAGGGTTATTTTTTCCTTCTTGACTTCTTTCCAAGTTGATTGATAGGAATCCATCATTCTCTATATAGTGATGGATTACCCTCCACAACTGATGAAAGTCCAATTTTTTTATGAGATATGTGAAGCAATTTTTCCTTAATCTTCCTTTGGTTTTTAGCTTTTATACGTTTTTGGCTTCAGGTTGAATCTGTGCTTAAAGAAAAAGGTTGTTCTGAAAAGTGTACAATGCACCACATGGTGGTTGTGCAGCTTTTTTTTATCATCTTCTTTTTCAGAAGAAAGTTAGGGCACGTGTCAACTTGGTAGGGATTTCCTCTAAGGCTATTTTCATAGATCTAAGATTCCCTACCCACTCGACACATCATCTCTTTGCTTTGGGAAGATTGCGCTTTTAAGGAGAAATCTCTTTATGAAGTTTTTCAGAGCATGCTGGATCTTTCTTATCCTCAGGTTGGAACCTTCGAGTTCGTGGCATCAATCTATGTGATTGGTAAATGAGATTTTTCCAAGCTATTTTCTAGGATCTGATTGTTTTTAGATGTTAGTCTTTGCTAAATATCTAAAGGACATAAATGAGGCAGTTGGGAATTAATAGGATCTGATTGTTTTTAGATGTTAGTCTTTGCTAAATATCTAAAGGACATAAATGAGGCAGTTGGGAATTAATGAGCAAGGATTCCTACAATCTAATCAAAGATCTACAATCGGATCATGAGCTATCACATGTAGGCATTTGGAAGTATTTTCTTCTGGAACATTGGGAGTGTTTCTCTCTTTTCAGCTATAAATAGGAGGTGACGATAGAAATAAGAAATACTTTTTCCAAAATTTCTTTTAGGTTTCCTTAGTTATAGAGATATTTTTAGAAGTTTAAAGTCTACAGAACACTGCTTTTCTCTGGCATGTTATATTGTTTTAACTCAAACTATTATCGGATTGGTATCTGACCTTTATTTTTAAGTTCAATTAATTTTTAAGTATGATTTGTTTGGAAGGAATCTTTGTAACTATTCATATTATTTCCTTTGTCAAGTTCCTTCTTTATGTTTCATTCAGAATAAAGACATTGTGTTAAGTTTAATTCGATAGTTCGAGTAGTCAATTTCCATGTTGTAGGATTCTATGATATGATGATGACTTATGGAAATTGGATTATGTCTGTTGAACTTCTCCATTTTCTTTAAAGTGTTGTTGATTTTTCATATTATGTTGTAAGAAGAGGAAGGGTTTATGCAATTTCTAAATGTTTTTATGTTAACTTTTGGAACTTTTATGCTCGATCGGACCTTAATGAGCGCTTCTTGTGAGGAGATTTGAAAGAATGCACTGTGCTTGTATTAAGCCTTTGTTGCTAATTCTCTTCCCAACAATGAAGGGTTGTGTAATTTTGTGTCTATTATATCATTCATAGGAAAAGAATTGGGTTTGAAATGTTGTAAAAGATTTGGTGCATCACCATTTTCATGTTTTATATTTACATTTCTTTCTACCTTTTCTCCAAACTCAAAAGAAGGGACGACTTTCTAAAAAAATATCAAAGGTATTCAATGAGCTGCAAATTGGTCCCCCACTTGTTGAATTTCCCATAAGGCTTTTAGAGAGGTGCAAGCTTTGATGATCAACAAGATATAAATTTAGCATGTTGGGTTTTAATTTATATGGTAGATTTCATGTAATTTATTAAATGGATTGTTTGTAGGAAGAGAATTAAGACATAAAAATTATATCAAAAGAATAAAAGAATACTTAAAATAAAATAAATATTACACAATCAAATCTAAAAATTATTGTGTTCAATATTATGGATTGTGGAAATGATATCTTTAAGTAAATTCTATGTTAAAACAAATACAATATCTATTAGCATTTTTTTCCTTGTGGACAATATTGAATAGATACTATTTATTCTCCTCAATATGGATAATAAGCCCTTTAGCACCAATATGGTGCTTATGGTGGGAAAGGAAAAAAATAATATTTCATAAGGAGCACCATACGGTGGAAGAAGTAATATGTGCAGTGTAGGAAAATGTATAAATACAAGGTTATTTAACTTATCTTCTCATAGCAAGTTTACAAGTCACCTAATATCTTCAAGAGAGCATTCCTATAAAAAAATTGTGATCAAGAACAATTCAAGAGCATTCAAGAGTTGATTATCAAATATTTTGGAGCCATATTCAAGATTCAAGAATCATGTCAAAGTCATCATGCATCATTTATTTTTGAGCTAGCATTTGTGATGTAGGGTTTTATGATTGAAACAAGCATTCAAGTCAAGATCCATGGCATACAACCAAGAATCAAGATCTACATTCTATATGAAGAAAAAAAGTAGTTTTTTCCTTGCTTGTTTGGATAATTGACATTAAATCTGGATTAATGATGTCTTGTAGTGGTGTTGTAATGTCTTGTACACATTCACACTATTCTAGGACCTTAATTTAACTAAAACATTCTTTAATTGGTCCTATGCAAGGGTGTTGTAAAGTGTTGTAACACACTTTCACACTTTTCTAGGACTTATTTGCCTAATTAAACCTAATGGGCCCCTTTCTAAATAAAGATATGCATAATGTATACCTTGTTTAAGTGTTGTAAAGTGTTTTAAGGAACTTTCACATTTATCTAGGTGGTTCTAATTCATTGTGGTTAATTGGAGTTCTTAACCCCCTTTTAGGCCTTAATTTTGATACCTCCCAAAGATCTATCTTGACAACCATAAATTAAATATCAAATTACTTCATTGGGAAAAATTTGGTCCTAGTAAGTTGAGCCAGGACCCATTCACCCTTGATGGCAAATGGGTCCTCCCTTAATAGGATCCCCCTTTATCATTTGATCTAGAATGGGCTTTTGGCCCTATTTCAGCTCCCCGAAGCTTGGTCTTGGAAACTTAGCCAGGACCCATTCGCCTTTGGTGGTGAATGGGTCCTCCCTTAATGAGACCCTTATTTTTGAATTTCATTCTGGAAAGATTTTAATTATCTTTCTTTCTATACCTAGTGTCATCATTAATTCTTTGAATTTCGGGGTTAATCTCCTAATTTAGTATAAATAAGGGATTAGTTCACCTAGTTTCCTCCTAAGCAATCCTAATACTTTCAATAATTCAAGCATTCAAGTGATCAAACATTCTAGATAATTTCAAGAGCATTCATAAGGCATTTCAAGGCAGATTTCAAGTGTTTATTGCAGCAATTCAAAGTCATATAATAATGTCAAGGGTTTAACGCATTTATATGTGTTGAGATAAGAAGTTAATGTTGCATTGACGATCCATTTACAGGAATCATCCTACATCCAATATCTACATTCTTCATGGCCACTCCATGATTGTTTGCAGATTTGATTCACAAGACAACATCCAAGGTGACATCATTTACACTATTTGATGTTCATGCTTCATTTCATTCATTTCATCATTTGGTTTAATTACCTACAAGGGGGTTGAGTGAGGAAAACCCCCATTCACTAACAAATCAACAAGTTTCTTTCCTTTGAGTGTGTGATTGCAGATTTATAGGTTGAAGATCAAGTTGAGCAATATTTGGAGCAAGATTGTCAAAGTTGAAAAGTTACAAATTTGTCATTCAAAGTGAAAGATCATAGAAAAAGCTCTACAAAATTAACTACATGCTTCCAAAAATTGATAACTAGGATTTAAAGAGTGCATACATCAAGGTACGAGATCTTGAAATCAATTTTCTAAAAACCTAAAATGACTTGTTTGCCCTTGAAGGCGAATGAGTCTTCCATAGCTCAAAAATAATAACTTTTTGGCCAGGTACATAGCTTTTTATGCTCTAAAAACATCCCCCATAGTTGCTATAACTGCTAGGTTGCATTTCTAGTTGCTATTAGTATAATATTTTGCATAATTTGAGGTGATTAGGGCCCTGGAAAATAAGTGATCCATCTCTTTTTCCCACATATTAGGGTGGATCCTATTTTCACCCTAATCATTTTTGGTGAATCCGACTCATTCAACATTGCAATTTTTTGAATTTTAGAGTCTTTCATTGCATTTTGAGTTAAAATATTGCATTCATTGCATTTAGATTTGCATTGAATTATGGTTTCTTCTTTTGCATTGAAATCTTGCATATCATATCTAGGGTTTAGATTTCCATTGTTTTGCAGCTTTCTAAGTCTGAAAATTACAAAAACAAATCAATCATTTTACATCTCATTTAGATCTCATTCAATTGCATTTGAAAATTAAAACAAAATTGCATTTCAATCTAGGTCTTGCATTTCATCTTTCTATTGCATTTTTGCATTGAATTTCTAGAAAATCTGAAGCTACATTTCATTGTCTATAGCCTAGAACTGAAAGATATATCTAAAACCTTGCAAACCATTGAAAAATAGTTTAAAAATACCTAACCAGGACCCATTCACCCTTACTGGAAAATACGTCCTTGATCAGGTCTAACTTGAAGGTTCTGGCATCTGAAAAGGCATTAAAATTAACTCTAAATTCCATAAAAAAATTCCTTAAAGACCTAACTACGACCCATTCACCCTTACTGGTGAATAAGTCCCTGATAGCTACAAATCTGCAATTTCAGGAGATTAAAATTTTAGTTTTTATCTTTTGTTTGGTGTCATTATCTTGGTGTTTCAGTTTCCTGATTTGTTGTAGCTTAAATTGCTTCATTTTAGTGCATTGTTAAAAATTCAAAATTGCATCAAAACATTTCATTTTCAGCTTATTGCATTGTTTAATCAGTAAATTGCATTGCTTAGAATCTAAAAATTGCATTTCATTCTAGGTTATTGCATTGCCATTCTAGGGTTTGCACACTAGGTTTGTAAAACTTGCATGAGTTTTACAAGTTGGTGTTTTATTCACAATACTATTATAAGACGTGGTTCAAGGCTCATGTCATCTAGTGATCTCTCACTTGTCATGGATCTTGGGTGCTCTAACTCTCTTTCTGATAGTGTTCAGAATCAAACCTCCATGGCCCATAGTTTGCATACTTCATTACCCATGACTTCACCTCCTACAACCAATGTCCTTAACATTACCAACACCGTCCCTACCATTACCACTTCCACTCAAGCTTTTGGGTCTACTCAAAGCCAAGGTGGAATTCCAATTCCATCCTCCATGATAGCAATATCCATTCCCACATACACTAGTACACAACCTACAACAACCTTTCAACCCACAACTACCATTCAAAAACCACAACAATCATACCTACTAGCACCGTGTACACTTCCATAGGTATTACCATAGGGATTCCTTCTACCTTCATTCCTTCGAATACAATAACCCCTCAACAATCCACCTTCAATAACCTACAATTCACTAGCCCTCCGCATACATACACAACACCACCTTATTCCCCTCAACCTTATAACCAAAATGACCCTCTCATTAGCTCACTTTTGCAAACCATGGCATCCCTTCAACAACAAGTGGCAACATTACAATAGAAAAATAATGGTCAACCTTTGCAATACATCAAGTCCACCCCATTTTCCCTCGACATATTAAGAGCACAAATGCCACAAGGTATAGAGGTCCCTAACTTTGATAAATATGTTGGGAAAGGAGATCCTGTAAGCCATGTTTCAACCTTCACAACCTTGTGTAGTGATTTCATCTTTGAATATAAACTATTCGCTAAGTTATTCCCTAGATCCTTGGAGGACACTATTTTAGAGTGGTTTTCATCTTTACCAAAAAAATAATTTGGTTCATTCATTGAACTCATTGATGCTTGTTGATCATCAAAGCTTGCATCTCTCTGACAGCCTTATGGGAAATTCAAAGAGTGGGGGAATAATTTGCACCTCACTGAATACCTTTGGGATTTCTATAGAAAGTCAGCTCTTCTTTGAGTTTTGGAGAAAAGGATAGAAGAAAATGTAAACATAAAACATAAAAATTGTGATGTGCTAAAGGTCTTACAACATTTTAAACCCAATCTTTCGTATGAATGATATTTTAGACACAGAACACCACAACCCTTCATTGTTGGGAAGAGAATGAACAAAAAAGGCTAACTTCAAGCACAATGAAGTCTTTCAAATCTCCCCGCAAGTAGTGTTCTTTAAGGTCTGATCAAACATAAAGATTTCCAAGTTAATAGAAAACATTCAGAAAGTGCATAAAGTCTCCCTCTTCTTACAACATAATATAATAAAACAACAAACTTTCAGAAAAAATAGAGAAATTCATAGACCTAGTCCAATTTTCATAGGTTATTATCCTACCATATAAGCCCACAACATGGAAATCAACTACTTAAACTATTTGAATTCAGCTTAACATAGTGTTTCATTCTGAATGAAAACATAAAGAAAGAACTTGATAAAGGCCATAACATGCACTGTCTCAAAGATTTCTTCTAAATGGTTCGTACTTGAATATTAAATGAGCTTTAAAATAGATGTCGGATGCCAATCCAATAATAGTTTGAGCATAAACAATATAACATGCCAAAGAAAAGTAGTTTTTCTAATTCTACTTCTAAAAATAGTTCTATAACTTCAGAAAACTAAAGAAACATTTCCTTAGAAAATGAACTGAAACTTGAAACTTTTTAGGATTCAAAAAATTCCTTTTTGTTACCGTTTCCCATTTATAGCTGAGAAAACAAATGGCCGCTACCACATTCTAGAAGCAATTGCTGCCAGATGTTGGCATTTGATAGCTTACGATCTAATTGTAGATCTTTAATTAGGTCATGGAAATATTTGTGTGGACACTGAAAAAGTAACCCTTTTACTTTTGCTGTCTCATTTGGGTCATTCTTGTTATTTTGGCTTAATATTGCCTTGATTTAATGTTGTAATGTGGATAACACATTCACATTAGGTCTTTACTTAAATGTTGTAAAGTGTTGTAACATAATTTCACACTTTTCTAGGGTCTTGTTAATAAAATAACTTCTTTTCCTCTTTTACCAACCCTTATTTCAAAGTGTTGTAGAGTGTTGTAACACACTTTCACACTTTTCTAGGCTTGTGATTAATAATTGGGATTTCTTATGCTTTAATTGGTCCCATTTTGCATCCATAGGCCTTATTTATGTGTATTTTTTAGAATAACGTCAAAAAATATCATTTAATGCATTAAAATCCTGAAAAACTACCTTAATTTCCTAAGGTGGGACTCATTCGCCATTCTGGGTGAGTGAGTCCCCTTAGGTGGGACCCATTCGCGTAAAGTAGTGAATGAGTCACCTTAAACTCAAAATTCAATTTTAATTTAAAATTCTGATGGGTTTTACTTCTCCAAGATCTAAGGTCATCCTGTGATGTTGTAATTTCAAGAATTATTGCATAATTGAGTATAAATACAAGCTTCTTCCTCTCATTTTCATACATAGCATTCAAGTATTCATGCATCTAGTTTACAAGAGCATTTGAGCATCCACAAGAGCATTCAAGGCATTTCAGCAGTAGATTATCAAGCATTCAAGAGCATTCTCCAATTTTCATTCATCATGTCAAATATTTTTTGCATCATGTTTTTTTAGAGCTAACAATTGTGGTGTAGGATTTGCAAGCATTGCATTCAAGATCTATCAACACCAAGCTAGAATTCAAGTCCACATCCATTGGAGCCATTATCTACATATTTGTAACACTTTATTGCTAGGGTTTGGTGTGTTGCAACATCATTACTTGTCCATTCATCATTCTCTATTCTATTTCATTTCATTTCAATGGTTTAATTACTAACAAGGGGTTTGACCAAGGAAAACCCCTATTCACTAACCCCAGAACATTTTCCCCTCTTCTTACGTGTGACTTGCAGGGCTAGGTTGCAGATATACCAAAGAGGCTAAGACTGGAAAAGCAATCGAAACAAGTCAAATTTTTCAAAGTCTTAAGAGAAGCTTGGAGAAGATCTATAGGTTGAATTCTACAATTTCATACTCAAATCTGTATCAGGAGCAGAAGAGTAGACCGAGGGCTACAGTTTCCTATTTTGAATTTGCAGAAATCTAGAGGCAGACTGATTTTCCAATATTGGTGAATTAGTCCCACTGCGTAGGCATAAACAAGAGTTTTAGAGATCTGAGTAGCCATTTGTCTGAAACTTGTTCCAACAAATTTCTCCTGAAACTGGACTAAGTCGCCCAACTTGGTGTATGAGTCCTAGTTGGCATCAAAAGTGATTTTTCTAGTATTCCAAGGCTCCATCCTACCTCCTTCAACTTCCCAAGTGCACATTTCCAATTTCATAGCTTTGTGTTATATTTTGCTTGCATTCCCAAGTCATTTAGTATTAGTTTGCATATCACATTATGTTTTCAAACATTTTGCATTTTCCAAGTTTACACATGGTAGTGAACCCATTTCTTGTATCATTCATCTCCAAGGATATCTTACACTCATATCTCTCATATCCTTCATTGGGTTGAGATGTCTAAGGTATTCTTGAATGTGAGCATTGTGAAATTGGATACCTCTCCTTTCATCCATTTGTGTGGACAAGGGAGTGAAGCATCCATTTTCGGTGTCCACATTTTAGTGAACCCAACTGTTGAACATCATAATTCTGATTTGGAGTGTATTTACATCCCAGATTTAGTTTGCATTAACATTGCATTAAATTTTACATTAGTTAATTTGCATTCTAGGGTTTCAAATTTTGCATTAGTGAAAAATTCATTTAGCTTGCATTATTGCACTAAATTTCATTAAAAATTAGAAAAATTCTACATTTGCATCTCAGATTTGCATTAGAAAAACTTAAAAAGCATAAAATTTATTTCAAAAATTCTAAAAAATTTCAAAAAAATCAATACCTGGACTCATTCACCACCTTGGGCGAATTAGTTCCTTTGCATATTTTTCAATAAATTTTTCTGTCATTTACAGTTCAGTTTCTGAGTTTTTGTTTGTTGTTTCTACATTTTAGTTTTCCTTTCGAGAATTTCTATTTCTAGTTAGCTTACATTGCATTTGCATTCACCCTGCATTTAGTAACCTTTGCATGAGTGTTTGGTGTTCTATTGCTAATACCATAGTGAGAAGAAGTTTGAGACTCATGTCATCCTACGATAACACACTCGTTGTGGATCTTGGGTTATCTAGAGCTTCCACTCCTAGTAATGAAACTAGTACACTAGGTATGGATAATACCCTTAGCAACTCTCTACCTCTAGGTAGCATGCAAGTTGAACCAAGGAATGATAATATCCCACAAGAGAAAATAATTCAAATCCATGAGGACTAGCACACATCCAACATCAAGTAAGCCTTGAAAACATTTCAACTACTACAATTCCTACCATAGAAAAAATTCATCATATGCTTGAAAGTGAAGATGGCCTTGACATTGTGAAGAACATAGTTGGGATATGTGCAAAATGTCTTCCTTCAACCTCTAGTGCTCCTACACCAACAAACAATGTTGCAAACCAAGGAGGAACTCAAATTCCTCCTCCCTCAACAATAGCCTCCATACCTACCTATACCACTCCTCAAGTCACAAAAACAATGCAACAAGAACTAGTAATGTGATTCCTTCCTTGGGTATTCTTGCTAGCATCCCTAGTTCCTATGTGGCATCACATGTTCTATCTTCTACTACATTGCCACCTATAATAATTCCATTCACTTCCCCTAATAATACATACACTCCATCACCACTTTCACTTCCATCTCATATCATTTGTAATGATCCTCTCATAACACAACTTTTTCAAACCGTTTCATCCATGCAAAAACAAATGTCCACCATAAACCAAAATCAGAATGGCCCACCCACATATTATGTTAGAAGCAGCCCATAGTCGTTGGAAATATTGCAAACAATGATGCCACAAGCTGTAGAGGTGCCTATATTTGAGAAATATGAAGGGAATTTAGATCCTTCTAACCATGTTAATGCCTATACCGCATTATGCAATGACTTTTTCCTTGATGATAAATTGTTGGCAAAAATATTTCCTAGGTCCTTAAAGGATACTACCTTACAATGGTTTTCTTCTTTACCAAGAAATTTAATTCATTCATTCAATGAACTTGTTGATGAATTTGTACACCATTTCAAAGTGCATATGACTCCCAAGAAGACCTTGGCTGATTTGATGAGATGCAAGAAAAATGAGGAAGAAAAGATAACTGATTTTATCTCACACTATCAATCGCTTTATTCCCAAATCGATGTCAAGATCACTAAACCACACCTTCAAAAGATGTTTATAGAAAACTTGTAAATTAACATTTAGGAAAAGCTCACTATGATGAAATTCCTATCCTTCATGCACTTGTGTATTGCCCTTTGTGATTATCAAATTATAGTTAGTAGTCAAGATACAAGGTCCACTCCTAACCGAATTGAGAGATCTGAGACCACCAATCAAAAAAATTCCCAAAATTTTAGAAAACAAAATAAAATTCAATCCCCCTCAACAACCTCCTCCAAATGTCAACAACCAAGTGGTTGTTAAAACCTCGGTACCCTTTAGTTATGGAGATCCGAAAAGACAATTCACACCTTTACTTGACACCCTTTATAACACCATGTCTCAACTTTTACAACAACAAATGATTACCTTGCCTACCGTCAAAACACCTAACCCTAATAAGCCTTTACCCATGAGCTTTAAATCAAATTCCTATTGCCACTATCATCGACAAAATGGACATGACACAAAACATTCCAAGCATCTTAAACATCTTGTACAAGACATGATTGATTCTAGTCGTTTATCCATTGGAGGTGTTCGTGATCAAGGAAATAAGTTTGTTGCCCCTTCGAACCAAAATTTACAATTTTTTACTAATCTAATGCCAAAACATAATATTTCATTTGTCAAAGCCAGTGAAACTACACAAAATGATGTGATGAAGTTTGATATAGATGATGAACATAATGATCTAATTCCAAATGATATCAATGTCAATCCTATGGATGAAATGGTAGGAGCGATAGACATAATCCCTTGTAAGGGCCAACCTAAGAGTCCTCTTGATATTTCTTTCTCCTCTAAGGATATAATTAAACATGCACCCAATGGTCCTCTCTACATAGCCGACCGTATCTATGACAAGCCCACTAATGGGATACTAATAGACCCCGCTTGTGGAGAGAATGTGATCACTTAGGAGTTCTTACTCTTGCATGAACTTTATCAAGATGACTATGATAAATCAAAAGCATGGATCAAGAAACACAATGGATTTGTGCTCCCTACAATAGGATCGATGACCCTACCATTGCAAATAGGACCAAAAACATTAGATGTCACATTCTCCATGATCCTGTAGTCGAACCAATTTCGTTTGAGGCTAGGCCATCCATGGCTTCACTCAATGAAAGTTGTCCCTTCAGTTATGTATAAATGCTTAAAGTTTCCATTTGACAATGAAATATTCACCATTCACCATAGTGGCTTTAACCCCTTGTCTTCCAAATGAAACTTTTCCTTAGAATCCTTTTGGCCCGAGCCCATGGAACCTATCAAGCAACGAGAAGACTTATTTTTCATATCTTACCAAAAATTCAAAGCCAAGAAAATAGTTGAGCTATCCCTCCACAACATGTCCCCCTATCCTTCCGCACCTCCTATCCTTGATGAAACCATCCTTGAACTTAAACAAGAACCGAATTACAACCAAGACCAACCAAAGATAGAAACTTCACCTGCGTTGTTCAAAAAACCAAGAGATGATGAAAGAAACCCCGTCATACCTCCTAGAATAAAACAAATTTACAAAGAAAAAGAGAAAGTGGATGAACAGCCTCCTATGGTTCCTTCCATTCCTCCCCTTAGGGAAGAAAAGAAAACTATGGTTGATCAACCTGCTCTTTCACAAATGCAACTTGAAAATAAAACCAAAAGAAATAGAGGTGCTAGAGAGTGTAGGTGTCGACGTCGTTTTCTTTCTTGTAGGTTACATGAAAAGTTAAGTAAAGAAAATAAAAATCCAAACTTGACCAAAGCAATACATGATGACCCTCCTACCCAACCAATACAAAATGACCCAATACAACAATCACAATAAGAGATGAACTCTCTGATGGACATTATCATTCGTACTCCTATTGTGATTAATTTGGATGACGATGACAAGATCAAAAAAAATGATGAAGAGGTGCATAATGAATTGAACACATTATTTTCCTCTTCCATGAGCTTAAATGACAAATCTCTTATGTAGAGTGATGAACCTGGTTCTTCTCCTAGTTTGACACTTGCCCTTGTCCCTTTAGCCAGTTATCTGCCTTTGGTATACAATGAACATGATTGGGAGGCAGATGACTTGGTTGATGGTTGACTAGCATCTGCCTTACAAGTCTTTTTCATTTTCTTTTCTTTTTCTTTTGTGTGATTGCATGTACATAATGTGATCCCCCGTGACATTTTGTTTGATGTTTTCTCTCTTTGTGTCATCCCTCTATTTTTACCTTCATTCTTCTCTATGTCGTGCATTGCTTTCACCTTTTTATCTTTCACTTTTTTTTCTTTTGTTTTCCTTTTGGGGATGACACAAGGCATTGAGACATTCAGGTCTCCTTCATGTTGACCCGAAAGGCTTTCTTTTTCTTTTCCTTCTCATTTTATATTTCTCTTTTTTTTCTGTGTTTTCCTTTTGGGGATGATGCAAGGCATCAAGACATTCATGTCTCCTTCATGTTGACCCAAAAGATTTTCCTTTTTCTTTCACCTTTTTCTTTTTATCTTGTGTTTTTTTCCTTTTTGGGATGAAGCAAGACATCAAGACACCCTCTCTCTCTTCCATGTTGACCCAAAAGGTTTTTCTTTTGTTTTTTCTCTCTTCATGTCATTCTTCCATTTTTATGTATTTGGGGAATGGTGACAGTTCTTAGCTCTCTAAAATCAATGCAACAAAGAACATACTGACCCCAAATCAATAGATCCCTTATGTGTTTGGTATTTTTATTTTGGGGGCAACCCCTCCCTTTTCTTTTTCTCTTACATGGCGCAACTTTACTCGGAAACAAATGACTTGGCATAGGGATTTCCAAGTTGGCTCTCATGTCTTCCTTCTTGTTTGCATTTTTCATTTGCTACTTTAAAGTAATTGCTCACAGCATGGTGTTTAGAATTCCTTTAAAGTGGGGGCACAAATTGGAATTATTCTTTTGCATTTTCCTTTTTCATGGTTCTTAGTGCAACCTTCTTACTTCATACTATACATTTTTCAATTTGTGGATAACATTGGGTGTAATGTCTTTCATGAGTGTGATCTATCTTAGCATATTACATTCCTCTTAGTGGCTTGATGTCACACACTACATCCCCTAATTTTCAAATCTCTTATTCTTTAATTTGTCCTCTCTTGGAGACATTAAGCACAATGTTCCCTAAGTTATAGACCTCGCATGAACTAAGCAAGAATCCTTTGAACATTCTTTGCATGTTGCATTTTTCATTTGTTGTTATATGGCCACCTTGCATAACACAACTTGCATGCCTATGGATCCATCACGTTTGTTCATGAGCTCCAAGCATACAAAGCTTTGCTTATCTCATGAAGCTCAAAAATTCATTTTCTTTTTGTGGTGCCTTATTAAAGTTATCAAGAGGTATAACTTTGGTATGGTTGAGAGGGAAGCGCATTCAGAGGCATGACTTTCCCCATTGCCACCTGCGTGTGTGTGAGTGCATACCATCCATGAGTGTATGTTTCTCACCTTTTATGACTTCTCACTAGGTGGGCAGCCATGAGTTCCATCGCCTTAGAGTGAGTATGCATTTTTTGGACAAATAGCCTAGATCTGATCCACATCATGTAGGACAAATGGTCTAAGCTTGATCTAATTCTTTCTTTCCTTGTTCTCTTTTTCATCATTGGCATTGTATACTTGTTCCTTGTTGTTGTTCTTGATATTATTCTCATGTGTGTTCCCTTGTGCTTATGTTAGTTTGTCATGGGATCTTGATCCTGGCAGCTTGATCAACCCTCTTGATTGTTGTCATCCCATATTTCTAGCATTCATTCATTGGAACCCCTTTGCATGTGTGTTGGTCTATTTTAGTGTGAGTTTGAAGTAGGTTCATCCTCTCACTAAAGTGGGGGCTAAATGTGGACACCGAAAAATTAACCCTTCTACTTTTTCTGTCTCATTTGGGTCCTCCTTGTGATTTTGGCTTAATATTGCCTTCATTTAATGTTGTAATGTGGATAACACATTCACATTAGGTATTGATCCCTTGTGAACTAAAATGATTCAAGTGGTACCTTACTTAAGTCTTGTAAAGTGTTGTAACACACTTTCACACTTTTCTAGGGTCTTGTTAATCAAATAACTTATTTTCCTCTTTTACCAACCCTTATTTTAGAGCATTGTAAAGTGTTGTAACACACTTAAATACTTTTCTAGGCTTGTGATTTATAATTGGGATTTATTATGCTTTAATTAACCCCATTTTGCATCCATAGGCCTTATTTATGTTTATTTTTGAGAATAACCCTAACAAATATCATTTAATGCATTAAAATCCCAAAACCCACCTTAATTGCCTAAGGTGGGACTCATTCGCCATTCTAGGCAAGTGAGTCTCCTTAGGTGGGACCCATTCACCCAAAGTCGCAAATGAGTCCCCTTTAACTCAAAATTCAATTTTAATTTAAAATTCTGACGAGTTTTTATTCTTCAGGATCTAAGGTCGGCATGTGATGTTGTAATTTTAGGAATTATTGCATAATTGAGTATAAATACAAGCTTCTTCCTCTCATTTTAATACCTAGCATTGAAGTATTCATGCATATAGTTTACAAGAGAATTTGAGCATCCACAAGAGCATTCAAGGCATTTCAAGGGAAGATAATCAAGCATTCAAGAGAATTCTCCAAGTGGCATTCATCATGTCAAAGATTATTTGCATCATGTTGTTTTAGAGCTAACAATTGTGGTGTAGGATTTGCAAGTATTCATTCAAGATCTATCAATACCAAGCTAGAATTCAAGTCCACATCCATTGGAGCCATTATCTACATGTTTGCATCACTTTATTGCTAGGGTTTGGTGAATTGCAACATCATTATATGTTCATTCATCATTCATCATTCTCTATTCTATTTCATTTTATTTCAAGGGTTTAATTACCAACAAGGGGTTTGACCAAGGCAAACCCCTATTCACTAACCACACAACATTTTCCCCTCTTCTTGTGTGTGATTTGCAGGGATAGGTTGCATATTTACCAAAGAGGCTAAGATTGGAAAAGTGATCGAAACAATTCAAAGTTTTCAAAGTCCTAAGAGAAGCTTGGAGAAGATCTATAGGTTGAATTCTTTAGTTTCAGACCTAGATCTATATCAGGAGCAGAAGAGCAGACAAAGGGCTACAGTTTCCTATTTTGAATTTCAAGAAATACATAGTTGAATTGATTCACATCTATTGGTGAATGAGTCCCACCACCCAGGCCTAAAAATGAATTTTGCATATCTGAGTACCCATTTTTCTAAAACTTGTTCCAGCACATTTCTCCTGAAATTGGACTAAGTCACCCAGCTTGGCATATGAGTCCTAGTTGCCATCAACAGTGAATTTTTTAGGATTCCAGGGCTCAATCCTACCTCCTTCAATTTACCAGTTGTACATTTCCAGTTTCATATCTTTTTGTTATATTTTGCTTGCATTCTTAGGTCATTTAGTATTAGTTTTCATATCACACTATGTTTTTAAACATTTTGCATTTTCCAAGTTTACACTTGGTGGTGAATGCATTTCTTGTCTCTGTACCATAGAAAAATGGATCATTGACATTTTCATGGTTATTTAGGTCTTTCTCTCATGAAATGCTCTTGGAGACTCTGAGGGTTATTAATGCTTTGTACTGCAATGGAAGCAATAGGAGGGAGACCAAAAAGGGTGATGGAGGAGAAACCTTAGATGTAGGAGCATGGGAGAAAGAAAAAGGGAGCATTATCATGGAAAAAGGAAGGATAACAAATTTAGATTGTGCAGGGGAAAGGCCAGTCGGGGTGAAAAGAGAAACAGGTGAAAGGAGAGATTTTTTCCCAGAAGCAGATGGACCAGGAGTGATGGGAAACACAGATGTTTTAGCTCTCTCAATGGGGTCCCTTGAAAGGGAAATTAAATAATCAATAGCAGTCGAGGTGGATGCTGCTCATTCGACATGTGGGGTTGCTTTGGAAGTTTCATTAAAAATGGCAAGGGGCGTATTCAGGATTAAAGGCTCAAGGTTTGAGGATAGAGGATTCTTTTTCACTGATGGAGGCAAAGGAGTAACCAGAGATGCAGAGGAAGGAAGAAGAGAGGGAGTAAAACTTAGCTAGGTTGCGGTGGTTGAAACACTTTGCAGAATAGACTCCACTTCTTGTCCTTAGGCTGATGCATTGGGTGCACCCAAATCCTGAACTTGTCTCCTCTTTGCACGACTAGAACTGGTACATTCTACTCCTTTGGTGATTGATCCCTCTGAAACTTGGCCTTTGATAACCACAGCAAACCCCCTTGGGGACCGTCTGTCCTTTTTCCTTTGCTTCAAGCACTAGTGGAGGACATGACTTGTGAGTCCCTTTGCCTCGAACCTCTCCTCCTGTTGGATTCCTGAGGATGATAAATATGTCACGAGAGCTACTCTTCTTCAATCTCATGACTTGTCACCAGATTGCTATTGTCGGTGTCGGCCTCTTGATCATAAATCTCCTCGAACCTTTTGTCATGTGGCTGAAAATCTCTGAACATGGCATTGGGGCATTTCATCTCTTGTTGGGACCTCCAGAATTTTTCATTCTTTCTTTCCAACCACCCCTTGCACTTCAACTATGTGTTGAGGGATTTACCCATCGAAAGGTTCCTCTAATACTCCTCCTGCGACACACAAAAATTGAGCCATTTTGGTCATTTGAGTGGAATGTGGGCCAAGTCAATGTACTTCTAGCCTTTCTTGAGTCAGATTCCTCCTCTCAAAATACTCTTGGCTATGATGTTTCAAAGTGAAATTCTTTGTCGGATTGTAGTCCCACGTGTCACAAATGAGGACCAAGCCTAGGGCTGCCAGTAGGTTCAGAAGCTTAGCCTCAGCCTTCTACTTCCCTAGTGTCACCTAATTGTAGGAAATTGTGTGGAGTAGGTATATCCTTGTCTTATTTCTTTCGGCACCATAGGAATTGTTGGAAAGGGTTGTCTAATGACATGCCTCCAACACGAAAACTCTATCTGTTACAAATCTGGGAAATTTGAAGGGCTCCCCAACAAAACCATGAAATATAATAAACATAAAATCCTCTCCAAGGAAATAATCCATTAGGGTTAGCAAAGTGTTCATCCATTGTACGACCTTAGGAGATAAATGACTCGTAGGGCATGGAAACAAATCTTCAAGCACTGGCTTCAAAAAATAATCTACAAACTTGTAGTAATCCCCTATTTTCGAAAGCGCATGAGTCCATACAAAAACTGGTTGATAGCATCCTTTAGCACCAAACCTATACACTAGCATACTTCTCTCAAGAAACTCATAATTTTTATGAAAAATCAAGTCTCCCAAGAAAGAGGAATCCCTGAATTTATACCAATTGTTCTAGCCTTTCTCTAGATATTGCATCAGCAAAATCAAAATATTGCAGACTCTTCTCCCTTTTCAACATAAAATTAAGTCCCATCTGGAAGGGATGGACTTCCTCATCATTATCAAGGCCATAAATCCAAGCTAGCATCAAGAATATTTTCTATGTGTCTTTCTTGAATTTTTTGTACACAAGGGGAAAGGGAAAGTGGCCTCTCACGAGTCTTTCCTTCGTCTCACCCTCATAAAAGCTTTCATTCTAGGTTATTTCCTCCTAGGAGATTTCCATCATCTCTTCATCAAATTGTTTGGTGCCCCAAGTGGTAGGGATACAAAGCATATCCTATACAGCTTCACCAAAAATTGTAACTTTGATCCTATTACCCTCAATGGCTCATGTCTTTTTGTTGAATCTTTTGGCACATGCGTCCACCAACTCCGGTCATGGATGTATGACATGCAACATGAATTGTGGCAGGCCACAACTCTAGAGCTGAGATACAAAAGCTTCAAATGACCCATGATCTATGATTCTTTGTAAAGCCCTCTCCCTAATGTTTTAAGGGTTTGATGTTAACTTGGGGTCAGAAATATTGTTGGTGAAATCCTACACCGCCTCTCTCTTGATACGTCTATTTGGTTGTACCTTTTTACAAAATTCAAATGGTCACTCATTAGGCATTGGGGCACTGGCGAACGAGTTCCACCTAAACATATCAGTGTAACTAGGCATTTTAGATGAGGCTCGAGCTTTTCTACCAAATGTTGATGGCTTGGCCATGGTTGTGTCAAGAAGTTGCAAAGAGTTTCCTCAATGATAATGGCCACTTGCCTTTTTCTTTTTAGAAAAAATTTCTTTTAAGTGCAGTTAATTTACCTGAACGTACATGCAGTTAATACTATGTCATTATTGTTGGTCCATTAAATGCTTCCATTGAGGGGATACGTGTGGATTTGAGATTTGTATCCATTGGGAATACTGAAAATGTCGCGAGAATAGAATTACTACTTTCTTCCTGCCACCTCTTTCACAAATAAGCTCATTGCATCACAAATTGTGCTTTAATCTATGAGAAACGTGCTGAAGTAATGTAAGGTACTCTTGAAAAGATGCTCCTATTTAATTTGTTAGAATTTAGCACTTTAATCCATGTCTTTTCACATAAGTAAGTTGGCTTGGTGCTGATGATAGCAAAGGATACACATTGATGATTGGCATACAAGAGCATTTACTCCCAACACCCAAATTTATTTCTCAAGACCTCTTGTCAGATCTTTCGTATGATTTATTTTCTAGCCTCCGTTTTCTTTGGTATTTTTCCATTGTCGTTCAACCAAAAATGGACTTTTGATTGGTTGGGTTTGTCGGGTCATCCTTTCTATATATAGCTATGCCACCTTATTGCAATATTCATTCAAGAAAAATAACCTTTAAGTTTAGCAAGCTTTATTTTCTATCCCCCATTCTCCCATAATCCACTACTTTATCAGAATGTCTGCTGGCATGGGAACTCCTATTTGGCTTCTCCCACAGAGGCTGCAATACTGCTTTGTGGGAGAGATCACCAACTACAAAATTAAGCGCCTAGTAAAAAGGTGTGACTGCCTCTGCTTGGTTGCCTTCAAGTGGGTAGTCAGCCTGGACTATATTGATGATGAGAACCAGTTGAGGAGCAACTGCAATGTACTTTCCCACTTTGTCACCTCCCTGCTTGACCTGAACATGGCCAAGCCTAAGATAATTGAAATGTGCCACCAAATGTCTAAGTCTACATTAATGGAAGGGCTTGGTGAAATCGTGCAGGTAACTATGAATGGTGTCAGTATTGCAAGCGCCATCGATATCCACAGGCACGTGGACTTCGGGGTAGATGTACCCTGGTTGCCCTTCCTTTATAACTTTCACACCATGGACCTTGAAGGGCATCACTTAAATTCTCTATTGATGGCCACCTGCTTTCTAGGAAGTACAATGTGGAGCACATTCCAGGGATCAACTAGAGGAAGCACTTCAAGTTTTGGTGTATAATCGCAATGACTAGGCCTGCAGTTTGTGCTACGTTGAGCTTGCGTGTGTTGTGTGTTCACACCCTTTTGCATCCTGACCAAGAAGAAGAAGAATAAGAAGAAAAAAACCTGACGATGAGCCTCTTTGGCTTTCTAGAAAACAGCTAGAGGTGTAGTTTCACTATTTTTTGCACGAACGTTGCCTCCTTTTTGCTTCTTTTTGCTATACGGCTCTTTTTGGGTTCACTTGAGAGAGCTTCATATTTAAATCTAAGCCTCAGGCTATTGTATTACATTGTAAATTTTTGATGAATATAATATATTGTTACAAACTTTCTACTTCCTCTGTGCTTTTCTCATGGCTTATTCTCAAAATTTAAACATATTTATAGAAATTTTTACATATGGTACATAACTGCTAAAAGTTTTAAATAACTACATGCTTAATGAAATAATTTTAGATAAATATCGTTCATCAGTATATCTAAAGCGTTACCTTCCATATCTTCAAGTTTGTATCCATTCTTTTCCTTGCACGTGCTAATTCAGAAGGGTCCCTTCCATAGTGCTCCAAATTTGGTATGTTGTCCTAGTTTCATAGTGCGCTCATCATACTTTAGTACTAGGATCCCTAACTTGAAATCTGAGTTGGAGGTCTTTTTATCGAACAACTGCTTTACTGTCTGTTGGTGGCCAACCATGGCTGTATGAGATTTTTCTCTATCTTCTTCAAGCTTGAGGAGTTCTACAAGTCGTACTTTCATTTCGCCACTTTCTTCAATCTCCAGGACTTTTAGTAGTTGCAAAGAAGGGATTTCTATGGAGATGGGCAAAAATACCTCTTTCCCGTAGGTGCTTGTGCCAATCCCTTTGTCTTTCTGACCCGATGTACTTTATTAACCTAATTAGGTTTTTGTTGGTTGACTTTGCTAACCCATTTCCTTATGGGTAATAGTTTAATGAAGTTTTAAGGTAAACCCCATGTTTGATAGCAAAATATGACATCCCTAAACCTACAAAAGCTTGAGCATTGTTGGGTATGATAGTTTTTAGCAAAGCAAATCTGGTTACCAATTCTTCAAGGAAATTGACGATCTTGCCCTCTATGGCATTTTTTAGGGCTACGACCTCCATCCACCTTGTGAAGTAATCAGTCGTCGTAAGGATCCATTTGTGGCTGACACTGGAAATAGGATTTATCATTTTGATGAAATCCAAATCCCATTAAGAAAAGGGTTCCTCAATTACAATTGGGATCAAAGGAAAAGCATAATTCTTTTTTTTTCCAACAAAGATTTGTTATGAGTATACTTTTACACCAGGTGGTGTGCTTCGGAAAACATAGAGGGAGAATAATATCCTAATCGCATTATCCTCAAAGAGGTAATCTTGGCAAAGAAATGTCCATGCTCAAGACTTTTATGGAATTCATTAAGAACTCTTTCCACGTGTGGCTTGTCCAAGCATCAGAGTAGGACACCATCATGTAATTTCTCTTGAATAATATTCCTTCAATTAATACATACCTAGTGACTTGCAGTCGGTAGTATCTCCTTTTTTGGGATGGAAGGCTAGTCGAGTAGTGCCCCATTTGCATATATTGTGTTTTATCCACCACCCAAGACTTGTCGGACTCGAATTGGTTAGAGTAGACCCGTTCGATCTCCTTTACAGATATGAAACTTGATTCATGTACAATGTATTTACACAGATGTCTTCCTAGAACTAGATTGGTTTGTCTCCTGTCCACATCGTGCTCTAGGATCTTAGTGATCCAATTTTCCCTATTTTCAGCTATCTCACCTTCGGTGATATACTCTCGCACACTGTGATGTGTGACTATAATAGTGATTTTATTGGCCGACACCGAATGTTGGAACTTCTTTAGGCTTTTAACAATGGCGAAAGCCTAGTTTTGAAAACAAATATACCTAGCCTCATAATCTTTAAGGGTACTTGAGTAAAATGCAATAGGATGCTCACCATTATTTCCCTCATCCTTCTGAGTGAGTATCGAAGCTATGCTATGTTGGCCGTTGTACACATAGAGTATAAAATATTTAGAAAAGTATGGGTTAGCCAACACTGGAGCACCAGAGATAGCTATCCTTATCTACTCAAAAGTTGTTTTTCCTTTAGGGGTCCATTTAAAAATTAGGTTATTTTTTAGCATCAGCATGATAGGTCTCACAATGCCTACGGAATACGAAATAAACCTACTTACAAAGTTGATCTTTCCTAGAAAAGACTGCAGTCCCTTCTGATTTACTGGTAGGGGTAACTCCATTATGGATCTCACCCTTTCAAGGTCTATTGCTATTCCCTCTTTTGACACTACAAAGCCAAGTAGCTTACCTTGGGGTACTCTGAAAACACATTTTTTTGGATTCAAAGAAATCCTGAAATATTGAAACTTTTGGAAAACCTTTTCCAGATGATCAAAGTGATCATCCTTTGACTTTGAAAAGACCATTAATCCATCAAGATATATGAGAATAATTATATTAATTAATCCTTTGAAGGCAATATCCATTGCTCGTTGAAAATTCGCACCAGCATTTAAAATTTTGAATGATATTTTTGAGTATGCAAATGTTCCCCACTTAGTGGTAAACGTTGTCTTATGTTGGTCGCCTTCCTTTACATATACCTAGTCATATCCTGAGAAACCATCAAGCAATGAAAACATCTCTGATCTGGCCACAGTCTCTAGGATTTGCTCCATTGATGGCAAAGGGTAGTGGTCTTTTAGTGAAGCTTTATTTAAATCTCAGAAATCAACATAAAGCCTAATATCACCATTCTTTTTCTGAACTGGTACTAGATTTGACACCTAGGTGGAATGCTTAATCTAATGTATGATCTTTGACTCGATCAACTTGGTGAGCTCCTGCCCCTTCAATGCTTCAACCTTCGGATTGACTAGCCTTTACTTCTGTCAGACAGGCTTTGATCCTTCCATCAAGTCAATGGTATGTTGAATTATACCTGGGTTGAATACCCTCTGAGATCATCATAGGTCCAAGCTATAACCCCATCATATCTAAAACATATATCCTTTAATTTTTCCTTGTCCTTTCGTGGAACCTCCCTTCTGACTTTTACCTTTTTTCCTCTTCCAACATCAAGCTCTTCATAGTCCCTCGTGTCTACAGTGAACCTCTGCTTACCATTTCTTGTGTCTTCATAGTTAAAGATATTTTAAGGGGAGATTAAACCTTGAGGAAGATTATTCCCTTTTAACTAGATAATCTGCTCTTTGGGAGATCTTGGTCATGGATGTAAATAATTAGAAGCTCCTCTGAATTTCTGTAGAAAGGTAGAAATATGAATTTTATCCTTGAATACTTACCAGTTTTGATCATTGTCAGGGATTACTAGTCGGATGATGACCTATACTACATCCTGCTTTGTTGTTGAGTCAAAAACTGGTTCAAATTGTGAACCGATACAAGCCATCTGATCAGCAACACTATTTTGAGATCGGGGAATAACTTGTATATTGAAAGCTTCAAAACTCTCAATCAAATCCCATATCTGATGTTTGTATGACTTCATTCTTGTATTCTTTGCACCCACTTGCCCATTGACCTGGCTCACAACCAATTCTAAATCTTCAAATGCTTGCATTTTCTTTACACCCATTCATTCAGCAAGGGTCAGACCATGGACCAAGGCCTCATATTCCATATCATTGTTTAAGAATTAGAACTAAAAATGAAAATCCTTGAGGGTTTCTGATCCTGTCGAGGACACTAGTCAGATACCCACTCTAGAATTGGCTTTACATTTGGTGCCATAAAAGTATAAGGTCCATAGACAATTGTCACCCAGATCATTATATTCCTCTCAATCCTTTATCAATTTTGGAAAGACTTGATTGTCGTTGAAGATCACATAAGTTCCTAGTCCTGTTGCATAAAAGTTTCCAAATGGGTCAGAGTCGATGAATTGGTTGAGTAGCACCTCTTCCTCAGGAGTCTGATCACTCGTGTCTTCTTCATCCTCTAGCATATCTACACAATATCTATCCTTTTGTGAGAATGAGGTATATGCCCCTTCAAAGCATAGGACTACATTTTCCGCTATGTTTTCGAGATGCAAGAAACAAAATAAGGGCTTCTTACAATTAAATTCTCCTCAAACAAGCCAACAAAACAATAATCAAGTGGTTGCTATAAAAATGACAACTCCTTTCGGGGATAAAGAGAGAGAGTTCACTCCTTTACCCAATACCCTTCACAATATCATGTTGCAACTAATTGACAAAAACATGCTTACCTTACCTCCTATTAGAGAACGTGACCCTACTTTACCATTACCTAAAGGCTTTAGAAACAATGCTTATTTTCATTACCATCAAACAAACATAAATAGCACAGAATATTGTAAGCATCTTAAACATCTTGTGCAAGACTTTATTGATTCTAATCATTTACTAATCGGAGGTGTGAATGATCAAGGAAATAAGTTTGTAGCTTCTCCTAATCAAAATTTGCAAATATTTACAAATCCAATGCCTAAGCACAATATTTCATTTGTCATAGCTAGTGAAATGAAGACTGATGTGATGAATGTTGACATGAATGATGACAATACGAATACCATTAAACAACATCCAATGAAGAATGTGATAGAATTTATCGAAGCTAGACCTCGTAAGGGCCTAACTAGACAACCCCTTGACATTTCTTTCTCACATAATGACATACCTAAACATGCACCTGATAGTCCTTTTTACATAGCTGGTTGAATCAATAATAAGCCCACTAATGGGATATTGATTGATTTGTATGTGGAGAGAGTGTGATCATAGAGGAATTCTTATATGTGCATGAGCTATATCAAGATACATATGATAATCTAAAAGCATGGATCAAGACACATAATGGATTTTCTTTCCCTATGATAGGCTTGATAGATCTCCCTTTAAAAGTGGGACCGAAAACATTAATAGTTTCATTCTCCATCATTCCACAATTAGATCAATTTCGTGTGAAGCTAGGCTATCCATGGCTTCGCTCCATGAATTTTGTCCCTTCGCTTGTGCATAAATTTCCAAAGTTTCTATATTTGGCAATGAAATCTTCATCATGCATCATAGTGGATTCCATCCTGCCTTGGAAAAAGGGAATTTTTCACTAGATTACTTTTGGCCCGAGCCTATGGAACCTATCAGGCCTCATGAAGATTTCTTTTTCAAATCATATCAAAAATTCAAGGTAAAGAAAATAGTGGAACTATCCCTTCAAAACATGCCTCAACCTATGATAGAACCAACCATCCTTGATGAGACAGTGATTGAACCTAAAACACTTCCAACCATACAAGAACAATCTATAGAACAACCTCCTGCAATTTCCCACAAGAGACCATGAGATAGCACAAACAATCACATTGTCCCTCCTAGAGTCAAACAAGTTTACAAAGTCAAAGAGAAAGTGGTTGAACAACCTCCTATTGTTTCTTCTTATCTTCCAAAGGAAGAGAAGGAACATATGATTGAAAAACCCGCTCTTACACAAAAATTTTGACAATAAACTAAAAAGAAATCAAAATGCTAGGGAGCGTAGATGTAGATGTCATGCTATTGCTCATAGATTACAAACTCAATAAAATAAACATAACATAGAAAATAAAAATCTAAACCTACTTGAAGCAATGTATGATGACTCTCAACCATCACCGCAACATAAAGAAGAACATTGCATGGAAATTGTTATTCGACCTCCTATTGTGATTAACTTAGATCATGACATTGATATTGGAAAGATTGATGAACAAGTGCATGATGAGTTGAATACATTTTTTTCTTCTTCCATGAGCTTAAATGAAAAATATCCCGAGTGTTGAACTTAGTGCATGTCCTAGTTCAGAACTTGCTCTTGTCCCTTTGGCTAGTTTCCCAACTTCTATTTATATCGATCAAGATTGGGAGGCGAATGACCTGCTTTAGGTTGACTCACCTATGCCTTACTAATCTTTTTCTTTTTCACTATTCTTTGTGATTGCATGTGTGTAATGTGATCCCTCATGATGTTTCATTTGATGTTCCTCTCTGTTTTGTGCATTCTTCTATATTTACCTTCATTCTTCTTTATATCGTAATCATTTTTCATTTGTCTTGTGTTTTCCTTTTGGGATGACATAAGGCGTTGAGACATTTATGTCTCTTCCATGTTGACCCAAAAGCTTTTTCTCTATTTTTTTCATTTGTCTTGTGTTTTCTTTTTGGGGATGATGCAAGGCATCAAGACATTCATGTTTCTTCCATGTTGACCCAAAAGGTTTTTCTTTGTTTTCACTTTCTCTATGTCATTCTTCTAGTTCTATGAGTATTTGGGGAATAATGACAGTTCCATGCTCTATGACAAAATTGTAGCACAGTGTAATGTCATAAAATTGCACCCCTTGCAATTTCAATACATTCTTGTAACCGTTTTAGTGTCCACTCCCTTAGCACCTTGTGTAGGCTCATTTTAGCCTTTGCATCAGCCTTTTTTCCCTCTCAGGATGCTCCAACATCCCTTTTTAGCAGCTACCCTTGTGCATCCATTTTTCATAAAACCTTGTGATTTTCTCGTTCATGTCCTTTTGTAGCGTGATGCATCCAAACACTAGCACACCGTGCGGACATCTATGCACCGTGTTAGCATCTTGCAATGATTCAACATTCAAATGACCTTTTCTAAGAATTTTTTGCACTTTTCAACCTCTTTTGTCGTTGGTAATGGCTCGAGATGCCTTGTAACTACCCAGGAAGCTTCTTTTTACTTCTTTTCCTTCATTAAAAGCCATCTTTTCAACTCATTTGATCTCTAGCTTAACCTTTAGCTTATTTCTAGCCTTGAATCTAGCACTTTCTATTGTTATTTTGTTTGCATAGTATCATATAGCTTGCTACAACAACATTCTCAATCCATTACAACACCCTCTACAACATTTATGGTTCTTGCAGCTCTCTTTGTTTCCCTCCTTGGCTTTCTAAGCCTTTCATGTGATATCTACCTTGTGCCTTGCACCTTTGAGCATCTTGGGATTTTTATATCCCCTATCTATTGCATCTTTACTCCATGATATAGGTTCTCCTCGTCAAGCGAGGATTGCTCTTTTATAACCTACATTTTGTGATACAGGTTCTCCTCCTTGAGCAGGGATTGCTTTTATCACCTACATTTTGTGATATGGGTTCTCCTCCTTGAGCGAGATTTTCTTTTATCACCTACATTTTGTGATACGGGTTCTCCTCCTCGAGTGGTTTTTCTTTTATCACTCATACTTGGGGGTGTAGGTTCTACTCATGAAGTGGTTTTTCTTTCACCACACGCTTTTTCCATTTAGGTTACACTCTCTCTTTCTATTTGGTTGTCTGTGGAGGTGGGAACACCGAAACAAGGGTTTGACTAAGGAAAACCCCTATACAGCCCCAACACTTTCTCTAGATCTTATGCATACAGGTATTGAAGACATTCACATGCTGGAGACTTCAACACTTATGTATGTTTGCGAGCATTTCCTTTCTACCTCCTATTCTAGAATCATTTCTATTTCACTTTATTTCAGCTTTATCACATTCTGTTATTTTCCAATACTCTTGAAGTTCTCAGTAATTATATTGCTAGTAGTCACTAAGCTATTTCTTGTGAAATTCTCACTTTCTGGTCCTTACAAATGCTAGCACACCAGAGAAATGCTAGTGCACCATGCTGTCATCCCTGACCTGCATTGTGGTCCTTTGGCCAAGAGCCCATGAGTCTGTCCAGAAAATCTGTGACATGCTCTTTCTGATTCTAGAACTCTCATGTTGTTTCTTGAGGTAGTTTAGGGTAGTTCGCCCCATGAGGCTCTCTAAATGAAGAGAAATCATGAGTAGTGAATCCCCCTTCTCTACATTTTGGTGAACCTGACGTGAACCATAGTATTTTTGCAAAAAACTAGGAATTTATTTACCCTAACTTGGCAGGGTCATAACTTTTGACTCGGTGCTCAGAATTCAAAATAGTTTACACCATTGGAAAGGTCTCCAAGAGGACTAATTCAGCCCCTAAAATAAAATTCCTTTGGAAGCTGAATTTTAAGGACCAACACAAGTTTTGACCCAAAAATCTACTCCAAAGACCTTTGAAAATGCAAATTACTAGAACCTAGAAAATACCAAAAACTCCAAAAATCTGGATTTTTGATTTTTCTTAGTTCTATTATTAGCCAACTTGTTTGTTCACTATTTATCATACTTAACTTACTATTTTCAAAATGAATTTAATATATTCTTTTATCAGTTCAATATCTAATTCTATTCAAAGTATTAATGATGTTCCATTTTGTGCATGTGATGGTGAGTTGGTTTTACCCATGTTACTTGGTGTCTTTGATCCTTCTCACAAAATCCCTCTTTCTTTGGAGGATATCTTATTGCAAGAATATGAAATGAAACTTTTCAGATTTCAAACAAAGTAATTTACTAATGACACTATGCAATAATGTGAATTTTAACAATACAAGAAATGAGCTAATGTAAGCTAAATCTAATGAAATGCATGATACAAAAAGTCAACCAAGTGATATAGATAGCTAATGGAAGCAAACAAAAGCATAAAAACAAGGTTTTCAACTTTGTAAAAGGCAATTTCAGGGGTCAAAAGGGACTAATTCGCCCAGGGTGGCAAATGAGTCCCAGTGGGGATTTTTTTGAGATTTTTCAAATTTTTCTGAGGGATTTTTATGTTTTCTGAGCTATAAGATGAAAACCTAAGATGAGAATGCAAAATTTTAGAAAATTTTAATGAATTTAGATGCCAAAAATGTAACCTAAATGCACTTTTCATGAATGCAAAATTTGAAACTTAGCATGCAAATTAATCCATGCAAACCCTAATGCAAGATCAATGTGAGGCTAGATCTATGATGAAGGAATCCAAATCAAATAAGAAGGTATTTGAAAGGAAGGTTGACCAAAATGAACCGAATATTTTAGGATAGTAGAATGCTATGTCTCTTTTGCAAAATTAGAGTCTTTCACCTAATGGAAAGAGATAGATCCCACACCCAAAATCTAGGTGGTTCACTCAAACTAAGGAATGTATGATGTAATTATGACTAAATGCAATGATCTAGATGTAGAAAAATAGTAAAATCTATTCATTATTAGGTGAAAACTATTGAAATGCAACTTGTTGGAAAACACATTATGTAATGCAAAAACACCTAGAAATGAAAGTAAACTACAACAGAAATGAATGAATTGAAGAATTGCAACTGTAAACTTGATGAAGACTTGAAATGACTTTTGAAATGCTGTTGATCCTAATTTTTAGGCCTGGTGGGACTCATTCACCATTCTGGGTGAATTAATCCCAAATCAGGGAAACTATTTCAGAACCTGTTTCAGACTCATTTGCCACCCATGGAAAATGAGTCCAATTTTGAATGTCTAAAGATTCAAAAGAGGAAATAGGAGCTCTCGGTCTACACTTTGGTTCTCTACAAGTTTCTTCTTCTGAAACTCTGATTTCTAAACTTGAAAGTGACTTTTTGTTGATATTTTTCCTTAGACAATGAGGAGAGGTCTTCAACAACTTTGCAACTTGATTCTTAATGATTTTCAAGCTTCCAAGATGCCTAAATCTGCAAACACACAAGACAAGAAAGAGAAATGTTGAATGCTAGGGCATGGGGGTTTGCCTTGGTCAAACCCCTTTGTAGGTAATTAAACCAAAATGAGAAAAGAATGTAATGAAGCATACAATAATGGATTTATTACCTTTCCATGAAGACTGATCTTGGATTTCTACAATAAAGAATGAAGATTCTGCCCTTGAATGTCTGAAAAATGCTATCTCAATGACTTGGAATGATAAAACCCTAGCTTGCTTGACTTGAGAGAGAAGATAGATGATGAATGAGATGTGAAAATGAGTTAATTGATGTAAATTAGGGTTTAGAGACTTTATTTTATAGGAAATTCTCCTAATTTTCCTATAAGTTGGATCCCCAAGGCCAACATGAAGAAAAATAAAACTTAAATTCCAAACTTTCCTGCTCAAAAGTAAAAAATGGCCCAAATGGGACTCATTCGCCACCTTGGGTAAATTAGTCCCACCTAGTAGGGACTCATTTTCCACAGATGGTGAATTCGTCCCAGAGGGGCCCATTTTCTAGCCAGATTGTTGGGAGAAAAGAAAATCAGGTTTATCTAATGACTATGTCAGTTATTTCATCAAATTAGGCCTCAGGATACACAATATAGGGTCATAGGGGCCTATTAATGATGATGTAAAGGTCAATTAGGGATTGGGACACACAATTCAATGTGAAAGTGTGATTAAACACACTTTACAACACTAAAATGAGGTCCACATAGCCTAGAAAGGAACAACATCCAATGTGAACGTGTAGGACACATTACAACACTAGATTAGAGTTAAGTTTAGTTTACAAGCCTTCTAGATTGATGTGATAATGTAATTAAATACATTTTATAATGTTGAATTAATGGAAAATGGATTCATTAAGTCTAGAGAGGTGTGAAAGTCCTTTACAACACTTTACAACACCTTTACAAGACATCATTAAATACGTTTGCAAGGGTCCAAGACGTAATGTGGATGTGTAAAACACCTCACAACACTAAATCAAGGCCTCATTAAGTGCAATTTATCTTGAATTATTCCCAAATCAAGCAAGTTTCTTTTTTTTTCTGTGGTACACATTGATACCTTTCTTAATGTTACTCTACCTTCGCTTCATTCCAATGCACTCTCTTCTAGAGATGATGCATTAGTGAATGATGAATCTCCTTCCACATCTGATCCTCCCTCGATCAATGTTGAGAATGTTTCTTCAAATAACCATTCTACTAGTTGTGATGATTATGTAAATGTAATCTATGTCTCTGTTGCCCCTCAAAGGCCTAAGAGACCAATCATTTATGTGACTCTAGCTAGTCCTCCTAAAAGGATTTTTTCTATTGATAATGTTCCATTTGATAGTGATTCTCTTGATATTTCTATGGCTCCCTCTTATAGAGCAGTAGCTCATACCTATGAGAAAAGAATGAATAAAAAACCAAGTCTTCTTCAAGCTCCTAAACCTACAACTAAAGCACCTAGTGATTATGATCTTGTCGAGCAACTTCAAGTTACTCTGACTAATATCTTACTGTGGGACTTGCTTCAGTCTGCTATGGTTTATCAAGGTATGCTTCAAGAAGCCTTGCAAAAGATCATCTTACCTACCTCTTCTAGGCCAACGGATGTTAATGCCTTGATGGCTCATATTCGTGAGGATTCATCAAAATCACATTCCATTTGCAAGAACTTCGTCCCCGGATGTGTAGAAACAAGCGAAACCTTTAATGATCATAGTTAACATTAATAACATTAGAATTAGATGTACTCTCATTGATTTTAGTTAGGTACTCAACATATGTAGCATTGATCTATTGCCTAAAATTAATATTGATTCATCTTCTCTTAATGCTTCTTCTGTTGCCATTCGTGGGTTCAATAATATCAATTGACAAGCCCTAGGAATGATAGTCTTTCCTTTGAGGTTGGGACCCATTACCGTACCCACCCTTGTATATGTTATGTCAAAAAAATTACCATATAACCTTCTTCTTGGTAGACTATGGATTCATGCTATGGGTGTAGTCCCATCTGCCTTGCATAAATCTATTAAGTTCATTTGTAACAATAAAGTAGTTACAGTCAAGGTTGACTCTGAGGCTATGCACTTATGTGAAATGGTAGTTGTTGGTCAAGTTTCGGTTGTGCCTACTCTTATTCCTTCAATGTCTTCCAATGTGTCAATGTTTACTCCAGCAGTACCTACTACCAAGGATACTCTTGAGATAGATGTCCCTGAAGAAGATTCTTCTAAAACAAGAAGTATTAAGTCTGCTCCTTCTACCTCTTCTCAAGAAAATGCATGCCTCGGTGATGATTGGGGTTCTCTAGACTTTACAGATTCCTTCGTTGGGGAACATAAAGTCGACCTTACCCACTTAAATCTTTTGATAACATCATCCACACCCACTATTAAAGATAATTATTCTTTTGTATCGCGAGATAGTGTGAGCATAAATTGTAATGTTTTTAGTATTGATCCTCCTTCTAAGGAAGATGATTATGCTTCTACTAAAGAGGATAATGTTCAAAGTCCTATTAATAAGGATGATGGTGATCCCATAGAGGAGCACAATCCCCATTGCTAAAACAATGCTCTCTATCAAGATCCTCTTCCTTCTCAAGATTTGCAAACAAGTTATGGCCTTGGCTTTAGGCTTTCCTCTAAATATGGCTATGGGCATAAAGGTTGTGGGCGTAATGAACAAGGCATTCAGGTCCCTATAGAATTTGTACCCAGTAAGCATAATGGTTGCTCGAATGAACAATATAAATGGAAGTCATGGTTGAGTGACATGAATTCTTCTCAACCTCATTCTATTGAAAAGATTCATCCTCCATTGTCTTCTATCTTTGTGTGTTCTTCTTGTGAGCAATGAAACTTTTCTCCACAAGAGAAAGTGTTGCTTCCTACTTCTCATTCTTTATCTGAGCTAGAGCGTATTTTGAGGATTTTAAAAGCCCACTTGATTACTTTTCATCCTACACATAAGAAATTTCATAAAGATGATAAAAAAGAACATTCTTTTTGTGCATACCATCGAGTGCCTGACCATTCCACTAGTGAATGTAAGGCCTTGAAGGATAAAATACAAAAACTTCGTGAATCAAGTGCCACCACTCATTTATTTGCTGATGCACCTGCCTCTTCTTCAAATCACAAGTGATATTGAGGTTTACCTCTATCTTGCATGTTCTAAGTATGTTGTGTGGTTCTCCTCCCCTATATGCTGGGGGTAGTGATAACTTATTCGGGAGATGTGTATCCTTCTTAAGGACTCCCTCTCTTCTGTATGTCTTTCAATTGAAGCATCCCTTGAGTGGACCCCTCTTCCTTTTGAAGGGTTCCCAAGGGACCCTCTTTGAAATATTTTATCTCAAATGAAATCATTCATGATTAGCTTGGGGGCAACCTGACTAGACCTCATTTTTCAAGTAGCGCATCCCTTGAGTGGAAGCCTCTTCTTTTGAAGGGTTCTTGAGGGAGCCCCTTTGAAATCCTTCCAATTTATCAATGGTTTGTGTGACTGTCTGCTTATTTTCCTACGTGGCTGCTTTGTTTTCTAGCATGTTTTATCAGTGGATTAACATGTCACTTTGCAGGTGCACCTGTGAAGCCGCTTTCTGACTCTGTGGAGTCCCCTTGCATCTTGGTTTCCCTCATGTGAGAGATCTTGGGGGATGCCTCCTTACAAGTCTTTGGGCCTATAAGGCGCTTACTTCACTGGGCTTCTTTCATGCAAGAGATCAATGCTACCCTTGTCCGTATGTTTCGCATCAAACCTTGTGATTTTCAACAGCTACCCTTGTGCGTATGTTTTGCATCAAACCTTGTGATTTTCCTTGTCCATCATTGGTCTACTGGGATTTGTCCATCATTGGTCTGGGGGCCTTCAGCAGTTACCCTTGTGCGTATGTTTCACATCAAACCTTGTGATTTTCCTGTTCATGTCATTTTGTAGCATGATGTATCTAGACACAAGCATGTTTTCCACTTGTCAACCTCTTTTGTTGGTGGTAACGGCTCGAGATGCCTTGTAACTACTCGGGAAGCTTCTTTTTGCTTCTTTTTCCCTCTTTAAAAGTCATCTTTTCAACTCATTTGATCTCTAGCTTACCTCTAGCTTCTTTCTAGCCTTGATTCTAGAACTTTCTCTTGTTATTTTGTTTGCATAGCTTCATATAGCTTTCTACAGTAGCATTCTCAAGCCATTACATCACCCTTTACATCATTTTTGGTTCTTACAACTCTCTTTGTTTCCCTCCTTGGCTTTCTAAGCCTTTCATGTGATATCTACCTTGTGTCATGCACCATTGAGCATCTTGGGATTTTTCACATCCCCTATCTATTGCATCTTTACTCTGTGATACAAGTTCTCCTCCTTAAGCGGGGATTGCTTTTATCACTTACATTTTATGATAGAGTTCTCCTCCTCAAGTGGGGATTGCTTTTATCACATACATTTTGTGATTTGGGTTCTCCTCCTCGAGTGGGGTTTGCTTTTATCAACTACATTTTGTGATATGGGTTCTCCTCCTCAAGCAGGGTTTTATTTTATCACTCATACTTGTTGGTGCAGGTTCTACTCCTGAAGCGGGTTTTGCTTTCACCACATGCTTTGTCCATTTTGGTTGCATTCCCTCTTTCTATCTGGCTGTTCGTGGAGGTGGGAACACCAAAACGGGGGTTTGACTAAGGAAAACCCCTATACAGCCCCAACACTTTCTCCAAATCTTACACATGCACGTATTGAAGACATTCACCTACTGGAGACTTCAACACTTGCATAGTTGTGAGCATTTCCTTTCTACCTCCTATTCTATTTATCATTTTTGTTTCACTTTATTTCAACTTTATCACATTCTATTACTTTCCAGTACTTTTGAATTTCTCAGTAATTAGATTACTAATAGTCATTAAGCTATTTCCTGACATTCTCATTTTCTAGTCTGTACGGATGCCAGCGTGCTAGATAAACACTAGTGTGCCATGCTATCATCCCAGGCGTTGTCATCTTTTGGCTGAGAGCCCATTAGTCTATCCAAAAAATCCTTGTGATCTACTCTTTCCAATTCTAGAACTCTCACATTGTTCCTTGAGGTAGTTTAGGGAAGTTCACCTCATGAGGCTTTATGAATGAAGAGAACTTGTGAGTAGCGAATCCCCCTTCTCTACACACATACATACTAACCCTAAATCCATAGATCCCTTATGTGTTTGTAGGGGCAACCCTTCCTTCTTACTTCATGACACAGCTTGCTTTAGAAACATATGACTTGGCATAGGGTGTTTTGAGGAAAGCTCTCATGTCTTAGAATCAAAAACATTGGCTACTTTAAAGCAATTAATCATAGTGATGGTCTATCAAATGCTTTAAAGTGGGGTCATGCATAGATGACATCTTTTGGAAAAATTTAATAGCATGATTTTCCTTTTCTTTTTCTTGTGATGTGTCCTCTTCTTGGTGGTGTCATTGGGTTTCATGACGTCCAAGAATGTATGATCTATTGTCATGGCATGATGTGAATGAGGCATCCCATGGGTGATGATCTGACACTTTTGACTTGTCCTCTCTTGGAGAAATTAGGCACAATTCTCCCTAAGAGGAAGACCATTACACAAACAAAGCAAAATACCCTTTAAGCAAATTTTTTACAGACATTCAAAAGCATTTACAAAATAATTATCATTGTGGTATCTTTTCATCTCGGGCACAGAGTCAGAAATTTTCTAGATTTCTTGAGATGAAGTCTTACTTTCAACATTCTTTTGAAACATGTCACCCCCAAGGGTTTGGGAATTGACCTCCAGCTTATCACCATTAATGTCAGGGATATCGGCACATGGTGAAAAAGGATTTCCTTCGAGCTCATTTGAATGCACAGAGTCAGAGTCAGGAAAGCACTTTTTCAATTCATATTCCTCAACCAACACATTTGAGTAAACAAAACCAAAATCGAGAAAACAATCCCTAGTCTCATTCTCTTCATCATATTGAAGAGATTCAACTTCTAAAATAACCTCTTGGTCACTCTCCTTGCATTCCTCTACTTCATCCAAATGTACCCCATCATGAATTTCTTCAGGGAACACTTGACTGATCTACACATATACTTGGACTTCTTCTCTTAATATTTCATTTTGGAATTTAAGTCCTTGACTTTGACCACAAGATTCATTGGCAATCTCATCTTGAAGCATGTTATCTATTTCAATCTGTTCACTACTTAAGTCAACAGAGTCATCTTGTTGCACTAACCCACCAAAGTGTGTCTCTTCCTCATTACCCATCATGAAAGAATCTATGAATGCATCGATGAATCCATTCTCCACTTCTATCAAGTCTGCACTGGGTAGAGGATTTTCATTAGTTGTCAGATCCATCTCACTGCAAGGATCAAGGTCATTAAAAGATAGGGAAGAGTTAAATCTCCTCACAGAGTCACTCTCATCATTTTGGATGAAATGATTATCATTTTCATGTGTGCCAGTTGTTTCATCCTCTTCATTGGGGGGATACGTACTCCAATGATCTTCCATAAGTATTCCCTTAATAGACATCAGTTGCTTGAAATACAACTCCATCCTTCCTAGGAAGACATGGCAATCCATCTGAGAGTGCTGATCAGTTCGATGTATCCTACATCCACTTGGCCCAATGAGTTTTGATAGTTTCAGACATCCCAGCTCCTCTAATTTCTCCCTTATTCAATTTTGCATACAAGGGATATCAATCCAACCCGAGCCATGCTCCTTTATCCACTCCTCATCACCCTGATTCTCATCTTGATTAGAAGAGTTGCTCAAACCGTTGGAAGGCATTGTTGATTTACCATGACAGCAATCCCACATTAATACCTCATCTCCTTTAAAGCCATCATTAGTAATAACATGTTCAACAAAGCTAGATTCTATCTTGAGATTTCCATTATGCTCTAAATTTACATCCATTTCATGCTTTTCAACAAACAAGTCATCAAAATTATATTATGGCAAATTAAATGATTCATCTAGAACTTCATTGTGATGTAATGAACTATGCTTTGGAAGATGACTGAAAAGAGATGATATGGTCACAACTTCATTGATAAGTGGAGTACTTAACTCTATGATTGGATTTTGCAGGGATGAGTTCTCCGAGTGGCCTTGTGTGCGAGGACCAAACTGATCCAAGAATAAGATTTCTAACTCTACCCATGAACAAATACAACTTGGTGGAAGATTAACATACCATTGCCTTCCTGAACCTTCAAGTGTTTTGATGAAAATTTGACAGAAAACATCCTCATGCTGAACCTAGAGAAAATTAAGAACACGCCTACAATTTTTGACATGTTCAGAAGCATTCTGCCCACTGTTAGGGAAAAATAAAGGAAGCCTATCATACAGGTGACCAGGGATTTCATGGACAAATCTTGGTATATACAAAGGGCTACCCATTAGAGTTGAGTTTTCCAAGACCTGACCCAATCCAACTCATGACAATCCAAAATTTGCTCAAGGGCCCTCCTTCTAGCGCCAGTTTATGTTGACGGTACTTTAGCACAGCAACATCCAAATAGAATATTGCTATCCTGTTTCTCCTGAAAGAGAAAGACAACACATGGATATCTTAGCTCCCAAGGTCTTTATAGTTGGTTCTCAACTGTGTTGATGTCCCTCAGTGGTCAATGTAACAGTAATGTTTAAGGGGCCTACTGGTGTTGAGCTTCTAGATTATTATGAGATCAAACATAAACTTAAAACCTATTCTAACCAAGATTTTAATGAAATATAAAAAGATAGATTAGGGCTTTGGGACAGAAAAGAATGACACTTGATCCGAATTAACTAGACTTGTCACCTTCCAAGGAATTCCTAACTAAAACTGTAGAAAAAAATTAACTTGTGATTAACACACAGTTTCATTCATTCATAGTGCTGATTTCAACAGAAGATTACAAGTTACCATTCAAAAAAAATGTAAAATCAAATTTCATTCCTTGAAAGCTTCTTAAATTAGATGATTAATTCAAGATAAACACCATTTTGGAACACAACATGAAGTAGATTAAGACCTGGTTGCTTCTACTGTCAATGAGACAAATAAGCAACATTTATAAATCTGGCACAATCACTAGTGTACAGAAAATCTATGGCTCCAAATTGTTTCCATTTACACTAAGAAAACTGAAAGATACATTAGTCTTGTACTTAATCTAACTCCTAACTACTAGTTCTACTCTACAAGTTCTGCTCCTACTACTTTCTAACCCTTTACAAAGAGGCAAGAATGCCTTATATACAAAATGTACCAAAAGGGACGCACTTGCTACTATTTTAGGGTTTTTACAAAATATCAGCTTTAGAAGAGTTGGTCCTCAGATCTTTCTGAGAAGAGTCAATGTCGCATTCAATGAGAAGCCCTCCTGTCCATGCTAATGATGGCTTGTTCTGGGAATGATCTATAGATCTTTTGCGACTGCAGCATTAACTCTTCTGTCTCTGTGTCCATCTTTGAATTCCTTCATAGAGCTACCTTGAATGCTCCAAAATATCACCATTAATACTAATTTGTTTCTGCCAATGGTCACTACAGCTGTCCCTATGACTCATATTTTATTAATTCTTTTGGCCTCCTTCATGTTCTAGACTCTTTGGATGTTGACCATATCTCAGAGTACCATCAAGCCTCCTTAGACCTTCGCATTATCACTTGAGTCGATCTATCACCCTAGTTGGTCCATCACCTTCTGATCTCAGAATGAGTCCATCTAGTTTGCATTCTATCGACCCTCTTCAAGGTGGCAATCAATTGATCAAACTGTCATAGGTCAGCCCTCTTAGCTCCTCCTGATTGGTTAGTCATTCACCACGCTAGATTCCTAGGCAGTCAAAAGTGATGCCCATTGAATTGCATGTCGGTGAGACACTAATCATGTCTCCTCCATGCGATTATATCACTTCTAGCAACTATCGACATAGCATAAGATAGTCGGCGAGATCTTTTGATGAGCTACATAAGTTATATCAATACCATAAGAACCATCAACAAGATAGTCGCTAGTCAGTGGGACATCTCGACGAACTTATTCCATTCTCCTTGAGCTTATTTTCTTTTGATGAGACCCTGTTGGGCTAGTGAGACATCACAGCAATGTTATCTCTTTCTGGCTCAGAGCTCCTATCAACAAGAGTCCATCCTATTGATGAGACTTCATACTGATCTCCTCTTTTCTCACTGAGCTCAAACACCTTCTACCTTGGCAAGACTCCATTATGTCGGCAAGACCTAGCAATGCTTTCCTTTTTCTCCCTAAGCTCAAGCTTCTTCCACTTCGAGGAGACTTCTTCATTTTGGGGCAACCTTACCCTGAACTCATGCACTGTTGTTGAGAGTTACTTTAGTCAAAAAACCCTTTCACCGACTGAAGCTTTCTTTCACCGAGCTGAGAGCACTTTGGGGAAACTTCCCTCTGTCACTGAGACCTCCCACCAAAGCCCCTTCATTCGTTTGGAGTCTCCTCGACTTCATATCCTCCTCCAGCTTCGGCCTTTTGTTTCAGTGTGACCTTTCCTCTTTAGCAAGACCTTTCATCAAAGGCTATACCTCTCGGCAAGATCCTATTAGGCCAAACTTTCTTTCAACAAGAACTTGCTTGGTTGGCGAGACATCATACCGAATCCCCTTTACTTTCGCCGATGCTGTTTAATTCCGTTGAGACTCTGATGGATTGGTGAGACTTATGCCGATATTACTTCATGTCAGCAAGACCTTTCCTCTTCACCGAGACCTCACGCTGAGCACATCTTTCTCCAAGCTCCTCCTACCTTTTTGATGAGACATACGCTAATCGGCCATACCTCCTACTAGAGGCAAAATTATTGCCGGGCTTAGACCTTTGGTGGGACCCCCTCCTGTCGGCAAGACCTTTGGTGATATCATTCTCGTGTTGCTGAGACTTTAGCACTTCAGCCAGACTTCATGCCGAAGGTGAACCACTCTCCCCAATGCATGTTCTTATCGGCGATCAGCAAGACATTGCAGACTCACTGAGACTTCATACTGATGAATAGATCTCTCTGCGATGGGAAATTTTCACTGTCAGTCAACAAGACCAAAAGACTTCGCCAAGACCACATGTTGAATGCTGATTGTTTGGCTGAGGCGTTCACTTATGAACTGATTGGTGAGATGCAAAATACTTGGGGAGACCCTCCATCGAAAAGATAGCTCTTGCCGAAGTGTTACCTCGATCCTTGCTAGTCGGTGAGACTTCATGAAGTCACCGAGACATTAGCCCAAAGTCAAAATCTCCCGCCGGTATGTACTCTCTCTATTGTTGATTGGTGAAACATTTATATCTCACTAAGACCTTTCTCCGAATGAGAATTTCATGCCAAAAGGTAAGCTCGTAGTCGTCGTGACCTTGATTGATGTCTTGCCAATAGTTGACTACACATGAATTTCACTCGTGACATCTCTGGGGTCTTGCCAACTTTTTCCTTAACTAATTTTTGGGACCAACTGGATTGAGGGATGCCTTTCAACTGAGCTCCCCTAGCAAATATCATCATGCGTAGGATTTAATCCTACAAAAGAAAGGTCTGCATTAGTCCTCAGAAGCAAATAAGACATATTATAATAAATCCACCATTGCTTATAATTATAATACTGAATTCCTAGCAAGAAGAAAACCAACTCAAGCTGAGACAGAACTAGAATTAAATTAGATAGATCAAAAGTGAAAATTTGGAAGAAAACAAAACAATCCCAAAGAGGAAAGAAAATAACAAAAAGCAAAGAACCAAAAAGAGAATGGAGGACCTATTTTGTTCCAAATCAAAATGGGGTGGTTATGCAAGGCATAACATGTATGTCAAGAGTCATAATTTGAGGATTGTAAACCTTGTTTCAATCATTTTTAGTTTTCTAGATGCACCTTTGTTTATCTCTAGTTTCCTATTCTAATTTGAGTTCATTTTCTAGGTCATAAAGTTAGGTTTTGCATGTTACTCTCAGTTCTTATCTTTCTAAGCATTTGCTTAGTTGTGAACCCCCTTATTGTCTTTATTCACACCCTAGGAGACCTTATAGAAGATCCTTTCTCTCAACTGCAACATTGGATTGAGATCTTTAGGGTTTCCTTGAATGAACTAAACTAAAATAGGAAGAACACCCCCCTCTTGTGTGTGTCCTTGTTTGTGTTCCATCTCCCTAAAAGGTGGAACACTCCTATTTCTTTGGTTTTATTTTGGTGAACCTATCCTTTGGACACCTTATTTCTAATTTGGAGTGCATCATAGTCGTATTTAGGGCTTCTAAATATTGCATTAGTGAAAGTGCATATAGGTTGCATTTTTGCATCTTGCATCATTGAATTTCATTTGAAATTTGTAATTGCATATAGTTTGGACATCATACAAACTAAAAACCTTACCTTTCACTCAGAATTTGTTGAATTTAGTGTTAAACCCTAATCTGGGACTCATATGCCCCTTTAGGCGATTTAGTCCTAGTACAAATTGTTTTACCTGAGTTTTGGGAATTTTGTGCTGATAGTTTTTCAATAGTTGAATCCTTGAAAAACCCTAACTAGAACTCATACACCCCTCTGGGAAATTTATTCCCGTGTCAAATCTGAAACTACATTTTTTAACATTGAAAACCTTACTTCTATGCTTTCATTTGCTGCTGATAGATCTCAGTTTCAGTTTACTAATTTTCTATTTCATTAGTTTCATTGCATCTAGCTTAACCTCATTAGAATTAGAATTAAATAATATTATTTATCTTTATTTCATTGCATTTATCTTGCATTCATTGATTGTCCCTTGCATGAGAATTACAAGTTGGTGTCATATTGCTAATACTATATTGAGATGTAGTTCAAGACTCATGTCATCCCACAATAGAACACTCTTCATGAATCTTGGGTTATCTATCTCTTTCACTCATAGTATTGACACTAGTTCACTAGGTATGGACCATACCCTTAACAACTCTTTACCTTCAAGTAGTGTGACAAGTGTTGAAACGATGATTGCTAGTATTCCTCAAGAAAACATAATCCAAATCCATGAAGACTTAGAAAACCTACAACATCAAGTGAGTACTAAAAATATTTCCAACATTACTATTCCTAACATAGATAACATACACCGCATGATTCAAAGTGAAGAAGGAGTAGGACTTGTACATAACCTAGCTCATATTTTTGGAAAACATCTTACCTCAATGACTAGTTGTGATTTACCTTCAAACAATTTCCAAAGTCAAGGAGGAACTCAAATTCCTCCTCCCACAACCATTGCCTCTATTGCTACCTATACCAACCCTCAAGTTACAACAATGATGCAACCTACTAGTAATGTTTTTCCTACCTTGGGTATTTCCACTAGCAATCCTAGTACCTTTTTGGCATCGCATGTCATATCTCCTACCACTTTACCTCACGTAAGCATTCCATTCACTTCCCCCTTGAATGCATATACACCTCCACCATATTCAGCTCCATTTCAAAACACATCTGTGGCAATGGAAAAAGTATCCCTTTGCTTTTCCTTACTTGTTTGGGCACTCGTTAATTTGAGCATAATGTTTCCATGATTTAGTGTTGTAATGTGTTTGACACATTCACATTAGGTCTTTGGCCCTTTTAAACTAAATGAACTTAATTGGACCTTATTTTGGAGTGTTGTGAAGTGTTGTAACAAATTTTCACACTTTTCTAGGGTTTTCATAAATAATTGGGCTTCTTTATGCCTTAATTGGCCTTATTTTGCATCCACAAGCCTTAATTAATGCATCTTTTCAAGGATAATCCTAACATAAATCAACATCTAATCATAATTCAGATGTTTTTAGGTTGTGTGGCCCAGATTTGGTGATCTATGACTCATACGCCACCTTGGGCATATGAGTCCCAGCTAGGTTTTTTGGCCCCAATCCTGATTTTGCATCATTCTAATCAATTTTGAAAATGTGTCCCATAATTAATGACTAATAGGACTCATATGCCACTTTTGGCGTATGAGCCTTATGTAGCCCAAAATTAAATTAAATTTAAATTCCTGGTAGGATTTTATCCTCCTAGATTTGATGTCCGCTTGCAGTGTTGTAATTTCAGGAAATTTGGCATAAACAAGTATAAATACAAGTTTCTTTCACTCATTTTCACCCCCAAGCTTTCAAGTATTCATGCATTCTGGGAAATTAGAGTTCACAATAGCATTCAAGAGCATTCAAGGGTAGATTATCAAGTGATTTAGAGCATAATTCAAGTATCAAGCATCATGTCTTGAAGTCATCATGCATCATGTTTTTTTTCTAGCTAACAATTGTTATGTAGGGTTTTATGATTCAAGCTAGTATTCAAGTCAAGATCTATATCATATTCAAGAAAGAGTCAAGATCTACATCCATTGGAGCCACTTCAGACATGTTTATAGCACTCTATTTCTAGGGTTTGGTGAGTTGTAACATTGCATTTTGTTCCTTCATCATTCCTTCATCTTATTTAATTTCATTTCAAGGTTTGATTACCAAAATGGGGTTTGACCAAGGAAAACCCCTATCCACTAACAAAACAATATTTTTACCTCTCTTTAGTGTGTGATTCATAGATCTAGGTTGAAGACATATTGAAGAGCAAGTTTAGGGAAAGTTGTCAAAGTTGTCACCTTGCATTGGAGATCATTGGAAGACACATACATGTTGCAAATCAGAGTTTCAGATCCGAAAATCAAGTGGAAAGGAAATAGCTCATATATTAAAGAGCTAAATCAAACTTTGAATTTCTAGAAAACCCTATTTGGACTGATACGCCACTTCTGGCATATGAATCCTAGTATAGGAAAATTTCCATATTTTTGTAGATCTTGAATCTACATTGCCAAAAACCTGTTCCTAGCCATAAATTTCAGACTAAATTTCTGATCTCAAACTAAATTTCCCAGTCTGGCATATGAGTCCTAGCCAGCTTTAAAATCAATTTTTTTAGCATTTTAGAGCTTCATCCAATCCTCTTCAAGTTTCCAAGTGCACACCTTTTATCTCTTAGCTTCCTGTTATGTTTTACATGCTTTTCTAGGTCATTTAGTGAAAGTTTGCATTGCATTAGGTTTAAGCATTAAATCTTGCATTTCATTAGTTTTTCCAGGCCCTAGCTTGGTGGTGGACCCCTCTTTATTTTATAATTAGACCCTAGGATATCCCTATTACAAGATCCCTTCCCCTTTCTTCATTAGATTGAGATCTGTAGGGTTTCCCTTCAATGGAATGATTGTGAAATGGGTTGTTCTATGTCCTAAACCATAAAGAAAATCCATTTTCCATTGTTTCATTTTGGTGAACCTGCATTTAGAACATCTTAATTTTGATTTGGAGTGCATCATCATCCTAGATCTTGCTTACATTAACATTGCATTAGGGTTTGCATTAGTTAATTGGCATTCTAGGGTTTCTAAATCTTGCACTAGTGAAAGTGCATATAGGTTGCATGTTTACATTTTGCATCATTGAAAATCATCTAAAATCTGCATTTTCATTTAGTCTACAGATCATACAAACTAAAAAGCATAAAAACCACTTAAATTTTTTTGAAAATTATGAAAAAAACCTCATTGGGACTCATATGTCCCTCTGGGCGATTTAGACCCAGTGCATATTTTAAACTCTATTTTTGTGCATATTTTACAAAATTCAAAACTCTATTTTTGTGCTCATTTTTGTTGCTGATAACTTTTTGTTTCACTTTACTAAGTTTTTGTTTCATTCAATTCATTGCATCTAGTTATAATTGGCATCTTGTGCATTGCTTAAATTCAAAATTACATCTCAAAAATTTTATTTCAGATTGTTGCATAGTGTAATTACCTTGTTAGAATCTTAAATTTACATTGCATTCTATCTGGAGTCACTGAAAAAGTAACCCTTCTACTTTTTCTGACTTGTTTGGTCCCTCCTTGTGATTTTGGCTTAATGATTGCCTTGATTTAGTGTTTCAATGTGGATAACACATTCACATTAGGTCTTGGGCCCTTGTGAACTAATGGGATTTTAATGGTTCCTTGCAAAAGTGTTGTGAAGTGTTGTAATACACTTTCACACTTTTCTATGGTTTTATCAAATAAGTTAAGTATTTTAATCATAATCAACCTTAATCATGCCTTATTTGGAGTCTTGTAAATTGTTGTAATACACTTTCACATTCCTCTAGGCTTGTCATTCATAATTGGGATTTCTTATTCTTTAATTGGCCCTATTTTACATCCACAAGCCTCATTTATTGCATCTTTTCAAGTATAATCCCGACACCAATCATAATTCAAGTGTTCCTAGCTTGTGTGGCCCAGATTTAGTGTTTGGGACTCATTCGCCACCTTGGTTGAATGAGTCTCACCTAGGTCTTTTTGGCCCTAATGTAGGTTTCACACATTTCTAAGCATTTTCCATTTTTGGTCTCATACATTATGTGTGATGGGACTCATTTGTGTGCCTTGGGCGATTGAGTCTCGTGTGACCAAAATTCAAATTTAATTCAAATTTCTGGTGGGATTTTATTCTCCTAGATCTAATGTTGACTTGTAGTGTTGTAATTTCGGGAATTCTTGCATAATTAAGTATAAATACAAGGTTCTTTCACTCATTTTCATCCTAAGAATTCAAGCATTCAACACCTAGCATTCAAGAGAGTTCACAAGAGCATTTGAGCATTCAAGGCATTTCAAGGGAAGATTATCAAGCATCTTAGAGCATTCTTCAAGTGCCAATTATCATGTCAAAGATTTCATTCTTTATGTTTGTTATTGTGCTAACATTTGTGATGTAGAGTTCATGATCCAAGCAAGCATTTCAAGCAAGATCTATCTCCTTCAAGATAGAGTCAAGAACCACATCCATTACAACCATTTCAAGCATCATTGCAGTACCTTATTGTTAGGGTTTGGTCAGTTGCAATATTATCTTTTTTTCATTCATCATTCTCCTTTTATATTTTCTTTCATTTCAAGGTTTAATTACCAACAAGGGGTTGGACCAAGGAAAACCCCTATTCACTAACCCCCACAACATTTTTCGCTCTTCTTGTGTGTGATTTTTAGGGCTAGGTTGTAGATTTTCCAAGAAGCAAAGGTGGAGAAAAGTTGTCAAGTACTCAAAATCCCCAAAGTTGTCATCAAGCCTTGGAGAAGCTTGGAGAAGGTCTACAGGTGGCATTTTGTAGTTTCAGATCCAGAATCTGGTAAAAAAGAGTAGAGCAGACCAAGAGGCACATAATCCAATTCAAAACTTCTAGAAAAGTAGAAGTGGATTAATTCACCACTATTGGAGAATGAGTCCCATTGTACAGGCCTGACAAATATTTTTTATAGATCTAGATACCCTTTTGGCTAAAATTTGTTCTTGCACATTTTCCAAAAAATTAGACTATTTTTCCCAACTTGGCAAATGAGTCTCAGTCGGCACCAACAACAATTTTTTTAGTGATCCAGACCTCCATTCTACCTTCTTCAATCTTCTAGGTGCACACTTCCAGTTTCATATCTTTCTATTACATTTTGTTCACTTTCTTAGGTCATTTAGAATAAGTTTGCATATCACACTATGTTTTCCATTCCATTATCTTTTCCAAGTTTACACTTGGTGATGAACCCCTCAATAGCTATCATTCAGTCTCTAGGACATCACTATTGCAAGATTTCAATATCCTTTGCATTGAGATCTCTAGGGTTATCATTGAGTGGAATCTCTTGGAAAGTGGGTGTGAATACATTATATCCTAATCCATCATTCCACATCACACACACTCCATTTTTATAGGTTCCACAATCATGGATATGTGCTTTAGTAAGCTTGGGATGTCCTTGAAGTCCCTATAAGATGTGTCATTTTGTGCTTTTGGCAATGACCCTAATGAAATTGAACTTACTCGTGCTCATTTAACTCATAATGCATGTCCTCCTCATGATGTTGACATCATTGGAGAAGATGATGACAACATGAAGAAATTCCTAAATGATTTCCTTAGAAACCTTGAAGCTAATGCATCCTCTTATCCATCAATGAAACAACCAACACCCCCTATAATACCCCCACCTGAGATGTTTAGTTACCTACATCCAGAAATTGAAACACAAAACTAACCTAAGTTCCCTACAATAGGTGAACCTAGTTCCTCTAGGAAAGAAAAAATTCAACCATTCTATGTTAACAAAGCAACCAACACTCCCATCAACCTTGAAGAGACATATGGAAAAGGATTTACAATCTTGAGTAAATAAGGATGTGATACAACAAGTGAACATGAAATTCATCAACTCCTAGAGAAAATACCAATTGAAAATACAAAAGGGTTAGTATATCAAGATCCTCCTCTTGATATGAATGTCCTCCTTCCTAAATAATAACCTATGATTCGTAACAATGATAAGGATGAGATGATCTTCTTAGGTCCTCCTCAACATTCAATTTGAGAAATTGGTGAATCTAGCAAATGCAATAGACCTTACAAACTAAAGAAATTACAATTCCCTTACCCACTAACTAATATTGAAAGGAATCTACAGATACTTTTACACCAAGAAGTGATTACATTACCTCCCATAAGAGAAGACCGGAAACCAAATCCTAAGAATACAAGCACATCACATTGTCGATATCATATAGTTCTTGGACATAGTACTGATGAGTGTCGTACTTTACAACAAATATTTAAAAAGCTTGATATCATAGAAATAGTCCGTTAAAGCAGGACCCTTTCACTCCTTTCCATGTAATGGTTGTAGAATCATCATATTCTCACTATTACATGCTTTACATTTATTGCAAATAATTTCAAAATGCAAGGAGCTCCTTCTCATCACCTATCTCAGCTCATTCTTGTCTTACACTCAATGGGGGCAAGAATCATATAACCTTGTCCTAGTAATGCATTTTTCATTGTCCCTTTAGCTAGTTGTCCACCTTTGGTATACAGTAAACATGATTGGAATGTGGACAACCTGCTTTAGGTTGAATTGCATGTGCCTTACTAGTCTTTTGCATTATTTCATTTTATTTTGTGTGATTGCATGTGCGTAAAGTGATCCCTCATGATGTTTTGTGTGATGTATCTCTCTCTCTTTGTAACATTCCTCTATTTGTACCTACATTCTTCTCTATGTCATAAATCTTTTATGTTTTCCTTTTTTTTTCCTTGTGTTTTCCTTTTGTGGATGACGTGAAAGGTGTTGAGACATTCATGTCTCTTCCATGTTGAACCGAAAGTTTTTTCATTGTTTTTGCTCTTTTCATTTCATTCTTCCTGTTCTATGACTATTTGGGGAATGATGGCAATTTTGAGCTATCTGAAAACATTTTAGCAAGAACATAATATACTGACCCCAAATCCATAGATCCCTTATGTGTTTTGAATTTTATTTTTGGGGGAAACCTCTTCCTTTGCATGGTGTAGCTTTATTTGGAAACATATGACTTGGCATAGGGCTTTCCAAATTAGCTCTCTTCATCTTTATAGGAGATAGGAAAAGAATATATCTTAGGTTGGTCTTGGTTATTTAGGTCTTTTGGTTCAATCATGGGTTGAGGTATGTCTAGAAGTGATAGTTCTACTATGCATTTTGCCTTAAAATTTTGATAGGATTTGAAAAATAAGTCCTCACGAGGTTTAATAGGTTCTATAGGCTAGGGACAAAAGAAATCCAATGAAAGGTTCCCATGGGAAGACACGGGATTCAAGCCACTATGATGCACAATAATGATCTCATTGTCAAAGGGAAAATTTAAACATTTATGCACAATTGACGGGATGGCTTCCATGGAGCATAGCCATGGATAACCAAGCTTCACATGGAATTGATCTGACATTGGAATGATGGAGAATGGGACATCTAATTGTTTTAGTCTGATTTTTAGAGGAAGGGTGATTGATCCCATCGTAGGGAAAGAAAAACCATTATACATTTTTATCCATGCTTTTTTTATCATATGTTTCTTGATAGAGTTCATGCACAAGTAAGAATTATTTAGTGATCACATTCCCTCCACAGACAGGATCAATTAATATCCCATAAGTGGGCTTGTCATTGATTTGGATGTGCTATGTAAAGAGGACCATTAGGTGCATTTCTAATTATATCTTTGGATGAGAAAGAAATGTCAAGAGGCATTATAGTTTGGGCCTTATGAGGTTGAATTTTTATCAATCCAACTATATCATTCATATGAATTTGTTCATCAGTATCCATGTTTTCACCATCTATATCAAGTTTCATCACATCATTCTTCTTAGTTTCACTAGCTTTGACAAATGAAATATTATTATTTGGCATAGGCTTGGTAAATATTTGTAAGTTTTGGTTGGGAGGGGCAATGGAATTATTACCTTGATCATTAACACCTCCAATTTTAAGTCAATTGGAATCAATGAGTTCTTGCACAAGATGTTTAAGATGCTTACAATGCTCTATATCATGTCCATTTTGTCGGTGATAATGACAATAGGAATTTGATCTAAAGTTTGGTAGTAAAGGATTATTAGGATCAATAGTTTTAACGGGAGGTAAGGATATCATTTTCTATTCTAGAAGTTGTAACATTGTGCTATGGAGGGTATTGGGTAAAGGAGTAATTTTTCTAGCTAGATCCCCAAATGTAAAAGGATTTGTCTTCTTCATAGCACCCACTTGGGTATCAACATGTTGAGATGGTTGAGGGGGATTTAGTTGAATAAATCCTTTATTTTGCTTCCTAAAAGGTTGATAACTATTTTGATTTGTAGATTCATACTTTTTAGAATGACTAGAGGTGGATTTTGTTTCACAACTACTAACCGAGTTTTGATAATCACGAAGGGCAGTACACAAGTGTAAAATGGAAGGAAATTTCATCATTCCAAGCTTATCTTGTATCTTAGTTTGCAATTTCTCAAAGAATATTCATTGAAGGTGAGGATTGAGAATCTTTACGTTGATTTGGGAATAAATAATTTGGTAGGGTAAAATAAATTCAGTAACCTTTTCATCATCCTTTTGCTTACATCTCATCAAATCAGCTAAGGTCATCTTAGGAGTCATGTGCACTTGGAAATGGTTAATAAAGGCTTCAAAATTTTCATTGAATGAACGGATTGAGTTATCCAGTAATGAGGAAAACCATTCTAAGGTGGTATCATTCAAGGACCTAGAGAAAAGCTTAGCCAAGAGCTTATCCTCAAGGATAAAATCACTATATAAGGTGGTGTAAGTAGAAACATGGTTAGAAGGGTCTCTTTTTCCTCCATATTTCTCAAACCTAGGAATATCTATACCTTGTGGTATCAGCGTTCTTAATGTCTCCAAGGATAAGGGATTTCTTTTGACAGAGTATGAAGGTTGGTTATTTTAATTTTGGTTTATTGTGGAAATTTTCTTTTGAAGGGATGAAACATTTTGTAAAAGTTGATTAAGGATGGCGTCATTGGTTGTATTTTGAGATGGGGGTGTATATGTGTTCAAGGGGAAAGTGAATGGACTACTTATGGGAGGTAAAGTGGTAGGAGATATGATGTGAGATGCGACAAAGGTACTAGGATTGCTAGTGGAAATACCCATAGTAGGAATGACATTGCTAGTAGGTTGCATCATTGTTGTAACTTAAGGGTTGGTATAGGTTGGAATAGAGGCAATGGTTGTGGAAGGAGGAATTTGAGTTCCCCCTTGGATTTGGACATTGTTTGAAGGTTTAGCACAACTAGTATGTTTTCTAAAAATTTGAGCTAGGTTATGTGCAAGTTCTATTGATTGTTCATTTTGAATCATGTAGTTTATGTCATCTATGGTGGGAATAGTAGTGGTGGAAATGTTTTTAGTACTCACTTGATGTTGTAGGTTTTCTAATTCTTCATGGATTTGGATTTTTTTTCTTGAGGGACACTAGCAACCATTGTTTCAACACTTGTCACACTACTTGAAGGTAAGGAGTTGTTAAGGGTATGGTCCATACCTAGTGCATTAGTGTCAACACTATGAGTGAAACAGCTAGATAACCCAAGATCCATGACAAGTGTGCTATGGAAACATGACATGAATCTTGAACTACATCTCACTATAGTATTAGAAATAGGACACCAAGTTGTAAAGCTCATACAAAGGATAATTAATGAATACAAGATAAATGCTATGAACACAAGATAAATGATATGGTTTAATTCCAATTCTTATTTTTACAAATGCACTTGAAATGAAACCAAGTTAAGCTAGATCTAATGAAATGAATGAAACAAAAACTTAGTAATTTGAAATAGAGATCTAACAGTAGCAAACAGAGACACAAAAACAAGGTTTTCAATGCTATAAAATGCAAATTCAGGTCTAATATGGGACTAAATCTCCTAGAGGGGCGTATGATTCCCAATTAGGGTTTTTGAAGGCTTCAAATGCTAAAAAATAATCAACACTGAATTCCCAAAAAATAGGTAAAAAAACTAATATCGGGACTAAGTCACCTAGAGGGGTGAATGAGTCCCATATTAGGGGTTTTATACTAAATTCAGCAAATTCTGAGTTGATTCCAAGGTTTCTAACTTGTATGTTAACTTGAATATTTGTAATTATAGAATTTCAGTGAAATTAAATGATGCAAGGTGCAAAAAATGCAACCTATATACACTTTTCCACTAATGCAAGATTTAGAAGCCCTAAATGCAAATTAACTAATGCAATATCTAATGCAAAGTTAATGTAAGCTAGATCTAGGACTGAGATGCACTCCAAATCATAAATAAGGTGTCCAAAGGTCAAGTTCACCAAAATGAACCAAAGGAAGTATAGGGTGCTCCACCTTTTAGGAGATGGAACACATAAGGGGGGGTCCTCCTATTTCACTCTCTATCTCATTCAGGGAAACCCTAGAGATCTCAACCTAATGATCCAATTAGGAAAATATATCACTACAAGGTCTCCTTGGGTGTGATTAAAAGGGGGTTTACCACTAATCAAATTCTTAGAAAGAAGGAAATGTGTGTAATATGCAAATATAGCTATGCAACCTAGGAAATGAATCTTAAAATTAGAATAATAAACTGTGAATAAACATAGAAGTACCTAGAATAATGGAGATGCTTGAAACAAGATCTACAATCTCATAATTATGACTTTTTATGTGAACTCAGACTCATACACCATACTAGGAAATTTAGTCCCAGTTTAGGGTTTCAGGTTGAATCTAGAATCTGCAACTAGTAAACTAGGATCTATAGGAAATGACTGAAAAGTGGTATACTGGCACTCATACACATAAGGTAGTGATTTAGCCCTAGTATTAGGGTTTGGTTGAAACTTTGGTATCCTCTAATGATCTTTTGTAGCTTCTCTCTTGTCTGATCTTTGAGTCTGAAACTTTGAATTTTGGCTTGTAGGTGACTTTTAGTGAAGATGACAACTTTGACAACTTTCTTCAATCTTGCAACTTTGTCTTCAAAGGAGCTTCAATCCTTAAAACACCTAGATCTACAATCACACATGTAGAGGGAGAAAAATGTTGTTTTATTAGTGGATAGGGGTTTTCCTTACTCAATCCCTATTTTGGTAATCAAACCTTGAAATGAAATGAAATAGAATGAAGGAATGATGAATGAAAAAATATGCTATGTTGCAACTCATCAAACATTTGGAATAAAGGTTGCAATCTTGTATGAAATGGCTAGCATGAATGCAGATCTTGACTCTTGATTGTATGTTATGAATCGTGACTTGAATGCTTGCTTGAATCTTGAAAACCTACATCACAAATGTTAGCTCAAAAATACACATGATGCATGATGACTTTGACATGATGCTTGAATCTTGAATATAGCTCCAAAATGCTTCATAATCAGCTCTTCAATGCTCTTGAATGCTAAAAGATCTCATAAAATTGCTAGGATACTTGCTCATAAAAGTTGCTAGGAGAAATTATGTGAAATAACCTTGTGTTTATACTTGTTTATGCCAAATTTCTCAGAAATTACAACACTACAAGCCGACATTAGATCTAGGAGAATAAAATACTACCAAGAAGTGAATTCAAAATAGGTGGAAGATAAAGTAGTACTCATATGCCAGTTGGGACGTATGAGTCCCGGTAGCCTAAGCTTGGGACACAAATTTCAAGAAATTTTAAGTTTATACAATATTCAGGAACAGGCCCCGAAACCTAGGAGGGACCCATACACACAAGGTGGCTTATGAGTCCCAAGTCACTATATTTGGAACACACAACCCAAGAACATGAAATTTGATTGGTCGTTAGTTAACTATCAAAATTAACCTTAGAAAAAGGCATTAAATAAGGAATAAAGAAGCCCAATTTTAGTAGGGAAGGCCCAAACAAGTGTGAAAATGTAAAGGGATACATTTTCCTACACTACAAAAATATATAAAGATATAAATATTCTTGATTACATTTTCAATATTATCTTTATATTTATACCTCCAATATTTTCTATCATGACCCCTAACACATTTTGCACATGTCTAATTACATTGCGCTAGAAAACACTTAACACTTTAGAATAGAAAAGCTATCAATCCATCTAACATCTTCAATTTGCAAAGATGGTTATCTAAGAATTCAAGATATAAATTAAAACATTGTGACAAACTACTAAAAATTATCTACTAAGCAAAGTGGAAACCATTTTTCTGACTAGAATAACATGGAACTTTGGAGCATTCCTCTTAATAAAAGATGTGAATTACATACACACACATCATACTAATTTCTATGTAAACTAGAAAAACAATATGCTAATTTTATCTCTCTAATAAAAAGTTTAATATAATAAAATAAATTAATCAAATAAAATAGTATTTTAATTTACATCAAGCAACCAACACTTTAATAATACAATTTTAGGTTTTTATTGCTTTTGGAGGGTCATCCATCACCATATGACCACTTAAAAATATATATATAACTTCCTATTTGAAAGACAACTTAATCTAGACATCACAATACACATTTAACTATATTTATTAATTAATTAAAAAATGAAGAACACAATAAATTTTAAATTTCAATTAATAAATAAGTATGATCAAAGATGCATTCTAATGTATGGATAGATAATGCAATTCAAAAAATAGATCTAATTTTATTTTTGTTGATTTTGTACTATATTTGTAATATATTCTATGAAGTCTTACCATTATTGACTATACATGATGACTAATTGAACCAAATATTTTAAGGATTGTGGAATGCTATGTCTCTTTTACTGAATTAGGGTTTTTAACCTAAAGGAAAGAGATAGATCCCACACCCAAAATCTAGGTGGTTCACTCAAACTAATGCAATTATGTTGAAATTATACCTAAATTCAATGATCTAAATGCAGCAAATTGATAAAATTAATTGATTATTTATGCAAAACCTAAGAAATATAAAGTTTTTGAAAACACAGTGTTGTATGCAAACATGAACTAGAAACATGCATAAATGAAAACTTAATTGAATGAGACTGAACAGAGTGCACTTGGAGATGAAATGTTGATGCTGGAAGGTTCTAGAATATGAAAAAAATAATTTTTGATGACTAGCGGGACTCATTCGCCACTGATGGCCAATCGGTCCTTCTTCTGGTAAACTATGTTGAAATTGGTTTCTAATTGTCGGGCACTAAATTTTGATGAAATCACCTTTTCCAGCCTGGCAGTGGGACTCATTCGCCACTAATGGTGAATCAGTCCTCCTCCAAAAATCTACAAATTTTGGAGTCAACTCTGTGTGTCCATATTTGTACTTGTCTTCTTGTAGGGTTGATGGAACCAAATATGCAAAAAATGGGTTGAATGTTGTCTCCAAGCTTGAATTAGGTCTTTGCTGACTTTAATAGCTTTGATTAATTTTTGACCACTTTTCAACACATCTTTCTTTGACAAATCTTCCTATAAAACCTGCAAACACACATGCAAAGAGGGGGAAAATGGTTAAGGGCTAGAATATACGGATTTGCCTTGCTCAAATCCTACTTTGATGATCAAACCCTTGATAAAGAAGTGAAGTAATGAAGGAATGATGAACAAATCACATGCAAGTGTCATGAACTCACCAAATCCTTGTTGTTGAAGTATGAAGATATGTCAATGGCTGCCCAAGATGCTTGATAATTGCTTGATTCAATGATGAGAATGATAAAATGCTTGAATACTATGATGGATTGAATGCATGAATGAATGGGGGGTTAAAATGAATAGAAAAACACTTATTTATACACACTTATGACCTAATTTCTTGAAAATACAACATCACAGGCCAACATAAGGTCTTAATGAATAAAAACTCGAAAGAAATTTGAATTTATTTTGAATTTTGTGCCAAGAGGGACTCATTTGCTACCCATGGTGAATGGGTCCCACTCAAAGCATGCAAGTGGGCATTAGGAATTAAGTTGCATTTAATAATGTTTATTGGGTTTATATTCAAAAACACACTTAATTAAGTCATGTAAGTGCATAAAAAGGACAAATAAAGCATAAGAAAGGTGTAATTAGTGATGACAAGCCTAGAAAAGCGTAAAAGTTGGTTATAAGACTTTACAACACTTTAGAATAGGACTTGGTAAGGGATAAAAAAGGGAATATTTAGATGAATTATAATAAGAAGAGTTTAGAAAAGTGTAGAAATGTGTTACAACATTTCACAAAACCTTCACAAGACATCAAAAAATCTTAATAATTTGAATATTCAAGACCCAATGTGAATGTATAAGTCACATTACAACATTAAATCAAGGAAAAATGGACCAAGAATCATAGGAAAAATACCTAAATGACCATGATAATGTCAAAGATCCATTTTTCTATGGTACATTTAGCCCCCACTTTAATGAGAGGATGAACTTGCTTCAAACTCACACTAGCCATGCAAATCGAGAGGGATCTGAATGTACTTATGCTAGAAAGATGATATAACTACAATCAAGAGGGATGATCAAGCCCCCAAGATGAAGATCCAATAGCAAACTAAACATAAGAACAAAGGAACACACGTGAAAATGATGAAGAATGAAAGAGGGAAGTCAAAAGGAAATAAAGTCGGATCAAGCTTCGATTGTTTGTCCAGCTAGTTGTGGATCAGACCTAGGCTATTTGTCCAAAAAATAAAATGCATACTCACTCTCAGGTGATGGAACTCATGGCAGTCCGCAAGGTGAGAAGGCCCAAAATGTGAGAAACATACACTCTGTTGGTATGTACTCACAAACACTCTGCTGGTATGTACTCACAAACACATAGGTGGCTATGGGGAAAGTTGTGCCTGAGAATGGGCTTCCCACTCAACCATATCAAGGTTATACCTCCTGATAACTTTAATAAAGTGCCACAAAGGAAAATATCAGTTTGTGCTCCATGAGACAAGCAAAGCTTCATATGCTTAGAACTCATGAACAAACAAGATGGAACCATAGGCATGCGAGTTGTGTTTATGCAAGGTAGCCATATAAATGGAGAATGTAAAATGTAAAAATGTAAAAGATGTAATAGTTGTTCAAAGGATTCTTGTTTAATTCATGCGAGGTCTATCACTTAGGTAACATTGTGTCTAATGTCTCCTAGAGATGACCAATCAAATAATAGAATATTCACAACTTAGGAGATGCAGTGTGTCACATCAAGCCACTAAGAGAAATGTAATATGCTAAGATAGATCATGCTTATGAAGGACATCACACCCAATGTCATCCACAAAGTAACAAACACATCATATGAAGTAACAAGGCTACACTAAGAACCAAGAAAAAGAAAAATGCAAATGAATAATGCCAATGTATGCCCCCACTTTAAAGGAATTGCTACACACCGTTCTGTGAGCAATTACTTTAAAGTAGCAAAATGAAAAATGCAAAAAGGAACAAGACATGAGAGCCAACTTGGAAATCCCCTATGCCAAGTCATATGTTTTCAAGTAAGGTTGTGTCATGTGAAAGAAAAGGAAGAAAAAAAAGAGGAGTCAACCCCAAAAAGGAATACACCAAACACATAAGGGATCTATGGATTTGGGGTCAGTATGTTCATTTCTGCAATGTTTTATGAAAGAGCTCGGAACTGTCATCATTCCCCGAATATATAGAACTAGAACAATGACATAAAGAGAAGAAAAAAAAAAAGAAAAAAAAAGTTTATTTTGGGTGAACATGGAAGAGACATTGTGGTCTCAACACTTTGCATCATCCCCAAAAGGAAAACACAAGCTAAAAAATGAAAAGGCAAAAGAAAAGGAAAAATATTTTGGGTCAAAATAAAGGAGACATTTTGGTCTCAATGCCTTGCATCATCCCCAAAAGGAAAACACAAGAAAAGAAAAGGGAAAAAGGAAAATGGACCTTTTGGGTCAACATGGAAGAGACATAGGGCATCTCAACGCTTTGCGTCATCCCCAAAAGGAAAACACAAAACAAAAGAAAAAAAGCAAAAGTGATGTATGACATATAGAAGAATGAAGGTATAGATATAGGAAGTGCACAAAGATAGAGAACATTAAACATGCATTATGGGGGAACACATTACGCACATGCAATCAAACCAAAGAAAAGAAAAAGAAAAAGGAAAAGGTAAAAGGGCTAGTAATGCAAATATAAGTCACACAACAAATGAGTCATTCATAGTCCAATCTCAATTAGAATAAGTGGAAGATGAACAACATAGCGATGGGACAAAGACAAATGCATCACTAGGACAAGGCTAACAGCTACTTTCTCCCACTGAGTGCAAGACAAGAGTGAGCTAAGATAGATGATGGAAAGGGACATGCAATAGTGAGAATGAAGGATTCTACAACAATTGCATGATGAAGTAATGGAAAAGTGTACTATGGGATGATAGGATAATAGTCGATATCAGTGAGTTATACTTGCAAAGTCAACTCTATGGGTCCAAATCTATACTTTTCTTTTTGTCAGGTTGATGGAACCAAATCTGTAGAAAATGGGTTGAATGTTGTCTCCAAGCTTTAATTAGGTCTTTGTTGACTTGAATAGCTTTGATGACTTGTTGACCACTTTTCAACACCTATTTCTTTGACAAATCTGCCTATAAAACCTGCAAACACACATGCAAAGAGGGGGGAAATGGTTAAGGGTTAGAGTATAGGGATTTGCCTTGGTCAATTTTCACTTGGGTAATCAAACCCTTAATAAAGAAATGAAATAATGAAGGAATGATGAACAAATACCATGCAAGTGTCATGAACTCACCAAATCCTTGTTGTTGAAGTCTCAAGATATGTCAATGGTTGCTCCAAGATGCTTGATAATTGCTTGATTCAATGATGAGAATACTAAAATTCTTGAATTCTATGATGGATTGAACGCATGAATGAATGGGGGGTCAAAATGAATAAAAAAACACTTATTTATACACACTTATGCCCTAATTTCCCAAAAATACAAGATCACAGGCCGACATAAGGTCTTAATGAATAAAAACTCGAAAGAAATTTGAATTTATTTTGAATTTTGTGCCAAAAGGGACTCATTCGCCACCCATGGCGAATGGGTCCCACTCAAAGCATGCAAGTGGGTGTCAAGAATAAAGTTGCATTTAATGATGTTTATCGGGTTTATATTCAAAAAAACACATAATTAAGTCTTGTAAGTGCATAAAAGAGCCAAATAAAGCACAACAAAGGTTTAATTAGTGATGACAAGCCTAGAAAAGCGTGAAAGTTGGTTACAAGACTTTAGAATAGGACTTGGTAAGGGATTTAAAAGGGAATATTTAGATGAATTATAATAATAAGAGTCTAGAAAAGTGTAAAAATGTGTTACAACACTTCACAACACCTTCACAAGACATCATAAAATATTAATAATTTGACTATTCAAAACCCAATGTGAATGTATAAGTCACATTACAACATTAAATCAAGGCAAAATGGACCAAGCATCACAGGAAAAAGACCTAAATGACCATGAAAATGTCAAAGATCCATTTTTCTATGATACACTAACATGAATTCCAAGCTTCCTCGAACAGTCTATAGATATTGTGTATACACGTCAATGTGATGAAAGACAATAGAAAATAATTCAAATGCATATTCTTTATTCACTTTCCTAAAGGAAATACGTGATGTTCAAGTGAACTGACATGAGATAGTAGTGAGTGTATTGTTTCTCTTTTATCCCTTTGTACATCTTGATTGACATGTTATGTATGATTATGAATGATATTTTAGAATAATAATAAATAAATGTATTAATTAAAAAAATTAGTATTAGCATTGTGTGATGGTTTAAATATGGTATTGTTGTTCTTGCCACTAAGGTTCAACCCCTTTGGGGTTTTTTTGTAAGTGTTTGTGTTGGGGATGAGGTCCTTCATTTGTAACCTCACTAGTCATAGTTTGGCGTCAAAAGTGTTTACCCTTTTTTAAAAAAAATGAATTCATTAAAAATTATAAATCTAATTTAGAAATAAAATAAACATAATAGTCCAATTAAGAAAATATTTTTATATTGTTATATTAATTTATACTAAGGTAGATGGTATGAAAAAACATTTTCTTTCCAATTTAAAATGTTATGATATTTATATATCATAAATTTTTAAACAATTATCCCTTTAAAATAATTTCTTAATAATATTATTATTTATTTATTTTCAAGCAAATAAGATATATATGAAAAAAAAATATTTTCATTTTCTATTCAACTATCATTATATTTTGGATGAATGAATGTTCTTATAAGTTCTTAAGGTAGAGATAGCTTGGAACGTTTCTAAATTTGTCCTCTAGAACTTTTTCAGTTAAAAGATCACATTTAATGATCCATCATTAAGATAAAAAGAAATGAAAAAATAATTAACATGCCAACTTCAGAGTAAATTCCAGTTCCAACATATAGTAATATTAATTATTTTATTGTTTAAATTTAAGTTAGCTGCCCTGCTTTTATCTCAGGAATTTGAACCGACCACATCTTAGAGGGTTAGTATTACACCAGCTTATTTTTATATATCAAACTGCGATTTATTTATATCCAGCTTCCAGAGTGACTAAGCAAATATACATAACAGGAAGACTGATTATAAAGCTGATGCAGCAGCTTTAAGGCACGCAGATACATACATATACCTACCATACATCTTTGAATTCCATTTACCAAAGTTCACCACCGGTAACGGATTGGAGGTTGGAATCCCCTGCTGCCAGTTTCTTGAAAATTAAAGAGATTGCCGCGCGAGCATGGAAAGACCATAACTGCTGTATCACAGATGCATCGTTTCCTGGAGAAAATCCCCCTGCGTAATTCGTTATCGATCTCATTGCTAGGAATGCTTTCCTCTCGCTCTCGCACACCTGCACTTGCCCCCAGTTATTTGTGGTCAGTACAAATATCAGCTATATGAGTAATACATATTATTTTTCTTGAAGCTCTGGTAGTCATACCATTGCTATTGCTGCGCTCTCAGTGTCAATGGAGGCGATATTCAATTGGGTGTGAAGGAAGTCTCTGTAAGCCTCGTTATTCACATAAAAGTTGGCACTGCCTCCCTTCTCGACCATCTTAATCTTTGGCTGCTGTTCCAAACAAATAAGCGAAAACCCCGCGCACCTGACCAAATTTGTATCCTGCAAGTCCATTCAAATTGGCAAGCTCCCACAAAATTTAAGACAATCACTTGAAAGTTGGAACAACGTTTAGCATTTTATCTGCGAAGAATAATGTAGCGGTACCTCAATCTCCTGTGCGGTAGCAAACAATTTATCATCCACACGAAACCAAAATTTGGCGTTTCCCACCTCAGGCTTTCCTTTCACTGAATAAACAGTTTCTGGCTGGAAATATACGCTCTGCAGTTTATTGTTAACACTCTTTTCTCCAACATTATATGTCGAAAACGTGAGGTTTGCAATCTCCCGAGTGAAGCTTCTCTCGTCACCACCGAATTTCTGAAATCGTTACAAATCAAATACCTAGCTATCACATATTAAGAAGAGCAGAGAGCAAAAGGAGAAAATAAGGAAGAATGTTTGGAGGAACTACGTACCTCCCAATACCAGACGCCAGTGTGTGCGAATTGACGGGGAATAGCAATGTCACCAATACTGAGGTCGTTGGGTCTTGCACTGGCCGCTCTTCCATAGTGAATTACTGCCTTCACCCGAAAGTGAGAGAGCAGCAACTGTGTCGTCTGTGCTGCATTAACCTGTGCCATAATCACTCACACCTTCAGTCATACTAAATTAATCTTAACAGTATTTGACAAATGAAAACACGTAGATTAGTTTTATACCGATCCACTTCCGCTCATGGCCAGAATAGTCCTGCACCATTCAACTTCTCCCACACGGAACCTTCGAGCTGTAACAGAGTAACCGACACTAGTTAATATAGCTCTACTAATTTTAAGTAAAAAGCGGGAAAGAGGAAAGAAAGGGGTTTGTGACAACCAGAGATATCTAGAGCAGGCAAGTCCTCGTCAGGACGGAAATATCCCTGAGTCAGAACTACTTTGAGTTCTGCCTCGCCGGAAACCACGAGACCGTAATGCTCGCCCTTGGCATTGACTAGCTTGATCTTTCCAGCCACCTCCTCTGGAATTTCAGCATGAGATAGTAGGGACGGCTTAACCGGCACACTCTAAGCGTTGACTGCTTAGGTCGCCGGGCCCACATTTAACCCCCGCCTTCCTTTCACGCATTCTTAACCCAACCCATCCCACTTGCAGAGTTTCCGTTACGGATTTGCAAATTGAAAACTTTGACGGACTCCGTTCCTGTGTCATTAACTCGGCCAACCTTTTCCAGCTTCAAACTCCCACGCAGCCAACTTAACTCTATTTGCGCATTAAATCATTTCAATCCAGCGCACCCAACCAAACTGTGTTTCCACATGAAATCGTTTTAATCTCGCGCATTAAGCAAGAAATTTTATTGACAAATTGAATGGTTTTGATATCTGTTGGCAGTGGTGATTGTAGTGTATGTACATCCTCTAGAGATTATTATTTCTTTGTTGGAGCTCAGAAGCTCTAGATTTTCATATTTGCATTGTTGTAGCATTCATTCGTCTTCGGCGGTGGTGGTATTGTGGCCTGGCCTTCTTTTCTGCAATCAGAAATCTCACTCTCGTTGCGCCTCTCCGTTGCATGGTGAGTGTTTTTCATCTTTCCTCCCATCTTGTTTCTTGATGTGTGTATCTTTTAAGGCAGTCCCCTGTTTCTTGCTTGACAAAGTAATCCGTGTGATTCAGCCAAGAATGACTTACCCACATGGTGATCTGGAATTCCATGAATACAGTGATTCAGTGTTTGTGGGCAAGTCATTCGTGTTTGTGCCTCCACTCTGCTATTTATGCCACAAGCTACATCATGCTAACCTTTAATATTTTCAATCTCTATGTTACAGTGCTTTACCTTCTTTATTATCATAGATTGGAGTAATAGAAATTTGACGAAAAACTGCAAATCTCTCTTTTATTATTCTGATCTAGTTATTTGCAAGAATTCTAGAGTTTACCATTCCTGTCTCGCATGTTAATCGCTGTTATAGTAAATTTCACTGTTTTGGAATTACTTTCCTCTTTGAATGCCTATTTGAAAATTGAGGTGACATTCCTAATGATATATAGTCATCCAGGCATAGGTTTTGATGTTGAATAACGTTTTGTGATTTGTTGGATGTCCTTGTTAAAAAACCCACAAAAAACAGAGCAGCAGTTCACACTAAACTTACTATTGCAATGACATCATATTTTCCAAAAAACTGAGTGAGTAAATGTTCCTGGACAGAAAAGCTATTTAAATTCCCTAGTCATCATTTTTCTTCTCATATGTAAAATACAATTATCTCTGATTTTCTAATGAAGCAAACAGCCATTGTCCAGTAGGTAAGTATTGTTCTGAACATGGAAAATGTAAAGCCATGAGAATAATGGTGGGAGTGAGATTTTCTGCAATCAGAAATCTCACTCTCGTTGTGCCTCTCCATTGCATAGTGAGTGTTATGCCTTTCATTTTGTTTCTTGTTGTGTTTATCTTTTAAGGTCGTTCCCCTATTTCTTGGTTAGAAAAAGTTCGTTGTGATTGGTTGTATGTGGAGTCCCCCTATTATGTTGACTTATGTTGGGTGTGGATGTGGCATTCGGTATGTCTCACCTTTTAGGGCTCTATTCACAATTTGGCTGAAGTAGTTTCAAGTTAAAAAAATGACAAAAAAATCCAAATACAGAGTGGAGCCCCTACAGCCTTTTCCTTACATAGTCTCAGATTCAGGTTTCTACTTTTTGTTTCTTAGGGACCAACAATAAACCAATTTTTTTCTGGTAAATTTTTCTTGAAACCACTCCTATTTTTAAGGAATAATGTAGAAGTGCGCATTCATAAGGGACAAGAACGCAGTTAAAAGTTATCCAATATTTTATCTGAAGTAGTTTCAAGTAAAAACCAAAAAATTCAAACAAAGATAATAGATAAAGCCTCCTAGTAACACTGCAAGTAATGAACAAAAAGAATTGGTGAGTAGGACAATTAAATGGAATGGCTGCAAAATAAATTTTAAAATTCTTTAATATTATTACAATTTATGTTGATTGTTCATTTAAATGGTTTAAGTGCATTCTCTAATATATAAGTGTGTATTGTTTTTGTGATTCAAAATGTAGATAATATTATTTAAAATAATACATGACAAGTTTTTTTGTCATTTTAGTTTTCCTCCATCTCTCATCTAAATAATATAAATTCTTTTCATCATCTCTAGCATCATTTTTGTCTTGATGGATCAAAATTGATCATAGTAGAGGGAAAGTTTACTCACATTTTTCATATATATACACTACAATTGTATCAATTGTTGCCCTTACAATCCAAATAATTAGATTCACCAAGTTCTTATTCTAGAGAGAAAAATGGAACTATCAATTTCTTAGCTAACTATGCTCTTGACAAGAGTGAGAAAAACATATTTGATAATTATTTGAATTGTTGGAAGGGGTTTGATATAAATTTGAAATCATAAATGAATATATTCAAAATACAAATTTAGAATATTTTGTGTTGTGGCGTATGCTAGGTCTTGCTTCAAGAGACAAAGCTTAAGCTAGATTTTATTAAAGGTAATTTTTTAGTATTTTTACACACAATTGCCCTTTTTCTTTTTCTTTATCTTTGTGATAAATAAGGATATTGATACAATGGTACTTTGATATTTGAATTGTTGTATACTTTATATTTGGAGACTAGACCAGTTATATGTCTTGCAAACAAACTAATAGGTTACTTTACTCTTTCTAAATTCTAGAGGGAGCATATTTATGAGATTTGAATGTAATTTAAAAAGGTTTCTTCGATTCATTATCTTTTAAAAGAGATTGACATATTCCTTAATCTATGACTATTACTCTTCTATGAGATAATTAATGAGCTATATATGTAGTTTCTAATCTAGTGGCTAATGCTAGGACTAAACATATTATTATTCATTATAATATAATTAGGACGTGCATATATAAGAAGATGATTAACTTCTAGTATTTCCAAACATAAGATCATGTTGTGCACATCTTCACCAAGCCTCTTATTGGGGTTAAATATGTTCAATTGCAAAATATGATTGGATTTGAGGGAGTTATTAAGGGGAGTTGCATTATGATATTTTCTATATTCTATGCGTGTTCTCCAAGTCAAGGAGATGTTAGAATAGTAAATCCAAGTTGTTTGGTCAAATTTAAGTGATGAGTCATAGTTAACTCAGTTGGATAAACTTAGTGTGATTTCACTGTGAAATTCATGTGATCATGTTTGGGCCTAAGAGAGGTGTTTTTCCATTCTAAGAGGCCTATTTAGAAAGGAATCAATTCCTTATTACTCATTTATTCATTGAAGTGAGGTTCCTTAGTTTTAGTGTTCTTTTGTGGTCTTTGGACACCCAATATTTCTGTGTTGAACTTTGTATAGTATTTTTTTTTGGTGTAGATGTTCATATATCTAATAATGAATGTTTGGACATTCTAATGATACTCATCTCTAGATGACATAAGAATTTTGGTTTTACAAATTTAACAAAGAGAAATTAAATGGTACACTAGTTATTCTTATCTCATGGTGAACACTTAGAGACTTTTCTAATGTATGAATGATAGCAACATAGCATAAAATTTTCATGATTACATTCTCAACACTCAAATTCTCTAATTTCAATAATCTTTACCACGATTTGTAATATCAAGTAGTATATTACATTTCCTATGAAAATTTACTCATAGTTATATTCATTCAATTTGTTATAGATCATAAAAGCTTAACTTGATTAATTTTAGAAGCATCCTCAAATTGAGGATGAAGAGTACACACTATAAATGTTATATTTTTAAAAATTGGTAAAGAGATTAATAGTGTCATACAAATCACTTTAAATTTAAACAATTGGAGAATTCAATTTGAGGTTTTCGTATTAAACATACAAATGCACACAACCAAATATGAATAAATTCAAAGCCATTCATGGGAACTTTCCTTGAAAAATTCAAAACCATTGATACATTATAAAGCTTTCTTTCTAAGCATAAAGAAAGGAAACTAGTTAAGAATTTTTTTAACACACTCATGAACATATTCATGGAAAGAATCATTTCATAGCTCTAACCCACAACAATGAAATGCAAATTCAAGTAGTGGAGACAAACTTTAACAACACATTGAAGGCTCTTGCAAAATCTATGCATGTTCCATGTGAAGTACACATGGTCTTCAAAGACCTTCCAAAATCATAAACACACCTTTAACTAATACATGAAAATATCTAATATGAATGGCTAACTAGGGATTTCTAGAACCCTTAGATTGTTTTGAACATATCTACTATTATTGAGGGGAGAGAGAGAGGGGGATAAGACCCTCCATATTAGTACTATGATATTTTCTAACAACCCAACTTCCTTTCATGTAATATTTGTTAGGGTGGGTTTATAGAAATCAATAGAAAATGAGCTACAAGACTATGCTCTAAGGTACATAAAAATCATGAATAATACCATGTCTTGACATCCTTCATTACTAAGATGAGGACCTTATCATTGAAACAAAAAAAATTAGTTAGTTTATAATTGCAAACTCAATAAAATCAAATAAGGACAATCATATATGTTATTCATGACAATATTTTGATTTAATGACAAGGTTATCTTAGCCATATTAGATGTATTTTTGGATTATATCCTCTATATGCATGGTATGGAATTTTTAAGTAATGTTGAATTATCATGGAAAGCCTCTTAGGTGATATGGGACTAACCAATTGGTGATTACTATCCTATAAGAGAAAAATAGTAGATTTTTATATGAAATCATCTTAATCTTGATAATAGCATTTATGACAAGTAGGTGCTCCTACCCTTGATGAGATAGTCCTCTTAGTTTTTGTGCTTGACTTTAATTGATGCCTAACAACAAGTTGAAAACCTTCATAGTTTAGTACCTAAAGAAATAAAGTATGCATCTACAACCTATTAGAAACCGTAGTAAATCTATCTCTATCCATGGTTGAAGATGTATCCATCTATAACCTATTTTATCTTAATTTCCTAAAATGTTAAGACACATTTACCAAGATTTTCATGTAGAAATAAAGGGTTTTCCCAAGTATGATGCTTCCTTAGCATTGAGATTCAAAATTAGGTTGTAAATAATTACAATTAGTTAACCGTAAGGTTTAAATCTAACAAAATAAGATGCACTAGAAATATTTCCATATTCCAACACCAATTATATAGTAAAAATCTAGTTTTCTCTTTTCAACAATAATAGGTGGACTTTGCTATCATACATGACATGTGTTGAACCTTGTAATAGGTGTAAGACATCAAAAAAAATTCCTCATATATATTTAATAATGGTAATGGATCCTACTTGATGTCTATAGCTCTATCATGATAGCTAGGTGAGGGTTTCTAGCACATACCAAACTATCAGTTTTAGCCTTGAAAGTGTTGAGAAAATATAAGGTAATTAATTTAAATTTAAATTCTTGACACTAGATGTTATTTTGAGATATATTAAAGGGTTTCAATAGTTCAAGGAGGATTTGTAAAGGTTGTAGATACTCCAAAATAACTTCCAAGCTATTTCCAAGACTATTTAATGGTTTGATGAGAGTTTTAAGGGTTTGGTCTCATGGTGAACATTTAGAGACTTTTCTAATGCATGAATGATAGCAAGATAACATAAAATTGTCTTGATTACATTCTTGACACTCAAATTTTCTAATTTCAATAATCTTTGCCATGATTTGTAAGATCAAGTAGCATAGTATATTTCTATGGAAATTTACTCATATATATTTATTCAATTTGTTATAGATCATAAAATCTTACCTTTACTAATTTTAGAAGCATCCACAAATTTAGGATGAAGAGAGTACACACTATAAATGTTATATTTTTTAAAATTAGTAAAGAGATTGATAGTGTCATACAAGTTACTTTAAATTTGAACAATTGGAGAATTCAACTTGAGGAACTTTCATATTAAACATACAATTGCAGACAACTAAATATGAAGGAATGCAAACCCATTCATGGGGACTTTCCTTGAAAAATTCAAACCCATTGATACATTATAAAACTTTCTTTCCAAGCATAAAGAAAGGAAACTATTTAAGATGTTTTCAACACACTCATGAACATATTCATGGAAAGAATCATTTCATATCTCTAACCTGCAACAACGGAATGCAAATTCAAGTAGTGGAGACAAACTTTGACAACACATTGAAGGCTCTTACAAAATCTATACATGTGCCATGTGAAGAGCACATGGTCTTTAAAGACCTTCCAAAATCATAAATAAACCTTTAACAAATACATGAAAATATCTAATATGAATGGCCAACTAGGGCTTTCTAGAAGCCTTTAGATCATTTTGAACATATCTACTATTATTGATGAGTCAAAATTTCTATTCACAAGAAAGAAAAGTAATTTATGATATTACACTAGTTTAATATTCATACAAATCCAATTGTGCATTTCTTAAATTGAAATGAATCATTTATCCTTATCACATTAAAATCTATTATTCATTGTTGATTTCACTTTTATAATCATTTCCATATTGACATTCAATATCCTTGTGATATTTACCTCTAATTATGACATTATTTTGTTTCCTAGATGGATGTCAATTGGTCTCGCATTATGGATGAGGTTGTTCAACACCCCCCTAATGGAAAGTTCTCCTACAAAGACCTTTCATGGGAGACATATGTCCTTAAAGGCTCACAATTATTTTCAGCTTGGATTGAAATTGATAGATTGAATGACTTTATTGAGGGAGAAAGCTCAAGGGACTCCTACCCAACCTTCTTTAGCAACAATCATATAAAGAAAAGCTCTCCTCATTCTAATAAAAAACCAGGATTAATAGCTTTTTGGAATACAACATGTAAGAATAATATGTTAACCGCATATGTTCATCCTCACAAATGTGAAGTGCAAGATTTTTTATATTCATTGGTTAAACGCATTTATTAATAATTTGAAGATTCTTTATGATTTTCATAGGTATTGGTGTGCATATGGACCAAATGATTTCAGGGAAAAAGATGCAACACCTTTTGATCCTTCTTTAGTGCCTAAATTAGGGAAGGGGTGTAGACCTGGCCGTAAACATACACAATGTGGTTGCACTTGTCATTTTAGCACATGGATCATTGTTCATAAGCCAAACCATATGTTGATATGGTACCACCAAGCTGAACATGTGGACAAAGAAGGAATACGTTGTCATGGTCAAATGAATAATGAGTTTTTGGGAACAAGGTCCTTTTTTGCACCATATATTACTAAACAATTGCATCAATGGGTGGAATCATTGATATTGCTTGGCATGCCTACAGATGCAATCCATAAAAAAATAAACAAATGGTGCATGAGAAGATGACCTTGTTTGAGGGTCAATCTTCTAGGGATGACTTTTTGACAATGGATGATATTGCAAATATTGATCATAAAATTAAGACATCAAGCTACATGTTTGATAGTAATGATGCTATTTCAGTGCAACAATGGGTTTTGGCAAACCCTAACAAGTGGTTTGCATATCAAGAGTATAGCACCATTGTTGTTGATGGAGATAGTCAAATCCCATTTGTTTTGGGAATTCAATTGCCAGAGCAACTTGATTGGATGCTTCAACATGGCCACAACAACATATTGGCTATGGATTCTACATTTGGTACAAATGCAATGAAGGTATGTTGTGTGTTTTTTGGTAGATTTGAGTTGGAAATGTTTACACTCAAATAAACCATAGTATTGATACATTGTACCCTATATGTTTTTTGATAGTTTCAATTGTATACAATACTTGCATTCGACACAAAACATATGGGGGTGCCTGTAGCATGGGTCATTATGTCCAGGTCTTGTGCATATGATATTGCATATTGGATGCACATTCTTCTCCAACGGGTTCACTTGAAGAATATTGATTGGAGACTAAATGCATTCATGGTGGATGATGCAGGTGTTGAGATCAAAGCTATCAGGTGTTTCATTTTTTTATTAAACCTTATATTTTTTGTAAATATTTCAATACATCCCATGGAAGAATATTAAGTAATGATTAAAATTATTCATCATGCAAAGAAGTTTTTCAGTGTGATGTATATCTATGCTCTTGGCATGTCAGACGTGCATGGTTGAAGAACTTGATCGTAAAGGTCAAAGATAATGCAATTAGGCGAGAGATGTTTGATAGACTTGGATATATCATGCATCGTTCAGTAGATGAGGATTCTGCGAGGAATGAGGTTCACATATTCATTGAAGATTTTAAAGATACACAACCCTCATTTATTGAATATTTTAAGGGACGATGGTCTGATAGATTGAGTATGTGGGCTAGATGTTGCCATACACTAAAACATGTAGGGAAAGAGACAAATGGGGCAATAGAATCCTACCACTCACACCTAAAGAGACGATTCTTGAAAATTGTTGAGCGTGCTACAAATCATCGTGTTGATTGGTTGGTACACCAACTAACAATGCATGTTTATGTATATTATTGGTGGGTGCAAGTTAGCAAGAAACATGGTTTCTATAGAGACTTTAATATTGAGAAGATTGAAAACACATCTTAGGTTCGAGCCTTGCAAATTCCAAATGACCATGTTACATTTAGTGACATTGATGATCGCATAGCATGGGTGACAAGTGAAAGCAATCCTAGTTTTCGATATGAGGTGTATAGCTCCTCACCTAATCTATGTATGTGCTCTTGCAACTTTTCAATACAAGGATACATGTGCAAACATATGGTCAAGGTGAACTTGATGAGGGAGAGACAACATCTATCTGACAACTTGCATGTAGACTTTGATAATATTGCTAGTACAGTTGATTCTATAGAAGAAGGTTGCGCCACCAACGTCTCTAATCATTTGGTAGTTGAAAAACATGATTTTTTAATTCTATTAGTATATCATTCTTTGCAAAATATATGTTTTAAATGTGTTGCAATGTTAATGTAGGAAATTGATGAATTTGATGATATTAGAGATAATGAAAGTTTCCAACTCTTGGAGGATTCTTCTATGCATATGCAGGTGACATTATAACCATACTTTTATCATTCCATTTTTTGTTAGTTTGATTTGTAATTTATGAAATATGTCTATTGTTGTTTGTAGACCATTGACAACAAAGATGAACATGCAACAATAGACTTGAAGTTGCAAATAACAAACAAGATTCAAGGGATTTTGGAAAACACATCTGATTTGTCGACACTTATTTTCATTGATAAGAATGTAGAAGATTTGTGAAACAAGGTAAAAAGTAGACATGTCTCATCCCAACTTGGATTAGACCATCCAGATGTGCATCCATTTTGCCCCGTACAAGATGGATTTGGTCACACTATTCGTCTACAAAGAGACTTGATTGAGTGCATGAATGTGAGAAGGTCAAGTATCTCTAGTAAAACACCTACATTTCCACAGATGCCACGAAATCTCAAGCATCAAAATTGGTTTGATGATCTCGATAGGGAAAATGAATGAGACAAGGATCATACTCAATATAATGAACACAATTTCGACATGGTTGTTGACATAGAGCTTGGAAGCATGTAAGATACTATTGCAAGCACATGTGGTTTTATTGAAAACACATAATATAGTGTCATTGCACTTGTTTAACTATGCATTAGAAGTATTTTTAGTACTTTGGAATACTATAATGTTATTTTGAATGTTACAAATATAATTGGAATGTTGGTTAGTATCCAATTAATAGAATTGGAGGATATAAAAAACTATTATGGTGAATCGGGACCTATAAATTAAACTATTTTATTTTTGGTGTATTAGAGTTAAATTATATCAAATGCATAAAGCAAGCAACTATGTATCAATTTATGAAATATTTTAATGTGCATCAATTTATGCATAGAATTATTTTATGTCTTTTGATATGCTTGGGATCTTTACCTCTAATTTCTTAGTTGTTCTTCTTTATGTCTAATCTCCTTTCATTATTTCCAGAAAGCTACCATATTGTGTTCTCTATAATGCAAATTCTTAAATTTTCCTTCCTCTCCATTTCTTTAATCTAGGTATTAGCTGGTGAGTTAATTATTAAATGGTCCATATGGTTGAAGCACAAGAGTTAGTGGTCTTATGACCAACTACATGTCCATCTTATTTGATGATTTTTTCTTTATTAGGGATCCTTTTGTTTTTTGTCTATAGATGAAGCTAATGGAAAAATTTCTTGGATTTTTGCAATTTATTTTTGTCATCCAACTAAAGAAAATAATATCTAGGTTATAGTTTCATGCCATTATTAATATATGGGAGTTTATAAAAGGGTGTCTTTCCCTTTCTTTTGCTAAATTGTGTACATATAATATTTGGTATAATATATGTAATTTTCTAAAATGTGTGACAATATATATCTTTTGGTATAATAAAAATGTGAAAGCTAATAATTATTTTGATGCAGGTGAGCAAGATGTCACACAATGTGCATACATGGGTGTCTAGTTGGCTATCCAACTACACTAACATCTTCCATGGAATGTTCTCCTTCGTATAGAGGAGTTGAGTGTCCCCTATTGATTGGGGGACAAGATGAAATGTTATTAAACAATGTTAAACATATATGTTTAATCTTACAAGATAAATGGTTCACTATATGAAGCCCCTTGTTGTGTATGAGTGAGCATAGATGATTTCAAAAATAAGAGTGTTGAATGTAAAGTTGGTTGCATGTGTATATACATGTTTTGAAAGTATATATGAAAATCTAATTCTGATTTTGAATAGTTAATGTGAAAAATAAAAAATGATGATTAGAATTTACATTACAATTTCTTTGTGAAATTTCATTTTAATAGCATTTTTCAATGGTTCACAATAAACAAAGTACTGGGTTAAAAAAATGTATATGTATATTTACTATTATTACATTTAAAAAAGTTTTTTATCTGTCATCTTCTCATGGATGTCCATGCCCCATTTTCATTTTGTCATAAGAAAGGAGGATGTTTATCTAAGTAGATTACAACCACAACAATAAATAAAACTCTTCTATACTTATCTATAATATATAATAAAAATTCCTCTTCCACTATGCTTTGATTGATCTCCATGGCTTGTTCCAGAGCTCCCATTTTGACACAGGTAGGAAAAATACTTGAAAAGTTTGTAAAATATGACTTTATAGCTGTCAATTGCCTTTTTGTCTACCATAACATTTCCAACTATAATATCTAACAAAATTCCTCTTTCCATTATGCTTAGAAGGATGTCCATGATCTGTTCTAATTTCTAAAGCTCCCATTTTGGCATAGGTAGGGAGGATGCTGGCAAAGGTTGTGGAAATTGGCTTTACACTTGCGAATTGCATTTGTCATAATGGTATTCCATGAGATGATGACATCTCTGAAGCATTTTTTCAAACAGTTCATATGCCTTGTCTATGCTTCCATGTCTATCTGGGTAGTTACACTTTCCTTATCTATCCTTTCACATTTTGCATGGATGGACAGTTACACATGCCTTGTCTATGCTTCCACATTTTGCATAGATGTTTATCTGGGCAGTTACAACCACAACATTTGACAGATTTTTCTATCCTTTATCTATAATATATGGAAAATCCCCTTTCCACTATGCTTATAATATATGGCAAATCCTCTTTCCACCATGCTTTGATCAAAGCCTTGTTCCAAAGCTCCCGTTTTGGCACAAGTAAGGAGGATACTAGCAAAGGCTGTGAAATGTGGCTTTACATCTGCGAATTGCATTTGCTTGAATGTTTCAATAGCCTTTTTAATAAGTCCATGTTATGCATATCTTGCAATCATGGAGTTCTATAGGATGATTCATTGATTTCCTTTTGAGTTACTCTGTCAAAACAATTCATGTGTATTGTCTATTCTTCCACATTTTGGATACATGTCTATCAGAGCATTTCAAACTATAATATCTAACAAAAATCCTCTTTCCATTATGCTTTGATGGATGTCCATGTCCTGTTCCAAAGCTCCCATTTTGTCACATGCAGGGAGGATGTTGGCAAAGGTTGTGGAATTTGGCTTTACATTAGCAATTGCATTTGCTTGAAAGTTTCTGAAGCCTTTTAAGCAAATCCATCTTGTGCATATCCTGCAACCATTGCAGTCCATGTTAGCACACTTCTTAGAGGCATGTTGTTTAGCAATCCTAGTGCCTTTCTGTTCTTCCTCATTTTGCATACATGTCTTCCACGGCAGTTGCAACTACATCTAACAAAATCTTTTTATGGGTTTCCCTATAGAGCAAAAATGTAACTGAATAAAATCTATAAATTTACTTGAATACTTTGAAAAGGATGCGATGTCATATATCACAAATAAATATAAATGAGCTGCACAGATGAGTCGCTCTTCCTTAGAATGATTATCAAAAAGTTAAAGAAATTTCTTGACACAGATAACAGACAAATCCTCCTGGTAACATTGCAAGTAATGAACAGGAAGAGTTGGTGAGTAGGACAATTAAATGGAATGGCTGCAAAATAAATTTTAAAATTATATTAATAGTATTACAATTTATGTTGATTGCTCATTTAAGTGGTTAAGTGCAATTTTTTTTTGTTTGTTTTTCCTCACAACGGCTCATGTTTTTGGCTTCAACACGCAACAACGCTGTTCAAATTCCACACGCAGGTCACATAGCAGTCACATGTCTGCCATGGTAGTTGTAACTACAATATCTAATAAAAATTATTTATCCTTTATGCTTTAATCGATGTCCATACCCTGTTCGAAAGCTCCCATTTTGACAGAGGCAAGGGGGATGCTGTCAGAAGTTGTGGAATTTGGTTTCACACCCGCCAATTGCATTTGCTTGAAAGTTTCTAAAGTCGTTTCAACAAATCCATTTTCTGTGTATCTTGCAATCAGGGCATTCTTCAGACAGTTTATTTGCTTTTGTGTATTCATGTTCGAACACACAACAACCGCTCAACAGGAATCCGTTTCGTCACTTTATACATGGTGTCCATATTATAACTGCGCGTGGGATTATTGAGGAGCTTCTCCATTTCGTAGGGATGTCCAGAAGCTGATCAAACAGTGCTTAAAAGGGAATCCATCTCTTCTCCAACTCTGCACTCCTTCGAAACGGTGTAAACGAGAACAGTAACAGGAACTTCATATTCGAGAACGGAATCCCGAAACGGTGGAAACGATAACGGTAACGAGGATGATATATGCACAAATGGAAAATGCAACGATACGGGAAAGGTCGAGTTAAGAGGGATGGGTGTGGTTAAGAGTGGGCCCGGCCACCTAAGCAAGTCAATGCTTAGAGTGTGCCGGTTAAGCCCGGCCGAGATAGTAATGGAATTGCAGTCAACAAAAATAGGGAAAATGCAGAGATGTGGAAAGCCATCGCAAACTAACTCAAATGTAATCGAGAAGCGCTTCTTGTGTGTTTTGAATTTCCCTACTTTTCACTCAAATTTATAGCGCAGGATGACGATTAGTTTTTAGTTTAAGAGTGTCTTAGAACCTTAATTACGCCGAAGGCGTGTCCTATATGAGCTTGTGAAGCTCAGTTTGTCTATCAAGCGTTCACAAGCCCCGAGAGGCCCTGCAAGGTGCTTAAATAAATCTGAGCCGTGCATCGTTTTTCGTCATTTTATCTTTTTTAATAAATTCGGCATAAAAATCGCGACCGTAAATAACGCCCGTGCGATTTTCGAGGGGCGTGCAAAAGGATTGAAAACATACCGACATTCGATATTGCCGCCACCATCACCGTTATTTTTAAGTTTTTCGTTGGGCGCTTTTAGAATTTTAACTGCAAATTCTACCCGCCGGCGACCCGTAGCTTGAAAATAAGGTTTTGGCGAGGGTTTTACAGTACGGCCAAGTTGTCCTCGCCAAAAATAGAGACAGGTCCATGTGTTACAATAATTTTGGACGCCCTTCCCGCTAAGGACACCGTCAGATTTAGCTACAACGAACAGGGCCAGATTCTTATTAAAATGGCATTGAATTTAGCGGGAGCCAGCTACAAAAGTACAGTTTATTTTCAATATCGTACTTACTGTAAGGAAACACTAAATAGCTGTTAAAATTGGCTGTCAAGTTTAAAAATTGTTAAAATTTGGTGCTAAAATATGGCCAGGCTGGCGCAAGCTGTACGCTGCCAAGTGTCAGCTACTTTAGAGGAGGCGCCAATCGTTCAGAGCTAGACCATACGCTTATGTGCCATTTTTGGAATTTAGTTGATCTCCGTGGCCATTTAAAATTTAGGTTTTAACATTATCGCATCCTTTACCCTACGTAGTAAAGTATATATTAGGATAATTAATATAAAATTTATTACCATAATTAATATAATGTAAATTTAAAATTTTATATGATAAAAAAAATTGTAAATATTTAATTATATTATTTATTATTATTATTATATATTATATTTTTTAACAAAATTATTAAATATATACATAAATGTTTAATAATTATTATATTTTTATTATATTTTTAATTAATAAAAAAATATAATTAATATATTATATAATTTATATAATAGATATTATATATAATATAATATTATTATATTTATTATTATATATAATAATCTATATATATTATATTATTATTATATATTATACTCTATAATACAAAATATTAAATATAAATATGAAATTATTATATTTAATAATTAATATATTTCTATTAATCAAATAAAATTAATTTATAAAAAATCTCATAATTTAAGTGATCTTTCATGAATTAGGAAAAATAAAACTATATGTACTACATAAAATAAAATTAAAATAAAAAATAAAATTAATAAATCCAAATGTATGTTAAAAAACATATTTTTACCTGTACCTATCAATTGATCTCATATATTACACAAATATATGAAAAAAAAAACCATGTTTTTCCCTAATTGACCTTCCACACACCTCTTCAGTGTACACATTGCACCAAATTAGTTGTGGCGATGTTGTGTTCCTAATATTCACTATCTCCTTTCGAAGTACAGGAGGGTAATGTGAAACAACGTAGAAGGCTTATCACCATAACAATGGAAAAATTGTAGTCTACTCAAATGGTATATGAATCTACTTTCATGGTCATTCCTTTCCTAAGAGTTGAATTCTTCCAATAATAACAATGGAAACATTGTAGTCTACTCAAATGGTATATGGATCTACTTTCATGGTCATTCATTTCCTAAGAGTTGAATTCTTTCAATACACGTGTATCAAGACACCCATGAACTACAATTTGGCATACTAAAAGCTATAAACATTTCATCATTACAAAACATGAGCCTAATGGGTAATGGGGTTTGATTATCTTCCTCATTCAAAAGTTTTGTTTCAAACCTGTTTGGATCCTTCTAAGAGGATGCATAGTTGATTGAAACTATCTTCTCCATTGACACCTTTGTTCCACAAACATCATCATTTGCTAAATGACCTACCAATTCACTTCACATATGGCATATATGCAAAAATAAAAAATAAAAATAGACCCTTTCTTTCCCTAATTGACCTTCCACACCTCTTCGGCGTACCCATTGCACACCAAGGGCCAATTGCTAGTTAAATATTTACTTAGTATTCTTAATTAATCAAACCTTATCTCTCACAACGTCAAGAGTAAATTAAATATTCAGATGGATCGAAATTTGTGCCATTGCCTAACTATTGACGATTCTAATGGGTCCGTAAATCCAATGGTGCGGTGAAACGTGGGCGTGAATCCGTGATCTGCACGGACCACTTGTATTAAATATATTGAATGAGCATTTATTGAGATTACGAACTTATGCTGACTGACCTAAAAAGCATATGCGGATTTCCCAAAAGCATATTTGGCGTTCCGAACCCCAAAAAAAGAATATGCCTTTAAATCAATTTTTTATCCCGCTATAAACCGTATGTACGGCCTAATGGTATAATTAAAAATTAAAAATACTGATAAATAAGTGTTTTATATTATTTTATATAAAGATTAAAAATAAATATAATCAAGAAAGTGGTAAAAATTTAGTTAAATTTTATAAATATAAGTTAATAAATATTGTTTAAGTTGTCTTAATTTAAAATACATTTCATATAATTATTTTTATTTTTTATATTATTATGTTTTGTTATTTGTTTTAATGATTATTGTTTATTTTCTCAACTTTCTTCATTCTAATAAATTTCAAAAACAAATCAATGTTCACTCCCTAGCTCTTTAAAATAAATTGTTTTCTTCAATCAATTATAGTGTCATTGCAAGAGATACATACCATCTCCTTCCTTTCTTTTGTTGGATTCTTCCATCTATATGTTTCACATCAAATATGGTATGACCTAGTCATTTATTATGCTTACGAACATCTTTTCTTTCTAAGTGATATTTATTTTCCAAATGATATATGTTATTTGGTGATGATCACATGTAGCATTAAATCCATTTAGATAATATTTCATCTTTATCTTCAATATCATTTTCTACATAATTTGCATAATTTATCCATAGCAAGTGCCTTTATTTCTTTTTTTCTTATTTAGACATGCATTCAACTTGGTTTTTTGTTTGTTCATCTATTTGATGCTTAAATGTGGAAGGTGTCTATTTCTATTAGAAAAACACATAAATAACCAAAGCTTTTATTTCAAATTTTCTTGTAATTAGACATTTTTGAAACACTTTATTTGTCTCCATTTTGTTTCTTAAATGCTACTAGCGTACAATTTATTCTCATAATAGAACATTTGAAATACTAATAATCCAAGTAGAATCCCAATTAATTTTCAATGACATAACTTAGCCTCTCTATTTATATTTTGTAGTATTCTTTGACCTCCCAAAGTTTTCTCCTAACTCCAAGTTTCTCAATTAGGTTTGTTGAAGCCTATCCAAAGATATTTTTACCAGTTTTATTATTTTAGGTTCCCTCATTTAAAATAAAAGTTGCATTGAATTTTTTTTCTTCTAGTTAGAAAAGTCTATGATCTTGGTCTTGCTAGTGTTAACCTACATGAAAGTGCCCATCTAACCCTTAAGCAAATCCACAATCAAAATGAGATCATCAACATACGAAAGAAGCCTCACAACATACTCTCTCAAAAGAACATCTCTTCCTTAAAAATTTAACCATTCTTCTAGTTTGTTGATAGAGCTAAATAGGGTAAGGGATAGGAGCCATCCTTGATTAACTCCAATGTCAATCCTAAAGATTTTTGAAAGATTTGTTCAAATTTTGATTTTTACTAAAACCTTCTCAAAACTTGGTATATGAATTGTTGCTCTATACTCTTCTTATAGATCAAGATCCTCTACCCTACTCATTCATTTAATCCTAAAATTCAAAAACTTTTTAAAAATCTACAATAAGAATCATCTTTTTCTTTTTCATGTTTTCTCAATAAAATACTTCAAAATAATGTCATAACATGTTATTGAGTGAATACATCTATTGAATTTATTCAATAAACAATAAAAGTATTTATAGATTACCATATTAAAATCATTAGTGTCTTTCATTATCCATTAAAGTTAGATTCCATATTATCATTATTATGAACAACTATGTCAGTGAACTCTATTGAATTTATTCAATGAACATTAAATACTTTTATTAGCATACATTATTAAAAACTTATATTTTCACGCACTATTAAAGATGCTAAATTATAAAACATATCTCTTCAACAATTAGGCATCCATTACATCAATCAAAATCAGATGTGAAAACTGAAACGTGCGTAGATTTGTTTTTCGCAAGGGATCTATCATGCTTTCTTTTTAAATGGACATTGATAGTGACTGTTAGCTGTCTCCAAGCGATAAGCCCAAAATTTCATTATCAAACTGTTGATTGACATAAAATATAAACGATTTCCCACCGTAAAAAACGAGACCACGAGCAGGAGAAGGCAAAGGCTATCCGGAGCCGGCTACGCAGCCTACAAAACCGAATGGTGCTACATACCATGCCATGTCATCCGCACCTATGTACATTTCATGAATTAATTGTTGCCTGCGTACTTCCTTCTCTTTTTGTTAGCTGTGCATCATATGTCAAATATAATTTTTTTTTTCTTTAAAATATTATTCTCTACTTTTTTAAATTCTTAAAAATATAGAATAAATTTTTGCTTTTAAAAAATAATTTTGTTTTACTTTAAATTATTTTATTAATTATATTTTTAAAAATTGACATGTTTAATTTATTAGATTTAAAATTATATAAAATTATTTAGAAGTTAATTAGAGTTAGGGTTGAGCCTTAATTAATCTTGAGATCTATCACTCTTTTGAATTTATCTTATTAGTATTGTAACTTAGTATTCTTTAGTATTCTTCTTAATAGTTTTTCATCTTCCATCCTCCATTAGGATTACATGGTTAAGGTTTTAAAATAAAATATATTCTTTTTCATATATCTATACACACATACATAGACATAAATGAGTATATGAACACACACACACACACATATAAAGTAATATAAAGTAATAGAAAGGTACAATTGTTTTATTTTTTCTTCCTTCACAAATATAACTTATAATTTTACAAATCATTAATTTATTTGACATTTTCAAATAGAATTAAATAATTTTATTAGATTATAAAACTATATAAAATTATTTAATTAGTAAAAATAAAATCATACACATAACATGATACTATGTTTTACCTAAATCTTATTATAGATTCAATCTCATATTTATTTCAAACTTTATTGGACCTTTCTTATTATAGAGTCAATCTCACATTTATTTCATATTTGATTGGTTTAATGAATAACACACTCAAAACAGTTTTAAAAATTAAATAATTATACAAAGAACTTAATTTTGTAAGGGTTTAATAAAAATGATTTTACAAACCATTAATTTATTTGAAATTTTCAAATAGAAATGAATAATTTTATTAGATTATAAAATTATATAAAATTATTTAATTAGTAAAAATAGAATCATACACATAACATGATACTATGTTTTACCTTTCTTAGGTATTATAGATTCAATCTCACATTTATTTCAAACTTTAATAGTTTAATAGTTTAATGAATAACACACTAAAACAATTTTAAGATTTAATAATTATGCAAAAAAAGCCTTAATTTTGTAAGGGTTTAAAAAACCAATAAATGAATTTATTTCTTAAAAAATTTCAAATAAAATTGAATAATTTTATTAGATTTAAAATTATATAAAATTATTTAATTAGTAAAAATTAAATCTTATATATAATAATATGTTTTATCATTTTTTATTATAGATTTAATTTCACATTTTGTTTGAAACTTAATTGATCTAATAAATAACATTAAAATAATTTTAAAATTAATAATTATACACACAATTTAATTCTCTAAAGGTTTAAAATATAATAAATGAATTTATAAAATAATTTTTAAAGGATAAAAATATAATTAATAAAATAATTAAATATATCATTTAAAAAAAAATTAATTCCCTAAAGAATAAATTAAATATGTCAATTTTTTAAAATATAATTAATAAAATAATTCAAAGTAAAACAAAATTATTTTTTAAAAGTAAATATATAACAGTTTTTAATAATTTTAAAAAGTAGAGAATAATATTTTAAAGAATTTTTTTTTTTTTTTTAATATTTGACATATAATGCACAACTAAGGAAGTACGCAAGCAGAAATTAATTCACGAAATGTACATACGTGCGGATGGCATGACATGGTATGGCACCATTCGGTTTTGTAGGTTGCATAGCCAGTTTCAAGGCTATCCAGCCCCCAAAACAGCATGGGGCATGGGATGATGCTGATGCCTCTGCATACCTGACGGTCCGTACGATGCTGCAGGTAATATTTTTTCGGTGCTCATTGACCTTTTCTTTTTATGATTTTATTTTCTTCTTTTTAGTTTTAAGTTTCAAAATTAAAATATGTGTATGATTTTTATTTTAGATTTGATATTTTTTCTTAAATATAATATATTATAGAATATATAATGTTATATATAAATTTAGTTTTTTTTTTCTATATTATATTTTATAATTTATTTTTTACATTATATTTTTAATATATAACGTTACACATTCTATAATATATTTACCAAAATAAACAATCTATATTATACTTAACGAAAAAAACTTAAAATATAAATTATACTACATTTACCACAAATATATGTTACATTATTTTATTAGAAAAAAATCTAAAATATAAATTATGCTACATTATTTTATTAGAATATTATGTTTATTGTGATAAATATGTTAGAATAATGTTATTTTAGGTTTTTTTCTATTTATATTTTAGACTTTTTTCTTTAATATAATATAGAAAAAAAATCTAAATTTATAAATATATTTTAAATATATAATTCTACAAAATATATTAATATAATTATATTTATATAAAAAATATTACATATATTTATTACATTATATATGTATCACATAATATGTTTAATATTTATACTATATTATATATTAAAAATATGAATTTCTAATATTCTAAAATATAAATTATATTACATTATTTTATTAGAATATTATGTTTATTGTGATAAATATATTAAAATAATGTTATTTTAGATTTTTTTCTATTTATATTTTACATTTTTTTCTTTAAGTATAATATAGAATGTTTATTTTGATAAATATATTATAGAATGTGTAATGTTATATATTAAAAATATAATGTAAAAAATGAAATATAAAATTTAATATAGAAAAAAACCTAAATTTATATATCACATTACATATTCTATAATATATTATATTTAAGAAAAACAACCATATCTAAAATAAAAATTATACACATATTTTAATTTTGAAACTTAAAACTAAAAAGAACATAAAATCATTAAAAATAAATAAATGGGGACCTAAAACAAAAAAATAACCTGACGCCTGCAGCTTCGTATGGACCGTCAGGTATGCAGACGCATCGGCATCCCATGCCCCATGCTATTTTGGGGGCTGGATAGCCTTTGCCGCAGGAGAAGGCACTGTCAACAATCACTATCTATGTTCATTTGAAAAGAAAGCGCGATCGATGCCTGTGTTAAATCAAATCGACGCATGTTGCAATTTGTACATGTGATTTGATTGATGTAATGTATGCTAATTGTTTAATTATAATTTATGTTATAGAATGTAAATATATTATATTTTTAATGATGTGTGGAAATATCAAGTTCGAAATACGTATTGTAATAAATGTACTCAATGTTTATTGAATAAATTTAATGCATTGATTGACAAGATTGACTAAAGGTCTTCATATAATAATAATATGGAATCAATTTTTAAGGAGAATGAAAAGTAATAGCCTAATGGTTCTAAGCTGGCAATTTGTTGAAAACAATAAAAATGTTTCGAAGGGACATGCTTTTTTCGGTTCCAAAGGCCAAATAGGTATCCTTTTCTATTCTTCCGATTACGGATGGCCCACATTTTCTATCCATCCGAAAATTTTCCCACTTGACGTGGTGAGAGATAAGATTTGCTAAATTAGGAATAATAAATAATTAGCCTAATTAAGGTCCTCAGACCTTTTTAAATTGGAAACTAATCGGCGTCCTGCACTATAAATTGGAGTGAAGAGCATGGTGATTCAAAACACACAAGAAGCAGTTCTCCATAACATTTGAGCAAGTTTGCGATGGCTTTTCACAGCTCTGCATTTTTTTTGTTTTTGTTGATTGCAGTTCCATTACTGTCTCATGCTGAAATTCCAGAGGAGGTGGCTGGAAAGATCAAGCGTATCAATGCCAAGGGCGAGCATTACGGGCTGGTGGTTTCCGGCGAGGCAGAACTCAAAGTAGTTCTGGCTCAGGGGTATTTCCGTCCTGACGAGGACTTGCCCGCCGTAGATATCTCTGGTTGTTACAAATCCCATTCTTTTCTCTGTCTCCCTTTCTACTTAAAATCAGTAGATGTATATTAACTAGTATTGCTTTGTCTGCTACAGCTCGAAGGTTCCGTGTGGGAGAAGTTCAAGGTTGCAGGACTATTCTGGCCATGAGCGGAAGTGGATCGGTATAAAACTAATCTCTCTGTTTTCATTTGTCAAATACTATTCAGATCAGTTTAGGAAGACTGAAGGTGTGAGTGATTATGGCGCAGGTTAATGCAGCACAGACGACACAGTTACTGCTCACTCACTTTCGTGTGAAGGCAGTAATTCACTATGGAAGAGCGGCCAGTGCAAGACCCAACGACCTCAGTATTGGTGACATTTCTATTCCCCGTCAATTTGCACACACTGGCGTCTGGTATTGGGAGGTACTCCTCAACATTCTCCTCTATTTTCTTCTTTTGCTCTCTGCTCTCCTAAATATTTGATAACTGTTTGATTTGGAATGATATAGAAATTTGGAGGTGACGAGGGAAACTTCACTCGGGAGATTGCAGACCTCACGTTTTCGAAATATAATGTTGGACAAAAGAGTGTGAACAATAAACTGCAGAGCGTATATTTCCAGCCAGAAACTGTTTATTCAGTGAAAGGAAAGCCTGAGGTGGGAAATTCCATGTTTTGGTTTCGTGTGGATGACAAATTGTTTGCTGCCGCACAGGAGATTGAGGTACCGCCACATTATTCTTTGCAAATCAAATGCTAAACGTTGTTTTAAGTGATTGTCTTACATTTTGTGGGAGCTTACTAATTTTAATGGACTTGCAGGATACTAATTTGGACAGGTGCGTGGGGAAATCGAATATATGTTTGGAACAGCAGCCAAAGATTAAGAGGGTTGAGAAGGGCGGCAGTGCCAACGTCTATGTGAATAACGAGGCTTACAGAGACTTCCTCCGTAACAAGTTGAATATCGCCTCCATTGACACTGAGAGTGCAGCAATCTCAATGGTATGACTACCAAAGCTTCAAGTATAATAATATGTATTACTAATACTCATATAGCTGATATTTTACAAGAGTAGAAGTATAAATTGGGGAGATGTGCAGGTGTGCGAGAGCGAGAGGAAAGCATTCCTAGCAATGAGATCGATAACGAATTACGCAGGAGGATCTTCTACAGGAAACGATGCATCTGTGATACAGCAGTTATGGTATTTCCATGCTCGTGCGGCAATCGTTGCACTTTTCAAGAAACTGGCGGCAGGGGATTCCAACCTCCAATCAGTTACCGGTGGTGAAATTTGGTAAATGGAATTCAAAGATGTATGGTAGGAATATGTATGTATCTGCGTGCTTCAAAGCTGATGCATCAGCTTTATAATCAGTCTTCCTATTATGTAAATTTGCTTAGTAGCTCTGGAAGCTCGATCTAAATAAATCGCAGTTTGATATATTAAAACAACTTGGTTGATACTAACCCTCTAAGATGTGGTCGCTTTTAAATTTTGAGATAAAGTATGATAAAAATAAACGAAATTATACAATAAAATAAAATAAATATTATTATAAAGAAGTTACATAATTTATTCTAATAATATAAAATATTTTAGTTCCTTTTTCTTTATAGCTAAGTCGCTCTCTTAATTATTATTTCATTTTTCTTTTCTTAGTAAATAATTTACCTTTTTTTATTGTGATGATAGACAATGAAGTATGATCTATTGATAAAAAATGATTCACGGAATCAAAACCAAAATTATTTCAATCTCTATCCCAAAAATTTGTAAGATCATTCATTCATCTAAAATGTTATAGTGGTTGAATAGAAAATAAAAAATAAAATTTTGCATATATATTGTGTTTTTTAATATAGACGAAACTAATATTATTAAATTATTATTTTACATGAATAATGGTTCAAAAACTATGAGTACATGATATAACATCTATCTCAAATATAAATTAAATTAAAAATACAAAAATAATTTAATTGTAAACTATTAAATTTGTTTATTTCAATTTTAAAAATTTAATTAGCTTTTTTTAAAGAACTCTCTCTCTATATATATAATATAATTCACACTCATACACAATAATATAAATTAAAATAAAATGAAAACCACATATTTCCTTTCAAATAGACAAATCAAAAGTATATTGAGAGATAAGTGGGCAATGACACACTCAACACTTTCTTGTCTCACTTTACTCAAGAATGTCCACTTGACTTTCATAACTAAAAAAGGAATATGTCCATGGTGGCAGCTCAATCTAAATATCACAATTTGATATATTAAAGTAACTTGTTGCAATAATAACTCTCTAAGATATGATCAATTTTAAATTTTGAATTGGAACACAATACGTCAAATGATTTACTTTAATACCAAAAAAAATGTCCCCTCCTCTTTATATTTAGGTTGGTTTGTTAATTATTATTCCACTTCTTTCTTCTTGTTATCTATTATAATAGATCATGAAGTGTGATACTTTGATGGAAAAATTTCGCAATCAAATCGAATAAAATTTAAAAACATTCATTTATCTAAATTGATATAATTATTGAATAGAAAGTCAAACTCAACATTTTTCATATATATTATGTGTTTGGATACAATTGAAAATCATATTTTAAAAAATATTATTTTAGATGAATAATTGTAAAAAATTTATGATGTATAAATTGTATCTATCTGAAATATAAATTAAATTAAAAATTAAAAAATTATAAACTACTGATTTTGTTTTGTTTCAATTTAAAAAAATAATTAATTTGTTTTTTCCAAAAAAAATCATAACTAATTTTGCCGAAGGTGTGTCCCTATTTGAGCTTTTGAAGTTTTTTTTGTCCCTCAATGACTACAAAACATAGAGGTTCCATGTAAGGCACTTTAGTTATTGACAACCATTGCTCTACCAATCGATCATTCATCCTCCACAAATTAATTTTTTTGATGTCAAGCCTGCAACCAAACTACTTATCACATTTGGCAACGTAAATAACTAAAATTGCAGTAATGCATTTACTATTGCCTGACAATCACCATATGTGGACGATAGAGACGCCTTTCATGATCAAATATTTACTTCTTCGTTAGGGCTTTGTACTAGTCTTCCTGCAAGCTCTCCACACTTTCCTCCTTGGCATCATTGACACCATTTCTATAGAATTTTGAGGTAAATCACTTCTCCTCATTTCATTACAGTGTTTTGGCAATCATTATGCTTTACTTGGTTGTAAAAATAGTTTTTTTTGTATGTGCACGCAGGTGGGCATCGTAATATTGTTCCAGAAAACTATGCACATTTTTCACCCCAACATCGTTGACATAAAACACAATTAGTGTAGAATATTGAGGTAAGTCCCTTTCATTTTTTTGCATCATGAGCTAGCTTGATTAACATTTCAAAAGGAGAGGAGAAAAAACCACAAATTTACTGTTGCATTGATATAAGTGCAACATAGCTATCAATACACTTTTATAGCTTGCCTTGTTCATAGAAGGAACCCTAATGAAACTCAGCCGCTCATCATTTTTTTCCCAGATTGTTTGACTATTTTAGCCTATTTTTGCTGCTTTCCCTACTTCTATTGGTTTTCGCTCCTCCAAGCTCTACCTTGCTGGTATTGACCTTTCACCTCTCCAATTTGGTAAGTTGCTAAGATTGGCATGGTGCTGTCAAAACATCTGGGCTATATGCAAAAAAACAAACTTAAAGCTTTAAGATCGACTCTAAAATTTGGAAAAATAGAAGCAAAAAAAAATGTAATAGATCTAGGTGACTACATGTCTTCCCTATCAAAGGTTAAATATTTGTTTATTCAAAGCAATAAAAAGAGCCTTTGCTATCAAGTTTGGATTCCCCTCTCTTTACATTCGGATTGCTAATACCCCGCACGTGTACTCTCACATGTTGCACTTGCAAATCTATCACAATTTTCTCCAATAATTCATCCACACGGTGTATATGGCATTGTTAAACACATTACCTTATGGTTCTCTAATCTCCACTCCACATTTGAGACATGGAAAACTAAATATACGTCCGCATGTGTTGGACTACCCTCAAACTGCACAAGATGTAAATATTATTTTTCTTTGGCTAGATTATTGTGCCGCCATGTTTTGGTCGAGTAGATTCCAGTTTGTCCCCTTGCTCCAGTAAAATCCATGGCTTCTCACAATTTAAACACCGTGCACTCTCCAACACAACATAACCCACAACATGGAGAGTTTTTTAAAAGAGAGCTTTCGGCTTTAGCTCATTTATAGAACAAATTGTGTTTTTCGCCTATTTTTTATGGCCTTATTAGTAGGAGTATATTTTGATGGCTTCCAAGTTTCTAGTAAGTATATTGGGCTAGGTTTATAGGTGTAGGCTTATTCCTAGCCACTACAACAATATAAAACCTCAATTTATTGTATCCAAGTGTATATGTGGCAGATATGTCAAGATCGTCTAGAAATCCTGTACTTGCACCAAACATAGACTAAATGTTAACATAAACATCCTTCTTTTGAACACCCATTGTATTACTAACTTCAACATCTTGTTGTAAACTTGGATTATAATTCTAAATAGAAGGATATGATTACAAAAAAAAACTGAGAAATCTCCCTAATTGACCTTCCACAACTCTTCTGCATACCCATTGCACACCAAGGTGCCATTGCTAGTATATTTGTCTATTTAAAAAAAATAACACCATGTGTAGTCATACATAACAACATTAATCGAAATCATATGAATATCACTTCACTAATATCCACTTGCTCTTCGAACTGAAAAAGGAATATTCCTTTGAATTATTTCTTTCCTCTTTCACATCGTTAAATCCTCATTGTCCATAAACAAAATTAGCTTACTCTTTTTTAAATTGGATACACCTTTGGCATAAAATATCGTACAAAGTTATGGAAAATAAAAATCATATTCACTTTTCAGACATGCAACTATCGTGCTCTCTTTCTAAATATACATTTATAGTGATACCTAGATGGCCCTCCACAAGGGATGAAATCCTAAAAGTTTTATAGGCCACATAAATTTGACATTGTGTTTTTTTATTTTCATGGAGAATGTTATGGAATGTAAGTAATTTATGGATTGTTGGTAGGACGAGAATTAAGATAATTTTTTATGTTAAAAAATAATAATTTAAATAAAATAAATATTATTTAATCAAATTTAAAAATTAATTGTGTTTAATATTATGAATTGTGAAAATTTGATATCTTTAAGTAAATTTTATGTTAAAAAAATATAATATCTATTGAAAAGCAGTGGCATAAAATTTTATATTTATATCAAATAAAATTTACCAAACCATGTGTGTGTCTATATATATATTTATTAATTGATAAGTTCTACAATGTACTAAATCATATTACCATTACGCCCTACTTAAACCATTTCAAATAATTTCATTTTTTTGTAACCATTTATGTTATTAGGTTTCATATCTTTTATTTTACTTTAAATTAATTTAGGATATGATTTTTAGAAAAAGATGGTTTACCAAATCATCTACAAATTAAAAAAAATGAGTTTGAAATCTAATTCTTCTTTCTTTGATTAGTGACAATCATTGCAATTTTTTTGTCCAAACCATATACTTCTAAATGAAACTTGATGTATGTATCATACATTCTTGAGTTGAAGGTACATGACAAAAGATTCTCCTATTAACATTCAAAGGAACAAAGGAATTACTACATACTTTTAGTGGCAATTCCAGTAGGAAGTAGCATGACTTTTGTGCCTTGATATTAAGATCAATAAAAGTATTAGTCACAAACTTGTGAAATACAATAGAAATTCACTTTTCTAGGTCAATATTTTTAGATATGCATTTCAAAAGTTGATGATAACTTACAAACTAATGCTTTACTTTTTCATAGTTGGAAATAAGTTTGAGCATTGCATGGTGAGACAAAATAAGTTAGCAATCAACATTCACATGCCAAATTGATAATATTTTTAGATTATGGATGCTCAATCTATTGTCATTTTAAATAGTTAACAATAATGTGCGGTTTCTATCATTTGCAATGAAAGTAGTAAATGCTTATAAATTCTAAGATCTCTATAACAATACACCAATAATGACCCCTTTATCTAAAACCATGTTTTTCTTTACAAAGGGATCACATTCAGGGATTATTGGTGTATCTAACAAGGATCGTCATGGTGGAGTGGTGCACCATTTATTTCCATTGGATATTTAGTCATGGTTTTCATAATAAAACATACCTATTTATGTATTTCACAAAATTGTCAATTACTTTTGAACTATTAAAATACCTACTTTAAATGGTAAGAGACCCTTGCAACCAAAAATATCCATCAATATGGGTATTTCCTCTATGTTGCAACTCATATATGATATATCATAAGAGTTAATTTTTTTATGAAGACGTAAGTATTTGGTATATTATGAATTGTAAACAATAATCAATTTCATTCATCTATACCAATAGACTTCAACAAGTAAAAGATTCCCTAAGATGTAGAGGAGATTTATAAATTTAAACATATTTATTTCATTTATGTTTAAATAATGGGGTGCTGGGAAGAAGTTGAGTCCACTTTTTGGCCAAAAAGTGGAAGTGTTTTCCCTTATTTTCAAAATTTGACACATTTGACCTTAAAATTTGAATCACTTAGAGATGGAATCTTCAAAAAACTCATTAATCATATAATGTAGTACTCAGAGTCTAGTTTCCAAATATATAATTTATTTTAATACCCAAATGGTACAAATTGAGTTTAATAGGCATTTGTAAAAACCACTATTTAAAAGTCACTTTTTTTTACAATACCATTCACGTGTACGTCACCCATATTTTGACCTAAATTATCATACTGTTTAAAATCCTTTTGGGAAAAGATTTGTGTCTCACTGAAGCACGTTTCTGATATTTTTTTGTAATTTTTTATTGAATATCTTTTTTTATTAAATTTTTATTAGGCATATTTGTTGTTTTGAAAAATTGTTATGTACGTCACACATCAAATGACCTACACTTATCATTTTTTTATTTTTTATTTAAATTGAAAAGAATAGTTTGAAGTACGTTCTCATGCAATCTGTTCATGAAAATGTTATGTTGATAAAAACTTATTAAAATAGTAATAACCTTGATATTTAAAGTTTATGGACTAGTTTCATCATAAATTAATTGAAAAATAGAAAAAGTAATCCAATTTTAAAACAAATCACATGTTTTGAATCTGCACTATCTCATCTATAATGGGTTTTAATTTCGTTGAAATATTCTACAAATTTTTTTGTCAACTTGCAAGTTGAAGGCCTAGGTTTAGATTCCCAATGCTTTTCCCAAACCAAAATACAAGCCAAAAACCTGACCACAAATCAAATCCAATTTCAAATTTTTAGAAATGGGATCCCGTTTTGTAAATTGGTATCTTGTTTCTTAATATTTAATGCGATGACCATTGACAAGGAAATGGGATCCTGTTCCTTTGTTAATGGTCCCCACATTTAATATTGGGGGACATGATCCTGTTTTATAAATGAGGTTCCATTTGTTTTTAACTATTTTTTTTAATTTACTAGAAAAGTTTATTGTGAAGTTTGCAACTTCACATGTATGGCCGACTGCGACATATTCGGCTATTTTTCATCAAATTTTGTCTTTACAAGTGGTGAACTTGCATTTTGGATTAATTTTTTCAAAGGAGGCATCATGTAAACCATTTTTGAAGTGGAATTGTGTTAGTTTTGTATTTTTTTGGAGGAAAAAAAGGTCTTCAACTTGCAATATGCATTGAAGTTTACAAAGGAGGCATGAAGAAAATAGTTTGTTAAGTGGAATTGTGCTAGTTTATAGGTCTTCAACTTGCAATTTGGATTGAAGTTTATAGGTCTTCAACTTGCAATTTGGATTGAATTTTTTGAAGAATTTCACTATTGACATTCATTTGTGCTTGATAATTTTTCAGTCATGGGTTCAAAAGCTCGTAATAAGAGGACAGATAGGAAGACATGGACTCCTAAAGAAATTGAAGCAAAGAGAGAGAAGGGGAAACAAAGATAAAGAGAAAGAAGAATGAGAATGAAATCAATGAATGGAGGTCAAGCATCCAATTCCACAACTATTGAAGATGAAAACATTGAGGAGACCATGGTTGTAGACAAACCTAATTTGTAAGAAGTCAATTTGGAAAAAATATGATTATACAAGAAAGTCCTACTATGTCTGCAAATCCCTCTTTCAATGGTATGGAGAATCTTTCAATATGCACAAATATAGGTACACCTTCAAATCCACATGTTAGTACAATGGTAAATTCATATGTAGAGGTTTTACAAGATGCTAGACTAAATGATGTTGACATTGATAATATTTAGAGAGATGAAACTTTTGTTGAATTTGTTGAAAATGAAAAAGAAATATTTTTTGTTGAAAATGAAAATAAGAATGAAAAATATTTTGTTGAGAATGACAATGAAAAATATTTTGTTGAAAATAAAAATGAGAATGATCCTTTTGTTTTTGATAAAAGGGGGATAAACGGGTTTTACAGGGACCCGAAACCACAAAGTAACAATACAGGAGAAGACCGAAACATCGGTCCAAAAAACAAAAAAACTACCAAAGAAAATAAAACCAACAACAACAGGCATCAACAAAAAGCCTCAAAGAAGCCAGCAAACAGCCAGCAAACAGAAGAAGCAGGGCCCGACCACCACTAGTTCATAGAGTTCAAGAGCTCAGCCGCAACCTCCTCCAAGTCCGCCATTTCCTGAGCCCCCTCCATAAAGATCTGAGCCATACTAGGGGTAGTCTGGACTTTCCTTTTCGTGCTAGATCTAGTACGTTTGGATATCCTAGCTTCCTCGTCCTGGTCTTTCTCCTGATCAAGGTCGACAATCAGAGCTCTCTTCTGGGTTTTCTCCAGTCTTTCAGACATAGCCTTGATGATAACAGAGTTATGTCTGGAAATTCTACAATTTTGCTCGGCGATCTTTTTCAAGGTTCCTTTGATTTTTTCAATTTCATTTTCGATAGTGCTGTCCTTTTGAGGAATATTCTTCATATTGTTGTGCTTCTTCGGTTCGATCTGAATAAGCCCAACGACTTTAACTTCAATTTCCCCCAGTTTGCTATGAAGAGACAATTTTTTTGTTTTTAGCTCACTTATCTCATGAAAAACCCATTTGGAAGAATTGAGCTGGTCCTGGGAGTAGCTTTTGGCGTTACCAACAAAGTCAAAAGGGGGGTCACTTTCAGGATTGATCCTTTTGTTGAAAATGAAAACGAAAACCATTTTGTTGATGAAATTGAAAATGAAAACAATTTGTTGATGAAAATGAAGATGAAAATGTAAATCGTTTTGAAGTTGAAAATGAAAATGAAAATGAAAATCTAGAATGTGATTGAATTTAATTGAAATATATTTTTTTAAAATTGAAAGTGATGTTTTTGATAATCTTTGTCATCAAATTTCTTGGACGCAAATAAGAACACATGCAAATAGAATATACAAAAAATTATTTTATCATAAAAAAATTGCATTTCAATGTCAACTAATGATGCAATTGATGAGAATGAAAAAAATGAGGAAAATAATGAAAGGGTTAGGCTTTTTTATTAAACCAAAAAGAAAATAACAATCATTAAAACATGTTATGTCTACTGTTGCTAGTGCCATTCAATCTATTCAGAAAAATAGTCGATCTAAAGATAAAAATGTTGCAAGAAGAGCTATAATAACTACTATAGTTAATAAAGAATCTTTCAATAAAAGAATGGTAAGGAATATTAGTGAAGTTTTAAAAATACGTCCTAAAACGTTGCTAAGAGTGGCAAAAAGAAAAGAAAGTATAGAAAATGATCCTATCAACCAATGTTGGAGATTCAATGGTTGAATCTCGAGGTCTAGTATGAAATTGAATGTTGAAATTAAATCTTTGATCAAAAAATATTGGCATGATAATACTAGGGTTTCATCTAATGCTAAAGATGTTTTCAAATTAAGGGTGGGGTCCAAAGTTTGCGATACTCACCCAAAACACCTATTAGATACAACACAAACTGAATTTTATTGAAAATTTTGTGGTGATTTAGTGTTACTTGGTAATATTAAAATAAGTCAAGGGGTTTTTGAGAAATGTAAACCTTGGTATGTAAAAAAAATAAGCAACGAATATCTTGTTGTAAAACACATGTTCAATTTCATTATTGTTATGATGTTTTTCGATATATACGTTGTACCTTGCATACTAACATGATTATACAAGAATGCGGTATTAATATGCCACCTGAAGTAGTAAGGGAGTTTATTTTAGGTTTTTTTTGTGAAAGATCTAATGATAAATTGTTTTATTTAAGTTCTTGTATTTCTAGACAATGCAAATGTTAACTGTGGAAATCTTTCATTCTTAAGAATTTGTATGGATGAAAGTGTTGATAATGATTTTGGACAACAATTAGTAGATGTTAAATGATTTAAGAATGTTCACTATTCTTTTTAAAAGATGGAAAAATAGGAAAGTGTTGTGATTTAGTTACAAAAAACGTTAGTGTGCATGCATTTATGAGTGAATTTAAGAATAAGATTGTACCAAAAAATGTCATGCACTCTCAACATGCTCGATGGCTTGATGGCCAATTTTATGCATGTAGAAACACATTTCCAATAAGTACTATACTTTTAGTGGTTGATTTTGCAAAAAATTATACTCTAGCTCCGTAAGAGGAAATTCAGTCACAGTATTATAATTTAGTGCAAGTAGCTATGTTTGCCTATATTGTTTATAGACATGCAAATGATAGAACCGAGGATGATAGAAATTTTTTGAGGGAGTATCATTTTTATTTTAGTGACAACTAATTACACTCATCAGAGTTTGTTCAATATTGTTTCAATATATTTTATAGAAATTTAAGAGAAAGAGGAATCCAGATGACAAAACACCTCATATGGCCAGATAATTGTACGGGGTAAATCAAGAATCCTTGAATGTTTTATTGGTTAAGTAGGGTTCACAAGGAACTTAATTTCCAACATATAGGGAGTTTTTTGAAGTTGGGCATGGTAAAGGAGAACATGATGGAGCTGGTGCGTGTGTCAAAAGAATTCTTACTAGAGAACAATTAAAATTTGAGGATCCAGTAAAATTTAAAGATGCACATGGGATTGTGGATCAGTGTAATAAAGAGTATCTGCCCCTGGTTCGAGTGAGTACTCTATAGTTCATTGATTCTTTCGGTTGGTTGAAGATGAGAACATTGTACCTAGAGTTGAATATTAGACAATCAGTGGACCTACTAAATGGCATTCATTTAGGAGTTTGACAGAAAGCACATGGACTATTTGGACAAGGGAGCTTGCATGTTTTTGTTAGTTTTGTATCTTAGGAGATTGGGAAGCATGTGATAATATAGAATGGGTTCAATATTGGGAGCAAAGATCATCGACACCTGCACAAGCACATGGTCAATATGAAAGAACTATTGAAGAAAATGATCAAGTGTTTGTATCTAAAGACTATGACCGTGTTTCAGACCTTGTACAAGAAGGTAATTTAATTCAATTTATTTCACTTTATTAAGTTATTTTGTAATTTACTAAATTATTATATGGATATGCACAAGTTATTAAATGAAATTTTGTTTACAGGACACATGTATGTTGTTGTTGCACTTGAGGGGAATGAAGAGGAAACAAAATATTGGTTGGCTCATTGTGTGGACACTAAACATAAGTTAATAGCACCTTGAGAAGATGATGATGGCTATCATTATCCAATAGGTACAGTGATCCCCTTAAGACGTCTCCTTACAAAAATTTTGATAACAGGTTTTTGATCCCCTTAAGCAAATTTTTAGAACAAGTCTTTCATCCCCTTAAGAAAATTTTGAGAACTTATTTGATGATGGTTTTCATGTTTTCCAATAGGATCGATGGTGGTTGTTGGAACTTGGCTACGAAAATACCTGAAAAGGAAGAATGGTTTTCATGTTTCCCAAGAGCATGAGACAATCATAGATGCATTGCAAAAAAGAGAGGATGTAGATGGTACAATGGAATAAGTAAATATAGGTAAATATAGTTTTAGTTGTATATTGTCCTTTTAAATAGATTAAATACATGTTTCAATATTCATCAAGTGTGTTATTAGTTGAAATTGATTTAAATTTTCCTTTTATAGATCCTTAAGCCATAATCACAAAAAGGATCTAGTCCATGTAGATTCAACCTAGACAACATGGAATACTTGGTAAAAACAGGTAATTATTAGTTAAATTATATTTAAATACATGTTTTGATTACATATTGATATTGCTTGGACATTAATAGTTAAAATTGATTTATTGTCATTTTTGTATCCCAAGCCATCATTGCATTGATCTCATACTTTTGAAACAAAAGAGGAGGATGCTTAGATTCAACCTATTAACACATAAGGTAGAATACTTTTAAATGTAGGTATTGATTTGTGTACATAATGATAGTTTTATATAAATTAAAATATGTATCTTTTGATGATTTCATTGATATTGCTTGTACTTTTTTGATATTAGTTGGTGTGAAGACCTACTACATTTTGGGCACAAGTTTGAGATGTCCTTGAGATGGCATATCCAAATTTTGTAAACATT